>JAUIMM010000012.1:15908214-16586785 GCA_031769625.1 Taudactylus pleione | reverse complement strand
GGCCAAAGATCCCTGGAGAGCCGGGGACCCCCCAATAAAAAGGTCCCCCTCTCCATGGTACCCCAGGCCTAGGCTAATAGCCTTGGGCTATTCCCGGTACCCCTGGAGTGGTGGGTGCCGGAATGATTGTGTAAGTGTGGTGTTATATATTATTCTTTGCAGGTGAACCACAGGTCCCAGCAAGCCTCCCCTACATGCTGGTACTTGGAGAACCACAACTACCAGCATGCAGGGCCTTAGGGCCCACTAGCACCTGTAGTCCACCTGTAAAGAAAATATTAAAATAAACACAATACACTTTAATATTTTACTGCATCTTCACCTGGGGGGGACGGCGGCGACCTTTAAGCGTGGCCGCAGACACCCCAGGGTGTCCCCACCCTTATTGGCCAGATACTCTGACTCCCTGCACTGCCCAGTGCAACAGGGACTGCAGGATATCTCAGGCACTAACAGCAGAAGCAGATTACACTGTTTCTATTGTGCCTAGAGACAGTGAAACTCATTCAACGTCCTCTACATTGTAAGACGTTGGACAGCAGAATCTGGCCTGTAAGTGCACATACTCTGATTTTCCTGCTTATCTAGATTTCATTTGAACCTATATTCTTTCTGGTAATATAGAGGGACGCCTCTAATTACCACTATAAATCCATTGTGATTATTTAATTGGATTGGTTGATGGTGAACAGCTTTTTTAATAATATTTTTGTATTATGTTATATATGTTAGTCTTATTTTTGCCTTTCATTTTCATTTATATGTAATATTTATGTGCTGTCAATCCTGTGATTTTGCTCTTACCGTGCTGATCAACTGGCGTTATTAATTTTCAGATATACTGTTATTTTTTATTCTTGTGTATCCAATATGTATGTCAACAAGAGGTTTTTATGCCTAGGATCTTGAATTGTTCTCCTTTGCATACACTATATCTGTCTTTTTGAGAAACGTCTTCCCCAAATTATTAAATATCAATAACGGTGGGCATAGAGCTATTTACCCGTTTTTTACGCTAGTACACAGGTATATATGATTACATTGTCTGGGACTTCACACTCACAGTCTCGTATTCATTTTGGTATTCTTTTGTGTGATATATGTATATGTCTTTGATCATCTGTTTAAAAAAAATAATTTTGCTATGGTTACAAGCTCGAATTTAGTGACCCTTATTTTATCTAGTATTTAATAAAAGGTATGTTTTAATTGATATGTTTTTCTTGTAATTGTGATATTTGGGGTGTGCCTCGCAAAGGAATCTTTCTCTTTAGCCCCCGTTCTGAAACAAGTCCCAACATTTTTTTCTCTTATTTAACAATTGTCGCTGACTTTGCACCTGCTGTGTGGCTGCGAGAAAAAGCAGCATCAATTCCTATTGAAATTCTTGCAGCTAAAATTCTCACTGTCAAATGAATAGGAAAATCTTTGCGTCTGGATGCAATTTCTCGCACCACGGGAAAAACTGAATTAATGCAGCCAATTAAATTTGCCCCAATTAAATATGGCCATCCCTATCTTAGAATGACTCCATGCAGTGGTGGGCTGGGCCGGGGGCAGGGTGCCATGTGCCCCCCGGGCTGCAGCGTCATGCGGGCCGCGGGCAGTCTGTGTCACTGTGACACAGAGTGCACCGCGTGTGTAGCGCTGACCGGACAGAGTTTGGTCAGCGCTACACAAGTGACAAACACACAGCCGCCGGCTCCGGCAGCTGTGTGTTTGTTGTAAGCAGCAGCCAATGAGAGTCTGTGAGACGGAGGAGCAGATGGCGACGGTGGGAGCGGGGATTCAGGTAAGTGTTTTTTTTTTTTTTTTACGACGTGTGTCTACTGGGGGGGAGGCTGACACTACAAGGGGGAGACCACTACTGGGGGCACCGCAAGGGGGGAACCGCTACTGGAGGCACTGCAAAGGGGGGCCTACTACTAATGGGGGCAATACAAGGGGGGGACTACTACTACTGGGGGCACTACAAGGGGGGGACTACTGGTGGCACTACAAAGGGGGAACCACTACTGGACTGGGGGCGCTACAAGAGGGAGGGACTACTACTGGGGGCACTACAAGAGGGAGACCACTACTGGGGGTACTACAAGGGGGAGATCACTACTGGGGGCACTACAGGGGGGGCACTACAAGGGGGGACCACTACTGGGGATTATAACTGGGGGCACTTCAAGGGGGGGACTACTACTGGGGGCACTACAAGGGGGGGACTACTATTACAAGGGGGGACTACTACTACTAGGGGCACTACAAGGGGAGGGGACAACTACTAGGGGCACTGCATAGGGGGGAGGGGACTACCACTGGGGGCACTGCATCGGGGGACCACTGCTGGGGGCTCTATAAAAAGGGCAGTACTGGGGGTACTGCATAGGGGGAAGACTACAACTGGGGCCACTATTTAAGGGGCACTGCATAAGGGTTACCACTATTGGGGGCACTGCATGGGGTGTGGACTGCTACTGGGGGTCCTATATAAGGAGCACTACATAGGGGGTACCACTAATGGGGGCACAAGGGGCACTGCACAGGGAGGACCACTACTGGGGGCACTGCATAGGGGGATCACTACTGGAGGCCTGCTTAAGGGGATCCTCTCCTGGGGCACAGGGGGGGCACTGCATATGGGCACCACGACGGGGCTGTTCCTAATCTTTATTTTTACTTTACATTAATCCCATATTGTCCCGCCTCCTCCCTGGAACACTTGAGGGGGGGGGGGGCGCCGTAGCACGCATGTTCTTCGGGCACCCTGGCTAAACGCTACCCCTCTGCCAGGGCCGCCTGCATGCATTTGCCCCCCAGGCTAAAAGTTGCCAGCCAGCCCCTGACTCCATGGTACATATGACGGCAGGAATTTATGGATGGTATGAACCATTGTTGGGCATCACTAGTTGGGGACACGTGAAGGGCGCGTCACTATCAGACCTCTGCAATCACTGTAAAACTTTTGACCATCAGTGTAAACCATAGATGGTTGCTAAACATTGATGGCCATGCCTATCTTAGGATCACTCACACTTAATACTGGGCACGCTGCATTCTTGTCTTCCAGCTTGGTTGCTGAATAGCCAGCTATGTGAGCAGCTTAACCCCACACACAATTTGGTTTTTCAGAAACAACAAGAAAGCAATGTGTGCTGGGTGCACATTAACCCTTTCCATTTTCAGAATATAATTTCCAACCTTCTTTATAACAGTCACTGTGTAGGGCATCAGGGTAGCCTCCAGCTTCAGTAGAACTACAATACTGGGCAAACCTTTCCAGCTAAAATTAAGCACCCTGGTGTTCTTCAGTTAATATGAAACTACAATTCCTAGCATGCTATGCCAGCCAAAGATAGGCGTCCTGTTGCTATCCAGCTGATATGAACTACAAGTTCCAGCATGTACTACCAGTCAAGGACACACTCATTATGTGTTAAACAAAATCTGACACTCCGTACTTCTGTGGAACCACAAGCAGCTTGAGCAAGATATGCTATATGAGACTTGTAGTTCCACAACAACTGGCGAGTGAACGCGTGCCGAATTGTGCAACCACACAAAACAAGGGCACTTGTGGCAAATGTCACATTCCTCGGTGACATCACACAGCACAGAATGAGTAAAGCCACTTCTGATGTCCTCCCCACTCCCTGCATCCTCCTCCAGTCTTATTTATAGAACGCGATCTCTCTGCTGGAGTGATGTCTGCGACACACCCGCCAGACAGCGTCATGGGGCGTCTTTTCTGTTAAAGGAAAACTTATATCCTCACACTTATAGTATAGAGCTAACCTCAAATAACTCAGTCTGCGTGCCCACCGTGGGGGAACAACACACATCTCCTGGATCTGCTGCATCTGGCTGCTCTCCCTTCAGCTGCTCTCTTACTGGGGTGGAAACCACTAACCTTCACATCTAACACTCGGTATGTTCTCATATATTGTAGATCATGTTTAAACTTCACAATGTTTGCATTTCGGTTAATTATACAAAAATACACAATGTATCTAAAAATGTTAAATCAGATACAGTTTGTATTAGGATACAATATATATATTTTTCTTTTATAAATACGTATTTGCAATTTATCAGTATTTTGTTTTTATTATTTAATGATTATTTAAACAACATATTTTAGTTTATTGCAGTATTGTGTTTTATCTGTGTTGTTTATTATTCTTCTCAATGCATGTATTAGTTTTGGCTAGAGGGCTCATCGCTGTGAATCCTGCTGCCTTTGCATTACGATATTGGGTGTGCCTTTGATTCATCATACTGATATTGCATATAACGGGATGCACACCCATATCACAATGGTAACACTTGTCCTCCCTCTTCTATGCAACAGGTTATTAAATGGAGGATGTTCACACTTTCTGGCATCTTCCAATGGTTTTACATGCTACATTGAGTTTTCTTTTTTATTGTAAATTGGCTTTTTGATAAAAAAAAAAAAAAAAAAAGCAATCAAGAATAGTCAATAATAGCTGTATATTAAAAAGTTCTGAAATACAGATATAATTATATTTGTAAATCGCATAATTATATTAAGGTTAAAAAAGAACAATACAGTACATTTAATGAAGGAATTTGAGGTGTAATCTAAGATGTATTCAGGTTTTAATAAACTCTTCAATATAAATGAATGCACTGCAGCACCTAGCTAAAGAGCTATTATATTAAGATTCACTGTCTGTCTTATTACACTGACAGAGTTGTTTTTACTATTTTTAACCCTCAATCATACTCCCTATCACTGGCAGACACTCCCTGAAAACATAGGACTGGGATATTTTGTTCTAGATGTTGGGTTTTTGTAAAATGTAGAACATGAGTTATTTGTAGCAATTCCTTGCTGAATTGCACTAGAATTGTCTGATATGTAGGATATCTGCACTGGATTTCTGTATCTTTTCAGGAAGCCAGATTCTGCTCAGATTGAAATGGAAACACAAAATTCCACACTCTTATTATTCTTACTGTATATGTCAGTCAGGAAAAAAAATAATCTTGGATACTAACTCTTGGTCCGTGGAAGATCTTGGAAACAGATGTGGAAATTTTGGAATTCTGGGTGTGTTGGTTAGAGAATAAAAAAAACCTGGGAGTTAACTCTTTGGTGCCAAAGCTGGACAAAATATGACTATTGCAGGATGGTGGTAACAATAAGGATGGTTAACATGCTCTGACATTGCACAGAAATCAAATATTAACAATACAAAATGTTGTCATCACTAATTGCTGCTGACCAAGCAAACAGAAGAAGTTCAACTAAAGCAACGACCAACTTGCTTCAATGGGGGGAAAAATCCTTACTAACAAATAGCCCCATAGAAAATGATTGAGTTGTGATGCCCAAGCTCCCCCTGGTGGCCAATGGATGGATAGATACAGACTGACACACCCATGACTGGATCCTATCCTGCAGTATTCCCTCTCACACTGTGACTTCAGAGAGCTGCTGCTGGCGGGAGACAAATAACGGGGAATCAGAGAGTGGGAAAGTGGAATTAAACCAACGTTTTTTTTCTTTCTCCAGGAATCCGCATACTTGAGTGAAAATGCTTGTCTTATTGCTTGGGATCATTCTTCTGCATATTGCCGTCCTGGTATTGTTATTTGTGTCCACAATTGTCAGCGTAAGTACCCAAAATGTTTTGTGCCACCTTTATTATTATGCAGATAAAGTTATAGCTTTCCGCTTATGTGTCTTCATACTGTATGTCTGGCGAATGTAAATATTTACGGAAGTCTGAATTATGTCCATGTTTCATCTTATTCTTACATATTTTGTTTACTGTATGCCGCAAATGTATCAGGCACAAATGTGTCTATTTTACCTTCTGCTATCATAGAACGAGGTTATATTTTGGCTTTAGAGTTGTAGTAGTAGTAGTAAACAGTTTATTTTGTCATTTATAAGAAATGATTGCATGTAAGTGTGTGTCTGTATAGCGCTGCTGTGACTGAAAAGGAACAATACAGTAAATCTATTATTTATAACTATGGAAAGAAAAATAAACGTGTATTCTCATTATAAGCTTTGTCAGGTGACTCGATGTAAATAATATATAGGACGTCTCTGCTAGTCTGGACAGAATCTGTTTTCCAGATGTGCAGGGGAAGGGGTTCCATATATACAATAAGCATTGTGTGCTTCTTGGAGGGAAAGGGTTATGAATTTTGCACTGGGATTAAATATGTGAAATTTGATGCGTGAAATGCGTGGAGGGACTCAGCTGGAGGCTGCCTGCCCCCATATACATACAATGTACAGCTTGTAAATGAGGTGGAGTGTTACTGGTTCTCAAATTTCTCTCATACGCAAAATAATAAGCTGCTCAAGACATATAATATTGGGAGTTGAAACTACAACCAGCTGGAAGGAAAATAATGAACCTTGTTGATTTATTTCCACTCCCTATGAAATAAAGAACATTATTGACAACCATGAAAGAAAAAGCTGATAGTCCATAGAGCAGAGGGTAAGGTAAATGTCACAAAAGTGTCTTTAGTCAGATTAAACCAATTTAGGGTCTACTTTTAAATCGCATATGATTTAAGAGAAGCCATTATTGCAGAGACAGTGCAAACACCCTTCTCCCATCCGAAAACATGAAGCTTTGGGGTTAATAGCTATCAGACAGTGTTGACAGAGTGTTTCCTTGCTGGAAGCTTTGGTATTTTAGGGATTACCTACTCCAGAAACATCACCAGTGCTAGGGTTGATGGGGATTGTGGGCCTCTTTCAGAGATGGACACAGTATCGATGTTGGACACAAGTGTCCGATGTTTTGAGTGTGCGCAGGCATCTGAGCCGCACTGTGCATGCATCCCGATGGTCACTGCCGGAAGATGCAGAGTCAATTTAGATGCAGAGGTGATAGTTCATAGGGCGTTTGTGGGTGGTAACAGTGGGGTGGCAAGCCAGATGTGGGCGTGTCACGGTCAGCGACTTCACTGATTCCAGCGGCCATGTTCAGGGAGACATTCTGCACTTCCATAGAGCTGGTGCAATGTTTGATGGTGCCACTGATGTGTGACTTTTTACGCAAACTATCGGATTAGCGCCGCAGCAAGTGGGCATCTCTGTACAAATACCATTGGCTGTGGCATTAGCATAAAGACGCAGCCGTGCTGCGAAAAAAGTTGCAGTCGGCATTAGCGCTCACCTGATTCAGGCCCTGTGTGTATCGTTTATAAACAGCCCCGACCCCCTACCTGAGTGTTATGAGCACTAGCTACTGTCCAATGCAGGCTGCTTACAGGTCACAATACTAGGGTGGGCAATGCTGCATCCTCCTGATCACTTCAGTACTTTTTTGCAGGAGTTTTCTGGAATTTTTAATTTTCATTGCTTTGAAAACTTCTACAAATATATTTCATTAGAGCTATTTCTAGGACATTTAGTTCAGTTTTGGAACAAATGTGGGTTTTAGTCTTACCTAAAATATAAATGATGAGTTTGCAGTATTATCTGTACTTAAACAATTGAATACTGTATTTCATGGTGTTTACAATTTTATTTTTGTAATGTATTCTATTGGATTTATATTTGCTAAAAACACATAGTGGCCTTCTCTATTCTGAGCAGGACTGTATGGTCCCCGGCCAGAGATTTCCATCTTTTTTCTTAGCAGCACTGTATGGTCTTCGGTCAGAGATGCTTCATTAAAAAGCAATCAGCACGCTGTGTAATCTCTATAAAGCACTGGACATGGTAACACTAACAACCCATGTAAATAATAATGAATGAAATCACCATCAAGTAGGCAGAACATGAGACTATAGTAACTCATGACTCAAGACTCTTACAATGACTTGTGATTAGAATGCTATGTTTTCATATAATGTAAGCTTTCCCTTTGGAGTCATAGGGGTAAATTTACTAAAGTGAGAGTTTTTAGAAGTGAGTTTTAAAAGTGATGTTGCCCATAGCAACCAATCAGATTCTAGCTATTATCTTCTAGAAGGTGCTAGTTAAATGTTAAGTAGAATCTGATTGGTTGCTAGGGGCAACATCACTTCTAAAACTCACTTCTAAAAACTCTCACTTTAGTAAATTTACCCCATAGCTTTGACAACAGAATCGGTACAGACAGGGCTGGTCTATGAAAGGGGTATAGGCACCTGGCAAGATATGCAGCGCCTCCTCCTGGCCTTTACAGATGTTATAGCCAGCCCCAATGACACATTATTTATTTGGTACTGTGCAAAAAGAAAAGGGGTAACATCGATTTTATCAGCCCACAGTGACTATATTTTGTGTGAGCATTGTAGGAATGGCAGAGTCAGTATGGCAATGTGCAGCAAAGTTAAAGGGCCTCTTATTTGCTTTGTCATTCTAACACTTTGGATTTTTTTCTTTCTTTATCAGAGCTGGCTGGTGAATAACAGCTATTCGGCCGATTTGTGGCAGAATTGCAGTGGGGGATCCAGCAGCACATGGAACTGCCTTACCGCCTCAAACAATGGTGAGTAGATCTGTGGTGACACCCATTCCATAAGACCAACAAGGTCAGCACTGAGGTATCAAGGGAAGGAATTTGATGATTGTATTACCTACGATAACATTCCCCCTTGGTGTTCTCTTTACTGTCAATGGTTCTAAAACTTCCTACTCCGGCCATCAGCTGGGCTAACTTTTCTAGCAATTACCAAGTATATATGTATATGTACAGATGGGTCCTCACTTGCTGGGCATCTTTACGCCTTACAGCGCGAGACACCTTGTGCGACCTGATGCAGCAAAAACACACTCACAGTGTACTAGGCACGCTAGGCTGTGACTTTAACCAAACAAGAATTGGTATAACACATGTACAAAGACACAGAGGAAGCACAATGAAACTTAGGGGTATATTTACTAAAGTGTGGGTGTGTAGAAGTGGAGATGTTGCCCATAGCAACCAATCAGATTCTACTTAAGATTTATCTAGCATCTTCTAGAAGATAATAGCTAGAGTCTGATTGGTTGCTATAGGCAACAAACCAGCACTTTAGTAAATATACTCCTTAGCATGAGGAAAAGCTACGGCCTCTCACATCAGAGCCCTTTTTGCACAGATTAAGACTCAGCCACGCACAGATGTACAAATGTCACACATCCCATTATCAGTGTAATCTAGCAAAGTAGTTTTGTCACTTCTAGGTGTTTTAATTATGCAAATCAGATGCACATTTTGAGCAAAAAAGATGCTCAGTGCGGCCGATTTTCACGGAACCTGGTGCACTGACAGGCTAATTGGCGCGACTGAAGCAACAGTAAAAAAGGACACGTGTGTGTGTGTGTGTATATATATATATATATATTATATATATATATATACAGTATATATATGTATGTATGTATGCATTTTTGTTTTGTTCTTTTTGTTGACCCCTTGTTGTACTCTATAAATAATGGATAATAATGATTCTAATGCCACACCTGTCTCTTGAAAATCTGAGCGCCAGACCACACTATAACTAAACAAACCCTAAATCACTTTGGAGGTTATTTATGAGCTTTGCCCTTTCAGATTCTCAAATAGGTTGGCTACAACTTGGATATAAATAGAGTTATAGACCATTGCCTCTACTTAAATCTCGAGTTTCAAAGTAGCTGGAGAACTCTCCAACCTCATAGCTGGAATAAGTGTTGTGAAAAAGATTTTGCCTGTAGCACCCTCTTGTGGTGGATTGGTGTAGCTGTAGCTGAGGGACCCAATATAGTAAGCCACTTATTCATGGTTGAAACCACATAGTTAACATGGTGGAAAATAACTTGTGAGTCATTTGGCTGCCATCAAACATTTGTCCATGATTCTCACACATAACATTCTGCAGCTGTAGCATCACTTTGATATAAAATAAAATGACTTTTCTTACTGTGAAAAGTCCAAAGCCACATGTTTGATTAGGCATAATGTTTTCTAGGCTGACATTTTAGTGTGATGTCATCATGGAAGGCTATTGGCAAAAACATTTTTTGGGGTGTGAGGGGATGGTAATTTTGAGAAAGTGAATAAGCTAAATTATAAAAATGACTGCATCGTTGCACTTAGACTATCCAAATTACCCTGTTAGCAGGCCACAAAATAGAAGGTGCTTCTTCTGAATGTGCCCCTATTTGTGATGATTGTGGTTCTGGTTGGCGCAGTTTAGGAGCTGAGCTTATTTTTACAAATATTTCTCCTGTATACATGTTGGGCGGTATGCTAATTTACCAGTGCCAGATCTGTGCCATTTGGGGGCCTTAGCATAAAGAATAAGCTGCTGGTACATCCCGTGAGGATTCTTCCTTCTTTCTTTAAAAGATGTGCCGGGCGGTGTTATCCATTTAGTGATAGCAAAGACTCATGAAAGTGAGGAACATGAGTTTCATACCTTACAGTTGCATTGGACTGTACCTTCTCCCATCTATTTCCATATAAATGTAGGCATTTCACAGCTAGCTGTGGACCAGTGAATCACAAGGGAAAAGATGGAATAACTTTAAAAGAGGTTTTCTTAAAGAGACAGATACAGAAAGATCCCCCCATGGTATTGATATAGGTCCATTTCAAGCTAATCACTTTTCTCAAGCAGCCAGGTGAAGTATTATATAGAGAGGTGCAATATTGTTTTAACAATGTAAAAATAAAATTATATTATAATAAAAAATGAATAATAGTTGTCCCATTTATTTGTGCATTGAATAAGTTAGGGAGAAGGGATGTACAGTAATAACCCAGACAACTATAGTATCAAAATCACTTTAAACAGGTTGAAATCTTCACCTCACAAGTAGATAGATTATAGTCATCTGTAACATATGTCTGTTTCTTCCAACTGGAAACTGCAGAATCAGTAAATTGAAATGGTTTTTTATGTTAGCCAAAGACATTCTAGTTTGAGATCAATAATCTTATGTTATATTGTTATATTTACAGTATCAATTATTAATAATAATAATAATAATAATAATAATAATAACTGTTTTTCTTGTTTAGTAATGGCTGAAGTGTGTGTGTGTGTGTATATATATATATATATAATATATATATATATTATATACACATACAGTATATTATTATAATTTTTTTAACACTGTTCTTACTACAGTGGTCCTTGAAATGATAGAACAAATAGTGGAATAGTAAGACGCTCATGACAGAGGATAATATGGCCAGTCATTAGAGCCTGTTTCAGCATTTCTGTAGCTAACTGAGGGGATCAAACATTCCACTAATTGTCCATCCAAGGGGCACATTGTACAAAGTGCTCAGCACAGACTGACTGATGGACAGTACACCTGTACATTGCTGGTGAATATAAATGTTCTAGTAATTTGCTGCATATGTAAATACTAAATAATTCAAGAGTAGAGTTCCCATTGTCTAGAGAGATCCTGCCCAACCATTCCCATAAAAGCATTAGGCTGTATTAAATGTGTCCTCCATTATTAGACTATTAGAGGCTGGTGATTTTACTGGAGCTGTCCCTTAGAGAGAGTGCTTGTTTCTGGGATATAGGCAGGTTTCAGTTTTTATAAAACCGTAAGGCAATAATAACAATGCTCGTACAATTTGTGTTCTTTCTTTTGTTCAGTAATACATTGACTTTCCAGATCCTTACATTTGGCACTAGCATAGGCTTAAGTGTCCATCCAAGATGCTTTGGAAATGTGGGAATGCAAATTTCACTGATGTGTGTGGAAGCATGTACAATGCAAATTTCAGCCAGTTGCTTGAGCAGTGTTTTTGGGAAGGCCTTTTTAGGAAAGTTCCTTTAAGTGCCCAAACAAAGTACACTATCTGAACAATTGTGACCGGATCCCTGTTAGATTTGACCAGGGACGGACTGGGGCTGTATATCAGCCCTGGCAGTCCACCCTGCACTTCCGTGTAGAGGGGGGCGTGGTAAATGCAAGGTGGCATGCCGTGAGTCACGGGGGCTGGCCTCGTGGCACATCCCTGTCTTTTTCCGGCCCAGCACAGCCGCCGCCGGCCCATACACGCCTCCACCCCTTCCGGCTAGGTGAAATCTTAATGATTTCAAAGCTGTTGGGTGGAGGGCGGGGGTCTTTACCTTCACCCCCTCCTCGAGCTGATCCTTAGGCCATCGGCCCTTCTGGCATATGCCAGAAGTGCCTGATGGCCAGTCCGGCCCTGGATTTGACTATACGTGTGCATATACGTGTATGGCTCAATCTGGGAGACAGAACTAACATTCTTTCAATGGGATTTGATCCACCTGGCCATCATACACATTTTGGGATCAATCCTATTAGCCACAAGATCCCTCTCGGCGTGACTAAGTGCTGATGTTTGTTCGTAGCCCTATAGAGCTGCATACAAAAATGTACGTGTCCTGGGTGAGACCAGGCCACAAAGGGGGTGAGTTGCGGTGCCAAGATAACATTTCATCCCTTTTGCACCTAACAGGATTGAACCCTTTACTGATGGCAAGGTTCATGCCTCACTGATGTCACTAGATCCTAGTGAATTGATAGTCTGCAATCTCACAAATACTGATTCAGCCTACACAATGCTTCAACAGTGCTTCCACAGAGTGTTGGAAACAGGGCCATCTCAATATCTTAGTGCTCTCTGGGCCTGATTCAGAGCCGGACACTCTGACCAGAGCGCTCGCTCTGAATCAGGGCCCTCCTACCTAAACTTGGAGCGGCCTCTTGGACTCTCGCATAGCTGTGGGTTACCACCCACGGCTTATGCGAGCGTCCATGATGATGGTCGCGATGGTCAAGACCATCGCGACCATCGGGCTTGCGACGAGACCCTGCGGTAGGGTCTCGGTGACCGCAAGCCCAGGAGTGATTTTGGCTCTATCAGAGCCAAAATCACTCCCACTGACATCACTAGTGATGTCAGTGGGGCCGGACCCAGACGGTAGGCGTTCCCATGGGAACGCCTCCGTCTGGCAGCCACGCCCCCGGCACGCCCACCAAAGGGGGCGTGCTGTCAATCAACATCGACAGCACGCCCCCTTTGGTGCAAGACCTGGAGCAACGGCTTCCCCGTCGCTCCCCGGGTCTCGTGCATGCGAACGACGTAGCTCCCTCCGTCGTGCGCATGCGCACTAGGGCACCATCGACCCGCTTGCGAGCGCCCAGCGCTCACGAACGGGTCTGAATCAGGCCCTCTGTCCATTTGTACTAAAAGAATGTCTAAAAGACCTTGGCAAACATATCTGATCATTCATTTAACATGTTCAAGGCTTTCCAAGTTTAGATAAATGACAGTAAGGGTAATGCTTACATACAATAATCTAAAGCTCTTGTGCACTTCACAATCTATAAAAAATACAATTTCATCAACATGTTAAGTGCTTTTCTGTTTATAGATTATGAATAAGTAATTATTGTGTATATGTTCATTCACAGAATGGCTCCAGTCTGTCCAAGCAATGATGATCCTAGCTATAATCTTCAGTGTTCTGTCCCTATTTCTGTTCTTCTGCCAACTGTTCACACTTACAAAAGGTGGACGCTTCTACCTAACTGGGATCTTTCAAATTCTTGCGGGTAAGTGACACTGGCATACTGTCTTATTTGCAAAAATGCTTTATGCTTTTAAAGGTTGTGTTTTGCAATATATCAGGTTACCGCGTTATCTTGGTTTTGCTGGGTACAGTTAGCTAGGGTCAGGACATCTGTAACTTAAAAACAGGTTGCACATGGACATTCAGTAGATTAAGTGGATAGAGATAAAACCTGTAGTTAGTAGGAACATTAAAATGTTAACAGCAGCACAGAGCATTTCAGCTTAGCCAACATGTATTCTCTTCTTTAAGTAAGTTGGAAGTTCTAGGTCAGTGATGGGAAGCCAGATACGCTTTATGGACTACGTGTTCAGCCCCCTAACCTTTAAACTCAGTAATAAATAAGACCAAAGAGACACCATATATCTTAGATTAGATCCTAGATAACAGACAAATGCCACACTCACCCCAAAACCCCCCCCTCAGGCCCTCACAATGTTCATCCATTCGAACCAAAGCCATATGGCCTTAAGATCGAATTTTCCTCCAAATGCCTCTCAGACTGCCCTCTTTTCCCTAAAACACAAAAAGCTTTGGCAATAGAGGAAGATCTCTTAGGCATACAGCAAAAAATAAGCGCTCTGGCCAACAGGGCATAAAGGTGGGACTAGGCTTGCATAGCATCTAAATGGTTAACAACAGCACAAAATGATGATAGAAGGTTTCTTTAAATCCTTTAGAGAAAGAACACTAGATAATTAATATTCAGTATTTTTGGTTTGTTTATAGAACTGTAACCTAAATGTGTGAAAGAAAGTTTGCAGAGTTCAGATAAATGCGTGCTAGAGATGACTATTCTCCCTCTCATTCAGTAGGGCAGGCTGTTTGAGCTCTGGATTATCAGTTTTCTGTGCTGTTGCATAGCTGGTCGCTGACTCACTGTGAGTTATTAATTGGACAGCTGTTTGTTCTTAATGGATACATTGGTACCTAAAATGCCAGCAGTATACTTACAATTATAACCTCATTGTAACATAACATTACATTTCTATATTGTATATTTATAAAAAAAAATACAGACAGACTAATTTAATTAAATGGTTTTGTACACAAATGTGCTGTAACACTGAGCAACCAATCAGGTGCTTGTTTTTATTTTCTTAGTTTTAATAGAAAAATAGCAGCTTTCACCTGATTTGCTTCAATGGGTTACATCACAGTTGTTCATATTGTACCATTTTATTATTAAAGGATTTCTGTTATTAACAATTGAGGTAATAATGCATATTGTAAGCTCTGGAGTGCAGAGCCATCATACCACCAGTTCATTGCATGCTACTGTATTATTTTTATGATGGTATATTCAGTCTTCATCCCTGACTGTACAGGCTTGTAGATAAACAAAGTATAATTACTTACAAAATTAATACCAAGAATACTGTGCATAAATAAGTAATGATTATTAATGTACATATGTGTTTCTTGCGTGTTAAACAGCCCTTCTAGTCGTGCCATGCCTTGGCTTGACTCTGTAGCGCCAAGTGTCTTTTCATGCAACTTATTACCTTCTTAATCGAATAGGATGCACAAACAGCTTCTGCTGATTAAAATAATATGCGGCATGCTGACACTGTAACGTAGCATTTGGCATGCAGATACACCACCAGTTGCGCACAATTTATAGGCATGCCGCATATCATTTTAATCAGCAGAAGCTGCGTGTGCATCCTATTCACTTTGCGAATAAGACGCATTTTAAGGTAAAAAGACGCATGCATAGATGCCCGGAGCTCACGCATTGTTTAACGCCACTTGTAGCTCATGGAGGTAAGGTGGACACATCTGTTTGTAACTACCAATGCCTCTACCCCCTAATGTCAAAAACATTTTCCATTCCTCTTTGAGTTAAAAGTTTACAACGGCATTCTATATACTAAAATAAGACTATAAAATCTTATTATATGGGGTACTGTGCATACACTGTAAAACATAAGGCTATTAGAAGTGACAGGATGAGTTCCATCACCATATAAAGGCATGAAACCACAGGCTACGGCATTCTGGGGCAAATTCTAATATCCATAATAGTTTACAACAGAGGATGCGTTATTTCTTATAAAGCAAAAGGTAAATTGAAGTGATGACATCAGAATTCACCAATTATACTGACATTATTTGTAGGTATTTTCACATATATTAAAGGATAACACGCAAAACTAAAAAACTAGCTCATATTGTGAAAATAAAAAGAATGTATGTTCCAATGATGGATATGCCAGGGCACTGATGGCTGCAACAGTTGCATGGCGCACTCAGCTCTGCCCAGCAAGCTGGTCACCGGCATTGCAGAAAGGAGGGCGATATGGGATCATTACAGTCATCAGTCACCCTGGTGAATCCAGTGAATCAGGAATATGGGGTAAGTATCATTTCCTTTAACTTTTTGAACTTCAACAAAAACTATTTGAACTGTTTTTTTTATTTTTGTGTTTAGGTTCTGTATAATATGCATAGAAGAAGATTCATAATTGTACTGGCAATAGCTCTTTTATTGTTCACTGCAGTTTGGTCTCTGCGCCACCACCCTCTTCATGATCTTTGGGTAACATTATTCTTGTCTTCCAGGAAATACCACTGACACAGTCTTGCTTTTATTTAAATGTCTGTGCCACACAAGTGGGAGGTTTGGCTTGTTAGAGTCAAATGACCTGACCTGCAAAATGCCCACTTGTGCATTTTAGTAAACAAAGCACTCATTGTGGCAGAGCCACCCCAGCCAGGAATGTAGGTGTCCTGCGGCCAATTTAGAATACAATTATAAAGGGAATGGCCAGTGCTACAGTATCTGCCGCACCAAACAATGCAGCTCTCACAAATACATTATAAGTTGGAAAAGACAGTGCACTTAGAGAAAGGTCCTAGGACTGTTACATAAATCTGTAAACAAAATGTTCCTGAACTTTTTTACAATTACTGTTATTTGTGATCAGTGAAAACAATTTTACTTGTGTACTGAATTTCCTGCCAGCCTGGTAGCATAAATAAATTGTTTTTATAAGCTACAAAACAAGACTATATACTGTGTATACTTCTTAAAGGGACTTGACAATCACTGTGATGTGATCAGTTGCAAGAGGTGTGAGAGTAGTATGACACTACAATATTGACGTGTACTCGTACACTTGAGGCAGGTATTGATGAAGAGGCACAGTTCTTAGCAATTGGCAAGTTCACAGTTAATTAGCTTATGATTAACATACTCCTGGTCTACTGGTCAAATGTTCGCCTAAAAGGGCCCATACACTAGTGACAGATCGCCGGATTCCTGCGATTCTGAGATGCTGGGTTGCCGGATCAGTGAAAATAAGCATATTGGATTTCACTAATTTGCCGATCACCATCAAAATATGATCGTAATTTGCAAATTGGTGAAATTTAACATGAAGAATTTCACTGACCCCCTGACGGATTGCGGAACATCAATGGCCACCGGTCTCCTTTTCTGACCAGCGGATCGACATTTCCGATCCCATCGCCTTAAGTCTATAAATATAGGGGGAGAAGATATTTTCTATTTTTCTCTAAAATCTTCATTAAACTATATTCAATTTGTGGCAGGAGCTAGTGCGAATTGATGTTAGCTAAAAGCTAAGAGACAAACCCAGCTGATAAATCAGCTATGAGAGAGAAAAAATGATCACCAGTGTAGTCTGTAAATGTGAAATACTTTTTAAGTTCTTATTATGAGTGGGTAGAATGCTTATTCAGCCTTAATGCAATATATTTTGCAAATATCATTATATACTGTGAATATATATATTTCTAAACACGTTTTTTTGCAAACATTCAGATAGATTGCTGTTTCAGTGTTTATAATCATTAACACTCTGTAAAGTACAATGAAGTTCTTTTGGATCATTTATCAAAGAACTGCGGAATAGACATAATACACTATACTGCACAACAGCTTTGACTGGTGCATTTTTAGTTGACCAATACAGACTTCACCTATAGTTTAGAGGTATATATTTCTTGGGCTGAACTGTAGCCATGGCAACATCAATAGCCAATTAGAATGTTTGTAACACTGGACGTCCCATATATGGCTTAACAGGGGACTAAAAATATTTATGTTTAACCCTAATTTCCTATTTCTCTCCTTAGGGCTGTGTGTGATGGCTGGAGCTATCATCTTTACTGTGCGGCACACAGAATGGAATAAGGACCCTGCGGCCAACTTTGGATTTGCCTATATCTTGGCATGGGTGGCTTTTCCGCTAGCCGCTATTAGTGGCATCATTTATGTCATCTTGAGGAAGCGTGAATAAACACCTGAAGACCACCACATCTGGGAAAGATAAAAGCTCAATACAAAGTTTAAAGGGGATCCTAAAGAAGTGAAACCAAAAATTTCAACCTCCCCTCACCAAAGAGAGAGAGTATGGTGGGGGCAGGTTCCTGTGTTAATTGAAGATGTAAATAGTATCTATGGTTTAAAAACCTATTTATAACACTTTTTACATATATGTACATAGTATTGTTTGCTTATTTTGACCTTCTGTAAGTGTAAAAAAAAGATTGTACTTGTGTCTACTACAAAATATTTTTTTTGTGTGTGGACAGCATCCCAAAAACAAAAGATACAATTTGTGTGCCTTACAAGTTATGAACAGTCTTAACCTGTACCAATTGTTACCCCATGTGTGCAATTATGGAGTGAAATGCAATGACCTGCATTAAAAAAAAAAAAAAAAGCTTCCTTACCAGATACAAAATGGCCGACGCTAGAGCAAGAGAGGTGCTTATAGCACAGAGGCTGTTTTGAAGCTAATACTCCATAAGAGTTAAGTGTCCACCAGGTTCATGCATAGAGAGAGGCTAGGGACCTGGATGGAACTTACAGTGGTAGAGACAGTAGTGCGGCGGTCAGCAAGCCAAAGCAGAATGGGCAATGAGGCTGAGCTAGCACGAGGGTCATTCTTCAAAATGCCATTTGACTGTTGCACTGAAACCATGCCAAACTACTGTGGAAGACGTTTGTGATTATGACAATCAAGTCTTGTTATATTTCACCTTTTGTGGGCATTGTGACGAAAATAACATAATTATCTCCTTCTCATACCAACAGGTGAAGGCATTGCTAAACACCACAGTTGGCATGGGGCAAAATCCTTTAACATCAGTTCTGTTGTGTCATTGCTTTCTCATGTAGAGTTTTGTTTTTATGGCCTTCTCATTAAGGGGCAAAGGTCTTTTTTTGAATTGACCCTACACTGCCAGTGGAGCTTGCAAATTTTTGCAGAACCAAAAAGTGAGAGGGACTTTACCAACTGGATGTGTGCCTGTCTCTAAAAAGAGATCTCATAGAAATTTAGAAGTGTTTGAAGAAAAGTACAGTATATGTTTATTTTTTATTTTAACCAATGTGCATGTATTATACGTAAATATATAAATATATATAACAAGGTAGCCATAATTGTTTACCAAATGTTTCGCTTCTAAAAAAAAAATATTTAGATAATTGACTTATCATTTCTGAAACCTAACTGAAAGAAATTAAGTAGTTTCTCACCAAGTAGGTTAAAATGAAAAACAGTGGTGCTATGATCATTTTTTTGGACCATTCCTTATATTTTAACATTTGTCTAATTTCTCACCCAGTAACATCTTATGTTTTTAGTTTTATTTACTGTTTTGTTATTTTGAAAATAAAACCATTGAACTTGTTTAGTTCTCTAAAGTGAGGTCTATGTGAATATTTAATTAAAAAAATTGGCTGCTTAGAAGACTGGTGAAGTGATTATTGTAAGCACTGATGTGGCTGGATGATTATACATACATACATACATACATACATACATACATATATACATACATACATACATACATATATACATACATACATACATACATACATACATACATACATACATACATACATATATACATACATACATACATATATATATACATACATACATACATACATATATACATACATACATATATACATACATACATACATACATATATACATACATACATACATATATACATACATACATACATACATATATACATACATACATATATACATACATACATATATACATACATACATACATACATACATATGTACTGTGAATCAGTAGATATGGTGAATGTGCAGTGTACATTTTGAAGTTAAATTACAGAACTTAAGGGGCCCCTGACACCTAAGAACCGTGGAGGTGGCGATTTTCAGACCTGTAACTATATTAATTATAATACAGACTATTAATTCACTGAGACCTACTCTACCAGACAGTGATACTAGCGAGAGTACTGCCTACTGTGCCTCCGTGGTTCCTTGTGCATTCATAGGTTGTATTCTCATAAGAACTGGCTAGGCTTAATACAATGTGGCTGCTTGTGCTTTTTGCTGGATTGCTTCTAAGAGACATGTGCCCTCTAAATGCCACATGACATCCCAGCTAGTTAAACATTGCATAGATAATAAATGTTTTTAGATGATAATATTATTTTCTTAATAGAGCTTAAACTCATTCATGAATGTATACAGAGGACACTAATCTATAAAAATTAAATAATTTATAAGGATATTTTTTATTTGTCATTAAAGAAAATAGGACAAGTCTAGTAGCTTGTCGTATGATATGCCTTATACATTTGGGTAAATCCAATTAGCTGCACTTATGGTACCTCCGGACTCGCGGATTGTTTTCAGCCCCATAGGGCTGCATACAAAAATCTGCGAGTCCGGGGTGAGATGTGGCTGCGATCTCTAATTGGGTTGACTCCACTGTAGTACATCAAGTTAAATTTGCAGGAGGCCAGTAATACAATTTCTGCCAAAACTAATTTGTCAAATGTAATTCTATATCTTCAATTGGCAGTAGGGATGTCAATTAAAGGTTTCTCAATTTACATATACCATCCGACCATTGGGGTTTTTAAAAAAAAATTTATTAAATATTGGGGTACATCTTGACCATGCCCAACCACACCTGCAATTCACTAAGGTCACATCCAATATCAATAAGGCCTGACCCGTTTGGGTGCTACAAACCCGGACTGTCTGAAATAATTATGAATACTGGGGGTAATGAACGATAAAGTTAGTAGGAATTCTGCAATATTTCCTAACATGCTAGGTGGGACATGTTGTTCTGCAGAATATACATTTGCCATTTTAAAATGACAAGGTCTGGAAAAGAGGTATATATGGCCCTGTGTCATTTCAAATGTGTAAGACATTATTATGGACTCTTTAATTCCCACTAGTCTTCTTGCTTTATGCCTGCTGTTGTTTGTACCGAATATCTGTGCACTAAGAAGCAAAAAATAAAATACAATTCAGAGTAACTCAATTGCTGTATGTCTGAGCATCTGTCCATATTGAAAATAGAAAACTAGTTGATCTTGTGAGGTTTGCTTAATTTAAAGCATGTCTCCCAACTGTCCCTATTTTGGAGGAATGGTCCTAACTGGGCCAGAGGGTTGGGAGGTATGTCCTCTTCTCAGCTGCTTTGCATAGTGGTGCATGGGTGCTGAAGGCACCTGCTTTTGATGTGCACAGTATTCAAAGGGAAGGCCCAATACGTTGAAAGCATTGGACGTGCCCATTGGGACGAATGCCCTGTGCAAAGCAGATATTGTCCTGATTCCCTAACGTAAAAAGATGAGAGGTATGTTTTAAAGAGTCCCATTTCTTAAAATATTTACATATAATCACTAGGGATGAGTGGTTCGGATTCTGTGGAATCCGAACTGCTCCGAACATAGGGGATCCAAGTCCACTCGAACCGAGGCTCGGGTGTTCCCGTCTGACTCGGATCCCACTTCGAGGCCGAACGTCATCCTCCCGACGTCGGATTCTCGTGAGACTTGGTTCGATGTAAGGCGCCGCGACCGGGATTCAGCACCATTTCTTACTCGGCACGCACACTGCGCACTGCTCTGCAATAAGGTGGCTGTGTATAGACTTTAGACTAGTGGCTGTGCTGTTAAGTGACAGTAGGCACACTGCACGCTGATGTATGGTGCGCTACTTTGCTAATTAAAGTGGCTGTGGTAGCCTGTGTCCACACTCACAACAAGTGGTTGTGCTGTTAAGTGACTGTGTATAGGGGGCACACTGCACGCTGAAGTATGCTGCACTACTCTGCTAATTAAAGTGGCTGTAGCCTGTGTCCGACTCCAGACTCACAAGTGGCTGTGTATAGGGGGGCACACTGCATGTCACACTGATGTATGCTGCACTACTCTGCTGATTAAAGTGGTTGTGTCCAGACTCACAAGTGGCTGTGTGTACTAGGCTTGCTGATGTATGAACACAAGACTTAAAACCAAGCGTTTCTAAAAGAGTACCGTATATAGAAAAGACAGACTTTAAAAATTATCCAAATCTAAGCTATTAATATAGCTGTTTCTATGGATATAAAAATTCTTATTCCTAGCATACAATAACTCTACCTCAATAGTATTGGTGGATCTGAGCCTTGTAAGCAATGTTAATATGCTAGACATAAACTTACATTTATTATGATTATAATGTTTATAGTCTTTTCAGACAAGTTGATGGAGTGGGTAATTATAACAGCAGTGTCCCAATGGTAATAGTCCGTATAGCCAGCCTCTAACTGTCCCTACCTTACTGCCTCGTGATGGGCTTCTCCCTCTGGGTTTTCCTCTTTATCACCAACTGCATGTGTAGTGGCCGCGGCATATAGTGATGGTAGCAGCCGTCACGCGGCTGGACCCGACACTGACAAAAAAGTTATTAACAAAAAGTTTTTACTGGAGTCTCAAAAACATGCTGTTGCTGCTACTTTTTGAGGCTTTCCGGTTTTACCCTTTCCTGTTTGGAGAATAAAATTTAGTATTTAAAGGCAGTTAAACAACTATCAGACTCATCCTTGAAAAAGAACCACATCAGGTTTGAAACGCATTGGAGAGTTAAGGAGGACCAAGGGAACTTTAACAGCAAGCTTGTCACTAGATCCGAGAGAGCCGCCTGGCGCCTGATGTCATCACCCAGCACCGCGGGCTCCACATGCTGTGAGAGCAGTGCCATGAAGAGGAATCCCCGGAGGGAGAAAGTACTCAGCGATCCCCTGTCATTGTCTACCATCACCATACGCCGCGGCCACTACACATGCAGTTGGTGATAAAGAGGAAACCCCGGAGGGAGAATCCCATCACGAGGCAGTAAGGTAGGGACAGTTAGAGGCTGGCTATACGGACTATTACCATTGGGACACTGCTGTTATAATTACCCACTCCATCAATTTGTCTGAAAAGACCTATAAACATTATAATCATAATAAATGTAAGTTTATGTCTAACATATTGACATTGCTTACAGGGCTCAGATCCATCAAAACTATTGAGGTAGAGTTATTGTATGCTAGGCATAAGAATTTTTATATCCATAGAAACAGCTATATTAATAGCTTCGATTTGGCTAATTTTAAAAGTCTGTCTTTTCTATATACTCTTTTAGAAGCGCTTGGTTTTAAGTCTTGTGTTCATATATGTATCATACCGAGCAGCTATATATACTGTATAATTTTACAAAGTGCAAAGCACACACACATTGTAGCTTGCTGATGTATGCTTCGCTGTACTTATGCTCATCTGCTCCAGTGTAGAAAGAAAGTAAAAAAATATTTAAAAAAAAGTTAAATTAATAAAAGTTTAAAAAAACGTTTTTGTGCTGTATCCCACTGTGTACTGTATACAAGCACTGTGACTCTTTAGGCTGTAGCCCTCTGTGCTGTGTATACAAGCACCGTGACTACTTGGGCCGTAGCCCTCTGTGTATACAAGCACTGTGACTCCTTGGGCCATAGCCCTCTGTATATACAAGCACTGTGACTCCTCGGGCCTTAGCATCTGTGTATACAAGCACCGCAACTCCTTGGGCCTTAGCCCTCTGTGTATACAAGCACCGTGACTCCTTGGGCCGTATCCCTCTGTGTATACAAGCACTGTGACTCCTTGGGCCTTAGCCCTCTGTGTATACAAGCACCGCAACTCCTTGGGCCTTAGCCCTCTGTGTATATAAGCACCATGACTCCTTGGGCCTTAGCCCTTTGTGTATACAAGCACTGTGACTCTTTGGTCCATAGCCCATGCTTGCCAACTTTTGAAAAAGCTTTTCAGGGAAATTATATTAATGATCTCATTTGAATGTATACATCTTTAATATAACAGCTTCATAATGGGGGTAAGGTGCAATCAGGGAGAATGCTAGATTCTTCAGGGAAATTGCTACTATTTCAGGGAGTCTCCCTGACAATGAGGGAGAGTTGGCAAGTATGCTGTAGCCCTCTGTGTATATAAGCACGGTGACTCCTTGGGACATAGCCCTCTGTGTACACAAGCACTGTGACTCCTTGGGCTGTACCACTCTGTGTATACAAGCACTGTGACTCCTTGGGCTGTACCACTCTGTGTATACAAGCACTGTGACTCCTTGAGCTGTACCACTCTGTGAATACAAGCACTGTGACTCCTTGGGCCATAGCACCAGTGCCGTAACTAGACATTTTAGTGCCCTGTGCAAGAAAGAGCATCGGTACCCCCCCCTCCCGATTGTAAAACAGGAGTGGGCAATGGCCTCTTGGTCGTGACTAAATCTCAGTTGTTACCCCCCTAAAGCCCCTCTCTATGCCTCACTCTCTCTAAAATAACTTTACCTGCAATTAATAACCACCCAATCCCCCTCCTTATGCCTCGATTTCATTTGTAAAATAATCTTTCCTAATAATTCCCTTTATGATTCAATGATGATGTAAATATTACTTACAGTATAATTTATATTTTTAATATTAAAAAACATTGTACAGCACTCACCCCATCCCCACTGTCACTGGGTGCTGCACTGCTACTGTCTGGTCCTGTTCTGTAGACTCTTCATCAGTGATTCCGGGCATCACTCAGCTGAGCTCGCTCTGCCTTTGCCACTTCATCTGACTCCACAGAGTCCTGACTCCTGCATAGCTAGCAGCCCCATCGCCGCGGCCGTCCTAATGGCTCCTCGGCGCAGGGCACTAAGGGAATGGACTGGGAGAGACATCATGATGTCTCTCCAAGTCCCAAGAAACACTGCAGGAGACGGGGGAGGACCAAAACGGGCAGGCAGCTGCAGCGCTGCACGCTGTTATGTGTAATGGTAGCGGTGCGCCTGGTAGAGAAGGAGCTGGATGCACTGCTACTATTATACATTGCAGCGGACGGTACAAAGCATATGGCGGCGGTGCATACAGTCAAAGATGATTGCGGGTGGATGCGGCTGGTTCCGCCCACAGAGCATATGCACTCTGTGCCGGCGCACCGGTCGCACCACCCTAGTTACGGCTCTGCGTAGCCCACTGTGTATACAAGTATTGTGACTCTGCTGGCTGTACCCCACTGGGTGGGTGGGAGGGCCCAAGGACAATTCGATCTTGCACTACCTTTCATTTCTGCCACTGCTGTGTGGCAATGTTTCTTAGATGTGCTTTAAACTGCAGTGTCTGTGTCGCTGCTCTGTCGCTTAATAACCAGCCAGCTCACTGCAGCCTTAGGCCAATAATGGGGAAAACATATTGTGAGCTGTGAGGTGGTCTAAATTGACTGTAAATGACTGGAAATTAATGTTATTGAGGTTAATAATACTCTAGGAACAAAAAAAACAAACAAATAATGTGATTTTAGCTTTTTTTTGTAAATTTTTGTAAAAAATCCAAATCCAAAACCAGTCACGGAGGTTTGGCAAATCCAGCAAAAATGGTCCGGCGCACATCCCTAATAATTACTGTATTGCATATTGAACACACAAAAACATCCATGAAACATCTATGAAAATGAGAGTGACTTGCTCATGGGTTCAGCAAATCATCTTGCCGACTGAGGCAACTACTGAAAACAACAACCTTCTCATCTCTTACACAAGTTAACATAACATTTTTTATAAGAGTAGAGTACACTATAACAGATGAATATTGTTATTAGTTGTTCAAACAAAAAATAAAATTAATTTGTATTTGAAATTAGTTCCATTTTGTTACTCTAAAACCCTACTGTCATATACAAATTGTTGGTTGACCCCAAACTTGTTTTCTCTGACCTGATTCAACATTACTTGCATGTTTGACTATAATAAGAGCGCTTATTACATTAACTCTTTAAAATTCTCTAAAGCTCGGTACACACTAAACGGTGTGTACTCAGTGATGCAACACACGACCAGGCTGCCGACGGGTCAACATATCAGGCGCTACTTACACACTGGGCGATCTGGTGCCCAGCTGCCCGATATCCCCCCCCGCATAGCGCTGCATGGGATCATCAGCATCGCCTAATCTTACATGCTGTACATAAGATCAGGCGATGAAGCTGATGACCCCACGGGAGTGCGCACTACACGATGTAGAGCATACACACTACACATTTTTAACGATTTGTCATTTTGATGTGTCGGAATGGGCCAAATCGTTATAGATATTGTGTAGTGTGTAGGGGCCATTACTGGTAAGGAGATGATGTGGGCAGGACTACCGCAACCTCCGGTCAATCTGTCATGTCAGATGACAGGTATTCATATCCTGAGATACAGTGGGACATTCATGAAAACTGCTGCTTAGGAGTTCAGGAAAGAGCGATGTTGGCCATAATAAAGACAATCGTATTCTAACTGTTGTTTTTTAATACTGGTAAGAAAATAATTGCAAATTACAGTTTTCAGAAATGTCATACTTTTTATTTCATGAGATGCTTTTAAACATGACAATTTTCCCCTGGTACACACTGGTTTGCTCATGTTCATCCTATTGCCCTGCGCCAGTTGCTAGACTGAATTTATGAATTCATGTAAAAAGTGGGTTTTTTTAAGCGATTAATTCAGCACTTGAAAAGTTCTGTCCCACATTTTTCTTCTAAGAAAATCCATTCCATACTGGTGCATATTGTACATCAAAGGTAGGTCATCTGTGTCTTTCCTCTTCAGGGTCCATAGGGATCCACAGGGATATCATGGGGCTAATGTGGTTGGAGAGATCCAGGCACCAAACAGTTAAAGCTTTCAGCTCCCAGGATGCCTCGGGTCCTCCTCCATATATACCCTGCCCCTAGCCATAGGCCTTCAGTTGTTTGTTTGGTGCGGCAGGATTCAGACGCACCTTTGCCACATGGACTGCTCAGGCAGTGCTAAGCTTTTATTTTATGTTTTATTTTATTTTCTATGTTTTTGGGTTTGCAGTACTGAGCGTCTGAATTAAGACGCATACCTCCGCCGGGCCACAAAACCAGTAACAGGGCTGGTGATTTTAGTGGGTCTCGGCTGAGCTTGCTGGCAGCGATGCTGGGACCCGGGCTGCAACCAGATGCACGGAGATGTCAGGTAAGACACCACAGTCCTTGCTTCCGGCATAGGAGACGCACCGGAAGTTGCTGCAGTCTGGGCCTGGAGTGTCTGTGTCCTTACTAGACCACCAGGGTCTTATCGGC
Source organism: Taudactylus pleione (assembly GCA_031769625.1). Taxonomy (NCBI): domain Eukaryota; kingdom Metazoa; phylum Chordata; class Amphibia; order Anura; family Myobatrachidae; genus Taudactylus; species Taudactylus pleione. The sequence continues at coordinate 16,559,833 of JAUIMM010000012.1, read as the reverse complement.
TGACGCCGGGGATCGGCAGCAGATGCTTCTGCTGCCATGAGGCCAGTGTACCCGGCCAGTTGATGCAGCTTAGGGGAGGTGGGTGCTCCCCCGGCAGCTCCTTCACCCGATGCAGTCCCTTCAAAGGTTTTCGTTTGTCTGGGTCGCTCCTCCAACCCGCCTCGTGTATATGAGACGCTCACAGTCCACTATCGGTGCGCTGCTGTAGCTGTTGGTCTCAGGAGGTTTTGGGTCAGTCTCCCTGTATAACTTTTCCATGGACCATGCATATAATGCTCTATATCCTATCAAGCATTGTGTTTTGAGTAGTTGATTCAGAGTACAGTGCAACTAAATTTGCATATGCATTGTATGTGACTGCTAGCTGCTGTGTTGATGCTGCCTTTTATTTCTGACTGACAGTTATAACTATCACTGTGTTTCTCCTCATCCCTCTGTTGCAGGTGTGTGGGGTTTTTCTTTATACTTCACATTTACTTGTTATTTGTGAAGGTTGTCACATTACATTGCATTGTTGCCTTTATAATGGATATGTCAAAAGGTAAAGGGAATCAGGATGGGGAGGCCCCTGTGCTGTATCCATGTAAAGCCTGTTTGGCGGGCTTGTCCTCTCAGGACTTTAAAAAGGATGGTTTGTGTGCTGTCTTTTATAAAGAACCACCTCACCAGTCCAGTATACCAGTCCCTGTACAAGAGCCGTCTTGGGTGTCCTCCTTGACTGCAGTTTGTGGCTACTGAAGCAGTTTGTGGCTACTCCCATACTACCTCCTTGTATGGGGTATCCACAGCATGCTATGTTTGCACCTCCTATACATCCTTCCTGGATGGATGCTTATGCCCACTCAAGTCAGAGTATGGCTCAGTCAGCTGTTGCAAGCAGGCCGGTAGTTACTAAGGTGCCTAAGCGAAAGTTATCTTTTTATCAGTCTGTTCAGCATATGGATTCAGACGCATCATCAGGGAAATCAGATGATGCACAGGGTTCTTCTCCAGGGTCCAACTCGGGAGAGGAGGACCATCTGTCCACAGTGGATGTTCCTTCCTTGGTGAAGGCGGTTAAATCAATCCTAGATATTCAGGATGATGAATCAGCCCCTAGTAAGAAGGCTCCATATACCGGAAGGTGGCTAAAACGGAGTTTCCTCAATCCAAGCAGCTCACTGAGCTTATGGAAGAGGCATGGGGTAACCCAGATAAATGGTTTTATGTGAATAAAAGATTAACATTGTTGTATCCTTTCCCAGCTTCTTAATGTACTAAGTGGGAGGTACCTACTGTGAATGCTCATGTGACACACTTAGTCAGAAATGCTACATTGCCTATTCCGTCAGCATTTTCTCTGAAGGATTCTACAAATAGAAAAAATTAAACATATCTTAAGGCAATATTTTCATCATCGGGAGCTGTTATTCGTCCAGCTATGGCTGGAGCCTGGGTAGCCAAAGCTGTTGAAGAATGGACAGGGTTATTGGAAGACTCTCTAACAGATGCTACCAGAGAACAGATGATGAATATCTCCCACATACAGGAAGCGGCCTCCTATTTGGGAGGAGTTGCAGTAGATGCTGCAATCTTAGCTTCTAAAGTATCAGCAGCTTCAGTAGTGGCATGAAGAGTCCTTTGGTTAAGATCCTGGAAAGCTGATACAGGATCAAAGAAGGCTCTGGAAACCTTACCATTCTATTGAAATATACTTTTTGGAGCAGAGTTAGATAAGATAATAGCTACTCTAGCGGCTTACAGTCTGCAGGTCTGCCATCTACTGGTACAATAAAATCGAGGCAGGTTTCTTTTCGGTCCTTTCCTCCTCATGGACGAGCAAAGGAACAGTCTACCACCAGGCATTCTAGTTTTCTAGGCGACAAACTAAGAGGTCTGGGCCGGCCAGACGTCCAGCTTCTAAGCTGTACGACAAACACTCAGCCTGATGAGATGGGCCTCCTCCTGGGGGATCCCAGGGTGTGTGCCCGGATTCTTCAGGTTGCGGATTACTGGCATCAAACAACAACAGATGCCTGGGTCCGAGAAGTGGTCTCTCAGGGGTATGCCATAATTTTCTGGAGGCATCCTGCCAGAAGTTTTTTTTACACAGATCCTCTATCGGGTGCGGTCAAGGATCATCTGGACAAAGGGTGCCCATTCTGGATTCCAAATTGGGTGCGTCTCACCACAGATGCCAGTCTTCGTGGATGGGGGGCAGTGACAGGTCATGACACCTTTTAGGGAAGATGGACAAATCAGGAAAGTCATCTGCCAATAAACATTCTGGAATTGCGAGCAGTATACAAAGCACTTATCATGACACAGGACCTGCTCCAAGGCAAGCCGGTCCAGATCCAGACCAACAACACGACTACAGTTGCCTATCTCAATCATCAGGGAGGCATGCAAAGTCATGTAGCCATGAAGGAAGTAACAAAGGTTCTGATTTGGGCAGAATATCATCTTCCGGCCATCTCGGCAATATTCATAGCGGGAGTCCTCAATTGGGAAGCAGACTTCCTAAGTCATCAGGACATACACGCTGGAGAGTGGTCTCTCCACCCGGAAGTGTTTTAGCTCTTGGTGAACAAATGGGATCTACCAGACATAGACCTCATGGCATCACGTCACAACCACAAGTATGGGTACAGGTCCAGAGACCCATCAGCAGCATTCGTGGATGCACTGGCAGCAAGATGGGACTTCAAGCTGGGGTATCTCCTCCAATTTCCCTCCTCCCAAGAGTCCTCAGGAAATTGAAGCAGGAAGGTGGAACAGTAATACTAGTGGCTCTGGCTTGGCCCAGATGTCATTGGTTCACCGACATACAGAATCTATCCATAGACAGTCCATATCCTCTTCTTCTATGGCAGGATCTGTTAACGCAGGGTCCCTGTCTGCATCCAGATCTACATCTTCTGGCTTTGATGGCGTGGCTCTTGAATCTTCCATCTTGAGAGACAAAGTTTCTCCAGCTCTGTGATTCAAATGATGCTTAGAGCACAGAAGCCTGCCACTGCCCGCATCTATTACAGGGTTTGGCATTCTTTTGGTCAATGATGTTCCCACAGAAAGTATGACCCGGAGGTATTTAGGGTTTCCCAGGTACTGGCTTTTCTCCAGGCTGGGTTAGACCTTGGTCTCCACCTGGCCACTTTGAGAGTGCAGGTTTCTGCATTGTCAGTCTGGTTCCAGAGAAAGATTGCATCATTACCAGATGTTATATTTTATTTTCAGGGAGTTCTGCGAGTTCAGCCTCCTTTTGTCCCACCGGTAGCACTGTGGGATGTCTTTGGTTCTTTGGGGGGTACAAGCTCCCCCATTTGAACCTCTGGACTCTGTAGACTTGAAATGGTTGACAGTGAAGACACTTTTTGCCCTCGCTATCTCTTCTCCATGCAGAGTCTCTGATTTGGCAGCGCTCTCTTGTCGCTCCCCATTTTTGATTTTTTACCAGGTTAGAGCTGCTCTTCATACAAGGGAGGGTTACTTTTCTAAGGTAGTGTCCCGTTTTCATGTAAATTAAGAAATTGTAGTTCCAGCTTTTCAGGCTCCAGACCTCTCTGTAGGTGAAGCCTCCCTGGATGTAGTTCGTGCTCTCCATATCTATGTGGAATATACAAACTCTGTTAGAAAATCAGATGCTCTTTTTGTATTATATGGTTTTCACAAATTAGGATGGCTAGCTAACAAGCAGACCTTGGCTAGATGGTTACGTATTACTATATCTCAGGTGTACACACAGGCTGATCTCACTGTCCCAAATACTGTGATAGCACATTCTACTCAGTCTGTAGGGCCATCAAGGGCATTTAGTCGTGGTGCCTCTGCTGAACATTTGTGCAAGGCAGCCACTTGATCTTCTGTCCACAATTTTCTTAGGTTCTACGCCTTTGATACTTTTGCCTCTCAGGATGCTTCCTTTGGGCGACGTGTTCTCCTTTCTGCTCAGGAGCATCCCCCACCGTTGGAGGAGCTGCTTTAGGACATCCCCATGGTATCCCTGTGGATCCCTATGGACCCTGAAGAAGAAAATAAGAGTTATGGTAGACTTATCATTGATAACTCTTTTTCTTTGAGGTCCATAGGGTCCACAGGGCACCCAACCTGATGCACCTGGCTGTATTGGGTATTTTTTCTTTTGATCACAGATTCCCTCATCTTGTGTGAGTGTGTTTCTGGTGTACGTTTGTTCTTCCTTCTCCTCTTTTCTTCTCCTGCCTTGAGGCTTGTTTACAAAATTGAAGGCCTGTGGGTATATATGGAGGAGTATATGAGGCATCCTGGGAACTGAAAGCTTTAACTGTTTGGTGCCTGGATCTCTCCAACCAGATTACCCTCATGGTATCCCTGTGGACCCTATGGACCTAGATGAAAAAGAGTTATCAATGGTAAGTCTACCATAACTCTTATTTTTGGGTATTCATGGAACAACAGGTACCAGCATGCCCTGCATTGCTCTTTGCTCTATTACAGTATAGAGCAAAATGAGACAATGGATTTGGGAGCAGAGCACATAAAAGAAAACCATTTTGCACCTTGGCAAATCCATGTTGCACTGCAGGTTGGGAAGATTTATGTTGGGTACACAAACATTATATCGGTCACAATCCATTCCATATTACGTCATAAGTGGGCGGACAATTGAAATGTAGTCTACTAGGCTAACATTTTGGGCAGGCGATTGGTAAGTGTGTATGCACAAGATTGTTCATGCATAAACCTTACCAAATGATGGACTGGTTGTTTGGGGGCGATCAGTCAGCCCAGCCCAGTGTGTACCCCACATAAGATATTACTGGGAGGTGTCCAAAATCAAATCTAATTTGCTGTGTAAAAATAAAGCTGTGCTGCATTTGTGGGCAAAACCAATCAATATTACCTGGCATGCAAAAAACAATTACTGCATTTGCATGCATAGAATTCAATGGAATTTAAAGGAAATATGCTAGCGTAAGACTTAAAGTGGAACATGTGGTGTGGCCTGCAAACAAATATTTTGATAAAAATCTAAACTAATGCCTCTTGCTGTCACAGTGCTAGATACACACAGTTCTATTACTGCAAATATAAGCAACTTGTACTGTGATGTGGGTATCAAAACATAAAATGATGCTTTTTCCACTGTTGGCTGTGTAAGTTATAAGGGCCTGATTCAGGTTGGTTCGCAAGGCTGTGTTTGCACACACCCGCTCGCTGCAAAAATATGCTAATGAATGCAATCGCACGGCAACCGTAGCACTATACCAAGATGCCCACCACTGTATAAAGCCGCCCACTTCCCATGACATGCATCCGCAAGTCAGAAAACATCGGAGTAACATCGAACCCATGTGCACAGTTATGGTTAACCATGTCCTGTCTCACAAACTGCTAAACTTCCTGTCGCCAACTAGATCTCTGGCTATGTATACAATCGCAGAGGCTTAATTATGCATGCCCCTGTAACGGCATTCAAACGCACAGGCACGCCTGCTTTCACCCAACCACTCCCCTCTCCATCCCCAAACGGTCACTTCCTGTCAATCACTGTGTCCTGGGACTGCGCGCTTACTGGGATCGATTCCTGATTGCATCGGTCGGTTCACGCACGCACACTGCGATGTATACCCATGCGCAGAATGCAAACATCGGCCTGCTGCATGCGAACGCAGCCTTGCGAACCAACCTGAAACAGGCCCTAAATGCTGCCGACCAGTACCTCCAAACATTTTACATCACCAAAAAACTTGACTACCAACTGTCTGGAATCCTACTGGAGGTTATTAAAAATATAATAATAGAACAATTTTTTTCCAGTTAGAAAAAGATTAGCGATCAATAAAAATATGGCATTATATTGACAACTAGCTAGGACACCTGGCTAATTGCCCGGGTTGAAGACTGGACCCTGAAGTACACCTGCAGCCTTTATTTGTTTACATTGTTCTCGCCTATAACCCCATTCCATTGATCCTAAAAAGGACCACACTGTTTGCTAACATGCGTGCAAACAGTGCAGTAACTACCATGGGTGCACGGGGTGCGGCTGCTATGGTGCCCAAGTTGCCTCTGTGGCACGCACACAAGGTGGGCCGGTCCAGTCAGGGCCACCGAGGGGAGCCCGGCTGTCAGCAGTATTGATTTGACGCAGGCTTACCAGCTGATTACAGCGGGCACACCGGCAGGCAGACATGAAGAGACAGCTCCACCGGTCATGAGGCAATCAGAGCTCGCGGACCGGCAGCCAATCAGCAATGGCGGCTCCTGATTGACTGCCGGTCCATGAGCTCAGATTGGCTTGCGACCAGCACCAGATTCAAATTGCGCCAGCGCTGTCTGTCCATGTCAGGCACTGCCTGCCGGCACCAAATCCAAACCTGCTAGCTTGCTGATGGCACACAGGGAGAGGCGAGAGGCTGCTGGAGGGACATGGGTAGGTTAGTTGTTGGGGGTGGCATGATGTGTAAGGGTCACTACTACTGTGTGGAATAATGTGTTATATGGGGCACTACTACTATGTGGCATAATCTGTAAAGGGCATTACTGTGTGGTATAATGTGTAAGGTGCATTACTGTATAGTGTAAGGGGTATTACTGTGTGGCATAATGTATACGGGGCACTACTGCTGCGTCTCATAATGTGTATAAGGGGTACTACTGTTTGGGGGCAAATGTATGTGTTTTTTTTTACCTGTGGGGGTCCTTTTAAGTTCTTGCTAAGTGGCCCACAAAGTTCTAGTTACGCCCTTGCATGCAAACACAGAGGGCTGACTAATATATATGGTCACTTTAAAAAGCACTAACTCAGGATTTAATATGAACTTGCATGAGTCATAAAGTTTGACGCCTGCTCAGACTGGGAGGAGAAAAGGATACTTTTGCAGCTTTCACACAGGTTTTTGGCAGACTGCCAATTTCCACTCGAGCCAGCCCCGGAACCTGTGCAAGTTAAGAGTGTCCATATTTGTAGGTATTGTGTGACAGCGTGTGGCCACGACGAAGTTCAAACCTAGGCAATAGCCTAATCCTGGTCACAACACAACCATGCCAAATTTGGTGGAGCTAGGTCCAAAACTCTGGCCGTGCACACAGGACAAACAGACAGGCAGGCAGACACACTTTCTTGCTTATTATATAGATTAAAAAACTATCATCAACATGATGTTTTATTGCTATGGGCCACAGATTCCATATAGTCTGACACAGTCGTACAATTATTATTACATGCAAAACAGCAAACATAATATGAACACAGAGTACAGAGCAGAATTATAGGGATGCTGTCATAAGATCAACATTCACAGTGTCGACAGGGAGCAGTGGCAGAATATACAAGTGGTGGGCCCATATGCTTTAGGTCCACTCCCTTCGAGGCACCATGCTTAGTTCATAATATGCCACACAGTAGTGTCTGTATTAACAATATAGACAGCATCCCAGTGTCTAATAATACTATGTGCCCCTTTTATCAAATAATAATCTGTGCCCCTTTTAATCAAATAATATGTGTCCCCTTTAAAAACAACAGTTTCTGATGTCAGCAGTGCTTAGCAGAGGCTCCACAGATGGGTCTGCTGGCAGAGGGTGGCGGGGAAAGAGAGAGAGAGTGATAGGCAGAGGGTGACAGGCAAATGCAGAGGGTGACAGGCAGAGATGACAGGGAGAGGCAGAGGGTGACAGGCAGAGGCAGAGGGTGACAAAGATAGACAGAAGATGACGGGGAGAAGCAGAGGATGACAGGGAGAGGCAGAGAGTGATAGGAAGGGGCAGAGGGTGATGAGGAGAGGCAGATGGTGATGGGCAGAGGCAGAGGGTAATGGGGAGAGGAAGAGGGTAAGGGCAGAGGGTGACTGACAGAGGCAGAGGGTGATGTGCAGTAGGTGACAGGGAGTGGCAGAGGGTGAAGGGCAGAAGGTGATGGGGAGGGGCAGAGGGTGACAGGGAGAGGGTGACTGGGAAAGGCAGGGGGTGACTAGCAGAAGAGTGTGATGGGCAGAGGCAGTGGGTGGCAGGCTGAGGATGACAGGCAGAGGATGACATGCACAGGGTGATGTGGAGAGGCAGAGGGTGACATGCAGAGGATGATGGGGAGAGGCAGAGGGTGAAGGGGAGCAGCAGAGGGTGACAGAGAGCGTTATTGGGAGAGGGAGCGGGTGACAGGCAGAAGAAGAGGGTGATGGGCAGAGGCAGTAGGTGATGAGAGAGGCAGAGGGCAACAGGCAGAGGGTGACAGACATGCAGAGGGTAATGGAGAGCTGCAGAGGGTGAAGGGGAGAGACAGAGGGTAATGGGCAGTGTGTGATGGGGAGAGGGTGACTGGGAGAGGCAGAAAATGACGTGCAGAGGGTGATGGGCAGAGTGTGACCGGGACAGGGTGACTGGGAGAGGCAGAAAGTTACAGGCAGAAGAAGAGGGTGACAGGCAGAGGCAGTGGGTGATAGGCTGCGGATAACAGGCAGAGGGTGACATGCACATGGTGATGGGGAGAGGCAGAGGGTGACGGGGAGATGCAGAGAGTGGCCTACAGTCTGGGTGGCGGCAGATAGACTAGAGTCGTAGAGGCCCTCTCCTCCCGCTAGCAGTCCTCACTACATCGCCTCCTCAAATCCCCACTATGCAGAGAATGCATAGCAGCCCAGACCGTCCAGGATTTCTGATAGTCCAGACTGTCCAAGGCAATCCGAATGGGTAGCAGCCGTTGACAGGCATCAGTTTGATGGCTGCCAGCAATGATGATGATCTCATCAGCGGCAGGGGGCCTCCCCCCCTCCCCCCAGGGGCTTTAGTGTGGTGCACCAGCTGTATCGATGATAGTTCAACATCTGTCATGGAGGATGGGGAAAAAGGGGAGCAGAGGATGAGAGATAGGATAGGAGGATGGCGAGGAGATGAAGATGGGAAGTGTGGAGAAACATGGAAAGCAGTCAGTGCAGTGCAGTAGAGGTGCATGGTAACACAGATGAATAACATGATAATACAGATGAATAACTAGCATAATAATGCTATGAAAAATATGCATCAAATCAGTGGTTTGGGCCTGAGTAGGTTTATTGCAGGTGATGGGGTACTCTTTTCTCCAAATTCTAAACTCCTTTGATATGAAAATCATTACAAATTATTTTTATTTATTTATTTCCATAACATAAATAATGAAGGCTGTAGTAAAAAAAAATGTACAATTATAAAGCAATATAAACTTAAAAATTATTATTAATATGTATTAAACTTTATTTAAAAAAATAATAATTTTGGGAGTGTTTTTTCATTTTACCAAAAAATTGCTACGGACTTACTGTACTTTTATAAAACATTAAAATTATATCTTTTAATCTGACTTTTTTGGTGTGTTACCACACAAAAATACACCTTATTTGCAATTTCAAGTATATTGCTGAATGTGTATCTCTAAGGGGTATATTTACCAAAGTGTGGTTTTATAGAAGTGGAGTTGTTGCCCACAGCAACCAATCAAATTCTACTTATTTTCTTCAAGAAGGTGCTAGATAAATGATAAGTAAAATGTGATTGGTTGCTATGGGTAACAACTCCACTTCTAAAAACCCACACTTTAGTAAATATACCCCTAGTTGGTGGTTGCAGGTAATTGTTTATAGAATTTTATGTAGCGTTTTAAAACAAAGAGATATTCTTGTATGTGGTAATCAGGGCCGTCTCCAGCAGGAGCCGCCCCCTGTGCGGCAAGAGAGTCCTACACCCCTACGCACGAGGCCAAAAAGGGTGTGTGGCCTAATTAACATAGACCACACCCCCTACATGGTGCTATTTGGGGGCGTACCCGTACAGCACGCCTCCCATTTAACGTCAGGCTGGGGGCGAGCCCAGCACTACGTTAGTAGCTGGGCTGCCCCCTGCTCTCTCCCTGCACTGAATGGATGCATGCATTCATGTTCCCAGGGGCCGGCATTGCCGCACAGCTGCGGTGGTGAGGTGCCCAACATCTTGACCATTGGAACAGCGGGGCAGTGCTCGAAAAATGGGACTGTCCTGCTGAAATCCTGAATGGCTGCGAGGGGTGCGCCTTTTATGAGGGCACCCCTGTTCGACCGCACTGGTAGAACATGCTTCAAGCCGGCCCTGGTGGTAATCCTCAAATTCATGTGTTTTATCTTCACTGACATTTCAAGTCAAGTCAACCCCTCCCTTACATACACCTGAGTGATATTACTGAAGTGATTGAGCAGCTACCAACTAGGGATGTGCACCGGACCATTTTTGCCGGATTTGGTTCTAATTCGTCGTCCGGTTTTGGATTTGGATTTGCCAAACTGCGGTGACTGGATTTGGATTTGGAATTTTTTTACAAAAATTTACAAAAAAAGCTAAAATCACATAAATTGGTCCTTTTTTTTCCCTTAGAATATCATTAACCTCAATAACATTAATTTCCATTGCATTTATAGTCAATTAAGACCACCTCACAGCTTATAATATTGTTATTGGCCAAAGGTTGCAGTGAGCTGACTGGTTACTAAGCGACAAAGCAGCGGCGCAGCGGCACAGACACCACAATTTAAAGCACATCTATGAAACATTGCCACCCAGTGGGGTACGGCCAGCAGAATCACAGTACTTGTTTACATAGTGGGCTACGGCCCAAGGAGTCACAGTGCACAATCTTATTCACAATACACCGCACATAGGGCCTGATTCAGAGCCGGACGCTATTTGCGCTCGCTCGTTCAGAAAAATGGGCCGGATATGTTAATAGAGCGCTCGCTCTTTGCGGTCTGTTGACGCCTCTATGTCTGAGCGAGCAAACTAAATATGCGCTCGCTATTTTGTAAAGACGCCCCCTGGCCGTTCGCATCATACATCATCTCCGCTATTTAATAGATTAATCGAGTACATCGAACTGCTCGCAGTGCTTGTGGTTGGATTTTCCTACCGCAATCATGCGAACAGTTCAGGCTAAGAGACAACCAAGTGACGTGGCCGATGACGCTGCTTTGTTAAACATGCACACCCTTAAAACGCCCGTTTTGACCGTTTGGCACGCCTGCGTTCGGATCTCCACTCCCCGTTTTCAAGCACCTTCCCCTGTTACCACCCACAAATGCCTCATCCTGTCACTCAAATTAGCAGGCACTCGCTATTTTGCGAACACACAATTTCCGACCGCACTGACTGGTTGGCGCATGCGCATTACGACCCATACGCATGCGCAGATGTGCGAACATCGCTCGGAGCGAACGAGCGGCCGCTTACGAGCGGCTCTGAATCAGGCCCATAGTGCCCCTGATTCACATTACACCATAAAGTAGTGTCTCTTATTTATGTTACTACACACAGTAGTGACCCTTTTACACAATGCCCACAGTAGTGACCCTTATACACAAAGCCCACAGTAGTAATGCCCCTTATACAATGCCCACAGTAGTAGTGCCACTTATACAATGCCCCCAGCAGTGGTGTCCCTTACACAATGGCCCCAGTAGTGGTGCCCCGTATGCAGTCCCCTTAGTAGTAGGGCCTCTATGCAGTGCCCCCAGTAGTAGTACGCCCCCAAGTAGTATGCCCCCTAGTAGCAGTGCCCCCATTAGCAGGCCCCCAGTAATAGTGCCCCCATTACCATGCCCCAAGCAGTAGGCCCCCCAGTAGCAGTGCCCCAGTAGCAGTGACCCCATTAACATGCCCCCAGTAGTAGTGCCCCTCCTTAGCAGGCCCCCAGTAGTAGTATTTCATTCTGACTGCTGGAGGAATACTTTTTGTTGTTTCTTGTAAAGAATAACCCCTCCCTTACATGCAGGCCCGCCAAGAGCCGCGCCGAACCCCCGGTAAAAAGGGGGAGTGGCCTAACCATGGGAGGCGTGGCCACGCCCCCGTAGGTTAAAAAAAAAAAGAAAGCAAAAGTTTTGCAGCACTGCACGCTGGCGAGGGGGATGCAGTGAGCCCCCTCAACCCGGCGCATAACCAGTGGGGGGTGCGATCAGCTTGATCGCTCCCCCCACAGTCATAGGATACTGCTGTGGCTGCTTCTCAGCAGCCGCGAGCAGTCTCCCAGTGCAGCCCAGCACACAGCAGCATGTGCTGGGCTGTGATGTAAGAGGGGGGGGGAGCGGTGCTGGACCTGGGCCCCTGCCAGGCCGCTCTAGCAAGCCTGGGCCCAGGTAATTAGTACCCGCTCCCCTCCTCTCGTCGCCCCTGCTTACATGCACCTGAGTGATATTACTGAAATGATTGAGCAGCTACCAACATGTAATGTTGTACAATAGTGTAAGCATGCCCTCTGCTGGAAGCTAGCAGCATAGCACAGCTGCATAAAAAAATATATATATTGTTTGGTAAGGTATGAGCTGTAACTGTACTTGAATTATTGAGTATCAAAGTGTTTGTCAGCTGTAATATAGAGAATGAAAATGACTTTCCAATTCAGACTTTTCTCAATTAAATCATTTTGGAAAGAATATGAACTGATAATTTAGACAGGACTGACAAAAGAACATTTTACTTTGTTACTCCTCTGCATATAGACATACTCTCATTTCCTGCATTTATAGAGCCCATTGCTTCCATAGCTCATGGAAGAATAAATGCTGTCTTACACGGTACGATTCTGCCGCTTGGGACGATCGACAGAATCAGAGGGCATGATTCAGAGTTGTACGATATGTCGATGTTTGCGCAGTTAAGCGATTATCGTCCAACTGTGCATGTGTCACAGCCGAAATGTGCACGCACAGTGTATAAATTGCGAATACGCTAGCACAGAGGATTTAATAGCAAGTGAGTCCATTCTGTGGGCGATAAAAAGGCATGGAAAGAAAAATGCGGGCGCGTTCGACTGCGACCCTGTACACAGGAAGCATGGCTCTGGTGTATCAGGTTCGGCAGCCATTCTGAGTGACCATGTGCTCACTCAGGAATTCGATGTTTGCATGTTCTGCATCCAATGCTGCGTTTGTGTACGCAGTTGTGGACAACTGCAATGGCTCAGGTGGGTTTGACAGTCCTAAAGGAGGGGGTCCCTGTGATGTGCTCGGAGTGAAGTTGTCCCTTCACTTCTCTATCAGGAATCCTGCACATCCATGTCTAGTGACCATGACTATGCAACGGCCATTGCCGGGGAGAGTTCGGGAGGAACAGACTCCCTGCAAATCTTGCAAAGTGCAGCCTATAGACTACATCAGTTAACGTCATCTTCAGATGGTGTTAGTTGCTGGGGGGCAAACTCCGGAAGCATGGTAAATCTGATAACTTTGCAAACTCCATAGAAACCTATAGGGGATGTGACTGGTGTTGGAAATGGAGGTCCCTCATTCATACATTGGGGTGATACCCCCCAAAAAATGAATGATAAATAGGCACCTATGTGAGTGCACTACAATACATGCGTCCTCCAACTAGTAACACTACAAAAAGTTCAGTGCATCTGTTTGCAGTTATGGAGCACTCTATGTGACTTTGTTTTGTTCTGTAGATGAAAATCTTGGGTGGTGATGCTTTGGAGATATGCAGTGCTGTTGGTGATGGTGAGCTGCTAGGGGCACCAATGTTAGGGGGAAGAGGAATATGTTAGAGCAAGTTCTCCCCTAATATATCAAAGTAGTACAAACAACAATTTGCCTTGTCATTGCAAGTAAGAATGCTGGGACCTGCAGTGTAACACTAACACAGCTGGGGAGCAGAATGCTATCAATACATGATCAATACTACATACAATCCTAATATGAGACTGTTGTGTGCTTCTTTTGTTCTTTCTTACCTCCTGCATCAATCTGCAGATGGCTCAGTGATCGTATGTTAATGTACCTCCAGTATTGACTAGTTCTCATAAGTGCAGATGGGGTTGTGAATGATGTACTGTAATACAGAGAGAACGGAGACCAGTGAGACTCGTGATTGAACTACTGTACCTGACTTACATGGTACAGAGAAATGCTTGTCCCTTACCTCTCACGCAGGGCTTGTGGTACTGCATTCCTGCATATCTGCCAACAGGTCACATGGCCGCGGAGGGAATATCATGAAATATAAAAATCAATAAGTGGCTCCCAAAAAAATCTCTTATTAATTTTATTTATATCACATAAACAAAAGGAGCAAATCAAAATATTTCAATAAGCTCTTCTACTCACATCACATCTGTGAAAACCTGGGCAGTTACCAGTGTCCGATTTTATCTGACAAGTCATGAGAGATTGTAGTTTATAGCTGATGTATATCTCTTTTTCATTTGTGATATTAAAGAATAATTAAATTCATTTGTGCTATATTACAGTCTAGTACTAGTGTACGTGTGTGTGTGTGTGTGTGTGTGTGTGTGTGTGTGTGTGTGTGTGTGTGTGTGTGTGTGTGTGTGTGTGTGTGTGTTTGTGTGCTGTTCTCCTGAACACAAGCTTTTTAAATCTTGGAAAAAGCACATGCAAATCGTGTGCTAAACTCTCATTCACTGGGCATATTTTAATATCGGCTAGATAGGCAGAAGCCATAAGCTAGTCTAGTAAACAGTGTACAGTACCTGGTGATACATTCTCACTGATACAGTACCGCCAAAGCAAACTCTGTACACTAAACATTTGTCATTCAGCTGTAGCAGTTTTACTTTTTTTTTTTTGCAATGGTAATATTCTTTATAGAGGGACTACTGCTGCGCACCATGCCGGATATTTCCCCGCCAAACTTTGTTTTCTTCGATCAGCAAAGAAAATGACCTAAAGGATTAGAAAATGAACTTATGTAAGTGTCTCTGAGGGGATAGTGCCATAATGTACAATCAGCTCTATGACAGCAGCGGTAAAGCGAAATAATGATTTGTGTAATAGAGTTATGTCTAGTGGATGGGGCAGGCTTAGGAGGGCTAGAGTTACTTACCCAAAGGTTCTAGATGGTTTTCCCCAGTGGTAACATTTGCCTTGCTCAGTAGCAAATGGAATTAACATAACCAGCTGCCACACCACCATCCCCTAAGGCTACATTCTTGGATTTAATATTGATCTAGTTAAGGTTACCTTGAATTATTGATTTTACTGTCAATTTGGAGATTTTATATTTTAATCACTGAAAATATTGGTTACATCCTCAGGTTAAGTGCTATCTACTCCAGTGTTATTTGTTTTTTGTTTTTATTAATAAAAGCAAGAGTGGGCAGATAGGACCGAGTACGTGAGTACAGGCCCTCTGTCTGCCCGCACCTTGTGCTCTTACCACTTGAATGGCCCTCGGCCTCAAGCCAGCCCTGTAATGTATGTAAGCATCAGAATTGCTAATTGGTAGAGCCCCTAACTACAATGGTCTTGCCCTTATCCCTATTGGCATTGTATTTTGCACATAACCCCCATTTGTCAGGATATAATTCAGGAAGTACTGATGGTGCTTACTTCTCTGAACTTAAATATGCCCTTGGGGAGTGACGGCTATTCAGAGATGTTACCACATCTCAGTGGTGGTGCCATGGAGAAGGTTTGAAAGGTTCAAGATAGCAGTGAAGGAATGATAGTGGTGGAGTTGAAAACTAGAGCATGGGGAAAGACAGTGGGCCTGTAGTGTGCAATTGAGGAAAACAAAACAAACTCTTGATTTGGAAGTGGGAAGGGAAACAAAAACCCAGAGAAAAACTGCGTGACAAAACAAAATGACCAAAGCAATGAGTCTTATGGACTCCTCTTATCCTGCAGCCAATCACAAGCAGAGTTTTGGAAACTTTAAAACACCTCTTTTAGTACAAAGGTTCAGTCAGTACAATTAACTTCGTAAGAATCATTTACAAATGCAGAGGTGCAACCCAAATGCGGTTTCTTTCTGCCTTGTGTCTATTACTGTGTAATGCGCCTGATTTTGCTCCCAAATGCAAAGACAAGATTTTGTGCTGCAGAATGAGGTAGTACTATACAATGAGTGTCAAGGGTGGTAGTACTGTACAATGAGTATCAAGGGTGGTAGTACTGTACAATGAGTTATCAAGGGTGGTAGTACTGTACAATGAGTATCAAGGGTGGTAGTACTGTACAAAGAGTATCAAGGGTGGTAGTACTATACAATGAGTATCAAGGGTGGTAGCACTGTACAATGAGGATCAAGGGTGGTAGTACTGTACAAAGAGTATCAAGTGTGGTAGTACTGTACATTGAGTATCAAGGGTGGTAGTAATGTACAATGAGTATCAAGGGTGGTAGTACTGTACAATGAGTATCAAGGGTGGTAGTACTGTACAATGAGTATCAGGGGTGTATCTAGGGGCTTGAGCGCCCCTGGCAAAGTAAGGGACTGGTGCCCCCCTCCCCCATATTTTTTAGAATAATTATGCAATGTACTTATATAATTGAAAACTAAAAAAATTAATATTTTAGTTTAAATATTGGAGCGATGAGCGATTAAATATACAAAAAGTACCCACCATCACTCATCAGTTTAGCAGCCCTGCCCAGGGTGCCCCTGTCTGCTGTGATGATCTGTGCACGCAAGTCACCCCATAGTCGTCACAAACCGCACACTTATCTGCCCAGTCTGTCTCACTGTCAGTGGGTGTCACTCAAACTTGTGATCCTGGTAGACAGTGTCAGAGACCATAACAGCTTCTGCCAAGATCACCACAGTTCGAGTTGCGCAACTTTTCAGTAAAACACACTTAGGGTTCCTCATCCCACACTGTGCTGCCCTTCTCCATCCACACCCCACACTGTGCTTCCCTTCTCCCTCCACACCCCACACTGTGCTCCCCTTCTCCTTCCACACCCCACACTGTGCTTCCCTTCTCCCTCCACACCCCACACTGTGCTCCCCTTCTCCCTCCACACCCCACACTGTGCTCCCCTTCTCCCTCCATACCCCACACTGTGCTCCCCTTCTCCCTCCACACCCCACACTGCGCTCCCCTTCTCCCTCCACACCTCACACTGTGCTTCCCTTCTCCCTCCACACCCCACACTGTGCTCCCCTTCTCCCTCCACACCCCACACTGTGCTTCCCTTCTCCCTCCACACCGCACACTGTGCTTCCCTTCTCCCTCCACACCCCACACTGTGCTCCCCTTCTCCCTCCACACCCCACACTGTGCTCCCCTTCTCCCTCCACACCCCACACTGTGCTTCCCTTCTCCCTCCACACCCCACTGTGCTCCCCTTCTCCCTCCACACCCCACACTGTGCTCCCCTTCTCCCTCCATACCCCACACTGTGCTCCCCTTCTCCCTCCACACCTCACACTGTGCTTCCCTTCTCCCTCCACACCCCACACTGTGCTCCCCTTCTCCCTCCACACCCCACTGTGCTTCCCTTCTCCCTCCACACCCCACACTGTGCTCCCCTTCTCCCTCCACACCCCACACTGTGCTCCCCTTCTCCCTCCACACCCTACACTGTGCGCCCCTTCCCCCATCCACACCCCACACTCTCTCCCCTTCCCCCATCCACACCCCACTCTGCTCCCCTTCCCCATCTACATCCCACACTGTGCTCCTCTTCCCATATCCACATCCCACACTCTGTCCCCCCCACACACTCTGCTCCCCTACCCCTATACCACTGTATGCTCCCTTGTTTCCCTTACACATCCCACAGTGTATTATGTGCCCCCCCCCCTCCACATTGATCCCACATTGTGTGCTCCCCAGGACCAGATGCCCCCTCAGCAGTAGTTACTTTAAGTAACTTACTAATCATTCTGGAAAGGAGCTCCAGGGCCATCTCTTGTCATTTTCGTCCAGTGCTGCTTGTTGGCTCCGATGTCAGTGACAGCCCACTGCCAGCTATTATTATCATGATCAGGCAGTGCAGGGAGCCGGGTGCCCAGAAGAGAAAGCAGGCCGGCTGCCTGCTGTGCTGATGACGCTGCTGTGGCCAGGGGTGTTTTTATCTTTCAGCCAGAGCCAGTTATTCAAGGAAGGAGTCAGGTGACCTATCATTAGTTTTGGAGGCACTCAAGCGTCAATGCTGGTCTCTGCAGCTTTGATGCTGCAGAGTGCAGAGACCTTTCAGCGGGGGATGGATCCCGGCACCTGCAGGCGGGGGGCGGGTACCCGGCAAACGCTGGCAGGTGAAAGGGAATTCAAAGGGACAGCGCACAACACAAGCCAAAATGCTGGACTGTGGCAAATCTACCCCATGACTGTGGGTGGCACCGCCGCGTGGCGCCCCCCCCCTTTGGGCAGTGCCCCTGGCGAGTGCCATCCTGGCAAATGGGTAGATACGCCCTTGATGAGTATCAAGGGTGGTAGTACTGTACCATGAGAATCAAGGGTGGTAGAATTCACAGTTAGGGGGTGTAGCATACAATTTTGCAGGTGTCCAAGCAACTCCAACTCCAAGAAACTCTTCTAGATGATATGTCTTCTGAGGTAGATGTGATTTGTCTCCATTTGAATGACTTTATGTCATCTAGGAACAGCTAATATGGGAAAGTACAATAAACAATGTAGCAAAAACTTTATATTCTAAATTCTTGACATATGAAAGTCAGCACAGATGTGTACTTATTCTCATGAGTTTATTAAGACATAAATGAGAAGTAATTGAAAAAATTATAAAAAAATGCAGGTGGAATAAAAATATTTGACTTATTCTTATGTTGAACCATAATCCCACAAGAAATCATGTAAAGATGTTTTACTTCTAAAAGGAGCAATAGAAGAATGGTGATTTGGGATCAAGCTATTGTACATACACTCTATTGTGGTATCAGATTCCAGTAAGAAGACTTGCCGCATCACCTTGTCTTTAATGAAGAGATCTACATTGGCATTATTATTACTGCCTGGGGCTGTGTGTGTGATAC
This sequence comes from Taudactylus pleione, assembly GCA_031769625.1. NCBI lineage: Eukaryota > Metazoa > Chordata > Amphibia > Anura > Myobatrachidae > Taudactylus > Taudactylus pleione. The sequence continues at coordinate 16,541,140 of JAUIMM010000012.1, read as the reverse complement.
TGAACAGATGGTGCTGGGCACAAGGGGCAGCCCTTTAATGAAAAGGACTTTGCAATTCATGAGAGTTAATGATGTCCCCGCTCTAATTCTGAAGATGTTCTGCTTATCAGACAGAGCATTGTGTGTGTGTATTATGTCCTGCAGGACACAGCCTGCATGCTCTATCAATTAAAGGTCTCCTACCCTAGGGACTCCATTGTTTATCCCTTTCACAGAGACACTCATACATTATGAAATGTATATATATTAAACTTATGAGAGAAATCTCATCACACCTATATTAAATCCCAGCACAGCTATCCTAGGGGTTTGGCCATATCTTGTAGTGCACTTTTTATGATAAAGATCCACTGTTACTGCAATAGGAACTAAGAGACAATACAATTCAGGAGAAGGTTTACAAAGACAATGAGAAAAAGCTAAACTACTCTGTATTACCCATTAAAGTTGTAAGAGGTTAGCTATATAGAACAGGCCAAGATGAATACTAAAAATATTATATTTTATCCGATAATATTTTGCTATACAAAATATAATACATTGTAAGATAATTTTGGGTGGGGTTACAGGAAAATATTTGGCACAGATATAGAATGTAATTAATTGGGAGATAATTTTGGGTTGCATTATAGAATGTAATACTTTGGTAGCATAATATCTGACATAGTTATAAAATTGAACAAGTTCAAAGAATATTATTAGGCTTAGTTGAATATTTGTGAGGATAATGCAGGGCAGAATTACAGTATATAATAAAGATCTGTCATCATATACTACCACGCTTTATAACGTAACCCAATTATCCCTCAAAGATCAACAATCTGGAAAAAACATCAGTATAAATGTTAATTTAATGAGTACTCCACCCTGAAGAGTTTCATTTAGAAACTTGGGCAGCACGGCTGGCATAGTGGATAGCATTACTGCCTCATAGCATCAGGGGGCCGATTACATGAAAAGGGGGTCTGTGTGCAGCATCCGTGTGCCGCCCCCCTCTCTCCATGGCGCAGTTGCCAGTAGACTGTTGAAAACAAAAAGGAAAAAAGAAAGTAAATTGTCACGCCTGTGTGAGAACTCCATACTGCATATTTTTGTGGACAATCTTTGCTCCATGCTTTCCATAAATGGTTATCTTTTCTCACCAGTAGCTTTAAACTTGGAGCTCCTCACCTGTCAGAGATGCGACTTGGAGAGACACGAGGAATGCAGCTGACCACAAATAGATTTTTTTCCTTCCAAATAGCTTTACCACTGTTGCATTCAAAAATGTACTGTGCACTGAGCATACAAACACTCGGGGGAAACAAATGCTCTAATAGTGGGTGTGTGCCCTTACCTGTCAGCCCTAGTGTTTATAGATGCACATATTTATTGCCTTATGCTACAGGACTATCTTGAATCTTAAAAAAGATAATACCGAACCCCTTCCTTTCGTGGTCAGAGAAGGGTATTACTTCTATTGGTTGCTTGGTTAATAAACCTAATAAACGGCCCCACACATTCCATCAAGTGGTGGACAAATATGAGTTCTTAGCTTCCTACCCCGTTGCATATTTCGAGGTTCATCATTACATCAGTCATGTTTGTAATTTTTCTGACTCAGATTAGGATAATCTTTTGTCCTGTCCGACCCCTAGATATAAATCAATTTTCCTTCCTTCCTATAATTTAGATTATACCAAACTTTGATCAGGCCCGCCTCAGGTGGTTACAATACTTCCCAAATGTAACAATTGACCAATTGCTTAAGGCCCTTGATAACTCCTGTCGTCACTTTCCCATGAGCTCTTATAGGGAGTTATTTTTAAACGTCTTTCATAGGACATATATTAGCGCCTATTAGGTTTTTTATAGATAGATGTCCTCGCTATGGGGAAGATAATGCAGATCTGTACCATTGTCTATGGTCTTTCCCTCTGGTTAGAGCCTTTTTGCTCCGGAATCGTAGGTTCGCTTTGGAGCATTTGGTTAATTTTGTTCCCTTCACTCCTGAATGGGCTATACTTGGGATCCTACCTCAGGGCCAGCAGGTGTATCTTGGGAGTAGAAAACTCCTGCTTGCTTTAAGTGCGGCCGCTGAAAAGACTATACTGTAGGTATGCATTTGGCCGGGGATGCCTCCTTTTTCTCCGTTAAAGGAAAAATTATGTTATTTGTTTAGAATGGATTGAGTGGATGCTTCTCTGGCTTTAGACTCAACGGTTGCTCATCCAATATTTTTCAACTTATATGCTTAAACTTATGTTTTTTCTTTTCTTCTTCCTTTTTCATTTGTTTGTTTTAATTTTTCTGTGTGATTTTTATTTTTAGTTCCTTCATTTATTTATATTTATTTACTGGTTTTAATTTAGACTTATGTTTGGACAATTTAAATATATGTCTTATTCGTTGCAGTGGCAAACGCAGGATTTTGAAAGGGGTTTTTTCAAATCCTTGGTTACCGAACCAATGAAAAACATCTAGCCACAAATAAATATAAAATTATATATATATATATATATATATATATATATATATTTATTATACACATAGAAACAGCTTACACTAGGATTTAGGACCACTACAGTAAAATATACCACTCAGCCTATGACGGGTACGCACACACTGGCTGACACAGACAGACACACACACTTCTGTCACTAAAAAACATGAATGCAGCAGACAAAATACAGCCAGCATGATTTATTAAAGACTTTCCTCCCCCCAGTAGTGCCCCTTATACAGTGCCCCCAGTAGTGGTCCCCCTATGCAGTGCCCCAAGTAGTGCCCCTTATACAGTGCCCCCAGTAGTGGTCCCTATGCAGTGCCTCTTATACAGTGCCCCCAGTAGTGCCCCATATACAGTGCCTCCCTATGTAGTACCCCCAGTAGTGGTCCCCCTATGCAGTGCCCCCAGTAGTGCCCCTTATGCAGTGCCCCCAGTAGAGCCCCCTATGTAGTACCCCCCGGTAGTGGTCCCCCTATTCAGTGCCCCCAGTAGCACCCCCTATGCAGTGCCCCCAGTAGTGCCCTTTATACAGTGCCCTCATTAGTGGCCTCCCTATGAAGTGCCCCTTCTACAGTGCCCCCAGTAGTGTCTCTTATACAGTGCCCCCAGTAGTGCCCATTATGTAGTGCCACCAGTAGTGCCACTTATACAGTACCCCCAGTAGTGTCCCTTATACAGTGCCCCAAGTAGTGCCTCTTACACAGTGCCTCTTATGCTGTGCCCCCCTATGTAGTGCCCCCAGTAGTGGTCCCCCTATGCAGTGCCCCCAGTAGTGGGTCCCCCCTATGCAATAGTAGTCCCCTTATACAGTGCCCCATTAGTGGTCCTCTTATACAGTGCCCCCGGTAGTGGTTCCCTTATACAGTGCCCCCAGTAGTGGTCCCTCTGTGCAGTGCCCCCAGTAGTGGTTCCCTTATACAGTGCCCCCAGTAGTGGTCCCTCTGTGCAGTGCCCCCAGTAGTGGTCCTCCTATGCAATGCCCCCAGTAGTGGTCCCCCTATGCAGTGCCCCCAGCAGTGGTCCCCTTATGTAGTGCCCCCAGCAGTGGTCCCCTTATGTAGTGCCCCTTACATATATAACATGACACACACAGATTACTTACCTGAATCCTCGTTTCTGCGCCTGTCGCTATCCGTTCCTCTGTTATCCCGCTCGGCACTATGGGAGAGACATCATGACGTCTCTCCCATCACCCACTGCGTTAGCTGGAAGGCGGAGCTCATGAGTGAGCTCCACCTCGGCTCCCTCCGTGGATGCAGTGTACATACGAATTACATCAACCAATATGTAGAGCAATCTGTGTGCGAATATATAAAAAATCTATTCATAGTTGGCAAATGATTTGTTAAGTTCAGTCCAGAGCAATGTGAGAAAACAACCAGAAAGCAGTCTTTGCTAGTAAATATGTAAGCAAAATGATTGATGGACCCGGCTCGCGACCTGCCGTGTGCTCCAATACAGTCACTCACCGCCGGTATCCAACCACTGTGGTGTAATAAAAGGGGCAAGCGGAGCTGGCTTGCGGCCTGCCAGATGATGCTCCTATGCAATTGTCTCGCCGATACCTCCGGTATACAATCTCGCTGGTCTCCAGATATTGAGATGTGTAGTAATGAGGGGGCCAGCGGAGCTGGCTTGCGACCTGCCAAATGTAGCTTCGATGCAACTAAGACCCCGTGGTCTCATGAATACTGGATCTCTATTGAGCGGAATGTAGCGTAACCTCAGCGGTGTGACAACATGCCAATATTTATGCTCCTGGATAACAGCACACCAGTGTGTATACCGTCATGGATAGCAGCAGGTAGGAATAATGCATTTCCCAAGCACACCTTCTCACCGGTTTCTTCCGACAGATTTTTTCAAAGAAAATAGGTGCATGTCCTCTCGCTTGGTACTATGGGAGAGACATCATGACTTCTCTCCCATCACCCACTGCGGGAGCCGGAAGGCTGAGCTCATTAGTGAGCTCCAGCCCGGCTCCTTCCGTGAATGCAGCAGCCAATAAGAGTCTGTCTGACTCTCATTGGCTGCTAAAACAAACACACCGCCGCCAGGTATACAAGTGTACTACCTGGCGCCGGCATGTTTGTGACTGTGTAGTGCAGACTGCACTCACTGCGGACCGCACTACACTTACTGATCGGCAGGCGGGGTGGGTTTCTGGGTACTCAGAAACCCCCCCTGCATGCGCGTATAATTGGATGCATTCATGTTTTCTATCTGTATCTATGTCTTTATCTATATGACATTCTACAAATTGTGGAGGATATGGTCAGAAGAATTAATTATGTCATGTTCTCCTCAAATGGACAAGAAATTCCAACCTAAAGAACTCTACAACACTGATTGCTTGTTTCCAATAGTGTAGGGATCGAGTGCTACATAATGTTGTGGGGCACACAGGGCAGGAATTCCTTTTTTTAAAGTTAGACTACGTCTGTCCATAGCCATCACATATACTTAGAAATGCTCTAGGTCAAAGACAAAGAACAACCATGATCTCTTATAGACCACTACACTACATACGTTTTGGGGCCTGACCTAACTGATTTACATATGAAATGTAGTTACGGTAGTATAAAAACTGCTCCAATAAAGTAACTAAAAAGGTAAACAAAAGATGAACAACTTAAACAACACAATTGGGTATATAATTGCATAGAGAATAATAAATTAAAAATGTGTTGTTCTTTAGCTCACCTATATGTATATAGGTTGAGCTGGGTGAAGCAGAAACCTTTAATTACATATTAAGTAATTATTTACAGCATAGCAAAATAGAAGTGCATGTGCTATCAGAAGTATCCACATGAGGGCACACCAGCCTTTCCCATGAGCAGAGAATACTCACCCCAGTTTGCCTGGAAGTGTCTATTTGATATAATGTGGTTACGCCGCATTATATTTAATAGGGAACATTGCGAGGAAAATCCGGTTATGAGTCTTTTCTTAATCCCACTGGCAGGAGCCAGAGGCAAATAATTCTGTTGACATCAAGGGAGTCTTTAGTAGCCGCTAATTCCAATGCTGTATTTGTCCCGACGTAAAGAAATAAAGCCTACAGCTTATATTGTGCTGGAATGTGAGTTACCTTTTATTGTAATTTGGCCTGACTAAATGATATCTCAGGGAGGCACATCAGAGATTAAACAGTCCCTTATCTTTCATCAGATCCTGTGACCTATGGGCCCAGAAATATCATGAATAAACAGCAGTCTGCAATATGAAATAGAGAGAAGCTCCAAATCACACATGAAGCACACCATGGAATGATAACTCTATCCAAAACGTCATTCACCAGATGCACTGGTTCCACAATGACTGAGACAGTGCCACACTGCACTCCGCTCTATGAATATAGCTCTGTCTGTTCAAAGAAAACCAAGAGGGTGTCACTGCCCCTCATCCATAAATAAGAGTAGAGAGAAATGCTGTAAGGATAAATATGCTTTCATTTTTATAAGTCCTTAGTTTTAGGTGAAGTTCATCTTTAAGTGAATCGGATGCCGGCCAGTTCATGCAGCACCAGTCACACAGTGCCAGGAGAACATTACAGGACGAGCTAGGAGTAGTGAAAAGGAACTTATTAAAGGATAAACAATCTGTGGCTTTTTGGCACATCACATATGCACTACTGCTTAAGACACAATACACTGTGGGCCATATTCAGAGTTAGACGCAAACTCCAGCATAAAATGAGGTCAGTCAAATAAACAAAACATATTCTGCATCCAATTCAGAGTTGGAAATTGCGAAATGCGATCAACTTAAGCAAATGCCTTTACTGCCCCATGCAAATGACAGGAGCAGAAGCGTCAGGAACATGATAGGAGGTGTGGCTTGACTGTGAGAACAAAATTTACTTAAAAAAAACACAGTACACAATTGATACACATTACAGTGAATGGCTAGGGCGTGCAGATATAAGCACCACAATATCTTAGAGAAACAAAGCAGAGCACTGCCAGAAGAAGCTGACCATAAGCCGTGTAACTCATCGCACTGCACTAATCTTGGATTAGTGAGATTACGCCTTTTACTTTTATAATAGTCCAAGGATAATAATTATAAAATTTTTTAAAATATTTCTTATTTATAAGAATGTACCGCCTATTATGTTTTATATGTCTTTTTATATCACTTTGGGCCGAATCCAATTAGCCCCATTAATTTAACGGGGGGTAAAAAAGGGTGGTAGTCTTGGGCTTAAACGTCTGGGGCTATTCAATTCCAGCCTCTTTTTCACCCGAGCCCCTTTTTAATGCCTGTTACATTAATGTGTTAATGGAATTAATACATAAAATCTGTGATAAATTCACAGACCTATGCGTAAAAAGGGTCACAGCACCCGTCACTAGAATATTTATCAGGGATTTTTTTTTCAGGTCAGACCTGAAAATAAAACCTCATTAAGTGCAGGATGCGCACAGCCTTCAGGGCTGATTGAATAACCCCAGGGATAAATTAGCCCGTGTAAAATACCGCAGCTAATTGAATTCCTCCTTTTGTCTCATACTTATTTTTTGTTAATAACTATCATTTTTATTGTACAAGCCTTGGATTACACAAATATTGTTTGTGAAGAAATAAACACCATAATTAATATGGCATCTTTTAAGATTTTTGTATACTGTCAGTGAGATTGAATAAATACCCTAGTCAGGGTCGGAACTACCAACGGTGCAGCCGATGCACTGCACCTGGGCCTGCCGCAATATAGGGGTCCACACTACCTGTATGGCTGGTGCAGTGCAGCATGCCTGCCGGGCAGTCATGAAGGCTGTGACTGACCTTGCCGGCAGGTACATGCAGGGGACCTGAGCACAGTGCAGTCAGGCTCAGCAGTGCAGTGCACTACTGGGTAATACATCCCTGTAGTCTCTGCAGTGGGGTCAGATGAGCATGTGCTGAGCTCTGATTGGAGGAGCCCATCACATGCTCCTTTGACCCAGCAGCAGCGCAGCCTCATGGGTGTGACTCATTGTGAAGCTGTGACTGCTGCTCTGTCGGCTGCCTGAGGATGCTGCTGGTGAGTACACTGTGTGGGCACTATAGGTGGCATAATGTGTGGGGCTACAGTGTAGCATAATGTGTGGGGCTACAGTGTAGCATAATGTGTGGGGCTACAGTGTAGCATAATGTGTGGGGACTACAGTGTAGCATAATGTGGGGGCACAATAGGTGGCATAATGTGTGGGGACTACAGTGTAGCACAGAGGTTCCCAAATGCGGTCCTCAAGACTCCCTAACAGTTCATTTTTAGAGATATCCATGGTTAAGCACAGGTAATTAAATCAAATTGACTGAGGTACTAATTAAATCACCTGTGCTCAACCATGGGTATCTCTAAAACCTAAACTGTTGGGGAGCCCTGAGGACCGTGATTGGGAACCTCTGGTGTAGCATAATGTGTGGGCACTAGAGGTGGCATAATGTGAGGGCACTACAGGTGACATAATGTGTGGGCACTACAGCGTGACATAATGTGGGGGGTACTACAGTGTGGAATAATGTGTCAGGCACCCACTGCATCTCCCTGTCACCCACTACCTCTCCCCTCTCCATCACCCACTGTCTGTCACCTCTCCCTATCACCCTCTCCCTGTCACCCACTGCCCCTCCCTCTCCATGTCACCCACTGCCTGTCACCTCTCCCTATCACCCTCTCCCTCTCACCCACTGCTTTTCCCTGTCACTACTGCCTGTCACCTCTACCTATCATCCACTGCCTATCCCCTCTCCCTTTTACCCATTGTCTGTCAACTATCCTAGTGTTCACTCTAGGTCTGTCGCCGCGAGGAGCGCTGAACCTAGACAAAGGGCACTTCTTCGCGTGCCAAAAGCGCGCCCCCCAAAAGGGGCGTGGCCAAGGAAAAGGAGCGTGACTTTATGACACATTCCCTTTTTGTCAGTCTTAGGGGCATGCTGGGCAGCCCCCAAGCGCTGCGGTCACTGTGAATGGATGCCAGGTGCATGCGCCTGGCATCCATTCTGCGGCGGTGACCACTGCACCACAGTTTTTCCTACCCACGGGGACTCTACAGTCTGTGGGAGGGGACACAACCTGCAGGCTGTTTCAAAGGGGCGCCGTGCCGGAGGGCAGGGTGCTTTCTGCCTTTTGTCAATATCATAACTGTTAACATTGTGGTGTTGTTATTGTCATTCTTTTGACTACATCCCTTTTTTCAGAAAATTAAAGCCTTTCCAGCATTTCGGAGAACAGAAAAATGTCTGTATAATAATGTATCAGTGTTTTTATATAAGTTTGCAAAAAAAATTGGAATAAACACTTTTACCTTTACATCCGCAACTTCAAAAACCCCTCTCCTATCAACATACCTGTCCCACATCATTTACACCTTCACATACCTGTCCCACATCATTTACACCTTCACATACCTGTCCCACATCATTTACACCTTCACATACCTGTCCCACATCATTTACACCTGCACGTACCTGCACCACATCATTTACACCTTCACACACCTGTCCCCCATCATTTACACCTCCCCATACCTGTCTCACATAATTTACACCTGCACGTACCTGCACCACATCATTTACACCTCAATGTACCTGTCCCACATCATTTACACCTCCACATACCTGTCCCACATAATTTACACCTCCACATACCTGGCCCACATCATTTATACCTCCACATACTTGTCACACATCATTTACACCTCCACATACTTGTCACATCATTTACATCTCCACATACCTGTCCCACATAATTTACACCTCCACATACCTGTCCCCCATCATTTACACCTCCACATACCTGTCCCACATCATTTACACCTCCACATATTTGTCCCACATCATTTACACCTCCACATCCCTGTCCCACATAATTTACACCTGCACGTACCTGCACCACATCATTTACACCTCCATGTACCTGTCCCACATCATTTACACCTCCACATACCTGTCCCACATCATTTACATCTCCACATACCTGTCCCACATAATTTACACCTCCACATACCTGTCCCCCATCATTTACACCTCCACATACCTGTCCCACATCATTTACACCTCCACATATTTGTCCCACATCATTTACACCTCCACATCCCTGTCCCACATAATTTACATCTGCACGTACCTGCACCACATCATTTACACCTCCATGTACCTGTCCCACATCATTTACACCTCCACATACCTGTCCCACATCATTTACATCTCCACATACCTGTCCCACATCATTTACACCTCCTTATACCTGTCCCCCATCATTTACACCTCCACATACCTGTCCCACATCATTTACACCTCCACATACCTGTCCCACATCATTTGCACCTCCACATACCTGTCCCACATCATTTACACCTCCACATACTTGTCACACATCATTTACACCTCCACATACTTGTCACATCATTTACATCTCCACATACCTATCCCACATCACTTACATCTACACATACCTGTCCCACATCATTTACATCTCCACATACCTGTCCCACATCATTTACACCTGCACCACATCATTTACACCTGCACATACCTGTCCCACATCATTTATACCTCAATATACATGTTCACATCATTTACACCTGCACATACCTGTCGCACATCATTTATACCTCAATATACATGTTCACATCATTTACACCTCCACATACCTGTCCCACATCAGTTACACCTCCACATACCTGTCTCACAACATTTCTACCTTAAACTAAAGATTTTTCCCTACCTTTTTACCTGCTCAGGGGGTGCGCACAAAAACCCACAAATTTCCTCTGAAAAATTAATGCAAGCTTGGAATTGGATTGCAAATGTAACTTGCAGTGCGAGTTTGCTGTGAGAACAGCTCACATGACCCAACTACTAAATAATTGGATTGACCCTTAGTCATTTGGTGACTTTCCAGCACCAGATAAAATAACCACCTTTTGTATCCATGTAATCTAGTCTACTGGACCATTCAATGAGTATCTTTAACTGCTTCTGCAGCATTTCTCAGATGCCTCAACAAGGATGTGGGTAAAACGAATAGACAAATCTCTGGCCCAGAGCCAGCCCAAGGCTTAATCCCTAGGGCATTATACCTAGGCAAATCCCTAGGGCATTTGGAATGCCTTGGACATTCCAAGCCAAGGGCTGCCTGAGATTTGGGGCAGGCACAGGCACCTGCTGGATGCTGGCCGGGTGGGTAGAGACTTTGGCTACTGCCGCTGTGCAGCGTCCACGACAGGAGCTCAGCTGACAGCTCCGATCGGGCAGCAAACAGCGAGTAGCGACAATGGCGGAAGCCCCTTCTGTGAGACCACACTCCATTTTTAGAATCCCACAGAGGGGATGGGGGGGGGGGGGGCGCTAGCCAAAATCTTGCCTAGGACACTAATTAGGCAATGGCATGCTCTGTTCTGGACCTTCAGGTACCTCGCATCCACAAATATTTTTTGTAGTTATTATAGTATTTTGCGGATTTTTGTTTTTAGTGGTTCTTTAAGCGTTATTTGTCCCCCTCACCTCTGTTACTCCTCACTGCAGTGCCAATGTTAAACTGCTTCTCTATCTTGCAGTGCTATCAGGCCACCCTGACTGCACTGCACACACAGCAAGCGACTCAGACAAGCAGCAATTCCTTCCAGCAAGAATTTTTCTCCTGGATATAAATCATTTTTCCACCAGCTTCCAAGGTATTTTGCCAGGGTCCTGAATCTCACTCTCTCGTTAGCTCCCAAGTAGAGAATATCTATCCAGCATGATTCTCTTGGTTCAGTTCCACCGGCCGCACTCTGAATGGAGAATGCTTTTCACTATGAGTTGGGACTGTACTAGTCAGCTAGAAATATGCTGAAATGAATCAGTATGTGATTAAACTGGCATTGGAGTCTGCACAAACACATTAAATATTTTCTCCGTGCATATAACGATTGCATTGTCGGTGCAGAGCATGCGTGTAACAGTGCTTGGTTCAGTGACCTTTGTATATATCTTTATGGAGGCTCATACACATTACTCAGAAACAACAGGACTGTATTTACCATGTAGGGGGAATAGACACATACCTAGGTTGCTCTGTTCAGAGGACACCATAGACAGGGGTTTGAATTATGGGCACGATTTAGACCTGCTCGCTAGGATGCGTTCGCACGTAGCCTACCGATGTTTGCAATGTGCGCATGCATAAGACGCAGTGCGCGTGCGCAAACTAGTACATGTGATCGGGAAGCATTCGCACTCTGTACATAGACCACTCGCTAGAATGAGTGACAGGATGAGCCATTTGTGGGTGGTGACAGGGGCTGCTCGATGGAAACGGGGGTGTGGTGGTGTGAATGCAGGCGTGTCTGTGCATTTTAACGCCATTTCAGGGGCGTGCATAATTAAGACGTAGCGTCATAGTACACGTCACATGACTGTATTACACACTACAGCACTCGCGGTGCTTTCGGTAGGGTATGGTCAGCCACAAGTGTTGCGTATGGGTCCGATGTTTCTCGATGTTACCGATTGTTGCATACACTTCCTGGAGATGGCGTGTGATACTAAGTCAAAGTGGGCGTCTTATGACAGGCTGGTGGGCGTCTAAATACACGCCGCGATCGCACGCCAAGACTTAGTTGGCATGCTAATGTCTTGCCGTGCGATCAAAGGATTTGCATATTTTGGCAGCTGACAGCTGCGTGCGAATGCATCTAGCGAGCGGGTCTGAATCGGGCCCCATATGCTGTCATTGGGGGTCATTTAGGAACCAGATAAAATAAACCCCAACAGCATATTTCATTATGCTCAAATTCAGATATTTGTCCTAACATGCGCAGACATTCTGCTTTTGCACCTGGAAGAACTCTGCATGGTTTACCTTCTCCCGGGGTATTTATTGTCACTTATCCCTTGCCCTGAGCGTGTACATGTCTATGGTAGGGCTGGAGGGATTTTTCCAAAGCTAAGCAATGGAAGCCTTGGTGGGATTAAAACGAGGCCTTATTGTTTTTAAAGGGATTATGTGAGGGGACATTAACCATTTATTTGATGTTTTCTTGGGTATAGTATGCATGGAAGGTGCAAAAAACATCCATTTAAAACACAGGATGAAACCCAATTTCTACCAAATTTATGCACATGTACAGATGTGCCCATATGCATCTATCCTAAAATCGCACCAAATAGCCCCTTTAGCGCACCACAGGCTTTGCTAATTAGCAGCACCAAAACACTTATGCTAAGTACCTTTTGCCTGATTCAGAGATGGTTGGTAATGCCAGGGCTTTTAAGAGCTGGCCTGGGTGAAGGGGGTGTGGCCTAATTGTGGGAATCGTGGGCACGCCCCCCCTCCCCGAGAGAAAAAACCTAGTCGCGGTGCTGCACATTGGGGAGGAGAGTGCTGAGGCCCTCAGCGCAGCGCACATCTAGTGGGGGTGGGGCGTTCACTGTGATCGCTCCCCCCCACAGGCAGAGGAGACTGCTGCTGCTCAGCAGCAATGAGCAGTCACCCACTGCAGCCCAGCACACAGCAGGTGGGCTGCTAACAGGTAGGAGGGAGGGAGGGGTGGCGTCGGACCCGGGTCCCCGCCAACAAGCCCGGTTAATAAGTTCCCCCTCTCTGCGTCCCTGGGTAATGCAGCCACTCTCGCAATAGCTGTTTCTGGGTTATGTAAATGCTAATCTCAGCCATTCATTTTTGCTCGATGGTGCAATGGTACGAGCGTTGAGGCGCTCACTTTCAGGCTCCCTGGTCTGTGGATTTGTGATGAAGATTGTAAACACTCCAAAGTTGATGCAACATCGGTTGCACCATTGAAATTTGGGTCCACAAATCCAAGTAAACAAATCCTTTCAAGCTGTGGACTGCGATTGGGAATGCAGAAGCATTCCCAGACACACCTGTGACACTCCCATAACACACCCATTAAATAGCCCCTTTTTGAGATCACTTTAGGGCACCTTCCAGTCTTCCCTAAAATGCCCAGGGATCGCAAACGCCTTTTCAAGTGTTAGCAGAGCCATACGCAATTGCTAATGGCATAGGACATTCTGTTTTGCACTTGTGCAATAAAGAATTTCTGGACTTTTTGTGCATGCACAGTAGCAAAATATCACTCAACTGCGTAAACATCTGCACTGCGTCCATCTCTGAATCAGGCCCCTAGTGCATTATAAGCAAACTAAGGTGAAAAATTTAGGAAAAAGTAGCACAATGGAGGAAAAGGTAGCAAAACTGAGGAAAAAGTAGCACAATGGAGGAAAAGGTAGCAAAAATGAGAAAAAAGTAGCACAATGGAGGAAAAGGTAGCAAAACTGAGTGTGCATATTACGGGAGTGTCCTGGTTTTGTCAATGCAAGTGGCCACATTCACGGACACACAGCCACACATATAGGAGGCTGTAGTCAGACAGAGAAACTGAACCTGCAATGGTGCGACTGATGGTGTATAACAATGCACCAATCGGTATTACAGCATGTACTGGCGCTAAAAGTCGGTGTCTCAGTCCACATTTGGCTTCATGGATGCACACAAAGGAAGGAGTTTGTAGGCCATTTGCATAAACCCACAAAGGGGCAACCATCAATAGATGCTGCTGTGGGGAGATGATATTGATGGACCCAATAATGGGCACTTGTTTGTGTGGTTATGTCCTATGAATGAAGAAAAAGAGGGAACTAAAATACGAATACACAATTGTTGCAATCAAGGTATTTGTCTGATACTATTCACCACGTTAAATTTGCAGCATTCATTCTATTTGTCAATTGTTACTTACTTTACTTTCCACATTCATTTTATTTGTATAGAACTACTTGAAGCTTTCTATACATTCACCTTGTGCTACTTCCGGCATTTACTCTATTTGTACTGTATGAGGCTAATTGAGCGTTCATCCCATGATACATAGCTGGCCACCTTATATGGCATGTGAAAGTGACCTATGCAATCCATACAAAAATGGCAATCTTACCTACTATAGTTACATCATATTCATATCTGAAACTTTGAAAATAAATTAGTTACATAATAGGTTAACTAAATTCTTACATATAGTCAGGTCCATAAATATTGGGACATTGACAGAATTTTCAGATTTTGGCCTCTATTCACCACCACAATGGTTTTGAAATGAAACAAACAAGATGTGCTTTAACTGCAGACTTTCAGATTTAATTTGAGGGTAATTACATCCAAATCAGGTGAACGGTGTAGGAATTACAACGGTTTCAATATGTGCCTCCCACTTTTTAAGGGGCCAAAAGTAATGGGACTATCAACTCAAAAGCTATTTCATGGACAGGTGTGGGCTATTCCCTCGATATTTCATTATCAATTAAGCAGGTAAAAGGTCTGGAGTTGATTCTAGGTGTGACATTTGCATTTGGAATCAGTTGATGTCGACTCTCAATATGAGATCCAAAGAGCTGTCACTATCAGTGAAGCAAGCCATCATTAGGCTGAAAAATCAAAACAAACCCATCCGAGAGATAGCAAAAACATTAGGTGTGGCCAAATCAACTGTTTGGAACATTCTTAAAAAGAAAGAACGCACCAGAGAGCTCAGCAACACCAAAAGACCCAGAAGACCACGGAAAACAACTGTGGTGGATGACAGAAGAATTATTTCCCTGGTGAAGAAAAACCCCTTCACAACAGTTGGCCAAATCAAGAACACTCTCCAGGAGGTAGATGTATATGTGTCAAAGTCAACAATCAAGAGAAGACTTCGCAAGAGTGAATACAGAGGGTTCACCACAAGATGTAAACCATTGGTGAGCCACAAAAACAGGAAGACCAGATTAGAGTTTGCCAAACAACATCTAAAAAAGCCATTACAGTTCTGGAACAACATCCTATGGACAGATGAGACAAAGATCAACTTGTACCAGAGTGATGGGAAGAGAAGAGTACGGAGAAGGAAAGGAACTGCTCATGATCCAAAACATACCACCTCATCAGTGAAGCATGGTGGTGGTAGTGTCATGGTGTGGGCATGTATGGCTGCCAATGGAACTGGTTCCCTTGTATTTATTGATGATGTGACTGCTGACAAAAGCAGCAGAATGAATTCTGAAGTGTTTCGGGCAATATTATATGCTCATATTCAGTCAAATGCTTCAGAACTCATTACACGGCGCTTCACAGTGCAGATTGACAATGACCCGAAGCATACTGCAAAAGCAACCAAAGAGTTTTTTAAGGCTAAAAAGTGGAATGTTATGCAATGGCCAAGTCAATCCCCTGACCTGAATCCGATTGAGTATGCATTTCACTTGATGAAGACAAAACTGAAGGGAAAATGCCCCAAGAACAAGCAGTAACTGAAGACACTTGCAGTAGAGGCCTGGCATAGCATCACCAGGGATGAAACCCAGCATCTGGTGATGTCTATGCGTTCCAGACTTCAGGCTGTAATTGCCTGCAAAGGATTTGCAACAAAGTATTAAAAAGTGAAAGTTAGATTTAGGATTGTTTAGTTTGCCCCATTACTTTCGGCCCCTTAAAAAGTGGGAGGCACATATAGAAACCGTTGTAATTCCTACACCGTTCACCTGATTTGTATGTAATTACCCTCAAATTAAATCTGAAAGTCTGCAGTTAAAGCACATCTTGTTTGTTTCATTTCAAAGCCATTGTGGTGGTGAATAGAGGCCAAAATATGAAAATTCTGTCAATGTCCCAATATTTATGGACCTGACTGTATATACTTTCTAGAAGCTTTAGGCTTGAATGAGCAGTAATAATCGGCTATATTGCTGAGTGTTATTTCCAGTCATGGGGATTTTAACTAAGTGTTGGAATTTGTCATTGATCCATTGGCACAGGTTTCTCAGAGCAACTAAAGCATTATGAAGTGTTGCCCCAGTGCTGAAGGTGCTATTCAAGGAGAGAGCTGCAAATGGAGCTCTGGAAGTGACACAGCCAGTTCAGGCATCTGTATTCACTATAAGATTGTGGCTAATTAATTTAGAAGGCAAGTGATACAGTTCGCACATGCAATGTCAAGTCCTAAATGTTGGCGTGATATCAATGTAAAGTATCATATAGATTCAGTAATGAGGTCTTCAGGTTGATGCACATTAAGCAGCAGGTTTAGAAAAAGACTGTTTAAGTCTAACATGAGCTGCAAATACTGACTGTTAATTATTTGTGTACAAAAACATACCTATCCTGGCACCGCGCAACACCAGATGCTAGCGGACATTGGGCAAATGGATCATTATAGCGGCGTGTGACTTGCATACAACTGCAATCTCCAATAACACCAGGCCCTAGTAATTTGCAGAAGTAATACGACCAGCTGTATGTAACCATAATTAACTCCTGTGTGGCCAGCTTTACTATCTAACTCTATGTACCCCTTACCCACTTATTAAGGTATTTATATAGATGCTGCAATTTATAGACTTTTAAGGGCCTGATTCTGAGTGGACGTATTGGTGGCCGCAGCAGAATACTTAGGACCTGATTCAGAGATTTCTGCAAGGCCAATAAGTATGCAGATAGAGCAATTGTTTGCAAATGTGTATGCACATCCAATGCGATTGCACTGAGATTACTCTCGCACATACGAAACACTCGCAAAGTGAATGACAGGTAGTCAGCATTTGGGGGTAGTAACAGGGGGGGCATTCATGGGCATGCATAAATTAGCCATTGCATTCTCCTGCACAGTATTACAGCTCTCTGCTTGTCAGGAGAGCTGCAGTGTTTGCGGCTGGTCAGACTTGATTAACATGCTGCTGCGTGACTGCCCGATGTGCATCAATGTTACTGATGTTTATGCTGTTGCACATCGTCGGACGGATATGAGAAGGCAGCAGTGGACGTCCCTATGCCCGGGTAAGCTTTGGAAGGCATTAGCATATTTTAGCAACTGCGATCCTTAAGAGATCACAGTTGCGAATGCATTTGCATCAGGGGCAGAACTATGGGAGAAAATGGAGACGCCTGCCACTGGGAGCCAGCACTGAAGGGGCACCTCCTCCATTGCCCATAAATATATTCACCCTACCTAAGGCTATTTTATATTAGTGTTTTTGTGCATATGTAATAGAAAGATAATTATTTTCCCTTTTTTTTTAGGGGGCGCACCAAATTATAAATAGCCTCCATGCGTCTGGGATGAACTTACGCCACTGATTTGCATACATCTCTGAATCAGACCCTTAGTTCCTTATGCTAATGCAATAATCTGCCCGCTTATGCAGAAGATCTGCATGTGACTGCCTATCCCAACCACTGTTTTTACGTCCACAGTAGCAGCCATCATCTTTAGTATCTGTACTTGCACCCACCCCATTAATCGAACATGGCAGCCAGTTTACACACACAAACGCCACTCATATGAGACAGATCAGTTCTGTGTTTACATAATCACCGCCCAGAAATGTGCATTTCATGTAAAGTGTGAACCGTTGATGGATGGATCAATTTGTATTTTGTACACACTAGCTATCTATGACCGTGTGTGTATGCTTGATCAGGCACATGTGCAGTTGACAATTACTTTGTCGCATGCACTGTATTCTGAAATCTACGATATCCATATACATTTCTACTTGCGTACAACTCAGAATCAGGCCCTAAGTCTAGAACTGCATAAATGAATGTACTGTATATTGCAGTATGACCAGTATAGGCCCAAAAATGCCACAGCATCCCAATCAGCTTACTACTCCTGTTTGTTCTGCAAGGGATTACTGCATATTGTAACTCTGACGTTACCTTCCTGTTTGAGCAGGAAACGTAGAGTGGAGTTCATTGAAGAGAAGAGAAACCGAAAGATTGCATAAGAAAAGAGGTGTTTTAAACCTCTAGGATGGGGGCAGGCATGTATGCAAATTACTTGTGGGAGTTAGCCTATGGCAAGCAGGGGCGGGTTTGTAACAGGAACATTATATAGTGGGATAAAAGTGTGGGCCAAAGCCTCTTTGTTCCAGATTCCTCCAGGACAGGGAAGTGCATTTTGTCAGTTGTCATTTTCCTTAATAAAACTCTCTTAGTGCTTCTCCTTCTTCTCTTCTTCTCTCCTCCTTTTCCTTATTGTATTTAGTCTCTTTTCATTTACTTCATATCATTGCTTTTACTTTTCCTTTCTGTCCTCAATCACTGTCTTTTCTGATTTCTTGTTCTGCTGGGGGTGGGTGTAGCTATGTCCTGCCTAGTAATGAGCCTCCCCAGACCCTGGTCCCTGGCTCCACAGTGTCCCCATGTTATTAGGAGCTGCAGGTGTGGTTCCCCTATTGATAGTTCTATCCCCCCTCAGGCTGCTACAGCAGCTTTGTGGAAGGTGTGCCAGTGCGGGGGAGGGGTGCTTCCCTTCAGTCCTTAATGCCCCTGGTCAATATCATCTTTGTGGCTGCAGTGGCCAGCACCATAGGCAAATGCAGGAGGGGTTTATGAGTGCCTTGCCTGAACCCCCCCTCAGCCCACACCATGATGACTACAATAGAAATAGCATATAATACTAAAGTTGCATGTTTTTTAGGATCCCCTCAGTGTCACAAATGAAATAACTAGCACTACAGTCCCTGTTGATCTTTTAAATGTGTCAGCCAGTAGAAAAAGTTAAAAAGCCAGTAATGAATATTGTTGTGCACCAACTAGATCTGGAAAACATGCACTGTACGGGGTGCACTGATATGGATCACCTATTGGATCAATTATTAATACTGGATAATACACCATCCAGTACATAACAGGACCAATCTGTGCATCTATGTCCAGGACAGTGCATGGTTTCTTTTTCTGCCCTCTCCCAGATTCCCCAACTTGCTCATATGATCTGTAAAGGAGCCGGCACATGAAATAAAAAGATTCAGCTCAGACAGGATGGCCCTACTTCTACATATAATTACTTACTGTGTTTGCTGGTCCTGTATATGCCAGAATTATATCATTCAGTACATTCGTATGATGTATTTTATAGCTGGTCTGTGCTGATTATGCCCTCTTAATGGTAGAAAACAGTTGCAGCAAACAGTGTCAGTATTATGCTGGGCATTGAGGTATCATTGGGGGGAATAGAATGCTTTAGTGATGCGTTATCTGACAGTAAGGGGTAATGGCTTTGACACTGCTTTATTTATGTATGGCACCTTAGATCTAGCTTTTATCTCCTTTGAATCATATTATCAGTCAATAGAGGAGATTGTATTATATACTGTATTCTGAGCATTTAACTTACAAAATAGACAGAATACATGTGCTACAGTGAATTTCTACAGTGTGCACAGCTTATTATTGCAATCACTGCCCCAAGCAGCTATCACCGGGAAGCTCCATTCTCAGCTATGCTCCTACTTCGACAAATATACATTGCTGGAGGTCACGCAGCCTTCGCGTCCTGCCTATGAGGGGTACAACGCGAGCAAAGCAGCTAGTTCAGTTCGTCAGGGCTAACAGCAGGCGTCTGGGGAAAATGCTTCGCCTTTAATAATTCCACCTGTACGCAGGGACGAAAATGTCATTTTCGTCACCTCTGCTTGCGATGTGGTGGCAATCACCCAGTTGCCAAGTGTTTCAAGGGGGGTGCCCAGCAGCAGCCTGCACAGCCAGCAAAAGGCACAAGTGCTAAGTAAAGTTCCATCCCCTGTCTGTGTCACAGCGATAGCAAAATGGTTGAGTTGGTACCCGGTTCTGCAGGACGCAGAATTTTCGTTAAAAGGCTTCAGTTTTGGTTTTCGTTTACCTATTTGCAGGGATGTCGACACATATTCGCCTAGAAATTTGAAGTCTGCCTTTGAATTGCCTCACATTCTTAGGGAAAAAGTGGCTGGCGAGGTTAGCGTCAGGCGCATTGCAGGGTCTTTTGCAGAACCCCCATTAGGGATCTTGTGAATTCCCCGGTGGGAGTGGTTCCCAAGAAAATTCCAGGAAAATACAGGCTCATGCAACATCTGTCTTATCCGCCAGGCTCGTCAGTAAATTATGCAATACCAGTTGAGGTTTCCTCGGTGGTGTACCAGTCTTTTGACGATGCTTTGGACGTCATTAGGTGTTATGGTCCGGGCGCACTGATGGCTAAGATAGATGTTGAGTCAGCTTTTCGTCTACTTCCTTTGCACCCAGAGTCATTCCAGTTTATGGGTTTTTAGCTTGGACAACGGATATTGCATAGACAAATGCTTGCCTATGGGGTGTTCTGTGTCCTGTGCGTTTTTCGAGCATTTTAGCACCTTCCTACACTGGTGCGCGGAATTTATTTATTAAATTTTTGCGGTAGTCATGGAATAGCCCACTATCTCGATGACTTTCTGTGTGTCGGCCCTTCCGGTTCAGGCAGATGCAGTTATCTTTTGTTTTCTTTACGAGCGCTGTTTTTTCATTTGGAGTTCCCGTTGCTGCGGACAAAACGGAGGGCCCTTCCCCTTGTCATTCCTGGGTATCGAGATCTGTACCTCGGCGGGTTCTTGTCGCATTCCTCTCGATAAGCCTGTCAAGTTGCGTAATGCCATAGCGAAATGCACGGCTTCCAGTAGAATTACCCTGCGGCAGGCGCAATCCCTCCTGGGCCTGTAAAGTAATTCCAATGGGCAGAGCTTTTTCACGTAAATTGGAAAGGGCCACGGCTGGTGTCACTAACCGAGACATTTGCTACGTTTATCCTCAGAGTTTAAGCAGGACCTCTCTGTCTGGGTCTCGTTTCTTCGGGATTTTAATGGCGTTCGGTTGTGGATGTCTCCAGCCGCTGACAATTTGCAGCTGCAGCTGTTCACCGACGCAGCAGGCACCACAGGGTTCGGATGTTACCTTGATGGCTCCTGGTGCGTTGGCCGTTGGCTGGAAGAATGGGTGGGAAAGGGTTTGACTAAGGACTTACTCCTTCTCAAACTCTTTCCCATAATGGTTTCCTTGGAAATCTGGGGGGAATGGTTACGCAATCGCAGCATCATTATCAGGTGTGACAACCTGGGCGTGGTCCATGCGATACAATCAGCAACATGCGGCTTCCCTGCTGGTTTTGCGCTTGCTAGCGCAGCTGTGCTCACATGTTTGCGCTGTAACATCATGTTTAAGGCAAGACACGTTCCTGGGGTGGAGAATGAGATAGACGATGCGTTATCACGTTTCCAGTGGGCTAGGTCCCGATCTGTGGCCCCTGGTGCTGACGTTGTGCTTTGCCCCTCTTATGTTTGGCAGGTGATCAAGCCGGCATGGAGGGCTTAGCAGAACAGTCTTTAGCCCCCTCCACGTTGCGAGCATATCGGCAGGCATGGAATGAATGGGAAGATTATTCCCGTAGCAGCAAACAGGCAGGTAAGAGTCAGCATCGTTCGATGCTTTCTTTTATTTGGAGTCTCCATTTGGCTGGCAGATCCAGGGCTTCTGTTGCGCGCTCTTTGGGGGGCATTGCATTTTATTGTAAATTGAAGGGCCAACCTGACTTTACTAAAAGTTTTCTGATTGTGAAGGCTTTAAAGGGTTGGGCACGGGTCTCCCGGCCAGTAGCTGACCGTAGGAGACCTGTGGATGCTCATCTGCTTCCGGCAGTATTAGGGGCGGTTCTCGGAGTGGCTCTTACTGCGTATGAGGCGGTCCTGATTCAAGTGGTGTTTTCAGAGGCTTTTCACGGCACCTTGAGGGTATCGGAGCTGGTGGCATCATCCAAATGGGTTGATGCCGCCATGCTCCTCTCGGATATCCTGGTCAGTGAGAGGTCTGTTCTCTGTAGGATTCGGCGGTCAAAGACCGACCAGACTGGTAGGGGTAGGTGGATCTCGTTGGGTCCATCTAGGTACGAACAGATCTGCCCCGTGGCACTAGCTATGCGGTATTAGTTATTGCGGCCGGATGTTCCTGGTTCATGACTCATGCATATGGACAGGACTCCGCTTACCAAATACCAGTTTGGTTGGTTTTTGAAGAGGTGTGTATCAGTTTTAGGCCTCCCGCCTCAAGATTTTGGTACACACTCGTTTCTGATCGGAGCCGCAACTTCGGCGGCAGCTGCGGGTTTCTCGGCATCAGAAATTAAGGCCCTAGGACGTTGGAAATCGGATAGTTATAAAGGTTACATTCGACCTAGGCGTGAAGGCCCTTTGTTTTAAAGTAATTTCACAGTCTGTTCCGGTTACGTTTATAGTTTATGCTTGCCTGGTTTTTGTCTTGTCTCATGTACTGTCCTGTCTTGTCTGTTACCCCTGTCCGTCCTACTCGGGATTAGCTACTCGCCATTGCTGGCAATGGGAGTCTTGAGGGATTTTACAATTTCTACCTGAACTGACGGATTCAATTCGGCTATTCTCAATCATTTAATTAGGCCATAGTCCATCCCTCAGCAGGTTTTTATTTTACCTCTTGCCGAGTTCACCTGTTTTTTCCCAATTCCCCCCCACCCATTCTTCCCCTTTGTGTCTTCTGTTTGTCTCAGCCACTTCAAATAGTAAAGTCGGCGACCAATAGAAAATTTTTCTTTTTGGCAGATACTCACTTATGTTCTATCAGATCCCACTAATACACCATAAAATTTTATTGTTTTATGACAATTACTAATTTTTTATTTACTGCTTTCCTCCACCTTTAGGATTGCTCTTTGACACGCAGGACATTTGGGTTATAGGCCACTCATATATTTTCTGGGCTGCTAGGTTTGAGTTCAGATCAAGCTCCAATTTTTGAATATTCAGCTAGGGTCCGTTGGATAGGTTCCAGAGGTATGAGATGGCATTCCTTTTGTCCTAAACTGTTAGAGTATGCAAGGCTTTTTGGTAGGCCACGTATTTTGGTGGCTTATTTAGGAGGCAACGACTTAGGGCAGATGTCCACTGTAGAATTACGAGTTGATATTGTCAACGATTTGGCGAGGGTGCTATCGGCCTGGCCCTTGTGTAAATTAATTTGGTCTTGCATTGTACCTCGACAGGTCTGGCGTGGGGTTAGGAGTTTTCCTGCTAATGACGAAGCTAGGAAGAAACTTAATTTCGCAGTTGCCAAATTTGTGATGGCCAATTATGGCCGTTTCATTTACCATAAGAACATTCAATTTCGATTTAGTTATATGTATAGACCTGATGGAGTTCATTTAACAGAGGAGGGTTTGTCATTGTTTATTGGGGATCTTTTTGAGGAGTTGGCGTTATTGGGGTAGTACTTGGTATGGTGGCGGTGCAGCGGTTCTATAAGCAGAACCTTGCTGTGGCGGGAAAGAACGGCAGGTCGCCAGTCCGGGTGCAATTATGATTTAAGGGCGCTCCCTTCGTTGACTGGTAGTTGGCTGTACCAACCTAACGGGGGGCAGTATCACCACCTAAACGGGTGGGAAGTCAAGATGGGGGTGAGCGTTACCTTTTGTTGATGATATGAGTTACATGGTTATGTGTATGCACTCTGGGCGATCTACGCCTGCTATGCCTTTTGTTGTTTGTGTGTGGGCATAGCAGATCTGGCTGATTTCTGGCCGTCCTTTCTTTGCCACCATACATCCTTAAATAAATAATAATTATTATTGCTCCAATAAATCGCCATCAAGTTATCTGCCAAATCCACGTCTCAGTGTCTTTATTTTATGTTAGTATGATAAGTGGTTTGCACACATGACAACACCTCATCCGATAGAAGGTTTAGAGAAACCGAAAGATTGCATAAGAAAAGAGGTGTTTTAAACCTCTAGGATGGGGGCAGGCATGTATGCAAATTACTTGTGGGAGTTAGCCTATGGCAAGCAGGGGCGGGTTTGTAACAGGAACATTATATAGTGGGATAAAAGTGTGGGCCAAAGCCTCTTTGTTCCAGATTCCCCACCCTCCCTCCCCTATAAATTTTGGTATGTTGTGGGTTTGGTTTTGGGTGGCGGGAAAGAACGGCAGGTCGCCAGTCCGGGTGCAATTATGATTTAAGGGCGCTCCCTTCGTTGACTGGTAGTTGGCTGTACCAACCTAACGGGGGGCAGTATCACCACCTAAACGGGTGGGAAGTCAAGATGGGGGTGAGCGTTACCTTTTGTTGATGATATGAGTTACATGGTTATGTGTATGCACTCTGGGCGATCTACGCCTGCTATGCCTTTTGTTGTTTGTGTGTGGGCATAGCAGATCTGGCTGATTTCTGGCCGTCCTTTCTTTGCCACCATACATCCTTAAATAAATAATAATTATTATTGCTCCAATAAATCGCCATCAAGTTATCTGCCAAATCCACGTCTTAGTGTCTTTATTTTATGTTAGTATGATAAGTGGTTTGCACACATGACAACACCTCATCCGATAGAAGGTTTAAGCAACTGACACAGTAAGATAGGTGAGGGAAGGGGCTCACTTCCTAAAAATCTTGGGGCTTCTTCAAAATTTAGCTATGTGTCCGCAAAATAGCCACATGAAATTGGTTCAGCTCACAAAATGGCTGCCTCCACTGTAGGTGATATATCCCCTTTAATAAAGTTTAGAGAATGATTTCAGAAATAAAGTGGAAGAGGCCAGCTTTTGATAATAAATCTTTCCAACTTGCATCAACAACATCATAAAACCCCTAGATCCGTGTAATGCAATTCATGATAATTGTGACGTAATTTTACATGGCTAGCCTACAAATATGCATTTACTAATCAACCGAGACCAGGCTTTCAAGACACATCCACAGCAGGCTGGCGTTTAGCATTGGGGAAAACTAAAAGATGAGGTGATAATAAAGTGGTAAGACCGGTAAAAAGGATTTTTACTATATGTTTGTGACTGGATTGACTTAAAAATGAACCTTAATTGGCTTCCTTTTAAGAAGCCAAAAATGTAAATTGCTAGCTTGTAACGTGCAAGTTTTCCTTGGCAGAGTGTAAAGAGGGAAATAGCCAATGCTGTCTCTTTATATTCATCCATGAATTGTGTGAGGAATGCCAGAGAAAGGCTGCTGAGTGCAGAGGAGATTCACCCGCTCTATGCTCACAGAGAGCAGCACTGAGGTGAATGTTTGACATCGTTACAGGGTCCTTATACAGCCAAATTTAATCTGAAATACTTAAATGGTATTAGATTGCTGTGGGTGAGGGGAAATTATATTATTTTTCATGTCTTGGATACTAAACAGTCTTGAATAAAATGGTATAGAAGGAGTAGTGTTGTGCTGTATTTAATGGCAACTAAAACAGCTCTGTTTGGCTCATTTGAATATTGGTAACGCAATAGGAAAGCAGAAACATAAAGCAATATATTTAGTAAAAACGTAGGGCATGTACAAGCGAATACATTAAATGGGTTGGGATGTAAAACACCCTTTAAGTGCATAATTACCTTTACAGGCAATATGATGGCACAGTGGTTAGAATTGCTACCTCAGAGCAATGGAGTCTTGAATATGATTACCAATAATTCCAGTCTGTGTTCAGTTATGTCAAGAACCCTTATAGGTATCCCTGTTGAACTTGGTCAAAGCCACTAACCGTATCACCCTGACTGGTATTACACTAACGTCAGGACTGCAATCGCACAGATCCCTAAGTCCAGATGTAGTGAGGGCAGAGCCTAATATAATACTCACAATTTGTATTCTATCACTGTGCCCATTATACCATGTACCTATCTTGCTTGCTACCACAAGTGAAAATAAAAGAGGCCACAGGTGCCCAAACACTGTACCACAATTACGCAGTCTCGGCGACAAAAACTAGCACTCAGTTAGTCTTCCCCTGCTTCTACCAATAATAGCTATAGCATAACCTTAGTAATCTAATAGCTTCTCCAAATATGGGGTTCTGGAGCATAT
The DNA here is from genome assembly GCA_031769625.1 of Taudactylus pleione. NCBI lineage: Eukaryota > Metazoa > Chordata > Amphibia > Anura > Myobatrachidae > Taudactylus > Taudactylus pleione. Next base: position 16,514,993 of record JAUIMM010000012.1, on the reverse strand, counting down.
ATGAAAATAGACTAAATTAACTCTTTATTTACAAAAATGCTTAGTGATAAGAATAATATAAATAAAATGGGTTACAGAATACATAGACAAACATGTGTTGCAATTTCTAAATAAAAAGGAAAAAACGTACACAGAATTACACTCGGCTTATGTGTACCGGTACGATATGTCAGCCTGATGGTACTACATATCGTACCTCGGGTACACATTAGAACGATGTAATGAACAATGGAACGATCCTTTGTTCCGTCCTTCATTACCTGCAATGGGTCGCATGCGATATCGTCCTGTTGGACGTGGAGCATGGCTGACCAGACAATATCGCATGCGACTGCGGGATTGTGCATATTGGCCCTACACACTGAGTGATGAAGCCGATATGTCGTTCTGATTCGTCCGGAAACTACATATCGTGCCCACATCATCTCAGTGTGTACCCAACTTTATTCTGGGCCGGAGAAAATGGCTGGAAATGCAGGTCCAGACTTTGAATTGATCCCCCAAAGTCTGACACAGAGCAAAATGCTCCCATACTCCCTAGTGATGTCATGACCAAGTCCCCAGGGCTGCCATCAGAAATTGTGGGGCCCGGTACTGATAAAATAGACTGGGCCCCCCCCCTACAGGTAGGATGGGGGAGAGGGGGGTAAATGTGTGTGGAGCTACAGTGGAGGTAGGGCATCAATTATAAACCAGTTTAAAAATTTCACAAAGTTTGTGGTGTGGGTGTTATTATACCATGTCAATCTATCATATAATATATGAAACATTACAAATACAGAAATACTGTACAGGAGAGAAAACTGCTGTAAATTCACACGCACACAGAAAACCTGAATCTATAATAAATATAGAGGGAAAGTCGATTCTACACACACACATATTTATAAGAAAGCCAGATTCACATAAAATAGCCAGACCCACATAGAATATATTAAAATAGCCAGGGCTATTCCTATTGGTGGCACAGGGAAGGTTTGACATGGTGGGGAGTGGCACAGGGCTGGGAAGACAGGACCTTGATGGGGGGAGCAGGGTTGGGATGGCTGGAGGGCACAGGGTAGGGAAGGCTGGACCTTAATGGGGGGCGCAGGGTTGGGATGATTGGAGGGGGTGGAGGGCACAGGGCAGGGAAGGCTGGACCTTAATGGGGGGCACAGGGCTGGGATGACGGGGGGGGGAGTGGAGGGCGCAGGGCGGGAATGGCTGGACTAATAGGGGATAGAGGGCAGGGTCAGGAACCATGCCATAATCCATGTATCTGGTTCAGAGGTGGATCTATATGCAAACAGCGCCCCTGCCCTAACCAGTCACCTGTCACAGAATGCAGTCTATCCCCTGGTTGCTGCTCCAAGTTGCACTCACAGTAATCCGATCACACCCTTCCTCTGAGGCTGCCAGGCAGGGGGCGGGTGTGCACTTGGAGAAGCCAGAGAGCTCAGCAGCTGCTGTAAACCCCTATCCACCTGCCGGGACCCGGGAGCCATGCGGCGGCATTTGTAATATGGCGCAGGCCACGAGCGAGTCACAGCTCGCGGACCGGCAGCCATCAGGAGTGGCTGCTCCTGATTGGCTGCCTTTCTGCGAGCTCTAATTGGCTCGCGGCCAGCCCCATATTTGTAATGGCCCCGTCTCTCAGCTATTCAGCGCCGTTGTTTCTATACTGCCCGCGCTCCACCAGCTGGCGGACCGGCACTAATGCGCACTGATGTTACACGGGCCCCCCTCTCTGCCGGGCCCGGGACCAGTCCCAGCAGTCCCCCCCTGATGGCGGCCCTACAAGTCCCTGATAACTAACTTGCCAGTTAATAACCCAGAGTCCATGCCAGGACTGCCCATGTAACTTTCAACCTAAGAACAAATAACATATATAATTTCCCCTGTGTAGCAGCAAAATGATATATGGCATGTTCACATTATTCTGTGTAAAGCTATAAAATGATTGTAAACAAGACTGCTCTGGGATGTGCGATTGGTTAGATATCCACATCTAACCAGCACACAAACTTTAAGTATGTATCTATGATTTTGGAAGCTTGTAGCCATTGAACAAATATTAATTTTACATCAAGATGGATAACATATGGTTTTGGTCTTTGTTCCTGCTTACAGTTTGAGCACACCTTTGGTCAGATTGCTGTTTGTATACTCCTGCTGTTTTTGGTGCCCAAAGTTGGCTTTCATGTCCAATCTAACCAGCTCCAATTAATCTATATGCAGACATGGATGAAAGTGCTTTTACCCATCTCCTGTCCAGGTAATTGATTTTCCTGCTCTCAGGATATCAACAACAATATACATAGTATACTAATGAAACTACACAAGCCCCCCTCTGGCTTCCTGAGTGGAATTAAAACTCATATTTAGCTGTGTGGTCAGAATTAAACCTCAAAAGAACATAACTTCCAATAGGCCCTGGTAGTAAGATAATCTCTACAAGTTAGTAAAGATGGGCTCTTAGGTTTTGGCTTGGTTACGTTCGGACCTGAAAACCGAATCATAATGGCTATCTAGCTCTCACATGTTTTGGATAGCCAATAACAAAAATTCCGAACTTAGGCTAGTTTGGCGAAAAGAACAGAGTAGAAATGAAGCGCTCATCTCTACAAGTTTATATATTCTCTTTGTGTTTGTGTAAAAAACATACTGACTTTTTCTTCTGTGGAGATTGTGCCTTGGTTGGAACCCAATGCTATAGATCAGCATGGCAGCAAGGGCTTGCTCACACTGTAAAAGTGTTTTTATACTTATGGTTTTATGTGTACATTTCTCCCTCCATTTTCAGCACATTGACAATATATTTTTAAAATGCGGTATGCTACATTCCAAAACAACACACCACAACTGCAGGATCTTTGAATGCAGGTATACTAACCAGCACAATAACATAGTCTATAGCCATTGTACTTTTAATGCAGTGAAGAGGTTGGACGTCAGGGGACACCCCGAGTTGACAAAATATTTCTCTATAATGTAAAATATTATCTTGTTACCTACAGTGGTCTAAATATGTTTTAGACCATCCTCAGTAATGCCCAACATTATCCATCAGTACCAAGCATGACCAACAGTTCACAATTTTATATATTAAGAAGTATTTTGATCAACCACTGTGCCAAAAAATCAGTACTACAGATATAGTAGTCATAAAGAGTGATGGTAGTTCATAGTGCAAGCCCTTATTAATACAATTTGAATGACATGTGTGCGTAGTACTATTCCAACACAACACAGAATGCTGTGATGCAATTTGAAAATAAATGACCCATTTGCAATAAGTCGAGTAAGTGTCTCAGAAAATACTATTTACAGTCACAATTTTATAACCGAAAAGAAACAAAGAAAATGTATTTAAGCCAATAACATCCAACCAACCATAACCAGTTAATTGTGGCACTAAATAAATACTGTCTCACTTATAATTTATAGAATAATCAATAGTGGTCAGCAGCTGATCAATCCTAACAAATAGTGAGTGAATAATTCACTATGGTGGGTGGAGGTGACATCCTCATTTACAAGGAGGAGTAGCAGCTGCACTATTCCTGCATTCTGTCACAGCTCCTCCTAATCACCTTGCTGATGATTATGCCATCTTGTAGCATTGCTACATTGTTACAACACCTGTGAAAAACCATTAAGCTGATATGAGCAACCACTATTTTGTATTGCAGCATTGTTACATAGCACAACTTTCCTACTCCCTATTTCATTGTCATTATAACTACTAGCAGCCCAGCCAACTAAGTAGACATGGAGGCATTTTGTTGTGTCTTGGTGGTTACTCAGGGCCGATTGGTATAAAATGTAGTTGCACAGTACAAGCGTTGTCACGGACTTTCGCAACACCGGTGCGGTCGCAAGACAATCCTCTCGTGCGCATGAAAGGGGGCGTGGCTGTGTGCCAAGAAGACATGCCACCTTATGTATGGCAAACTTGGGGGCATGCCTGCATATCACGCCCTACGTTCTCGGCACACAGGGCTTACCCAGCGCTCCGGCAGCTGCTGGGGACAGCTCCCAGCCCCTTCCCTGCCTTTCTCTGCATTGTGGCTGCTCGGTGACACCATCCAACAAGGTGACACCAAAATAGGAGAGCATCTCTGCTATTTTGGTGTCACCCCCTTGAATGGTGTCACCCGGTGCGGCCCGACCCCTCCCCCCGCACTCCCCTAGTGACGACAGGGCACAGCACATAAGTGTCTGATAGGCTCTACCTGCCTCTCAGGTTTGCTCACAATTTTCTCAGTGTCAGTCAGCTTATATAAGAAATCAGTAGCAAATACTAGATGGAGGGGGTAAGATCAGTGTGTGCCCCATATCTCTAGAAAACATCACTTAGCCAGACTATAGGCTAAAAGAGAATGTGGGGAGTAATTTATAACAAATGTGATATGTTCTATTTTGTGAACAAACCAGACACTCTCAATTATGGCAGACATTTAAAGTAGATCATTATTATTTTACAGCCTCGAGCCATCAGAAAGTTCAAAGCATTTAAGATATGCCAAATTAGCCTTTGTGCATGTTTAAATACATTGGGAATGTATGATACAATATGTGTGAAATTAGAAATAAGAAAATTAACCTCACTTCACTTGGACTGTCCCAGTAAATGTGGGCCATGATTCCCTCGCACGGGATGCATTCTGAATGCCAGGGGACAAGATCCTGGACGTTGATATAGAATCTCAATGCCCGTCTGAATGCCGACACTGATATCTAGAGGAGGAACAAGATACCGACATTGACATCCCAACCGCTGGCATCCCAAAGGTAAGTATCTGGGTTAGTGTTAGGTTTAGCCCGTGGATGTGGGTGATTAGCTTTAGGCACCTCCCGGGGTGGGTTAGGCTACAGGGAGGGGGGTTAGGCACCACTGGGTTAAGGTTAGGGTTGGGCACCCTGCAGGGGAGGCTTAGGTTTAGGGTGCAGGAAGGGGGGGTTAGGGCTAGGCATCACAGGGGGGAGGTTAGGGTTAGGCACCAATGGGGGGAGGTTAGGGTTAGGCACCAATGGGGGGAAGTTAGGGTTAGGCATCCACGAGGGCAGGTTAGGTACCACCGAGGGTTAGCGGGGACAGGGGGAGGGTTAGTATACTTACCGGCACCTGTCGGTATTTTAGACATCGGGATGCCGCGGTCGGTCTTCTTACCGCCGGCATCCCGTCCACCGGGATTACATACCGATTCCCCTCGTACTGTCACCAACAAAGATTTTAAACATTTCAGGGTCTTCACCATGTCTCGTTCCCACTTAGAGGGGAATTCAATATGAAACGTAAACTTCGCTGTCGAAGTTTACGTTTCATATCGGAGCTTTTACCTGGGATAAAGTATCGGGCACGCGCCCACTTATCCCCGTATTCAATATGAAACTAACGAAAACGAGAGCCTGCGAAGTGGGATTTGCGTGAAGTTATGAAATTTTCCTTTAAAAAATTGTAGGACCCCCCCTAAAGTTGTAAAAACATGGGGGATCACTATGGGTATCCCCATTTTAGCCTGTAAATGAAAGTCGGGGATTTAAATAACCGCAGCAGGTGTTGTTTCCTGACATTGAAGAAGTGTTGCAGAAGAGCACTTAGGTTATTTTTTTCATTATTTTAAGTGGTCCCATCAAATTTGGGGTACATGAAAATGGGTACTAGCATATTTTGATGTCCCTAAAGTAAGTTTCTAAAAATTCTGCAATTGTGCACCTGCCGCTATAAATCTATTCTAGAAAACACCTGCCGCATACTTGCAGAATAGCCCTGAACCTATTTCCCTATTGTTAAACAATTTTTTCCCATTTTTTTTTTTCACCCCAATTTTTAAATTAATTTTTTGGGGTGTCCCTATTTTTTTTAAAAAACTTTTTTTGACACAGTTCTTTTTTAAATGTCATTCCCAGGGGTGCAGGCTATTTTTTTTAAGCCTGCACTCCTAAACCCCAATTCTGCACTTTTTTTTACACCTATTCAATGGTGAAAAGTTATCCCCGTTTTTTATGAAAGACTTTTCGAACCTGCGAAAAGTCTTTGAAATTGAATACGGTGTAAAACTAAAACCTGCGATAATGACGTCATAGGTGCGATATTAACGCAAAAAATGAGTTTTCGCTCCCATATTGTATACCCCTATTAATCTCTTGAGAACCGAACTGTAGGAAAATAGAATTCTGTACATAACTGAAAGTAATCTTGCAGCAAAGTGCAAGGAAGTTGCTATAAATGTGTTTCAATTGAATATAATGATACTAGCTCATGTACGGTATGTGGAATCTCTTTTAAATATTTAACAAAGGAGAGCTCTGCAAAGGAGAAATGTCTTCCAGGAAAAGTACACTTTAATGAACCTACCGAAAGAAGGGACGCAGGTCTTTATTTGGTGGAAAGGCTGGATTAGGGGATTGATTCAGCTTTGCAATTGCGATCCTTGCAATAATGCAAATGCAGCAGGAGGTGTATGACGATCCCAGCACTGCGATGGAGGTTGCAGGCTGGGATCACCATCGTGACCATTGGTGGTCGATGGTTGTGATGGTGGACGGCGCTGGGCGGCTGGCCAATTGAGTAACCTCAGCTTACGCATGGTGGACGGCTTGTGAGCCCAGCAGACTGCGTACATCCTCACAGTCCCTGGGCTGGCCACTCCTGGAAAACGGGGCAGCTACGCCCCATTTCGGGGTCACCGGCTGACCCCGCCCCACCCCTTAAATGCCTCTGCTTGTCAATCAGGCAGAGGCATTCAAGGGCTTGCGTGTGTCTTAGAAGGACCCATTCTGCACACTCACCGAATAGGTCCTGTGCACGCGCAGTGGCATCATAAGGGGGGTGTGGGGGCTGCGGGACGCACCTGGGTGTCACCCGCCAAGGGGTGACACCAAGGTGCAGACTCCCCCTCAGTGACAGGAGCCGGGTGCTGCACTGTAGTATTAAGTGCAGCACTCGGCTCCTAACACTGTGAGGGAGCCGGCACTGCACACAGGGCACTCCGCACCCCCACCCCCCAGTAAAAAGTATGGGAGTCTGGACTACGGGGTTCAGGCCGAGAGGCCACGCCCCTTCCCGCGAGGCCATGCCCCCTTTTCTGCGGAGCGCGATTAAGTCCCTCCCCGCACCAGGTGACATTGCACAGATAATCAGGAATCAGGCCCAATGTCTGAGAGCAATTAAAGATGGCGTTAGGAATAGCAACATGAAACTATATGTATACCTCCCAACAGTGGGAGTGAGCTATCTGGGACAGTGGGCATGGCCACATTACAGAGGTGCATGTCTATGCAGAGCAGCAATGACTGGACATACGTCCTAACTGTCCAGCAATTGGAGCAATTCAGTACCGATCGTGACAGCAGGACTCTCTGTCTGAAATCAGGATAGTTATTATTATTATTATTATTATTATCCTTTATTTATATGGCGCCACAAAGGTTCCGCAGCGCCTTACACAGTACATAAATGAGCACACAAGAAAAACAGTTAATAGTAATACAAAACAATGCAGGACAAGGACAAGGTTATAAACTCAGCTGCAAAACACAAGCAGCAGGACATGAGCAACCAGGTGGTAGGTGCCATTGTAGGGAGTTAGGAGTAAATTATACTATAAGTAGGGGGAGGAGAAGCACGTGAGGATGAGGGCCCTGCTCGTGAGAGCTTACATTCTAAAGGGGAAGGGCAGACAGACAGGGGCGACACAGAGGGGTAGATAGTGAAGAAGGAGCATGGAGCAGTGGGTTAGGATATGTGCTGCGGAATGTGTGTGTATAAGACGACCTGATGTTATGTAAAAATTAAGTCCTTCATACATCTATCTCTATGATAGAAAATAGATTGTTTGTGTTATTTACATGAGAGATGTACAAAGTAAAGTAGAAGCACTTTAATTTGTGTGTTACATTTTAGCATCTATATACAGCCTGACAAGAAATGCAGCTATTATGGGACTGTCCCGCCATCCTAATACAGTAGTGACTACTTTAGTTCCAGCTGCTGGGTGCTATGCCATGCTCCTGTGAGTGGGTGCATCTCACATGCTAGACCCACTCACAAATGGGTGCAGCCATACATGATGTGGTCCCACAGGATGTTGCAGTACCCGGGCCCAGAATTTATCTTGGCAGCCCTGGAGGTGACAGACAGAACGAGGAGGGAATGGGGCTTAGTAGTGGGGTAACAAGACCATGGAGGGAGGTGGTTGAGAGTGGAGGTATAAGAGAAGTGGGGGAAAGAAGCAGAGGGTTGGAAGCAGACTGATGAGAGAAAAAAAGGAAGAACAGCAAGTGGAGGAAACAGGAGGGGGAAGAGAGGGACGGATAAAGTAGAGGATTATGTGGACATAGAATATGGGGGTTGTGTGAAGTAAGGGTGTTCATGCTGTGGACAAGGTAATAATTGAGATGTAAACTGGAGTGGAGGCTGTGAGATATAGAGTCAGTGTGATATAGAAACAGTGTAATGTGGAGGCTGTGTGATGTAGAGACAGTGAGATATAGAGTCAGTGTGGATTAAAGTTGTTAAATGTTCAAAAATACATGTAAAGAACAGTGCTGCTAATGTATGAGCGCAGCTCCAAAAGTGATATATAAAGGAGAGGTATGTGAGTAGTGGGTGCAGGAATTAGTTTATAAACAAATGATTAATGTGGATAGATGTGACACAATTGGAAAAGGCAATACAAAATGAATGAGGACAAAATTACAATGTACCCGAGCTGATCCAGTCCAAAGTGTTCTGATCAACAAAGATCAATCAACAAGAGCAGCACACAGACAGGGGAGCACTTGCAGTGTCCAAGCAGTGAGTGCAGTAAGTAGTTGCCTGGATACAGCAGAAGATGTTGATTTTGTTCATTCACATAAGTATGTTGCTTCTTGTTGTTCAGAAAGTGTTCTGGTTTTGAGTTTCGTTTTCCTCCAGTTTAACTCCAGCGTAACTCCGACTTAGTTATCAAATTGTATTTACACTTATAATCAGAACACTTTGAATCTTAACACAGACTATGGCAGCCTCCGGCTATGCAGCCTGTGGGAGCAGTAATATCTAAAGTTACAAACATGTGTCTCTGTGCTCACTGATTGGGACCCCACCCCAAAAGCTCTAACACACACTAAATTGGGATGCAATAAAGTCTAAGATAAACAATTTGTGAGAAGGGGGAGGCCAACACAGATTCACAATACATTCCTAACTTCCTTTAGATAAATTGCTCTTAGTATAGCAGTAGTTGTAATTTACCCAGTATAAATTTTCAAAACTGTGCTGAGGCAATCACTAAAACAGCATCTGATGGGAGCAGTAGTTGTAATTTACCCAGTATAAATTTTCAAAACTGTGCTGAGGCAATCACTAAAACAGCATCAGTTGGGAAGTATGTATGTGTTCCTGTCCCAAACGCAAAATGAGAAAGCTCTATCAGGATTGGTTTTGGTCTCAGGAGTTTCATGTCGACTGAGAATCCAGAAGACTGTGGTAATTGAGATATAATTGAGTGTTTGCTGTAAACTGAATATTTAACAAGCGGCACTCAGGATTCTAAGACAAGCTAAGCTTTTAGTTACAAGTTTGAGATTCATAATGAATTCAACCAGTCCAAGTTCGAGTGATACTGAATAGACCCTAGTGTTATGCAAGATCAATTGTTTTAGTGCAGTGGTCTCCAACCCGTAGCTCGCGGCCGTAATTTGGGTAGCTCTCCTAGCTGCAGTACTAGAAGGAGGTAACCTCTGACAACGCAGTGGGTGGTGCGACGGGGAAGTGCGTCAGGTGATTGCCATAGGGCGACACAACACATGACGGACACCATCTGGACATCACAGGAGTCGACTGCATTTGGGGCGGGTGACTCCTGCCCAGCCCTGAAAAATCACACAGCAGCCCTGCCTATATCTTTTGCTCCTCTACTGTATTTACCTCCTTGGAGGCGGTAATTAAAAGTGAAATGTGCAACAGTATCACTGTATGAATTAAATGCATTGTTGTTTTCTATGAAATATTTTTTTCATTTTCATTAAATGATCTCTAATTTTTTGGTTATTAGCCAGATTTTTTTTTTTTTTCAAAAATGTTAGTTGCTCATCAGGAAGTTTCATTTTTCTCGAGTAGCTCACATCCCAATTAAGGTTGGTGACCACTGTTTTAGTGTGTCATTCTGAGAGGCATTTGGGAGGTTTGAGACTACACCTGCTAGAGCCTCAGGTACAGTACAAAGTGAAGCTAAAGCTATGTGATTATAATATTCAGTGAAATGAGAGTGGGCTTGACAGTCCCACCATACAAAAGTGTCAGCTCCTAAGCTAAGTGAAACTATGACCTATATAACTAAGTAAACTGTGTTGGAGAGTATATTTCAAAGAAGTATATAAAGACCAACTACACTTGCAGTAACCGCACTACACGCACTTTGCTATTATTATAAAGGGCATCTCTTTGCTCACACACAAGAGCTTGAGGTCAGAGAGACCCAGAAGTACTACAGAGGTAAATGTAACGGAGTAATACACCAGATAAGCTATTAGCCACTTCCTGATCTGCACTTGGACCATACTACTCTCCTGGAATGCCTGGGAGATTCACAAATTAGACTAGTCCAGCCTCCCACTTTCCCAGTGAAGTGGGGGATCCAGTGGCTTAATTATGCGATTTGCTGTAAATTGCGTCATTGTGGCCTTTTCCCTGATCAATGCCTCAAATTATGGCAATAAACAGCGCGAGAAGGGGCTGTGATGACACAATTCTGGTAACACGCCCCCTGCACCTCGCACCTTGAGGGATAATGTAGGATGCAACTATGTAACTGTTTTAGGGGCCCATTTATCAAAGTTAATTTGAGGCAAATTCCCCCAAAACACCTGTTTTCGGGGGTTTACCTCAAATACTAAGTATCCCCCTGGATGTATGAAGGAGGGACGGCAGCAGGTATCTCCGATACCTGCTGCAATCCCTCCATTGCCGCCGGCAGCTGCCTCCCCCATAGGTTTCTATGGGTGATGCGATGCTGCCAAATGCATCAATATCGGGAATGCGAAGCATTCCTGATATTGGCCCCAGCAGCTAACGCCATCTGAAGATAGCGTTAGCCGCTGTAGTCTATGGGGACTTACTGCATGTCAGCCGGTGGAGGGATCTCCCAGATCCCTCCGCCGACAATGGGTGCCGCTCATGTGCAGTCCACGGAACTGCGTATGCGCAGCAGCCCTGCATGCACTCCGGCCACATCGCTGGGACGGGCTCCTTTTCGGACATACATTCAGCCGCTATGATCACATTTTGCAATGCGATCATGGGCGGTACTGGATGCCCTGATCGCATTGCAAAATGCGATCATTAATAAATGGGCCCCTTAGTAGGTCAACCATGACATCAAGTCAATGGTGGCGCTCTTTGGATGGCCATGATGCCCTGTGGTAGAGCTCTCTGTGATTTAATATGGCTAAGCCAATATACTTACATTGGCGTTTCATTCTGACATGTATTTTTATTCAGCAAATTTTAAGGAAATAACATATTATATAAGGTAAAAGTGTTGTTACCTATCAGGAGTCTAGTACAAAGCAGATCACTAAGACAATACAAATGGAGGTTATGATACAAGGCTTAGGAAAAATCAATTATTTATTGAAGAGAGGACTTTTTTGAAACAACCATAGAGAGATGGTAGGTCCCACCAAAACGAAAAAAAACCCTTCCAAAAAAATAAAACAAAATTTGTTTCATCTATTAGAAACTACTGTACATCAATACTATTGTTTCAAAAGGGAAGCTATGAAGGTTCGTATCACTGCTGATGAACAAATATTACTAGCAGGGATATAATTCTATTTTATCTATATTTAGTGGGTTAATACTGTTCAAAAAATATCATCTATAAGATTGCAAGGTGCCATTTGGCCAGCTCGGGTGGAGATGAACAAACCATCACTTGTGGAGGATATTGCATGAGACTTTAAAAAGACAAACTATTATACAAAGTATGTAATGAGTTTTGAGCGCCAGGTCTTTAGGTCAATGACTATTTATGAAATTGGGAATCTTTTAACAGAAGAACTCACATGTGGCTCCAAACTGTTTACAACATTATTTTTAAAAGCTACCCCTCAGTGTTGATATAAATCATGGTCTAACATATGGTTTTCCTAACCCCCAATTACTGACAATTAAAATGGAGCCTCTCACAATGGAGGGGAACTGGATGTGCAGTTTGTGTAAGTAGTAGGGTTGGGTTATGCTGCTCCCTTTGATAAATAATCTTCATTGTTCAGAACATTATCTTGGATTGTGTCTTCCAGATTGACGGTAGCAGATGTCAATTTGTCTCTTGCCCTGAATACCTGGAGGATCCTTAATAACTCTGTAATTAAAGGGCAATTAGCATATTGGGCAATATTATCCAATACAATACACTAATGAAGAGTGAGATAATTAATGTGTTTCTCTTAGGCTATGCTCTGAGGAAAGCACTGAGGTATGAGACCTTGCTTAACATCTGCAGGAGATCAATAATTGTGGGGTCCATATCAACGTGAGACCTTTACGGCATCTCTGCTGGCTGCTTTTTCTATTTTTTTTTTTCAGTTTGAGACATGCAACAAAATACCATTAATTCATAACAAACATTGTAATGCTCAACAAAATGTGCCTTTTTATTTACATAGTATGTGGCTAAATGACTGACTTCAGTTGTAGTTCTAATGCCCAGATTCATGCATATTAAATCAATCACCTACACAGTAGAGGCAGCCATTGTGTCAGATTAATTAATTAATAGTTAGCCTATCAATTCATTAAGAATTATTGGCATCACTGAGGCATGAGGCACAAAGTGGCTAGTGAATTGATAACCTGCATTTTTATGACACTTGGTTTAGCTCACAAAATGGCTGCCACTAGCTTGTAGTGGAAATAGTTTATAATGAAGCTTTTTCTTATTCACCCTGTAAGTAAGCATCAAGTGCAAGCCCTACCCACTTTTTGAAAGTTACATGAGTAGGCCAGGCCCAGAGCAAAGAATTTAGCAAGACCACTTTTTTCATTTTCGCCCCAAATTTCAAAGGCGTTTTTTGGGATGTTCCTGGAATTTTTTAATTCTTTTTTGGGGTGAATTGTCCATTGGGGGGGTGTACCAAGGGTTTTGAGTGGTTTCCCAACATCTGCACCCCAAAATATAGATTTTACACACTTGTTTTCACCTGCTATTCTGTGGAGAAAAAGTATCGCTGATTTCAGTGCCTTGACTATACGCATAGGCGAAAACGGAATGGAATTGAATATGGAGATAAAAAAAAAAAAACAGGCAAAATATTAGAAAAAAACCCACGCAAAAACGGCTTTTCGCTCCGAATTGAAAATGACCCTTCTTTTTTAAACTTATACACGGAAAGAAAATGACACACTTTCTGCATTCCGCATTCATTTGTGTCATTACTTGAGTGAATTACAAAATGTCAAGTAATAAAATCTAGGTCATTCTAGGAGTTTAGTCTTCTAGCAAAGTTAAAATTCTTGGCTTTGTGGAGCTAGGCAGTGAGTACCATAAAAATGTGAAGTAATGTTGCCACAGCCTAATCCATCTAAGAGACAAAACACACTATAATATTGCCAAGGTGGGGATTATAGTAATGTTCCTCAATAGACAGCTGGACTAGAACCCAGTCTGACATCACAACTGATAAACTGTTCTAGAACAGTCATTCAACCATAGAGAGTAATTCAGTCTGTGTAAACTGCCAATAGACTCATATTCATGGGGGAATCCAATTGGTCGTGAGGCTAATTACACACAGCCAGAAATTCAGTAACCGGAGTTAACCCCATTTCCCCATGGTGGACTTTTCCTTGCAGTTTCAGAAGCTGTGTGTAAGGGGATGTGGGCTTCCTTATGTTAGGCTGCGACGGCATTGCGATTGCAAACATTAGCATATCTTCTCAGTGGATCAGCATGCGATTACGGAGCTTCGATCGCAATAGTGATCTGTAATGAATCAGGCCCTATGTCGGCACTTTGTAAATAAGAGATAATAAAAACTTTGTTTTATGGAGTGAAAATGGCTGCAGGCCAGCGGCAGACATGGACAGACAGCACAAGCGGAATTTGAATCTGGCGCTGGTCATCAGGACCCACCACTGCTGATTGGCTGCCGGTCCGCAAGCCCTGATTGCCTCGCGACCGGCAGTGTTGTCTCTCGATAACTGCCTGCCAGTATGCCAGCTGTAAGCAGCTGGCGGGCCGACACCAAATCAACATCGCTGACACCCAGGCCCCCCTCGACCGGCCCACCTTGTGTGCGTGACTGGGTGCAGGGGTAGCGGCGGGAAACAGAGGCAGCTGGGGCACCATAGCAGCCGCACCCCTTGCACCCACGGTAGTTACGCCACTGTTTGCATGCATATTAGCAAACAGTGGGGTCCTTTTCAGGATTAATGGAATGAGGTTAAAGGCGAGGACAATGTAAACAAATAAAGGCTCCAGGTGTACTTCTATATACTTATTTATATAATTTGCTTAGTCTCTTTGTCCGGAATGCTCTTTGAATTAGAATATCTCAAAGAATAATTAAGATATTCATGTGATTCTTTTGCGATGGATTTCAATCGGCAATAACTTACAGTATTTGGAATAACTGTAAAATTTTATTGAAAAAAAAAAATCGACAAAAACCATAATAAATGCGTTGGCATAGCTAACCTTAAACCAGAACCAGCACAGTGACCTGGGGGAAGCTGGATAGGGGTGACCGCCAACCGGGTGCTGTTCGCACGCACTACTGGTGGTCTGTGCTCTCACATGGACCCGGCACCCTGGATGGGATGCAGTCAGGAAGCCAACGGTCGAAATGCCGACCGCCAGCTTCCCGTCTGTTTAATCCTGACGGGTGCCTAATGATAGGCGTCGAAATCCCAACACCTATCATTATCCCTACACCAGTAGCCTGACGCCAGGCATACCGAACGAAGGTACGCCAGGCGGCGGGCATGGACAGCTGTGGGGGGAGAGGGTTAGGTTTCAGGGCTCCCGGGGGGACTTAGGGCTAGGTACCCTTCCGGGAGGGTTAGGCTAGGGGAAGGGGGGGTAGGGATAGGCACCCCCGGGGGTAGGTTAGGCACCCCCTGGGAGACTTAGGTTTAGGCAGCGGGAACAGGAGGGTTAGGTTTAGGCACTTACAGGGGGGTTAGGGTTTGGCACTGGGAAAGGAGGTTAGGCACCCCTAAGGGAGGGTTGGGGGGAAGGGGGGAGATTAGGGTTTATCAGTGTACTTACCGATCAGGATTTAGATGCCTGCTGGTTTTCTGCTGTCGGGATTTGAACCACCAGGCATAGGCCCGGCGGTCTTTCATACCGATCCCCCCTAGCTATGTGCGGACACTGTTTACATTCTGCCCAGTTCGGCTCCTGATTGGCCGCCTGGCTCCGTGACGTAGCCATTACATAATGAGGGAGGGTGCATGGCGGCACAACATGTGAGGCTGCTGCCGTAGGGTCCACGCTTCTCTCACTTACTTTCTCCAACACGTCGATTCCAGGCTCGCAACTTCCAGCCAATCAGCACCGAGTTTGCGCCTCGAAAGCAATGTCTCTTTTCTCTGCTTTCCACGAGAGCTGCCGGCAGCCGCTGAGTGGCGGGAGGCTGGAAGACGGTGAGGCGGAGTAACAGTGCATTATCATTTGCATCTATAGGGGCTCAGCTTGCAGTAACCCCTGGAAACGGTCCATTTAGCTTCAGAGTCCATGGACAAATATATCAACATGTAGATTCCAGACTCGCAACTCCCAGCCAATCAGCAGCAGGTTTGCGCCTCGAAAGCAACGCCTTTTTCCTCTGCTTTCCACGTAAGCTGTCAGCAGCCGCTGATTGGCGGGAGGCTGGGAGACGGTGAGGCGGAGTAAGTGCATTATCATTTGCATCTATAGGGGCTCAGCTTGCAATACCCCCTGGAAATGGTCCATTTTGCTTCAGAGTCCATGGCCAAATATATCACCGCACTTACAAATTGGCGAAATGTTACAATAAAAAAAACCACAAAAAAACATAAAAGGGCATGGCTTAGCTCACACATATCTTTTATTATCCGATTCCGTCGTATTAACATATGATAAAGCCATTATCTAGGGAAGCATTTTCCGTACGTATGTTCTGGGTTCACATTGGCAAAATGTTCACCAGGCACATGCTAGTTTTTAATAATTGGACTTGGTAAATTGAAATCTCGACTCTGCACTGCTCCACTGGTGTACCTACTGTGTACTTTGCTAGACATGCCTTCACTGGTATACGTTCGGGAAGCCGGCGGACGCAATGCCGACCGCCGGCTTCCCGACTTCTTAATCCCGGCGAGGGTTAAATGACAGACGTCTAAATCTAGATGCCTGTCATTTTACCAACGCCGGGAGACTGGCGCCCAGCATCCCGATCGAAGGGATGCCGGGCGTGGACAGCCACGGGGAGGGGGGGGAGGGTTAGGTTTAGGGCTCCCGGGGGGGGGACTTAGGGTTAGGCACCCCCCCGGGAGGTTAGGGTCAGGCTAGGGGAAGGGGGGTTAAGGTTAGGCACCTCTGGGGGGAGGTTAGGTTTAGGCGGCGGGGAAGGGGGAATTAGGGTTAGGCACAGGGGGGGAGGTTAGGGTTAGGCATCCTAAAGGAGGGTTAGGGGGTAGAATTAGGTTAGTTTATACTTACCTTTAGAATGATCGGGATTTCCTCCTCTGTCGGGCTGCCACTTTCGGGATTTGCGGTCGGCGGTAAATCATACCGAATGCGCCT
Source organism: Taudactylus pleione (assembly GCA_031769625.1). Taxonomy (NCBI): domain Eukaryota; kingdom Metazoa; phylum Chordata; class Amphibia; order Anura; family Myobatrachidae; genus Taudactylus; species Taudactylus pleione. The sequence continues at coordinate 16,498,251 of JAUIMM010000012.1, read as the reverse complement.
TCACTCTGTCCAATTCCTCCCTGTACAAACTGCTGCTCCCCTGCAAACTCAGCCATCTTTAACCATAAACCTATGTGCCCTGCCAGAAAGCTAGGCAGTTTTTCAAATAGAGGCACTTTGCACTGCTGCCATTTTGTGCTTTGTAAATGATGTCCATTAAATCAGCAATGCTATAGTGTAGTGTCCTTTTTCTTTTCTCTTTTTTGTATAGAAAATTTAAATAGTTAATTTACATAGGTTCAGCATTACTCAGCCATTTTGGAACTTGAATGTGGCATTCGGGCTATTGGAGGTTTGAGATCTCATCTGCAAGGAAATCTTTCAAGCCGTTTGGGCGCCAGTACTGCCCCCATTCCACTACCTGGTAATTGTCAAGTTAATGCCCTTGGACAGCTGAATACAAAATAACTAAAGTTTTTCAGTATGATGTAACAAGCCACAGTCACCAAGAATCTGTAAGTAACGACTGAAAACTTTCCGTGGAAAACATGATTGATGTAACAGTCTCCTATTTTTGGCAGGAGAGTGCAGATTTAATTCAAATGATTTTGTTTCTTCCAGCAGTTTTAAATACAGGTTTTATCTTCTGCTAATGAAGCTTATCGTCTCAGCAAAGGCAAAACCTAAATAAATCTTCATGATGTCATTGTAGACAGCTAGCTCTACTCTCTGTTGCCCGTATCAAAGATTTACCTCAATACCTATACTGTCCATCAGTCTTCTCCAACCCACCAAATAACATTCTCCTTTATATTGTGCTGTACTGTACTGCCAATGATTTTGTGAGGTTTTACTTATAACAGCGATTTAAAAAACAAAAAACAAGATAATTCTTATTGAGGAGATTGGAGGACTGACAATAAATAGACCCCAATGTGCCTTTTCCCTCACTGACATCACTGGTTCCCAGTGAACCATGGATACAGACACAGCATGCACTATCATGGCACAAGCATTAGAATGCAAGGAATAGGGGGATGTTTTTCAAGAGCCTCAGGGCCTGATTCAGAGGTGGCCCCAGTGCAAATGTTTGCTATATTGAGCGATTATTTGCTACTGCGCATACGTGAAAAGTCCTGAAAACCCTTACGGCGCATGCGTACCACTGAGTGTGCGCTGTTGCATATGGGGTTCACTACCATTTCAGCTGGTGGCAGAAAGCCATGGGAGGTGGCCTGTAGTGAACGCAAAAAAAGCCGTCTCAAGGGCGTGTTTTGGGAGCGTCACGGGCGTGTCAGTGAACTTCACTGCATTCTTAAAAGCAGAGCCACAGCCAGAGAAACCATGTTTTGAAGAAGTTCAGAAGGAGACACTGCGCCAGCCATAGGCCGTCGTAAGTGTAGACAGTGATCTCGATGGTGCACAGATGGTGGAGTGTATGAGTATACCAGTGGCTTTGCACTGTCCACGGACATTAAAAGTGGGCATCTCAGGGCTTGCACTGTCCGGCGCACATGAATACACAACCGCGAATACATTAGAGTTCACCTCTGAATCAGGCCCTCTATCTCCCTATCCCTGGCTCAAAACTTTTGGAAAAGTCACCTTTATAAACTGAGGGTGATCAAATGTAACTACTGCCAGCCAATCACTTTTGCACCAGATAGTAAATATTATTAAACAGGAGTTTTAAATAGCTAAATTCTTACTCCATTCCCCAGTTTAATATATTGCCTTTTGGTCACTCATGATCACCAGAGAAAGAAGCATATGCAGAACACCTTGCAAATGTATTTAGAGACAGAGGACCTCATTCAGAGTCTCTCACTAGAGCTGTGTGCTCGCAAGCGGCCCGATGGTTTGCGTACGCGCGTGCGCATGCTTCGTTCTGCGCGTGCTCGGACTACTCTGTGCGATCGTAGGCCGCTCGCTCGCCCAGCAAGGACAGCCCAGTGAAATGAGTGACAGGAATGGGCGTTTGTGGGTGGTAACAGGGGCAGGACACTAATATCGGGGGAGTGGATGTGCGAATGCAGGCGTGCCTGGATGTTTCAACGCTGTTTTAGAGGCGTGCATAATTAACACACAGCGTCATAGTACACGTCACTTGCCTGTTTTTTACACTGAAGTCCTCGCAGTGCTTGCGGTAGGGTAAGGCAACCACAAGCGCTGCGATCGCTTCCGATTGTCCTCGATGTACCAATGTTTTAATACACTTCCTGGAGATGATGTGTGCTGGTGGGCGGCTCTGCTTGTGCGATTGGGCGTACGCTGGCCGCTCGCTAAGACATGGTGGGCGTGCTTATGTCTTGGCGAACGATTGCTTCCCGTGGTGTCACTTTGACAAATTTACAAACGCTGGGGGCGAGCGATCGCATCAAGCGAGAGACTCTGAATGAGGTCCAGATTCTTTAGTTTTACTATATAACAAATCCTACAATTAATATTTGTTCCCAGAGATTCATTTTAAAGCACTGAAACTTAAATTAAATTCTTTAATATGATAAACATATCTTAATAATGAAAAAGAAAAACTAGAATGTGCTTCTTGCATAAATATTTAAACCCCACTCACTAAATGTTGTACTATAGCTTTTTGCCGCTATAACAACTTTGCACAATGGTTCTGAGTGTTTACCCCACTCTTCCATTTCAATTGCGATTGGGACATTATAGGACATTCATGTTTGTTCTTTAGCCACGTCAATGTTGGTTTGTCCTTATTGTCCTGCTGAAAGATGATCTTTCATTCAAGTTTTTAGCAGTCTACTTCTCTTGCAGTATTTCCATGTATTTTACAATATCAATTCCTTTTAAGTTACAAAGTCCATGCTGATGAAAAGCATAATGTATACTGGGGCTGATTCAGACCCACTCGCAAGGCGTGCGCATGCGCGAGACCCGGGAAGCGACGTGCGCTCCGTCGCTACGGGTCTCGCACGAAAACAGGGCGGCTGTCGATTGTGATTGACAGCTCGCCCCGTTTTGGAGGAGGGCAGAGGGGGTGGCTGGACAAACGGAGGCGTTCCCGAGGGAATGCCTTCCGTTTGTTGGCGGCCCTTCCTGGAAGTAGGTGGACTTCCTGCTCTATTAGCGAAGGAAGTCCACTGGGGCTTGCAATGGACGAGACCCTACCACAAGGGTCTTGTCGCAAGTCCGATGGTCGCGTCCATCGCGTCCATCACGTGGCCGCTCGCAAAAGCTGTGGGTCGTCACCCACAGCTTAGCAAGCGGCCAGAAGGCCGGCTCAAAAAAAAATGCTGCCCTGATTCAGAGCGAGCGCTCTGAAAGAGCGTCCGGCTCTGAATCAGGGCCACTGTACCTCCCAACTGTCCCGCATTCAGCAGGACAGTCCCAATTTCGGGCACGACATCTATTCACTAGTGTAGGGAGATCCTGGGGGCTGGCCAGCATCTCGGAGAGTGCTGGGCACGCCCCCATAGTGATGTCAGCGGGGTTCCAGCGAGGCTCCGACCCCCGTTTCATCGTTACTCCGCCCCTTTTACAGGAAGCCCCACCTCTTTTCGGGGGCACGCCTACAGCACGCAAAATGTCCCTAATGGCTACTCTTAGAAGTTGGAAGGTATGCATAATGGTACTAGTACCACACTACACTTTAGGTACTGTATAAGGTGTTGCTTTTTGAATATTGCTTCAATCTCTGGCCTAAAAGCTCTATGTTGGTCTCGTCCCACAAAACCTCCCATGCTTTTTGGCAAACAACGAGACATGGTGTTAGAGAGTTCATTTTGAGTAATGGCTTCTTTTGCGGCAACCTTCCATGTAGGCCAGTGTTATGCTAAACTCTTCATACAGTTGACTTGTGCACTATTATTCCAGGTTCAGCTTACAAACTTGGCAATCCCTTCAAACTGATTGTTGGCCTGTATGCAGCTTCTCTTAAAAGTCACCTCCTTGTCTGTACAGGGAATTTTAGGGACAATCTTTTGTAGGCAGCTTCTCAGTGATTTAATGCAACCTCCGTTTCATGATAACTGAACCAACAGTGCTCACAGGGAAACCCAAACCATAGATTTAAACTTTTTTCTATAATTTATGCATTTGTATAATTTTGGTTGGAAGCAATTTAGGCCCTGATTCAGAGCCGGACGCTCTGAATCACCCACAGCTATAGCGAGCGGCCAGGAAGATGGTCGCGATGGTCAAGACCATCGCGACCATCGGGCTTGCGACGAGACCCTTGTGGTAGGGTCTCATTTCCGCAAGCCCTGGAGTGCTTTCAGCTCTATCAGAGCCGAGAGCACTCCCACTGACATCACTTGTGATGTCAGTGGGGCCGGCCCCAGACGGTAGGCGTTCCCATGGGAACGCCTCCGTCTGCGCAGCCACGCCCCCGACACGCCCACCAAAGGGGATGTGCTGTCACTCACCATCGACAGCACGCCCCCTTTGGTACGAGACCCGGAGCAACGGTTTGCCCGTCGCTATCTGGGTCTCAGGCATGCGCACTGGGCCAACATCGACCCACTTGCGAGCGCTCAGCGTTCGCGAGCGGGTCTGAATCAGGCCCTTAATTCAAAGACATAGGTGTAAATTGCATTCCATAAAAAATATACAATTTGTGTAATATACAAAGACACAGGGTTCTTAAGAAAGAAAATGTGCTTTACGTAATTTACACAAATAGCATAAAATCAGCAAATTGCTGCAAGTAACTGCGTTACGTTATCTTACACTCAGGACAGTGCCATCGAGAGTGGTGACTGGCCTGGGTACTGGGGGGGGGGGGGGCATGGCCAAAAACGGGGAGATGTGCCCCCAAAAAATGTGAAACAAACTATGCGTGGTGTTGCAAGCTGCACTGATGTATTGAGGGGTGGAGGGCAATCAGTGCAATCCCCAGTGCAGGGAGAGGGAGGACTGACTGCTACTGTGTCCGGGCTCAGGGGGGAGGCCCACAGTCAGCCAATGATCTCACCTGTGAGGGAAGCAGTTAACTGTCAGTATGATCAGCATACTGCGTGGCCCCCCTGTCAGTGTTCAGTGTTCTGCTGCTGTGTAGGGGTCAAGGCTGGCAGACAGAAAGGTTCCTGAATGATCTGAAATTCAGTAATGTGCTATAAATGGGATGTAGTCAATAGGTTGATAGTTCTGTTTAGTCTGCGGGGGGAGGTTAGGGTTAATCACTAGAGGAATGGTTAGGTTTAGGTTATACACACTGGAACGCTGGAGCAATGGAGGTCTGACCCGGAAGTGACGGCCACATGATTGCAGAGACCTGAAAGCCACGATAAACCCACTGCAGCTCTCAGGATCAGGTAAGTGACCGCTGGGCCACCAAAGGCGACATTTAACATGTCATCATTTAATGCGTGTCTACATGATGAATGTTGACATGGTCAATGTTGATATTATGACCATGTTCACATGCGTCACATACCAAACCCCCACATAGATGTGTGTATATATATTTTTTTTCATTCAATATCTGTTAAACATCACTTTGGTACACTACACGTCACAGTATGCCCAGGATGCCACAGGCATACTGGAGCTCGTAATAAAAATACTGTCTGCAACAATCTGTGTAAATGTCATTTGAAATACAAACAAGTCTGTGGACTTTTTTATTGGGTTGAATACTTTTGAAAGTAAAAATGTTAAATTCCAGCAAAAATATTCATTTTCGCTTTGCAAATTTACACGAAAAAGAATTGATCACATCCATATTAAAAATGTGGGATGTGATAAATAGGGCCCATAATATTTTCATACAGTACACAAAATGGGTCCAACTGTAATTGAGGCCCAAAATACATAAACTCAAATCAGGACTGGCTGCTGTTCTGCTCTGCAGAAACCAAGTGGTAATAAATTCAAAGCGGGTTGTGAAATCACACTGTTCTGTCAGCCATTGTTACACTGACTAAAATAATGGACCAACTTTCTCATCTAGCTGATCAGCAATACCTCTGGAATGGCAATCTAAATCTGCAAATGACCTCATTATTTAGACTGTGATAAAAGAATTGAAAAGACCCATTTATTAATTTGCAAGAACTTAGGACAGGACAACTCCCCACTGTTGGGACAAATTGCTGCAGAGGTTTCAGTGAGCTGATCAGTCCCTACATCTCTTGCAGGATGCCCTAGGGCCTCAATTAGCTCTTGGCAATTCAGAATAAAAACAATTCACCACTTTTCTCATTAAAACATGAAAAGGTTCTTTTAACACCAGCAGCAATTTTATTGCTGTGAAGAAGCTGCTTGGTTTTATGGACACTGATTAGAAAAGACAATGGAAGTAGTTCAGAGTGAGCTGTTAGGCCTTTGAAACCCCCTTTGGTTGTTAAATTGCAGGGCAAGAGTGCATAATGGGAGATTGATTAGGGTTAATAGACTTATTTTTACAGGTCACACCGCACAGCACTATGGGTTGCAAGTCTCACAACACATTATCACTAGCCATAAATCAGGATGCTCAGGGCCAATTCAGACCTCCTTTCCCTCCAATGACTGGCAACAATCTGCTTTTGTTTCTCGTTTCCCCTGCTGACCAGCAGCTTGTACTCTGCTTTACAAAACCAAATAACGAGGCAGCAGGATATTGGTCCAAGCTCAGAAATATTATCAGTTTAGTGGGATATTCAGAGTTTGCTTTATCTTCCTTTTTTTTGTAAAGGTTTACAAGCCCTCCCAGCTTCTGCAGTAACTGGTCATCTACCATTGTGTTTTATAGTAAGGTGAGAAGCTAGAAAAATCAGTAAGTTGAATTCACAAATGTTTTTTTTCCTAAATAATTCTACAATTTCTTTTTAAAATCATCTAATTAACTCACATCCCTCTCCTTCTTTATGTGGATTGCTACTGCGGCATTCCCCATTCCCACTCCTTAATATTTAAATAAAGAAGTAAATGTAACATCACTATCTATAGTGATGGACTTATAACTTGTATTTCCTGATTTATTTCCATCAATTTAGTGCAGTGGTTCCCAAACTTTTTTGAATCACGGCGCCCTAGAGTATCAGCATTTTATTCTATGGCACCCCTGGGCCAAAAGTTTCTTATTGAGAAATTCAGCAAAAAATAAATGAAGTAAATTGTGCTTATCTGTCACCCTTAGATTCAGTTATGTGGTGGTTGACAGGACCGCTCTTCTTTTTGTCCACACATTTTTTGATTGGCAGTGATTAGCACTGGTTTTGCCTATCACACTGACTAAAAATATATTTTTTTGGTACTGGACTACCAACTCGAGGCACCCCTGCAAGTGTCCTGATGCACCTCAAGGTGTTACGGCACCCTGTGTGGGAACCACTGCTTTAGTGCAGTGGTTCTCAAAATCGGTCCTCAGGACCCCACACAGATCACGTTTTCCAGGTCACTCAGAATGTACACAGGTGTATTCATTACTCACTAACACATTTTAAATGATCCACAGGTGGAGCTTATTATTTCACTTTTGATTCTATGAAGAGACCTGGAAAACATGCACTGTTTGGGGTCCTGAGGACCGAGTTTGAGAACCAGTGCTTTAGTGTATGTGATTTCCTGACTTAGGGGTTGATTTTGAGTTGTAGGCAAAGCAACAAAAAGCAAGTAACTGTGCACCTTGGGAAATCCATGTTGCACTGCAGGTGTTATCTGAATTCAGAGCTGTAACAAGTGCTCTGGGTGCCCTGTGCCAGCTCCACCCCCTTTCCTCATGGAACTGCAGCAGTGCCCGGAGAGTCTTGAAGATGCCCCGGGCAGCTGTAATTACCGCAGGTGGCCACGCTGCAGCAAAACTGGCTGCAGGGTGACGTTCCAGGCACCCTGCTAGCCAGACGCAAGGGATGTGGTGCGGAAATGGTGCCATCTACAGAGCCCTGTGCAGCCGCACTGGTCGCACACCCCTAGTTATGACCCTGTCTAAATTTCAGTGTAAATATAAAGCAGTCCAGTATTTATGGCCTACAAGCAAAAGCAGCTAGTATGTGCCCTGTGGACAAAAACAATAAATGTATTTGCACCCCTTGCATTGCAACATGGTCTATTCCAGGTACAAAGTTACTTGCTTTGGGTTTTTTGAGTGTTAGGAGTCATCATTACCGTTAGTTGGATGCTGCTTTTGAGAATCGAGTGGGAAGCTTTTTGAATGTGAACAGCAGAAAGTTCCAGAATCACATGATATTCAATGAGTGGAAGGCATGATGCATAGCTTCATCTGCCATTTTGTTCAGTGAAAGGACTGAATTTTCTTTGAAGCGGGTATCATTTGTTAATTTCCGCAATACCTCATAATATAAGGGAAAATACATACTAAAAGAATGCATATTAAGATAATATATAAAAAAGATAATATACTGTATGAGGCATTAAAACACTAAATGCATAAAAACACAAAAATGGTTTATATTTTCTTTCATAAAAACCATTTAATTCAAAGTCTTTATTAAGACCAGTAGGTATAAGTGTTTTAATTGGAAGATCCATTGTATTTCCTTTTGAGCTAATCTAACGTTTCTATCCCTGTTCTTCCATGAGTTTTTAATGCTTTCAATTGCCATAACTTGTTTAATAATATCACTGGAACATTTTTTTAAATGTTTGAATAGAGAGTGAGTGTCCAGACCTTTTTTAATATTCCTTAAAATGTTCCTGCATCCTCATCTTCAAAGCTCGTAAAGATCTTTCAATGTACAAAAGTCTACAGGAACATTCTATCAAATATACCACATAGGGGGTGTGGCACTTAATAAAATCCTTAATATGAAATTCTCTTACCTTTACTTCAAATTGTGATAGCTTGGTGTTGGAGCATTTGACTCACGAACCACATTGGTGGAATCCCTTAGTAGGTGCATCATTATCCAGAGCACTTCTCACTAGCTTATTTTTAAGGTTGTTGGCTCTTCTGCAGGTAAAATAGAAGCAAAAATAGGGTCCTTATGAAGAATTATCCAGTGTTTTTAAAAAGATTTTTCTAGCAAATGATGGTGGGAGCCATATTTAGTGATGAAAGAAAATTCTTCGTTATCAGAATTTGTTTTGTTTTTGGAATGAGTAGGTATTTTCAGGGTTTCATGCTTAACTCCTTCTAATTCATCTTCATTATAACCTCTTGCAAATAAAATGTAGGCCCATGGAATCCATTTGTTCCCGGCACATGGAATCTCCCGTGTAGTTCTGTTTCACTAGCATGAATTGGCTTTTTGGACTCCCTCTAGCCATCTGTGCAAGTGTTTTTATTTATATAACTTGGTGTTTGTAGGTTTGTGGTAGCACTTGGTATTTACAGTATGTTGCCATATTTAATATTAATGGTAAGGTCCAAGATTTCCTCTTGACTTATATTAAAAGTTAATTTGATGTTTAGGTTGTTCAAATTGTCACAGAATAAATGGAGTTTCTCTAGGTAGCCTTTCCAGAAGTACAAAATATCATCTATATAGCAATGCCGTGACACCTGGTTTGTACACTAAGATGTGCTATGCCATATAGTATCCTCCTCCCAATTTGCAAGAAAGAGGTTGGCATAGCTTGCGGCAAACCTGATGCCCATGGCGGTACCTATGCATTGCAGATAATATTCATTATTGAAGAAAAATAAACTATGTAGAATAAACTTAATACTTTCCTGAATAAAAGATATTTTCTTCTGTCTTAATTAATTTTTTTTGAGGAACCATTTGTAGCATCAAGTCCGCTTGTATGTGCTATTATGCTATAGAGAGATGCTACATTTGCGAATACCATATACATGTTGTCTTCCCATTTTATAGTATTCAGTTTATACAGGGTATCCATGGTGTATTTTAGATAAGATTGATTTTTGACAACTAGAGAATGTCAATGATAATCAATAAAAGATGATAGGTTACTGGTGATGCTGTTAGTGCCAGAAATTATGAGATGGCCAGGAGGATTATTTTCATTCTTGTGAACCTTTGGTAAAAGGTATATGGTTGCTGTGGTTGGATTTTGGGTCTCCAGAAATGAGTTATCTTGTTTGGTGATGGTTTCTCCTCTTTGTTCTTCTTCTAATAATTTGATGAAATTTTGTATCGTTTTGTTGGTGGGATCAGACCTAAGTTTTTATATTACAACTGATTAATATACCAGGCGGAATGTTTCAATCACCTCTAAGAGCAGTTGTGTATGGGTAGCCAACCCGAAAATTAAACAACTAAATTTAAAAGACACAGCGCTATAGTGGTTGATAAACAATTTTTAATTACGTATACCAATTTATTTGCACAGTGCATATATTGCAATTGGTAATGTTACCTAGTTGGCGCTCCTTTTGAATTGAGAATGTTTGTTAAATAGCATAAAAGATTATACAACACTTATGTGCTTATTAGCACTAAAGTTATTCCAGAACACTTGATACTTAAATCATTACCCCATAAATAGGACCAAAAATGTATTCAGACGTATACAAGTGACAAAAAAATTAATGTACTTTTATGTATGTTTATGTTTTATATGTCTAAATAATTAAAACTATTTTATCATCACCGCTGATGAGAGTACATTGTATAGCGCCAGGAGCCCAAATATCTTTCTATGGTTTATCATTGCTGGTTAATAGGGTAACCACATAAACTGACCCCGTAGGCTGCAATACACCTTCGCTAAGGATTATATCACATTACTTTCTTTATATTATTTGTTATTTACATTGAAATCCTTTTAAGCTGGGTACACACTAGAGCAATCGGCAATCGTTCTGACTTTCCCGATGATTTCCCTTGAGCGAGGATTGAGTGTACACACTAGAAGGAAGAAACAATACATCGTTCCATCTTTCATTAACATACATTAAGTCGCATGCGATATCATCAAGTTTGATGTACAGCACAGCAAACCTGACGACGTCGCTAGCTACCGCAGGCACCAGCATATTGAGCGTACACACTGATCAATGTAGGCGATTTGTTGTTACGAAATGGCAAATCGGCCCAACGTTGCTCCAGTGTGTACCCAGCTTTAAGCAACTGGTTGCTTTTAAGGATTGTAAGCTTTATTATAAGTAGCACACAAAAAATGCAGGTAATAATTCTGAAATTACTCTTCAAAATAAAAGGAAATTAAATGAGGTAATTATAGGTATTAAAGTTTAAAATACTATAATGGTAGTATTATATAATCTGCATTAGAACTACAGGTCTCAGCATGGTAGCATCTCTTATTATGTTGAAATTAGGATACGCAGCCCATCCCCCCCTTTTTTCCTATATATGTGTGTATTTAAGGTACACTTGAAGGTGTGAGACCCCTTCTCCTGAGCTAGCACTCCCCCTACCTGTCCCAGGTGATTTTAATTAGTATTGGTCCTTGCATTGCAGTACACACATGTAATGGGCCCTGTAACAGGTAAGTCCTAGATAAATGTATACAATATGTCAGTATTAGGGACCCACCTGATGAGGTCATCGTGATGTGGTAGGTGGGCAAACTTCTTTGGCCAAACATGTACTAAGAACCTCTATAGAAGACCATGTTAATTGACAGTTTATTATATATAATTTTGATATTTATTATTCTTAGTACTTTAGTACTGTGCATTAGCTTCCCCCCTTCTTTCTGCATTAGAACTACAGGTCTCAGCATGGTAGCACCTCTTATTATGTTGAAATTAGGATGTGCAGCCCATCTACCCCTTTTTTCATAAATTTGTGGGCTCTCAGATTCACACAGATCTTCCTGCTGGCTAAATGTAATGAGGGTCATTTCCATTAGTTGAATTATTATCTTGTCTTGTTACACCCATCCTGATCATTACAACTATTTGTGTCTAATTACAAATGTACCCACTCTAAGGTGGGGCAGTTATTGTTTCCAGCGCCTCATTGAATTGGTTTCTACCAGAAAAGTAAATGTGACATGTTGTGGTATACACATTTTATTGCTATTCTTGAGGTAACCCCTGATAAAGGAGACAAAACACGTCGGGTAAAGAAGTGGTGGGATCCACTTTAAAGGACACACACTTGAAATCTGTACCCATAAAATAAGGGTGGAATTTTTTCACCCTTGAGATTGGACACCTCATAGCAACTTGTGTAAACTGTATTCTCAGAGATTGTATTTAAATAAAATATATGCATGTTAATTCAATTGTTTTTATTTGATATTAATATGGTGGCCTAAGGCCATCTCTTTGGGTATTGGCATTGAATGGTAGGGTTTAGGTATTTACCTAACACTTTTTTTCATCTTTGGCGTCAGTATATTATTTTGATTACAGAATCAATTCACCATTATGTATAAACTTGCTCCTTCAAGTTATTCCTTCGTTTTAGTGTAATAGGTAATAACATCTTTATTCTATTTTGTGCGCCTTCCTTGTGAATTTTTGTGTGTATACAGGTTGAGTCTCCCATATCCAAATATTCCGAAATACGGAATAATTTTGGCATGACTGAGATAATAAAACCTTTGATTTTTGATGGTTCAATGTACACAAACTTTGTCTAAGGCACAAATTATTACAAAATATGGTATAAAAATACCTTCAGGCTGTGTGTATAGGGTGTAAATGAAACATAAATTTATTTCATGTATGTACACAAACTTTGCTTGAGCCACAAAAGTATTGAAAATATTGTATAAAATGAGCTGCAGGCTGTGTGTATAAGCTGTATATAACACATAAATGTATTCTGTGTGTATACTGGGGTCCCATTCCCAAGATATTTCATTATGATATGCAATTATTCCAAAATACGGAATATTCCATTATCCAAAATACCTCTGGTCCCAAGCATTTTGGATATGGGAGACTCAACCTGTATATATATATATATATATATATATATATATATACAGTGGTCGAAGTGGGGCGGTATACGGCGGTATGAAATACCGCCACTTCCCGACCCCACTTCATTTTAGCCGCAGAAAAGAATGCACCAGCGCTGGGATGCAGTGACTGGGCTTAGCCCACTGAGTGTATACAAGCTCCGTGACAGGGCATAGCCCACTGAGTGTTTTGTACAAGCTCCGTGACAGGGCATAAGCCCACTGAGTATTATACAAGCTCCGTGACAGGGCATAGCCCACTGTGTCTATTATACAAGCTCCGTGACAGGGCATAGCCCACTGTGTCTATTATTCAAGCTCCGTGACAGGGCATAAGCCCACTGAGTGTATTATACAAGCTCCGTGACAGAGCATAAGCCCACTGAGTATTATACAAGCTCCGTGACAGGGCATAGCCAACTGTGTCTATTATACAAGCTCCGTGACAGGGCATAGCCCACTGAGTGTATTATACAAGCTCCGTGACAGGGCATAGCCCACTGTGTCTATTATACAAGCTCCGTGACAGGGCATAAGCCCACTGAGTATTATACAAGCTCCGTGACAGGGCATAAGCCCACTGAGTATTATACAAGCTCCGTGACAGGGCATAGCCTACTGTGTCTATTATACAAGCTCCATGACAGGGCATAGCCCACTGAGTGTATTATACAAGCTCCGTGACAGGGCATAAGCCCACTGAGTATTATACAAGCTCCGTGACAGGGCATAAGCCCACTGTGTCTATTATACAAGCTCTGTGACAGGGCATAAGCCCACTGTGTCTATTATACAAGCTCCGTGAAAGGGCATAGCCCACTGTGTGTATACAAGCTCTGTGACTCCAGTTCATAGTGATAAAGTAATATGGATCACAAGAATGAACTGAGAGGAGAGCAGAAACAACATGTAAATGCTAGCATTGCAGCGGCTGGAAGTCCATCACTTTTATCTAAAGCTGATGCTCAAGGGCGTAGAGGCTTTAAAACCTTAGGGAACCTGAAATCAAAAAATGTAGATTTTACAGGGGTAAAGACAAAAAAAAAACCTCTAAAGACTACTACTATTGCAGAGAAACAGAAAATTGGCAACATACCATTCACCACACGTAGCGGCAAGGAAAAACTCAGGCTTTGCCCTTTATTTCTGAGTGGTGGTTCTGCAGCTGTCAGTGAGGCATCTTGTGCCTCTCGTGATGATAAAAGACCTTTTCAATCAGACTATAGAAGTGTGAAAAAATGTAAAACCAATAAGGCAGTCGAACAAACTGTGTTTTTTGAAACACAAATGTCAGAAATCCCTGAGGAGAGTCTAAGTGGGTCCACGAGTGGCATTTCTATGTGTAAGCCTGACCTTTCAGAGAAGCCACCCTCCACAGTTTCTTTTCCATCTGTAGTTGTGGGGATGAGCAGTATTGCCGAGGACATAGAAATTGAGGATGCCACCGTGGAATTGCAAGAGGATGAGAGGAATATATGTGCAGCTGACGCTGGCACTAATGAGGATGTTGAGGATGAGGATATTATTTGTATAAGTCAGGCACCAGTGGAAGCAGCTCTTGGCCAAGATAAGAAGGCCATTGCCATGCCTGGGCATAGAACCAACAAATCCACATCTTTTGTGTGGAATTACTTTTACCCAAACCCTGACAACGTTTGTCAAGCCATTTGTAGCCTCTGTGAGACTACAGTTAGTAGAGGTAGGGATGTTAAACATCTAGGAACCTCTACGCTATTACGTCATCTGCAGCGAGCTCATTTATTATTATTATTATTATTATCCTTTATTTATATGGCGCCACAAGTGTTCCGCAGCGCCTTACATAGTACATAGAACTAATAAGTGAACAAGAAACAAGTAACTTACAGTACATTACAGTGCAGGACAGGGACACAACTTATATACATTGCTGAAATAGTGATTAAAGCACTCACAATAAGCTGCCGGGAGTTGGCGGTCCCGTGTTAGGTGCCCTAATGGGGAGTAGAGAGTAGAAGAAAATGTAAAGAGAAGCACATGAGGGAAGAGGTCCCTGCTCATGAGAGCTTACATTCTAAGGGGAGGGGCAGACAGACAGGCGTGACACAGAAGGGGAAGATAGGAAGGAAAGAGCATGAGGTGGGTTAGGAGGAGTGCTGGAAGGCCTTGATGAAGTAGTGGGTCTTGAGAGCCCGTTTGAAGATTTGTAGAGAGGTGGAGAGTCTGATAGGGAGAGGGAGAGCATTCCAAAGGTAGGGAGCAGCACGGGCAAAATCTCGGATGCGGGAGTGGGAGGAAGTAATCAGTTGGCAAGAGAGGCGGCATGCATTAGTTGAGCGAAGTGGGCGGGTGGGAGTGTGAAGGGAGAGAAGGTCAGAAATGTATGCGGGAGAGGATTTGGTGAGGGCTTTGTAGGTGAATGTAAGAACCTTGAATTGGCATCTGAAGGGGAAGGGGAGCCAGTGTAGGGCTTGAAGGAGAGGGGAAGCAGATATAGAACGTCTGGAGAGGAAGATGAGCCGAGCAGCAGCATTGAGAACAGATTGTAGTGGAGAGAGGTGAGAGACTGGGAGGCCAGCTAGGAGAAGGTTACAGTAGTCCAATCTGGATATGACCAGTGAGTGGATGAGGGTTTTAGTGGCATCCTGGGTGAGGAAGGGTCTAATCCTGGAGATATTTTTTAGGTGAAAACGGCAGGACTGCGAGATGTGCTGAATGTGCGGTTTAAAGGAGAGGGAGGAGTCTAGGATAACTCCAAGACAGCGCACTTTGGGGCTAGAGGAGATAGTTGTGCCATCAATAGATAACGAAATTGTGGAAAGTGATGTAGTGGAAGAGGGTGGGAAGATGATCAGCTCAGTCTTAGACATGTTAAGTTTAAGAAAGCGCTGGGACATCCACGAAGAGACAGCAGAGAGACAGTTGGAGATACGGGTAAGGAGCTCAGGGGTGAGCTCAGGGGTGGAAAGGTAAATTTGAGTATCATCTGCATAGAGATGATATTGGAGGTCAAAGGAGTTAATGAGTTCACCTAAAGAGGATGTATATAGGGAGAAAAGGAGAGGTCCAAGAACAGAACCTTGGGGAACTCCTACCTTTAGTGGAAGTGGAGGGGAAGAGGAGTCATGAGAGGACACAGCGAAGGAACGATCAGAGAGGTAGGAGGAAAGCCAGGAGAGGGCAGTTTCACGTAAACCGAGAGAGTAAAGGATTTGCAGGAGGAGAGGGTGGTCTACAGTGTCAAATGCAGCAGAGAGGTCAAGGAGAATGAGCAGAGAGTAGTGACCCTTGGATTTGGCAGCAAGGAGGTCGTTGCTGACTTTCGTGAGGGCAGTTTCCGTGGAGTGGAGAGATCGGAAGCCAGATTGAAATGAGTCAAGGAGGGAGTGGGAGGAAAGAAAGGTGGTAAGGCGGTTGTAGACAATACGCTCAAGGAGTTTGGAAGCAAAAGGGAGAAGAGAGATGGGTCGATAGTTTGAAAGTATGTTAGGATCAAGGGTAGGTTTTTTAAGAATGGGGGAGACAAGAGCATGTTTGAATGCAGAAGGGACAGTGCCAGATGATAGGGAAAGATTAAGGAGGTGAGCCAGATGGGAACAGGCAGAAGGAGACAAGTGGGAGAGGAGACGGGAAGGGATAGGGTCAAGAGGGGAGGTGGAAGGAGGGGAGGACCGGATGAGGGCCAAGACTTCCTCTCCAGAAGCAGGGGAGAAGGATGTCAGAGTTGGTGAGACAGAAGGGGAGGGGTGGTAAGGGCAAGGAGGGAGAGGAGTGCTAAGGGTCTGATGGGATATGATGTCCTCACGTATGGAGTCAATTTTAGATGTAAAGTAGGTGGCAAAGTCGAGGGCAGAGAGCGAGGAGGGAAGGCGAGGAGGGGAAGGGCAGAGTAGGGAGTTGAAAGTGGCAAAGAGACGCCGGGGGTTTGAGGACTGGGAGGAGATGAGGTTCTTGAAATATGTTTGTTTGGAGAGAGACAGGGAAGCACTGTAGGAGGAGAGAATAAATTTGAAATGGAGGAAGTCAGCCTTAGAGCGTGACTTTCTCCACTGACGCTCCGCAATTCTTGAACACTTTTGTAGGTATCTGGTGCATTTGGAATGCCAGGGTTGTGGTGTGGATCTGCGAGGGTGAGTGGTTATTGCTGGAGCAACAGAATCAAGAGCAGAAGCAAGGGAGGAATTGTACAGGGAAGTAGCTTGTTCAGGACAGGAGAGAGAAATGATAGGGGAGAGAAGAGAGTCCAGCAGGGAGGAAAAAGCAACAGTGTCAATAGCCTCAATATTACGCTTAGTAATGGTAGCCTTAGGAGTTAGAGGAGGGCAAGGAGAGAGGGATAGGTTAAAAGAGAGAAGGTGATGGTCAGAGAGGGGGAATGGGCAATTGGAGTAATCAGAAATATCACAACGGTGCGTAAAGACCAGGTCAAGTGAGTGCCCACTCACATGGGAGGGTGAGGAGGTCCATTGGGCAAGACCAAATGAAGAGGTGAGGGTAAGGAGTTTAGCTGCAGAGGATTCTGTGGGAATGTCAATAGGAATATTAAAATCACCTAGGATAATGGAGGGAAGATCTGAGGAGAGAAAGTGAGGGAGCCAGGAAGCGAAGTTGTCAAGGAATTTGGAGGGAGAGCCAGGGGGACGGTAAATGACAGCTACTCTGAGGTTTACTGGTTGGAAGAGTCGTATAGCATGAACCTCAAATGTGGGGAATGTAAGGGATGGTTCAGAGGGTATTAGCTGGTATGAGTAACTGGTGGATAGAAGGACCCCAACTCCACCACCATGGCGACCCCCAGGCCGGGGGGTGTGGGAGAAGGCAAAGCCCCCAGAGGATAGAGCAGCAGGAGAAGTGGTGTCAGATGGTGAGATCCAAGTTTCAGTGATGGCTAGGAGATTCAGAGAGTTGGAGATAAAAAGGTCATGGGTGGGGACCAGTTTATTACAGACTGACCTGGCGTTCCAGAGGGCACAGGATAGAGAGATAGCATTTGTGGGGGAGATGTGAATGAGATTGTCCGGGTTGCTGTAACGTGGAGGTGAGATTAATTTGGGGGACCGATATGAATAGAGTTTAGTGATGGTGCGGGCACCTGAGCTGGAAAGGGAACCAATAGGAGGTGGGCAGGGAGGGAGATGTGGATGGCAGTGGGGTGAAGTGACAGGGAGAGGAGTGTAGGAGGAGCGTTTGGTGGTGGGGTAGTAGGACAGAGGGGGGGTAGAACAGGAAGAAAGTGGAGTAATGGGTGAGGAGTGAAGAGTAGGCAGACAGAGGAGGGGGGAGAAGGGGAGGAGGAGGTGGAAGAGATAAGGGGGAAAGGATAAAGGTGGAAGCAGGGGGCAGAACAGAGGATTAGGTAGAGACAGAGGGAAGGAGGGAGTTGACGAAAACCTTGTCATGGTGTTTATAAGTAAACAAGAGGAAAGAAATTTGGAAATTTAAATGAGATATGAGTGCAAGAGATTTGTAGGAATGCAAGTAAGAAAACAGTGACGTATCAAAGAACAGTGTATCAATATGTATGCAGATTAACAAGATTGTTATAGGAAGAAATAAAAGTGGGGTTCTAAAGTGTGCAGAATGTGAAAAATAACGCAGATTGTAAGCAGACAGAGGATGTGAGGCTAGGCAAGAGAGCTGAGATAAAGGACAGTGTTTCAAAGTTGATAGATATAAACTGACATGGGGAAAAGTACGATAAGCATTGAATTGTATGCTAGAATCAGAAGGCCAGCATTATTAATAGCATTAGAAGTGTTCTTGGCGTGATTGTACAGGGAGTCCAGTTGTAGTCTGAGTCTTTAGATTGTTGGGGTTTGTTGCGTAATGGACCTTTTTTCTCCTTCTGTTTTTCCTCGGTTTAACGCAGGTCTAACGCTAGTTATGCAATTAAAAAACTGCACTTAGAAAAAAAACCTGCACCCAGCCAAGGCTTCCCCAGCCAAACTACTGACACTTATACAGGGAAGCAGGCAAGTGTGGACACTAATTAATAAAAAACCCCAATTGGCCAGCCAGAGAAAGCTAGCAATAAAAATGGCTTAAGTCAACAATGACCACATACCATACATCTAAGGCTACAAATAAATCAAGCATTCACTTTAGTCAATAAACTGAGAGAATCCTTAAAACAATGTAACTATTACAAATCATAAGGCATTAGAAACAAAAGCATAAGGATTCAGTAAAGAATAAGCTAGTTACCTATGATTATAATTAATAAAGGAGGCACAGGAGGTGAAACACTTTGCAGTCACAGTCAACTTCAGTTACCTATGATTATAATTAATAAAGGAGGCACAGGAGGTGAAACACTTTGCAGTCACAGTCAACTTCAGTTACCTATGATTATAATTAATAAAGGAGGCACAGGAGGTGAAACACTTTGCAGTCACAGTCAACTTCAGTTACCTATGATTATAATTAATAAAGGAGGCACAGGAGGTGAAACACTTTGCAGTCACAGTCAACTTCAGTTACCTATGATTATAATTAATAAAGGAGGCACAGGAGGTGAAACACTTTGCAGTCACAGTCAACTTCAGTTACCTATGATTATAATTAATAAAGGAGGCACAGGAGGTGAAACACTTTGCAGTCACAGTCAACTTCAGTTACCTATGATTATAATTAATAAAGGAGGCACAGGAGGTGAAACACTTTGCAGTCACAGTCAACTTCAGTTACCTATGATTATAATTAATAAAGGAGGCACAGGAGGTGAAACACTTTGCAGTCACAGTCAACTTCAGTTACCTATGATTATAATTAATAAAGGAGGCACAGGAGGTGAAACACTTTGCAGTCACAGTCAACTTCAGTTACCTATGATTATAATTAATAAAGGAGGCACAGGAGGTGAAACACTTTGCAGTCACAGTCAACTTCAGTTACCTATGATTATAATTAATAAAGGAGGCACAGGAGGTGAAACACAGGTGTTTGATAACAGAAACTACTGCAAAAAAAATAACAACAAGCAGTCCAGCATTAGCTAGATGCCTTCTCTCTACTAAATCCCAGCACCTGCAATCTCCGCCGACAACACCTTCCTCCTCAATATCCTCAGGAATGATCAGTGGTAGTACAACATCCAATTTGTTAGTGCTAAGTCACGGTGACTCCTCCAATTTCCAGGACACCTCAGAAGAAACTGAATCTTTGAGCGCTAGGCCTGCTGCTGCTGCTGCTGGTGGATCTTCATCCCAGAAGTGGACCAAGAAGACTACTAGTAGTATACCAAAAAAACAATTGACTTAAAGAATCTCTTGCAAGGGGAAGCAAGTATGACAGCTCTCACCCTGTCGCACAGCGGATCACTGACGCCATGACAGCTATGCTAATATTAGATCTGCGTCCAATATCCTCAATTAATGCAGTGGGATTTACACAGCTAATTGAGGTCATGTGTCCCCGGTACCAAATTCCATCTCGGTTTCATTTTACCCGAAAAGCCATTCCTCGGCTGTACCAGGACGTTAAACAGAACCTAATTATTGGTCTGCAAAATGCTATTGTACCCACTGTCCACTTAACCACAGATATGTGGACAAGCGGTAGTGGACAAACTAAAGATTACATGACTGTGACGGCCCACTGGGTGGGTGAATCGCCTTCAGCAGCAGCAGTATCTAACAAACAACACCAGCTCATTCAGAGGCAGGCAACTCTGTGCATCACCGGATTCAATAAGAGGCATACCGCTGACAACCTCTTAGAAAAACTAAGAGATGTCATAGAAACATGGCTTACCCCACTTGGACTCTCCTCAGGATTTGTGATTTCTGACAATGCTACAAATATAGTGAAAGCATTACAGCTGGGTGAATTCCAACACATCCAACACGTTTTTTAAAAAACGACAGGGGCGTGCAGGAGATGCTGTCTGTGGCCCGAAAAATTTTGGGACATTTTCGGCATTCAGCAACAGCATGCAGGAGATTGCAGCACCTGCAAGAGCAGTTTAATTTGCCCTGCCATCAACTGAAGCAAGAAGTGGTAACGAGGTGGAACTCAACCCTGTATATGCTTCAGCGGATGGAAGAGCAGCAAAAAGCCATCCATAGCTATACGACAAGCCATGACATTGGGAGAGGAGGGGGAATGTACCTTACCCCAGCACAGTGGAGAGTACTTTCTGTCTTGTGCAAGGTGCTCAAACCATTTGAAGTTGACACTTGTGAAGTGAGTGCTGACACTGCTAGCTTGAGTAAGGTGATTCCCCTGATTTCGCTTTTGGAAAAGCAGCTGGAGAAATTGAAGGATGATATTAAACAAAGTGATTCCGCAAAGTATGCTGGACTGATAGATCAAGTCCTTTGTTCGCTTCGCCAGGATCCACGGGTGGCCAAGATCTTGAAATCTGATCATTATATTTTAGCAACCATTCTTGATCCTAGGTTCAAGTCATATGCTGTGTCTTTCTTTACAACTGACCCAGATCTTAAAAGAACCAAAGCGCTCCTGGTGAGCAAGTTGGCAGCTGAAGTGACACATGGCACTAGGATGACGTCTCCTCCTTCGGTTTCTCCAGCAGCAGCCAGAAAAAAATGCACCTTTTCCAAAAGACCCAGTGGTGATGCAGATAAGTCAAGTCAACATTTTGACATCTGGTCGGGTCTAAAAGATTTGCCCAACACCAGTGACACCTCTACCGCAACTCCATCTAATACGATTACCATCCAAAGAATGGTGGAGGATTATTTTCAGGACACCGTACACGTAGACATGTCACAGAGTCCCTTTGAATATTGGAAGAAAAAAAAGGCAATTTGGAGACCCTTGTATAAACTGGCTTTGCATTATTTAAGCTGCCCACCCTCCAGTGTGTACTCGGAGAGAGTTTTCAGTACAGCCGGGAACCTTGTGAGTGAACGACGAAGGAGGCTACTTCCACAAAATGTAGAAAAAATGATGTTCATTAAAATGAACTGGAAATTTCACGAGGAAAACCTTTCCCACCAATCACGTCACAGTACAGATACATCTGTAATGGTAGATTCCAGCGGGGATGAACTGATATTGTGTGAGGAATCGGATGATGTATACACTGATGAGGGTGAGGATGGCAATGATGGTGACATCATGCCACTGTAGACCTGTTGCCTTTAGTAGATTGGAAGATTTTTTTGTGGGGGCCCAAACAAACCAAGCACTTCAACCACAAAGTGGCAGTACCTGTCGCTGAAATGCTTCGTTTGTTAAAGTGTGCATGTCCTTTTTAAGATCCAACATAAAGGGTGGGTGGGAGGGCCCAAGGACAATTCCATCTAGCACTACCTTTCATTTCTGCCACTGCTGTGTGGCATAGTTTCATAGATGTGCTTTAAACTGTGGTGTCTGTGCCACTGCGCCGCTGCTCTGACGCTTGGTCACCAGTCAGCTCACTGCAACCTTTGGCCAATAATGGTGAAAACAATAATTTAAGCTGTGAGGTGGTCTAAATTGACTGTAAATGACTGGAAATTAATGTTATTGAGGTAAATAACACTCTAGGAAGAAAAAAAAGCCCAATTTATGTAATTTTAGCTTTTTTTGCCAATTTTGGCAAAAAATCCAAATCCAAATCCAAATCCAAAGCCAGTCACCGCAGTTTGGCAAATCCAAATCCAAAGCCGGACGACGAATTAGAACCAAATCCGGCAAAAATGGTCCGGCGCACATCCCTAGTAAAGATATGTTTAAGCCATCCATGCCAAGGCATCTCTTTACCGGTGTCACTAACGCTACATGATAATAGCAACTACCCATTGTATATAGACATTGTTGCATCAGCAGACATAATACCCAAGGGAAAAGGTACTGTTGTAGGCAGTGGGGACAAAATGAAGGTATAAGTGAGGGAAGGCAAAGCACATGAGGGAAGAGGGCCCTGCACGTTAGAGCTTACAGTCTACAGGTATGTGTGTGTGGGGGGGAGACACAAGTGACACAGAGGAGAGAGGCAGTGAGCAAGGAGCGTGGAGCACTGGATTAGGATGATAGCTTGAAGGCTTTGATAAGAAGTGGGTCTTGAGAGCCCCGTTGAAGTTTTGTAGAGAGGTGCAAAGTCTGATAGGGAGAGGGCGAGAGTTCTAGAGGAAAGGAGCAGCGCTGGCAAAGTATTGTAGGTGAGAGTGGGAGGAAGTAGTCAGTTGTGAGGAAAGGCAGCATTTATTTGTTGAGCAAAGTGGGCAGACAGGAGTCTGAGATGTAAATGGGAAAGGATTGGGTCAGGACTTTGTAAGTAAGAGTGAGGATTTAGAAAATTGGGTTCTAAAGGGGATGGGGAGCCAGTATAGGGATTGCAGGAGAGGTGAGGCAGATGTTTTACGTTTGGAGAGGTAGATGAGCTGGGCAGCAGCATTGAGGACAAATTAGAGTGGAGAAAGATGGGAGTCAGGGAGGCTAGATAAGAGGAGGTGACAGTAGTCCAGTTGGGAGATTACTAGTGAGTGGATGAGCGTCTTAGTTGTCTCCTGGGTGAGAAAGGGTCTGACCCTGGAAATTTCTGAGATGGAAACGGCAAGACTGTGAATGATTAACTCCAAGACCTGCGGGCTAGAGGAGTTGGTGGTTCTATCAATAGTTATTGAAATTGTGGAAGGTGATGTAATTCAGGAGGGTGGGAAGATTATTAGCTCAGCTTAGATGTGTTAAGTTTAAGAAAGTGCTGGGACAGTTGGAGATACTAGTGAAGATAAAAAAGGAAAGGTCAGGGGAGCAAAGGTAGATATGATTGTCATCAGCATAGAGATGATATTGCAGGGCAAAAGAGCTGAAGTGCTCACCTAAAGAGGCATAAGCCCAATTGAGGTAGGCATGGCCACGCCCCCTTAGGGGAAACAAAAACCTTTTTGCAGCGTTGCTGCTTGCTGGGGAGGGGGGCACTGTGAGCCCCTCAGCCCGGCGCAAATCCAGGAAGGGGGCGTGATCAGTGTGATCACTCCCCTCCACAGGCAGAGGAGACTGGTGCTGCTCAGCAGCATGGAGCAGTCTCCCATTGCAGCCAACAGATAAGAGGGAGACGGAGTCAGACCCAGCTCCCCTTCAGGCCCTCCAACAAGCCCGGGCCTCGGCGCCCTGAATGTAAGGAGATAGAGAAAGAATGATCAAAGAGGTAAAAGGACAGCCAGGAGTGGGCAGTACAATGCATACCAAGGGAATGAAGGATTTGCCGTAGGAGGGGGTGGTTCACAGTGTGAAAAGCAGCAGAGAGGTCAAGGAGAATGAAGAGGGAGAAGTGGCCCTTGGATATGACAGCAAGGAGGTCATTGCTGACTTTAGTGAGGGCAGTTTCTGTGGAGTGGAGAGGACGAAAGCCAGACTGAAATGGGTCGAGCAGGGAGTGGGAGGAAAGAGAGGCAGTTGTAGACAAAAAGTTTGAAGGCAAAGGGGAGAAGAAAGTTGGGGCAGTGATTAAAGAGAGTGTCAGGGTCAAGGGTGGGTTTTTTTGAGAATGGGGATATTCACTAGTATAAATACATTACACCATATATTTCAAGTTTTTTGCACAGTGAGGCACCTTTGTTATCTTTCACAAACACACACACATTTTCATAAATCTATATATGTTTTACCAGTAATGTGCTGTCAGGTGAGGCAGAGCCTTTCCTGTCATACTTAGGTATACTTCAAGTTTTGACTATAAAACTTATAAGAAAAAATGAAAATATTATATATCTTATTTGTATTATTCTAATAATTTTTATAGTCAAAACTCTGGAGTAAAAAATGTATGACAGATGAGGCACTGCCTCCCCTGTCTACCCTTTCCACACATCCCTGATCAAAACACACCAAATTTCCAGCACTATATACTGCTGCACCTTTGTATAATGCCCACATGAACCCTCGGGTTCATATATTTACGTCATCTCCTTGAAGTTTGTGAAAACACTGGTACATCGACTATTATCGGATGTGAACGCAGTGCTTGTGGTAGCTTTTTTCTACGGCAAGCATTGCAAGGAAAACAGAGTAAAAAAAAGGCTGGTGACGTGTACTATGACGCTGCCTGTTAATTATGCACGCCTAGAAAATGGCGTCGAAACACTCAGGTACGCCTGCGTTCGCACCTCCACTCCTCCGTTTTTACTGGACTGCCCCTGTTACCACCCACAAACGGCCACTCCAGTCACTCACTCTGCTGGGCTGGCTTTGCTGTGTGATGGACGGATCTGCGAACGCACTGTGTAGTTTACGCACGCACGTTGCGATGCATACGTATGCGCAGATTAGAAACCATCGGCAATAGCGAGCGCAATGCGGATAGCGTCCGGGTCTGAATCAGGCCCAGTATCAGTAAATCTGACTATATATACTAGCCAGTGCCTCCCCAGCCATTTACTTTACCGCACGTCATTGTGCTTTAAGCTGCGCCCTAGTAACTGCAACCAGGGTTCACATATACCCGCTTTCAGCTATTTGCAGTTTTAAAAGTGAAATGTACAACCTCTTTTCAGGCCCAACAAATAGCCAGGTTTTCTGGAACCCTGTGCATTATCAGTATATAATTCATTACAATGTATTGTATTGTATTTCTTGCATCAATCTTTGGAAAAGTTAAAAGAAGAAGTACTATTGCAACCTTACATAAAAGCACTACTATAGCTACCTTACATAAAAGCAGTTTTAACACAAGCTTGCATAAAAGCAGTACTATCATAGACTTGTATAAAAGAAGTACTATCGCAGCCTTACATGAAAGTATATCGCAGCCTAACATGAAAGAAGTACTATCATAGACTTGTATAAAAGGAGTACTATCGCAGCCTTACATGAAAGTATATCGCAGCCTAACATGAAAGAAGTACTATCGCAGCCTTACATAAAAGAAGTACTATCACAGCCTTACATGAAAGAAGTACTATCGCAGCCTTACATAAAAGAAGTACTATCGCAGCCTTACATAAAAGAAGTCTATCGCAGCCTTACATAAAAGAAGTACTATCACAGCCGTACATGAAAGAAGTACTATCGCAGCCTTACATAAAATAAGTACTATCACAGCATTACATAAAAGAAGTACTATCACAGCCTTACATGAAAGAAGTACTATCACAGCCTTACATAAAAGAAGTACTATCACAGCCTTACATGAAAGAAGTACTATCACAGCCTTACATGAAAGAAGTACTATCGCAGCCTTACATAAAAGAAGTACTATCACAGCCGTACATGAAAGAAGTACTATCGCAGCCTTACATAAAAGAAGTACTATCGCAGCCTTACATAAAAGAAGTACTATCACAGCCTTACATGAAAGAAGTACTATCACAGCCTTACATGAAAGAAGTACTATCACAGCCTTACATAAAAGAAGTACTATCACAGCATTACATAAAAGAAATACTATCGCAGCCTTACATAAAAGAAGTACTATCGCAGCCTTACATAAAAGAAGTACTATCACAGCCTTACATAAAAGAAGTACTATCACAGCCTTACATGAAAGAAGTACTATCACAGCCTTACATGAAAGAAGTACTATCACAGCCTTACATGAAAGAAGTACTATCGCAGCCTTACATAAAAGAAGTACTATCGCAGCCTTACATAAAAGAAGTACTATCACAGCCTTACATGAAAGAAGTACTATCACAGCCTTACATGAAAGAAGTACTATCGCAGCCTTACATAAAAGAAGTACTATCGCAGCGTTACATAAAAGAAGTACTATCGCAGCCTTACATAAAAGAAGTACTATCACAGCCTTACATAAAAGAAGTACTATCGCAGCCTTACATAAAAGGAGTACTATCGCAGCCTTACATAAAAGAAGTACTATCGCAGCCTTACATAAAAGAAGTACTATCACAGCCTTACATGAAAGAAGTACTATCGCAGCCTTACATAAAAGAAGTACTATCACAGCCTTACATGAAAGAAGTACTATCGCAGCCTTACGAAAAGAAGTACTATCGCAGCATTACATAAAAGAAGTACTATCACAGCCTTACATGAAAGAAGTACTATCACAGCCTTACATGAAAGAAGTACTATCACAGCCTTACATGAAAGAAGTACTATCACAGCCTTACATAAAAGAAGTACTATCGCAGCGTTACATAAAAGAAGTACTATCGCAGCCTAATATGAAAGAAATACTATCACAGCCTTACATAAAAAGAAGTACTATCACAGCCTTACATTAAAGTACTATCGCAGCCTAATATAAAAGAAGTACTATCACAGCCTTACATGAAAGAAGTACTATCGCAGCCTAATATGAAAGAAGTACTATCACAGCCTTACATGAAAGAAGTACTATCGCAGCCTAATATGAAAGAAGTACTATCACAGCCTTACATAAAAGCAATACTATCGCAGCCTTACATGAAAGAAGTACTATCGCAGCCTTACATAAAACCAGTACTATCACAGCATTACATAAAAGTACTATCGCAACCTTACGTGAAAGAAGTACTATCACAGCATTACATAAAATAAGTGCTATCGTTGCCTTACATAAAATAAATGCTATCGTTGAATTACATAAAATAAGTACTATCGTTGCCTTACATAAAATAAGTACTATCGCAGCCTTACATAAAATAAGTACTATCACAGCCTTACAGAAAATAAGTACTATCGCAGCCTTACATGAAAGAAGTACTATCGCACCCTAATATGAAAGAAGTACTATCGCAGCCTAATATGAAAGAAGTACTATCACAACCTAATATGAAAGAAGTACTATCGCAGCCTTACATAAAAGGAGTACTATCACAGCCTAATATGAAAGAAGTACTATCATAACCTAATATGAAAGAAGTACTATCACAACCTAATATGAAAGCAGTACTATCACAGCCTTACATGAAAGAAGTACTATCACAACCTAATATGAAAGAAGTACTATCACAACCTAATATGAAAGCAGTACTATCACAGCCTTACATGAAAGAAGTACTATCACAACCTAATATGAAAGAAGTACTATCACAGCCTAATATGAAAGAAGTACTATCACAGCCTAATATGAAAGAAGTACTATCACAGCCTGACATGAAAGAAGTACTATCACAGCCTAATATGAAAGAAGTACTATCACAGCCTAATATGAAAGAAGTACTATCACAGCCTGACATGAAAGAAGTACTATCGCAGCCTAATATGAAAGAAGTACTATCACAACCTAATATGAAAGAAGTACTATCACAGCCTAATATGAAAGAAGTACTATCACAGCCTGACATGAAAGAAGTACTATCACAACCTAATATGAAAGAAGTACTATCACAGCCTAATATGAAAGAAGTACTATCACAACCTAATATGAAAGAAGTACTATCACAGCCTAATATGAAAGAAGTACTATCACAGCCTTACATAAAAGCAGTACTATCGCAGCCTAATATGAAAGAAGTACTATCACAGCCTAATATGAAAGAAGTACTATCACAGCCTTACATAAAAGCAGTACTATCACAGCCTAATATGAAAGAAGTACTATCACAGCCTAATATGAAAGAAGTACTATCACAGCATTACATAAAACCAGTACTATCGCAACCTTACATGAAAGAAGTACTATCGCAGCCTTACATAAAACCAGTACTATCGCAGCCTTACATGAAAGAAGTACTATCGCAGCCTTAAATAAAACCAGTACTATCGCAACCTTACGTGAAAGAAGTACTATCACAGCATTACATAAAAGCAGTACTATCGCAGCCTTACATGAAAGCAGTACTATCACAGCCTAATATGAAAGAAGTACTATCGCAGCCTTACATGAAAGAAGTACTATCACAGCATTACATAAAAGTACTATCGCAGCCTAATATGAAAGAAGTACTATCACAGCCTTACATAAAATAGGTACTATCGCAGCCTTACATAATAAAAGTAATATGGCAACCTTACAGGAAGAAGTACCATTTTAGTCTCACATAAAAAAGTACTACTGCAACCTTGCACAAAAGTAGTATTATCACAGCCTTGCACAAAAGAAGTATTATCGCAGCCTTGCACAAAAGAAGTACGACTATTGCAGCCTTACATAAAAGCAGTACTATCGCAGCCTTACATGAAAGAAGTACTATCGCAGCCTTACATGAAAGAAGTACTATCGCAGCCTTACATATAACCAGTACTATCGCAAAATTACATGAAAGAAGAACTATCGCAGCCTTACATAAAACCAGTACTATCGCAGCCTTACATGAAAGAAGTACTATCGCAGCCTTACATAAAACCAGTACTATCGCAACATTACGTGAAAGAAGTACTATCACAGCCTTACATAAAAGAAGTACTATCACAGCCTTACATGAAAGAAGTACTATCGCAGCCTTACATAAAAGAAGTACTATCACAGCCTTACATGAAAGAAGTACTATCGCAGCCTTACATAAAAGAAGTACTATCACAGCCTTACATGAAAGAAGTACTATCACAGCCTTACATGAAAGAAGTACTATCGCAGCCTTACATAAAAGAAGTACTATCACAGCCTTACATAAAAGAAGTACTATCGCAGCCTTACATAAAAGAAGTACTATCGCAGCCTAATATGAAAGAAATACTATCACAGCCTTACATAAAAAGAAGTACTATCACAGCCTTACATTAAAGTACTATCGCAGCCTAATATAAAAGAAGTACTATCACAGCCTTACATGAAAGAAGTACTATCGCAGCCTAATATGAAAGAAGTACTATCACAGCCTTACATAAAAGAAGTCTATCGCAGCCTTACATAAAAGAAGTACTATCACAGCCGTACATGAAAGAAGTACTATCACAGCCTTACATGAAAGAAGTACTATCGCAGCCTTACATAAAAGAAGTACTATCGCAGCCTTACATAAAAGAAGTACTATCACAGCCTTACATGAAAGAAGTACTATCACAGCCTTACATGAAAGAAGTACTATCGCAGCCTTACATAAAAGAAGTACTATCGCAGCCTTACATAAAAGAAGTACTATCGCAGCCTTACATAAAAGAAGTACTATCACAGCCTTACATAAAAGAAGTACTATCGCAGCCTTACATAAAAGAAGTACTATCGCAGCCTTACATAAAAGGAGTACTATCACAGCCTTACATGAAAGAAGTACTATCGCAGCCTTACATAAAAGAAGTACTATCACAGCCTTACATGAAAGAAGTACTATCGCAGCCTTACATAAAAGAAGTACTATCGCAGCCTTACATAAAAGAAGTACTATCACAGCCTTACATGAAAGAAGTACTATCACAGCCTTACATGAAAGAAGTACTATCACAGCCTTACATGAAAGAAGTACTATCACAGCCTTACATAAAAGAAGTACTATCGCAGCGTTACATAAAAGAAGTACTATCGCAGCCTAATATGAAAGAAATACTATCACAGCCTTACATAAAAAGAAGTACTATCACAGCCTTACATTAAAGTACTATCGCAGCCTAATATAAAAGAAGTACTATCACAGCCTTACATGAAAGAAGTACTATCGCAGCCTAATATGAAATAAGTACTATCACAGCCTTACATGAAAGAAGTACTATCGCAGCCTAATATGAAAGAAGTACTATCACAGCCTTACATAAAAGCAATACTATCGCAGCCTTACATGAAAGAAGTACTATCGCAGCCTTACATAAAACCAGTACTATCACAGCATTACATAAAAGTACTATCGCAACCTTACGTGAAAGAAGTACTATCACAGCATTACATAAAATAAGTGCTATCGTTGCCTTACATAAAATAAATGCTATCGTTGAATTACATAAAATAAGTACTATCGTTGCCTTACATAAAATAAGTACTATCGCAGCCTTACATAAAATAAGTACTATCACAGCCTTACAGAAAATAAGGACTATCGCAGCCTTACATGAAAGAAGTACTATCGCACCCTAATATGAAAGAAGTACTATCGCAGCCTAATATGAAAGAAGTACTATCACAACCTAATATGAAAGAAGTACTATCGCAGCCTTACATAAAAGGAGTACTATCACAGCCTAATATGAAAGAAGTACTATCACAACCTAATATGAAAGAAGTACTATCACAACCCAATATGAAAGCAGTACTATCACAGCCTTACATGAAAGAAGTACTATCACAACCTAATATGAAAGAAGTACTATCACAACCTAATATGAAAGCAGTACTATCACAGCCTTACATGAAAGAAGTACTATCACAACCTAATATGAAAGAAGTACTATCACAGCCTAATATGAAAGAAGTACTATCACAGCCTAATATGAAAGAAGTACTATCACAGCCTGACATGAAAGAAGTACTATCACAGCCTAATATGAAAGAAGTACTATCACAGCCTAATATGAAAGAAGTACTATCACAGCCTGACATGAAAGAAGTACTATCGCAGCCTAATATGAAAGAAGTACTATCACAACCTAATATGAAGGAAGTACTATCACAGCCTAATATGAAAGAAGTACTATCACAGCCTGACATGAAAGAAGTACTATCACAACCTAATATGAAAGAAGTACTATCACAGCCTAATATGAAAGAAGTACTATCACAACCTAATATGAAAGAAGTACTATCACAGCCTAATATGAAAGAAGTACTATCACAGCCTTACATAAAAGCAGTACTATCGCAGCCTAATATGAAAGAAGTACTATCACAGCCTAATATGAAAGAAGTACTATCACAGCCTTACATAAAAGCAGTACTATCACAGCCTAATATGAAAGAAGTACTATCACAGCCTAATATGAAAGAAGTACTATCACAGCATTACATAAAACCAGTACTATCGCAACCTTACATGAAAGAAGTACTATCGCAGCCTTACATAAAACCAGTACTATCGCAGCCTTACATGAAAGAAGTACTATCGCAGCCTTACATAAAACCAGTACTATCGCAACCTTACGTGAAAGAAGTACTATCACAGCATTACATAAAAGCAGTACTATCGCAGCCTTACATGAAAGCAGTACTATCACAGCCTTACATGAAAGAAGTACTATCACAGCCTTACATAAAAGGAGTACTATCACAGCCTAATATGAAAGAAGTACTATCGCAGCCTTACATGAAAGAAGTACTATCACAGCATTACATAAAAGTACTATCGCAGCCTAATATGAAAGAAGTACTATCACAGCCTTACATAAAAGCAGTACTATCACAGCCTTACATAAAATAGGTACTATCGCAGCCTTACATAATAAAAGTAACATGGCAACCTTACAGGAAGAAGAACCATTTTAGTCTCACATAAAAAAGTACTACTGCAACCTTGCACAAAAGTAGTATTATCACAGCCTTGCACAAAAGAAGTATTATCGCAGCCTTGCACAAAAGAAGTACGACTATTGCAGCCTTACATAAAAGCAGTACTATCGCAGCCTTACATGAAAGAAGTACTATCGCAGCCTTACATAAAACCAGTACTATCGCAAAATTACATGAAAGAAGAACTATCGCAGCCTTACATAAAACCAGTACTATCGCAGCCTTACATGAAAGAAGTACTATCGCAGCCTTACATAAAACCAGTACTATCGCAACATTACGTGAAAGAAGTACTATCACAGCATTACATAAAAGCAGTACTATCGCAGCCTTACATGAAAGAAGTACTATCGCAGCCTTACATAAAAGAAGTACTATCACAGCCTTACATGAAAGAAGTACTATCGCAGCCTTACATAAAAGAAGTACTATCACAGCCTTACATGAAAGAAGTACTATCACAGCCTTACATGAAAGAAGTACTATCGCAGCCTTACATAAAAGAAGTACTATCACAGCCTTACATAAAAGAAGTACTATCGCAGCCTTACATAAAAGAAGTACTATCGCAGCCTAATATGAAAGAAATACTATCACAGCCTTACATAAAAAGAAGTACTATCACAGCCTTACATTAAAGTACTATCGCAGCCTAATATAAAAGAAGTACTATCACAGCCTTACATGAAAGAAGTACTATCGCAGCCTAATATGAAAGAAGTACTATCACAGCCTTACATGAAAGAAGTACTATCGCAGCCTAATATGAAAGAAGTACTATCACAGCCTTACATAAAAGCAATACTATCGCAGCCTTACATGAAAGAAGTACTATCGCAGCCTTACATAAAACCAGTACTATCACAGCATTACATAAAAGTACTATCGCAACCTTACGTGAAAGAAGTACTATCACAGCATTACATAAAATAAGTGCTATCGTTGCCTTACATAAAATAAATGCTATCGTTGAATTACATAAAATAAGTACTATCGTTGCCTTACATAAAATAAGTACTATCGCAGCCTTACATAAAATAAGTACTATCACAGCCTTACAGAAAATAAGTACTATCGCAGCCTTACATGAAAGAAGTACTATCGCACCCTAATATGAAAGAAGTACTATCGCAGCCTAATATGAAAGAAGTACTATCACAACCTAATATGAAAGAAGTACTATCGCAGCCTTACATAAAAGGAGTACTATCACAGCCTAATATGAAAGAAGTACTATCACAACCTAATATGAAAGAAGTACTATCACAACCTAATATGAAAGCAGTACTATCACAGCCTTACATGAAAGAAGTACTATCACAACCTAATATGAAAGAAGTACTATCACAGCCTAATATGAAAGAAGTACTATCACAGCCTAATATGAAAGAAATACTATCACAGCCTGACATGAAAGAAGTACTATCACAACCTAATATGAAAGAAGTACTATCACAGCCTAATATGAAAGAAGTACTATCACAGCCTGACATGAAAGAAGTACTATCACAACCTAATATGAAAGAAGTACTATCACAGCCTAATATGAAAGAAGTACTATCACAACCTAATATGAAAGAAGTACTATCACAGCCTAATATGAAAGAAGTACTATCACAGCCTTACATAAAAGCAGTACTATCACAGCCTAATATGAAAGAAGTACTATCACAGCCTAATATGAAAGAAGTACTATCACAGCATTACATAAAACCAGTACTATCGCAACCTTACATGAAAGAAGTACTATCGCAGCCTTACATAAAACCAGTACTATCGCAGCCTTACATGAAAGAAGTACTATCGCAGCCTTACATAAAACCAGTACTATCGCAACCTTACGTGAAAGAAGTACTATCACAGCATTACATAAAAGCAGTACTATCGCAGCCTTACATGAAAGCAGTACTATCACAGCCTAATATGAAAGAAGTACTATCGCAGCCTTACATGAAAGAAGTACTATCACAGCATTACATAAAAGTACTATCGCAGCCTAATATGAAAGAAGTACTATCACAGCCTTACATAAAATAGGTACTATCGCAGCCTTACATAATAAAAGTAATATGGCAACCTTACAGGAAGAAGTACCATTTTAGTCTCACATAAAAAAGTACTACTGCAACCTTGCACAAAAGTAGTATTATCACAGCCTTGCACAAAAGAAGTATTATCGCAGCCTTGCACAAAAGAAGTACGACTATTGCAGCCTTACATAAAAGCAGTACTATCGCAGCCTTACATGAAAGAAGTACTATCGCAGCCTTACATAAAACCAGTACTATCGCAAAATTACATGAAAGAAGAACTATCGCAGCCTTACATAAAACCAGTACTATCGCAGCCTTACATGAAAGAAGTACTATCGCAGCCTTACATAAAACCAGTACTATCGCAACATTACGTGAAAGAAGTACTATCACAGCCTTACATAAAAGAAGTACTATCACAGCCTTACATGAAAGAAGTACTATCGCAGCCTTACATAAAAGAAGTACTATCACAGCCTTACATGAAAGAAGTACTATCGCAGCCTTACATAAAAGAAGTACTATCACAGCCTTACATGAAAGAAGTACTATCACAGCCTTACATGAAAGAAGTACTATCGCAGCCTTACATAAAAGAAGTACTATCACAGCCTTACATAAAAGAAGTACTATCGCAGCCTTACATAAAAGAAGTACTATCGCAGCCTAATATGAAAGAAATACTATCACAGCCTTACATAAAAAGAAGTACTATCACAGCCTTACATTAAAGTACTATCGCAGCCTAATATAAAAGAAGTACTATCACAGCCTTACATGAAAGAAGTACTATCGCAGCCTAATATGAAAGAAGTACTATCACAGCCTTACATAAAAGAAGTCTATCGCAGCCTTACATAAAAGAAGTACTATCACAGCCGTACATGAAAGAAGTACTATCACAGCCTTACATGAAAGAAGTACTATCGCAGCCTTACATAAAAGAAGTACTATCGCAGCCTTACATAAAAGAAGTACTATCACAGCCTTACATGAAAGAAGTACTATCACAGCCTTACATGAAAGAAGTACTATCGCAGCCTTACATAAAAGAAGTACTATCGCAGCCTTACATAAAAGAAGTACTATCGCAGCCTTACATAAAAGAAGTACTATCACAGCCTTACATAAAAGAAGTACTATCGCAGCCTTACATAAAAGAAGTACTATCGCAGCCTTACATAAAAGGAGTACTATCACAGCCTTACATGAAAGAAGTACTATCGCAGCCTTACATAAAAGAAGTACTATCACAGCCTTACATGAAAGAAGTACTATCGCAGCCTTACATAAAAGAAGTACTATCGCAGCCTTACATAAAAGAAGTACTATCACAGCCTTACATGAAAGAAGTACTATCACAGCCTTACATGAAAGAAGTACTATCACAGCCTTACATGAAAGAAGTACTATCACAGCCTTACATAAAAGAAGTACTATCACAGCCTTACATAAAAGAAGTACTATCGCAGCCTTACATAAAAGAAGTACTATCGCAGCCTAATATGAAAGAAATACTATCACAGCCTTACATAAAAAGAAGTACTATCACAGCCTTACATTAAAGTACTATCGCAGCCTAATATAAAAGAAGTACTATCACAGCCTTACATGAAAGAAGTACTATCGCAGCCTAATATGAAATAAGTACTATCACAGCCTTACATGAAAGAAGTACTATCGCAGCCTAATATGAAAGAAGTACTATCACAGCCTTACATAAAAGCAATACTATCGCAGCCTTACATGAAAGAAGTACTATCGCAGCCTTACATAAAACCAGTACTATCACAGCATTACATAAAAGTACTATCGCAACCTTACGTGAAAGAAGTACTATCACAGCATTACATAAATAAGTGCTATCGTTGCCTTACATAAAAAAAAATGCTATCGTTGAATTACATAAAATAAGTACTATCGTTGCCTTACATAAAATAAGTACTATCGCAGCCTTACATAAAATAAGTACTATCACAGCCTTACAGAAAATAAGTACTATCGCAGCCTTACATGAAAGAAGTACTATCGCACCCTAATATGAAAGAAGTACTATCGCAGCCTAATATGAAAGAAGTACTATCACAACCTAATATGAAAGAAGTACTATCGCAGCCTTACATAAAAGGAGTACTATCACAGCCTAATATGAAAGAAGTACTATCACAACCTAATATGAAAGAAGTACTATCACAACCTAATATGAAAGCAGTACTATCACAGCCTTACATGAAAGAAGTACTATCACAACCTAATATGAAAGAAGTACTATCACAACCTAATATGAAAGCAGTACTATCACAGCCTTACATGAAAGAAGTACTATCACAACCTAATATGAAAGAAGTACTATCACAGCCTAATATGAAAGAAGTACTATCACAGCCTAATATGAAAGAAGTACTATCACAGCCTGACATGAAAGAAGTACTATCACAGCCTAATATGAAAGAAGTACTATCACAGCCTAATATGAAAGAAGTACTATCACAGCCTGACATGAAAGAAGTACTATCGCAGCCTAATATGAAAGAAGTACTATCACAACCTAATATGAAAGAAGTACTATCACAGCCTAATATGAAAGAAGTACTATCACAGCCTGACATGAAAGAAGTACTATCACAACCTAATATGAAAGAAGTACTATCACAGCCTAATATGAAAGAAGTACTATCACAACCTAATATGAAAGAAGTACTATCACAGCCTAATATGAAAGAAGTACTATCACAGCCTTACATAAAAGCAGTACTATCGCAGCCTAATATGAAAGAAGTACTATCACAGCCTAATATGAAAGAAGTACTATCACAGCCTTACATAAAAGCAGTACTATCACAGCCTAATATGAAAGAAGTACTATCACAGCCTAATATGAAAGAAGTACTATCACAGCATTACATAAAACCAGTACTATCGCAACCTTACATGAAAGAAGTACTATCGCAGCCTTACATAAAACCAGTACTATCGCAGCCTTACATGAAAGAAGTACTATCGCAGCCTTACATAAAACCAGTACTATCGCAACCTTACGTGAAAGAAGTACTATCACAGCATTACATAAAAGCAGTACTATCGCAGCCTTACATGAAAGCAGTACTATCACAGCCTTACATGAAAGAAGTACTATCACAGCCTTACATAAAAGGAGTACTATCACAGCCTAATATGAAAGAAGTACTATCGCAGCCTTACATGAAAGAAGTACTATCACAGCATTACATAAAAGTACTATCGCAGCCTAATATGAAAGAAGTACTATCACAGCCTTACATAAAAGCAGTACTATCACAGCCTTACTTAAAATAGGTACTATCGCAGCCTTACATAATAAAAGTAATATGGCAACCTTACAGGAAGAAGTACCATTTTAGTCTCACATAAAAAAGTACTACTGCAACCTTGCACAAAAGTAGTATTATCACAGCCTTGCACAAAAGAAGTATTATCGCAGCCTTGCACAAAAGAAGTACGACTATTGCAGCCTTACATAAAAGCAGTACTATCGCAGCCTTACATGAAAGAAGTACTATCGCAGCCTTACATGAAAGAAGTACTATCGCAGCCTTACATAAAACCAGTACTATCGCAAAATTACATGAAAGAAGAACTATCGCAGCCTTACATAAAACCAGTACTATCGCAGCCTTACATGAAAGAAGTACTATCGCAGCCTTACATAAAACCAGTACTATCGCAACATTACGTGAAAGAAGTACTATCACAGCATTACATAAAAGCAGTACTATCGCAGCCTTACATGAAAGAAGTACTATCGCAGCCTTACATAAAAGAAGTACTATCACAGCTTTACATGAAAGAAGTACTATCGCAGCCTTACATAAAAGAAGTACTATCACAGCCTTACATGAAAGAAGTACTATCACAGCCTTACATGAAAGAAGTACTATCGCAGCCTTACACAAAAGAAGTACTATCACAGCCTTACATAAAAGAAGTACTATCGCAGCCTTACATAAAAGAAGTACTATCGCAGCCTAATATGAAAGAAATACTATCACAGCCTTACATAAAAAGAAGTACTATCACAGCCTTACATTAAAGTACTATCGCAGCCTAATATAAAAGAAGTACTATCACAGCCTTACATGAAAGAAGTACTATCGCAGCCTAATATGAAAGAAGTACTATCACAGCCTTACATGAAAGAAGTACTATCGCAGCCTAATATGAAAGAAGTACTATCACAGCCTTACATAAAAGCAATACTATCGCAGCCTTACATGAAAGAAGTACTATCGCAGCCTTACATAAAACCAGTACTATCACAGCATTACATAAAAGTACTATCGCAACCTTACGTGAAAGAGGTACTATCACAGCATTACATAAAATAAGTGCTATCGTTGCCTTACATAAAATAAATGCTATCGTTGAATTACATAAAATAAGTACTATCGTTGCCTTACATAAAATAAGTACTATCGCAGCCTTACATAAAATAAGTACTATCACAGCCTTACAGAAAATAAGTACTATCGCAGCCTTACATGAAAGAAGTACTATCGCACCCTAATATGAAAGAAGTACTATCGCAGCCTAATATGAAAGAAGTACTATCACAACCTAATATGAAAGAAGTACTATCGCAGCCTTACATAAAAGGAGTACTATCACAGCCTAATATGAAAGAAGTACTATCACAACCTAATATGAAAGAAGTACTATCACAACCTAATATGAAAGCAGTACTATCACAGCCTTACATGAAAGAAGTACTATCACAACCTAATATGAAAGAAGTACTATCACAACCTAATATGAAAGCAGTACTATCACAGCCTTACATGAAAGAAGTACTATCACAACCTAATATGAAAGAAGTACTATCACAGCCTAATATGAAAGAAGTACTATCACAGCCTAATATGAAAGAAATACTATCACAGCCTGACATGAAAGAAGTACTATCACAGCCTAATATGAAAGAAGTACTATCACAGCCTAATATGAAAGAAGTACTATCACAGCCTGACATGAAAGAAGTACTATCACAACCTAATATGAAAGAAGTACTATCACAACCTAATATGAAAGAAGTACTATCACAGCCTTACATAAAAGCAGTACTATCGCAGCCTTACATGAAAGAAGTACTATCGCAGCCTTACATAAAACCAGTACTATCGCAAAATTACATGAAAGAAGAACTATCGCAGCCTTACATAAAACCAGTACTATCGCAGCCTTACATGAAAGAAGTACTATCGCAGCCTTACATAAAACCAGTACTATCGCAACATTACGTGAAAGAAGTACTATCACAGCATTACATAAAAGCAGTACTATCGCAGCCTTACATGAAAGAAGTACTATCGCAGTCTTACATAAAAGAAGTACTATCACAGCCTTACATGAAAGAAGTACTATCGCAGCCTTACATAAAAGAAGTACTATCACAGCCTTACATAAAAGAAGTACTATCACAGCCTTACATAAAAGAAGTACTATCGCAGCCTAATATGAAAGAAATACTATCACAGCCTTACATAAAAAGAAGTACTATCACAGCCTTACATGAAAGAAGTACTATCGCAGCCTAATATAAAAGAAGTACTATCACAGCCTTACATGAAAGAAGTACTATCGCAGCCTAATATGAAAGAAGTACTATCACAGCCTTACATGAAAGAAGTACTATCGCAGCCTAATATGAAAGAAGTACTATCACAGCCTTACATAAAAGCAATACTATCGCAGCCTTACATGAAAGAAGTACTATCGCAGCCTTACATAAAAACAGTACTATCACAGCATTACATAAAAGTACTATCGCAACCTTACGTGAAAGAAGTACTATCACAGCATTACATAAAATAAGTGCTATCGTTGCCTTACATAAAATAAATGCTATCGTTGAATTACATAAAATAAGTACTATCTTTGCCTTACATAAAATAAGTACTATCGCAGCCTTACATAAATTAAGTACTATCACAGCCTTACAGAAAATAAGTACTATCGCAGCCTTACATGAAAGAAGTACTATCGCACCCTAATATGAAAGAAGTACTATCGCAGTCTAATATGAAAGAAGTACTATCACAACCTAATATGAAAGAAGTACTATCGCAGCCTTACATAAAAGGAGTACTATCACAGCCTAATATGAAAGAAGTACTATCACAACCTAAAATGAAAGAAGTACTATCACAACCTAATATGAAAGCAGTACTATCACAGCCTTACATGAAAGAAGTACTATCACAACCTAATATGAAAGAAGTACTATCACAACCTAATATGAAAGAAGTACTATCACAGCCTAATATGAAAGAAGTACTATCACAGCCTAATATGAAAGAAATACTATCACAGCCTGACATGAAAGAAGTACTATCACAGCCTAATATGAAAGAAGTACTATCACAGCCTAATATGAAAGAAGTACTATCACAGCCTGACATGAAAGAAGTACTATCACAACCTAATATGAAAGAAGTACTATCACAGCCTAATATGAAAGAAGTACTATCACAGCCTGACATGAAAGAAGTACTATCACAACCTAATATGAAAGAAGTACTATCACAGCCTAATATGAAAGAAGTACTATCACAACCTAATATGAAAGAAGTACTATCACAGCCTAATATGAAAGAAGTACTATCACAGCCTTACATAAAAGCAGTACTATCGCAGCCTAATATGAAAGAAGTACTATCACAGCCTA
This sequence comes from Taudactylus pleione, assembly GCA_031769625.1. Classification (NCBI taxonomy): domain Eukaryota; kingdom Metazoa; phylum Chordata; class Amphibia; order Anura; family Myobatrachidae; genus Taudactylus; species Taudactylus pleione. The sequence continues at coordinate 16,457,642 of JAUIMM010000012.1, read as the reverse complement.
ATATGAAAGAAGTACTATCACAGCCTTACATAAAAGCAGTACTATCACAGCCTAATATGAAAGAAGTACTATCACAGCCTAATATGAAAGAAGTACTATCACAGCATTACATAAAACCAGTACTATCGCAACCTTACATGAAAGAAGTACTATCGCAGCCTTACATAAAACCAGTACTATCGCAGCCTTACATGAAAGAAGTACTATCGCAGCCTTACATAAAACCAGTTCTATCGCAACCTTACGTGAAAGAAGTACTATCACAGCCTTACATAAAAGGAGTACTATCACAGCCTAATATGAAAGAAGTACTATCACAGCATTACATAAAAGTACTATCGCAGCCTAATATGAAAGAAGTACTATCACAGCCTTACATAAAATAGGTACTATCGCAGCCTTACATAATAAAAGTAATATGGCAACCTTACAGGAAGAAGTACCATTTTAGTCTCACATAAAAAAGTACTACTGCAACCTTGCACAAAAGTAGTATTATCACAGCCTTGCACAAAAGAAGTATTATCGCAGCCTTGCACAAAAGAAGTACGACTATTGCAGCCTTACATAAAATAAGTACTATCACAGCCTTACAGAAAATAAGTACTATCGTAGCCTTACATAAAATAAGTACTATCACAGCCTTATATAAAATAAGTACTATCACAGCCTTTCAGAAAATAAGTACTATTGCAGCCTTACATAATATTAGTACTATCGCAGCCTTACATAAAATAAGTCATATCGTTGCCTTACATAAAATAAGTACTATCGCAGCCTTACATAAAATTACTATCACAGCCTTACAGAAAATAAGTGCTATCGTTGCCTTACATAAAAAAAGTGCTATCGTTGCCTTACATAAAATAAATGCTATCGCAGCCTTACATAAAATAAGTACTATAACAGCCTTATATAAAATAAGTACTATCACAGCCTTACAGAAAATAAGTACTATTGCAGCCTTACATAAAATAAGTACTATCACAGCCTTATATAAAATAAGTACTATCGTTGCCTTACATAAAAGAAGTACTATCGCAGCCTTACATAAAATAAGTGCTGTCGTTGCCTTACATAAAATAAGTACTATCGCAGCCTTACATAAAATAAGTGCTATCGTTGCCTTACATAAAATAAGTGCTATCGTTGCCTTACATAAAATAAGTACTATCGCAGCCTTACATAAAATAAGTGCTATCGTTGCCTTACATAAAATAAGTACTATCGCAGCCTTACATAAAATAAGTGCTATCGTTGCCTTACATAAAATAAGTGCTATCGTTGCCTTACATAAAATAAGTACTATCGCAGCCTTACAGAAAATAAGTACTATCGCAGCCTTACATAAAATAAGTGCTATCGTTGCCTTACATAAAATAAGTACTATCGCAGCCTTACAGAAAATAAGTACTATCGCAGCCTTACATAAAATAAGTGCTATCGTTGCCTTACATAAAATAAGTGCTATCGTTGCCTTACATAAAATAAATGCTATCGCAGCCTTACATAAAATAAGTACTATAACAGCCTTATATAAAATAAGTACTATCACAGCCTTACAGAAAATAAGTACTATTGCAGCCTTACATAAAATAAGTACTATCACAGCCTTATATAAAATAAGTACTATCGTTGCCTTACATAAAAGAAGTACTATCGCAGCCTTACATAAAATAAGTACTATCGTTGCCTTACATAAAATAAGTGCTGTCGTTGCCTTACATAAAATAAGTACTATCGCAGCCTTACATAAAATAAGTGCTATCGTTGCCTTACATAAAATAAGTGCTATCGTTGCCTTACATAAAATAAGTACTATCGCAGCCTTACATAAAATAAGTGCTATCGTTGCCTTACATAAAATAAGTACTATCGCAGCCTTACATAAAATAAGTGCTATCGTTGCCTTACATAAAATAAGTACTATCGCAGCCTTACATAAAATAAGTGCTATCGTTGCCTTACATAAAATAAGTGCTATTGTTGCCTTACATAAAATAAGTGCTGTCGTTGCCTTACATAAAATAAGTGCTGTCGTTGCCTTACATAAAATAAGTACTATCGTTGCCTTACATAAAATAAGTACTATCGTTGCCTTACATAAAATAAGTACTATCGTTGCCTTACATAAAATAAGTACTATCGTTGCCTTACATAAAATAAGTGCTGTCGTTGCCTTACATAAAATAAGTACTATCGTTGCCTTACATAAAATAAGTGCTGTCGTTGCCTTACATAAAATAAGTACTATCGCAGCCTTACATAAAATAAGTGCTATCGTTGCCTTACATAAAATAAGTGCTATCGTTGCCTTACATAAAATAAGTACTATCGCAGCCTTACATAAAATAAGTGCTATCGTTGCCTTACATAAAATAAGTACTATCGCAGCCTTACATAAAATAAGTGCTATCGTTGCCTTACATAAAATAAGTACTATCGCAGCCTTACATAAAATAAGTGCTATCGTTGCCTTACATAAAATAAGTGCTATTGTTGCCTTACATAAAATAAGTGCTGTCGTTGCCTTACATAAAATAAGTGCTGTCGTTGCCTTACATAAAATAAGTACTATCGTTGCCTTACATAAAATAAGTACTATCGTTGCCTTACATAAAATAAGTACTATCGTTGCCTTACATAAAATAAGTACTATCGTTGCCTTACATAAAATAAGTGCTGTCGTTGCCTTACATAAAATAAGTACTATCGTTGCCTTACATAAAATAAGTGCTGTCGTTGCCTTACATAAAATAAGTACTATCGCAGCCTTACATAAAATAAGTGCTGTCGTTGCCTTACATAAAATAAGTGCTGTCGTTGCCTTACATAAAATAAGTGCTGTCGTTGCCTTACATAAAATAAATGCTATCGTTGAATTACATAAAATAAGTACTATCGTTGCCTTACATAAAATAAGTACTATCGCAGCCTTACAGAAAATAAGTACTATCGCAGCCTTACATAAAATAAGTGCTATCGTTGCCTTACATAAAATAAGTACTATCGCAGCCTTACAGAAAATAAGTACTATCGCAGCCTTACATAAAATAAGTGCTATCGTTGCCTTACATAAAATAAGTGCTATCGTTGCCTTACATAAAATAAATGCTATCGCAGCCTTACATAAAATAAGTACTATAACAGCCTTATATAAAATAAGTACTATCACAGCCTTTCAGAAAATAAGTACTATTGCAGCCTTACATAAAATAAGTACTATCACAGCCTTATATAAAATAAGTACTATCGTTGCCTTACATAAAAGAAGTACTATCGCAGCCTTACATAAAATAAGTACTATCGTTGCCTTACATAAAATAAGTGCTGTCGTTGCCTTACATAAAATAAGTACTATCGCAGCCTTACATAAAATAAGTGCTATCGTTGCCTTACATAAAATAAGTGCTATCGTTGCCTTACATAAAATAAGTACTATCGCAGCCTTACATAAAATAAGTGCTATCGTTGCCTTACATAAAATAAGTACTATCGCAGCCTTACATAAAATAAGTGCTATCGTTGCCTTACATAAAATAAGTACTATCGCAGCCTTACATAAAATAAGTGCTATCGTTGCCTTACATAAAATAAGTGCTATTGTTGCCTTACATAAAATAAGTGCTGTCGTTGCCTTACATAAAATAAGTGCTGTCGTTGCCTTACATAAAATAAGTACTATCGTTGCCTTACATAAAATAAGTACTATCGTTGCCTTACATAAAATAAGTACTATCGTTGCCTTACATAAAATAAGTGCTGTCGTTGCCTTACATAAAATAAGTACTATCGTTGCCTTACATAAAATAAGTGCTGTCGTTGCCTTACATAAAATAAGTACTATCGCAGCCTTACATAAAATAAGTGCTATCGTTGCCTTACATAAAATAAGTGCTATCGTTGCCTTACATAAAATAAGTACTATCGCAGCCTTACATAAAATAAGTGCTATCGTTGCCTTACATAAAATAAGTACTATCGCAGCCTTACATAAAATAAGTGCTATCGTTGCCTTACATAAAATAAGTACTATCGCAGCCTTACATAAAATAAGTGCTATCGTTGCCTTACATAAAATAAGTGCTATTGTTGCCTTACATAAAATAAGTGCTGTCGTTGCCTTACATAAAATAAGTGCTGTCGTTGCCTTACATAAAATAAGTACTATCGTTGCCTTACATAAAATAAGTACTATCGTTGCCTTACATAAAATAAGTACTATCGTTGCCTTACATAAAATAAGTACTATCGTTGCCTTACATAAAATAAGTGCTGTCGTTGCCTTACATAAAATAAGTACTATCGTTGCCTTACATAAAATAAGTGCTGTCGTTGCCTTACATAAAATAAGTACTATCGCAGCCTTACATAAAATAAGTGCTGTCGTTGCCTTACATAAAATAAGTGCTGTCGTTGCCTTACATAAAATAAGTGCTGTCGTTGCCTTACATAAAATAAATGCTATCGTTGAATTACATAAAATAAGTACTATCGTTGCCTTACATAAAATAAGTACTATCGTTGCCTTACACAAAGAAAACAGTATCATCACAGGCTTGAATGATTAGACAGGTAATGTAGCCATGATAATAGTTTCCACCATTATCCTTACATTGTCTTACTCGAGGTACAACATTCATGTAACAGTAGCGACAGCGAACCTAGGGTATAGTGCTTTATTGATCAATGCCTCACACTGAATATGTACATTCCCTTTATAATGTTTATCTAAATACTTGGAGCTTCGAACTGGGGATGTATAGTATTGTATGCATTTGTCTGTTATTTGTTTATTATTTATTACCATTCATTTATATAGAGGCAACATATTTTGTTGTGTTTTACAATTGTGATTCCTGTCCAATAGAATCAATTCACAATTGAGGCACAAGCGTTACAATCTTCTAGTGTTGCTGATTGAATTTTGTCAGATTGTAAATAAAAAATAAAGTGATTGCTTCATACAGATAACAATATTGATCTGATAGAGCAGACAGACATTTATAGTACCTGCAACAGCTGTAAGGTCATTAGACTGTAACTGCGTTATTAACGTTAAAGCTGACTTATATGGCCATAACATTAGATTGTATTGTATTTGGTCACCTACACAAGTAATTGTTTTCCTTCTGAGTGATATGTGTTGGATTAGTAATGTCACAGAAGTCAACACCTAAATTATTACCAAAAGACTATATTAAGTTTTGATAGCATTTGTGTTTGGGGTCCTGGTTGCATCAGTTAAGTGATAAACTGTATAAGTGTAATAATAATCGTACTAGTAAGCATACTCTGAAAACATTGCATACTGTACAGGAAATCATTTATATATGGGTCCAGCTGCGGAAAGGCCTACAAATGACACTGCACAACAAATAGGAGTCCTTGGGGCTAGAAATGGGAGGTCAGCAGTGTTTGCTTTATTGGTAACATTTGTTTAGATGGGGACAATGGGCAACTGTAATTCCCATATTGCACTGTCCTTTGGCTACTGTTGGGAAACAGCTTCTCTCTTATCATCCTTGCTTAAGGGAGAAAAAAAGATATATATTTTCGTCAGCAATCTTTTGCTACAACTTCAATAAATTCTATAAGACGGAAGGCCAAGAGTAAACCATTTACTCTACCCTACCAAAGCTAATACATTAGAGCCTCAGAATTTGCATTTTAATGGCTTGGCTGTGCTTTTCAAATAAATGACTGAGGATTATTCACTCAGCCTGCCCAGCCATGTGGGAATCTTATACATGGTTTTTCTCTTAAACTAACTGTTTGAAGTTCAGCTAGAGTAATCTCATAATATCTTTTCCTAGCATTAGCCTTTTTTGGCTGGGAGGCGTGTCGCATGTATGACCGGTAGCTCGTTTCAGTTCAGAGAGTTGTAAGAAGTCTGAGGAAGTTCGTTCTCAGCACTTTCTGACGCCATGAAATAAATGCAAAGCATACCTGGAGACGCGTGATAAACACAGTGATGATGTCCTATCCCTTATATCTTTCTGCAATACAAATCGCAGGCTGTACTGAATGTGAATGATGTGCCCTGCAGCTGTCATGGTGTGCAGTACTCAGGGAGTTTGCACTTACCTAATATGCAGACGTTTATAAAATTCATTTCTGATGGTGGTATCTCATCAGAAATGTAATTTATAGGTTATTTGTGAAGCTCAGAAATGGGGACATGCTGTACATCATTTTACCAGAGGCTGCACCCATTTCATCCCCATGTCAGATGTCAGAAATGAAATTTATCACCTCTTTCTTTCCAGGCCCAACAAATGGACAAGAACATCCGCATGCAAATGCTGTAAAGATACCACTGTTTGTGATTGAGGTCTGAGACGGGAATGTGGCTGCCAAAAGAATTCAAAATACCACATCAAAGTCCTGCCTACCATCTCTCGATCACACCCTTTATTCAAATTTTCAGTTTTTTTTAACTGTAAAATACGGTTTATTGGAGAAATATGTTCTAAATGAGTTGTAAATGGACACTAGGACTGTCCTTATTTTATGTGTGACAGTTTTACAATTTTAATACTTTATTATCTGCGCACTCAATAATGAGCTCTTCCTTAAAAGTATCTGACAATGCCATCCCTGAGGGACTAAAGAGACCTTGTATTCACCTGCTTAACAGAAAATGAACAACCCCATGTTGTTCATACAGATGCGTCCGCATACATCTTACTTCCTTGCGCGTTAAACAACCCTTCTATTTACGCCATGCTGTGGCATGACTGGGTAGTGCAGAGCATGTTTTCGTGCAACTTTTTACCTTCAAATGTGTCTTATTCACAAAGTGATGCACACAGAACGCTTCTGCTGATTAAAATGATATGTGGCATGTCTATATTCTGTGTGAGACTGCAGGTGTATCTGCATGCAAAATGCTACTTTACAGTCAGCCGCTGATTCTGTAATGCAGCATTTCCTTGCAGATACACCCACAGTCGCTCACAGCATATAAGCATGCCATATATAATTTTAACCACGGCGATCACGCGTTATGTTTAACATGACTTGTAGCGCATGGAGGTAAGATGTATGTAGACCAGCGGCGTAAGTTCATCCCAGACGCTCGGAGGCAAGTTATCATTTAGTGCCCCCCTTTCCCCAATATTTACAGCCCTACATTGGGTGAATATATGAATATATTGTGGGTGATGGAGGAGGTGCCACTTCAGTGCTGGCGCCCGGCGGCAGGTGCCTCCATTGTCTCCCATACTTCTGCCCCTGATGTAGACACATCTGTATAAATAGCTCACACTAAACACACTCAAGAAAGGAGAACATTCAGGAAAAAGGTGCAAATTTGTACCTGGACAAACCATGTTACAATTTAAATTGTTGTTTCAATATTAGGCAGCTTTATTTTTCAATTGTTTTAAAGTTGAGTTAGGATACAGCCCCTCCCAACTCTAAATCTGATTTCCAGCACAAGGGTTTGTGAAGGAGCAATTTTAGATTGATTTACTCCTAACGTCTCGGTTTTCTATTTGAATGAAATACAAGACAGACAATCACTGTGGTTAGCTAGACTTCACCAAGCAATGCAACAATCTATCCAGCTCCTCTGTTTTTAGGACCATATTCCAGGAAAATAAAGTTAAAATGGTATCCTCATAAAAAGATTCATATTGTAAAGCATAGGGGTTTTTATAAAAAGGTTCCAGCTATGCCCATTTTTTGCAGTAAACATTGCATGTTGTTGCTCCATATTGCAACCCTCAATGGTTAATTAATGACCTCCTGTTGGGTAAAGTGATTACATGGGGAGCATCAATGAAGAGTGCCTACTATGTGCACTTGCTCTACGAACTTTGGGCCTGATTCAGACCCGCTCGCGAGCGCACAGCGCTCGCAAGCGGGTCGATGGTCCCCCACTGTGCATGCGTACGCCGGAGCCGTCACTACGGGTCTCGCACCAAAACGGGGCGGCTGTCGATTGTGATTGACAGCTCACCCCGTTTTGGAGGCGGGCAGGGGGGTGGCTGGCCAAACGGAGGCGTTCCCGAAGGAATGCCTGCCGTTTGGGGGCGGCCTCAGTAGTGAGCTTCCATCTCTATTAGAGCCGGAAGCTCACTGGGGCTTGTGATGACCAAGACCCTACCACAAGGGTCTCGTCGCAAGCCTGATGGTCGCGACCATCACCTGGCCGCTCGCAAAAGCTGTGGGTGGTCACCCACAGCTTAGCGAGCGGCCAGGAGGCCGGTTAAAAAAAAAAAGAATGCTCTGAAAGAGCGTTCCAGCTCTGAATCAGGCCCTTTATACGGTTCAAACTGATTGCAGGTTAGCCCAGTCATGACTGTTTAATGTTCTTACTGTATTTGCTGTATGTTGCTTCCAGTCACATCTGTATTAAAGTTGCTTGCACACAGGCACTTCTGAGACAAAAACACACCTCACTGGATAATTTTCCATATATACTAAATAAAAGTTGTGAAAAATACTATATACTGTGTAACAGCTACATAAGTGTGTACCATTTGTTTCAGCTTGTAGTTATTGCTCTCCTTAGAGTTTAATGCTTTTCAAATGGTTGGTTGGAAGATTGTCTGACCTGTGCACATGCAGGGCCGGATTAACAATGGGGCGGGTGGGGTTGCAGAGACGGGCCCTCCCATGAAAATAGACCAGTGGTTCCCAAACTTTTTTGAATCACGACACCCTAGAGTATCAGCATTGTTTTCTCGGCACACCTAAGTCAAAAGTTTGTTATTGAGAAATTCAGAAAAAAATGTAGTGAAGTAGTACAGTTTAGTAAATTGTGCTTACCTGTCATCCTTAGGTTTGGTTATATAGTGGTGGACAGGTTTGTGCACATATTTACATTACATTGACCATAAAGAATTTGATTTGTTGCTGGACCACCAACCTGAGGCACCCCTACAAGTGTCCCGAGGCACCCCAGGGTGCAGCGGCGCACAGTTAGGGGACCACTGAAATAGGCCCATAGGATCCAGTGCAGTGTAGTGTTGACAATAAAAAAAAATGTTCATATCACCACCCAGCTCTTTCATCCCAAGTCCCGGCTGGTGCCCTGAAGCATTGCCCATTCACACTCCCCACCGGCACTGACTCGCGGGACCACCAGAGGCTTCGCCCCCTGCCATCTGAAGCTCCGGCCACATATCGGCCGAAGCTCTGCTTCCATGTAGCACTTTGCTCTGCCCCCTGGGTCACCCACAACTGGGCTCCCCGGTGATCCGACGCTCCGACTCCTGGGTCATCATCTCGGCACGGCCCACGCATTCACCTCACCAATCACCTCACTCTTAGCAACTGAGATGGCAGGCGGCTCGGGCGCTGAAATCAAAAGTAGAGTCAGCCTGCAACTGTAGAGGCTGAGCTGCCTAGCACAAAATGGAAGACAGCTGCCACTGGCAGAGAAGAGAAACCAAAATGCATAGCCAGAGTACCTTCCCACAGGTCAGTGTAATGTCTTGCCATATATATATATATATATATATATATATATAAATTAGGGATGAGCGGGTTCGGATTTCTGAAATCCGAACCCCCCCAAGCCCCCCCAATCCGAGTCGTATCCGAGTCAGGCTCGACTTTTCCCGCCTGACTCGGAACTGAAATCGAGGCAGAACGTCATCATCCCGCCTTCCGGATCTCGCGGTTTTGGATTCTATGAAAGGTCCCCACGTCGGTGCCATTTCTCATCCGGCTGTGGACAGTGAAGAGGGAGGGTGGGAGCTAGGGCTGGCTGGGCTGTGTTGTGCTGCTGTTGTCCATAGGGGCTGTGACCACTCAGTCCATAGGGGCTGACTGGGCTGTGTTGTGCTGCTGTTGTCCATAGGAGCTGGCTGGGCTGTGTTGTGCTGCTGTCATAGGGGCTGGCTGGGCTGTGTTGTGCAGTCCATAGGGGCTGTGTTGTGCAGTCCATAGGGGCTGTGTCCACTCCAAAGTCTATAGGGGCTGGCTGGACTGTGTTGTGCAGTGTCCCATAAAGGCTGTAGTCCTAGAGGGGTGCTGTGGTGTTGTCCAGGGGGTGATCTGTGCATCAGGGGTGCTCCCCCAAAGTGCGCTCCCAAAAAAATATTTTTTTTCAGTGTTTGTGAATTGTGTGCGCAGTAACCGCACGTGCATCCACAAAGTAACGCCAAGCGTGCGCCTGTGTCATAAGTAAAGGGCCTGCTGGCTTGACCGTTAAAGGGTGCTGTAACCCCCAAAGTGCACTCCACACAAAATAAATAATTATTTTCTGTGTTTGTGAATTGTATGCACTGTGGCCGCACATGCATCAACAAAGTAGCGCCAAGCGTGCGCCTGTGTTATAAGTAAAGGACCGGCTGGCTCGTCTGTTAAAGGGTGGTGTAACCCCCAAAGTGCACTCCAAACAAAATAAAAAAATATTTTCTGTGTTTGTGAATTGCGTGCACTGTGGCTGCACGTGCATCAACAAAGGAGCAGCGCCAAGCGTGCGCCTGTGTCCCATAAGTCTGTTAAAGGGTGGTGTAACCCCCAAAGTGCACTCCACAAAAAATAAACAATTCTTTTTTTGCTGTGTTTGTGTGTGAAATGTATGCGCAGTAGCCGCACGTGCATCAACACAGCAGCAGCGCCAAGCGTGCGCCTGTGTCATAAGTCATGGGCCGGTTTGGACATCTGGTCCGGACTGAAGGACGTGCCAACAATGTCAATTTGTGACATGTCTACTGTCACTGCATAGGATACTGTCACCACTGACAGAATGGTGGAGGAATTATTTTCTATGTTTGTGAATTGTGTGCACTGTGAAGGGCCAGAAGGGCCAGATGGCTTGTCAGTTAAAGGGTGCTGTAACCCCCAAAGTGCACTCCAAAAAAAATAAAAAATTCTTCTTTTTTTTCTGTCTTTGTGAATTGTGTGGGCTGTAGCCGCACCTGCATCCTCAAAGCAGCAGCGACAAACGTGCGTCTGTCTGTTAAAGGGTGGTGTAACCCCCAAAGTGCGCTCCAACCAAAATAAAAAATTCTTCTTTTTTTCTGTGTTTGTGTGTGAAATGTATGCGCAGTAGCCGCACCTGCATCCTCACAGCAGCAGCGACAAGCGTGCGTCTGTCTGTTAAAGGGTGGTGTAACCCTCAAAGTGCGCTCCACAAAAAATAAAAAATTCTGTTTTTTTCTGTCTTTGTCAATTGTGTGGGCTGTAGCCGCACCTGCATCCTCAAAGCAGCAGCGACAAGCGTGCATCTGTCTTTTACAAAAAATAAACAATTCTTTTTTTTCTGTGTTTGTGTGCGAAATGTATGCGCAGTAGCCGCACGTGCATCAACACAGCAGCAGCGTCAAGCGTGCACGTGTGTCATAAGTCAAGGGCCAGTTTGGACATCTGGTCCGGACTGAAGGACGTGCCAACAATTTCTGACATGTCTACTGTCACTGCATATGATACTGTCACCATTGACAGAATGGTGGAGGATTACATTGGTGACAGCATCCAAGTAGGCATGTCAGACAGTCCGTACCTGTACTGGCAGGAAAAAGAGGCATTTTGGAGGCCCCTGTACAAACTGGCTCTATTTTACATGAGTTGCCCCCCCTCCAGTGTGTACTCCGAAAGAGTGTTTAGTGCAGCCGGGAACCTTGTCAGCGAAAGGCGTAGGAGGTTGCTTCCACAAAATGTGGAGAAGATGATGTTCATAAAAATGAATTATCAACTCTTCCAGGGAGACCAGCCTCCAGAACGTACAGAGGGACCTGTGGTGGTGGATTCCAGCGGGAACGAATTAATACTCTGTGAGGATGAGGATGTACACAACACTGAAGAGGGTGAGAAATCGGTGGATGAGGCATCTTGCCTCTGTAGAGCCAGTTTGTGCAGGGACAGATTAATTGCCAGCTTGTTTTGTGGGGCCCAAACAAACCAATCATTTCAGCCACAGTCGTGTGGCAGACCCTGGCGCTGAAATGATTGGTTTGTTAAAGCGTGCATGTCCTGTTTATACAACATAAGGGTGGGTGGGAGGGCCCAAGGACAATTCCATCTTGCACCTCTTTTTTTTCTTTGCATTATGTACTGTTTGGGGCCTAGTTTTTCAAACTGCCATCCTGTCTGCCACTGCAGTGGCACTCCTAGATGGGCCACGTGTTTGTGCTGCCCACTCGTGTCGCTTAGCATAGTCATCCAGCTACCTCGGTGCAACCTTTTGGACATAAAAACACTATTGTGAGGTGTTCAGAATAGACTGGAAATGAGTGGAAATTAAGGTTATTGAGGTTAATAATAGCATAGGAGCAGAAACACCCACAAATTCTGTGATTTTAGCTGTTTTTATGCTTTTTAAAAAAAAAATACAGATACAAAACACAAAACCCAGAACCCAAAACACGGAAGGGTGGTTTTGGCAAAACCAATCCAGATCCAAAACACGAAGAGAGATCCAGCTCCAAAACCAAAACATGAAAAGTGGCCGGTGCACACCCCTAATATATATATATATATATATACATATACATATATATATATATATATATATATATATACAGTCAGGTCCATAAATATTGGGACATTGACAGAATTTTCAGATTTTGCCTCTATTCACCACCACAATGGTTTTGAAATGAAACAAACAAGATGTGCTTTAACTGCAGACTTTCAGATTTAATTTGAGGTTAATTACATCCAAATCGGGTGAACGGTGTAGGAATTACAACGGTTTCAATATGTGCCTCCCACTTTTTAAGGGGCCAAAAGTAATGGGACTATCAACTCAAAAGCTATTTCATGGACAGGTGTGGGCTATTCCCTCGTTATTTCATTATCAATTAAGCAGGTAAAAGGTCTGGAGTTGATTCTAGGTGTGACATTTGCATTTGGAATCAGTTGCTGTCAACTCTCAATATGAGATCCAAAGAGCTGTCCCTATCAGTGAAGCAAGCCATCATTAGGCTGAAAAATGAAAACAAACCCATCAGAGAGATTGCAAAAACATTAGCATTAGGTGTGGCCAAATCAACTGTTTGGAACAATCTTAAAAAGAAAGAACTCACCGCAGAGCTCAGCAACACCAAAAGACCCGGAAGACCACGGAAAACAACTGTGGTGGATGACAAAATAATTATTTCCCCGGTGAAGAAAAACCCCTTCACAACAGTTGACCAAATCAAGAACACTCTCCAGGAGGTAGATGTATATGTGTCAAAGTCAACAATCAAGAGAAGACTTCACAAGAGTGAATTTAGAGGGTTCACCACAAGATGCAAACCATTGGTGAACCACAAAAACAGGAAGACCAGATTAGAGTTTGCCAAACAACATCTAAAAAAGCCATTACAGTTCTGGAACAACATCCTATTGACAGATGAGACAAAGATCAACTTGTACAAGAGTGATGCGAAGAGAAGAGAAGAGAAGAGAAGGAAAGGAACTGCTCATGATCCAAAACACACCACCTCATCAGTGAAGCATGGTGGTGGTAGTGTCATGGTGTGGGCATGTATGGCTGCCAATGGAACTGGTTCCCTTGTATTTATTGATGATGTGACTGCTGACAAAAGCAGCAGAATGAATTCTGAAGTGTTTTGGGCAATATTATATGCTCATATTCAGTCAAATGCTTCAGAACTCATTGGACAGCGCTTCACAGTGCAGATGGACAATGACCCGAAGCATACTGCAAAAGCAACCAAAGAGTTTTTTAAGGCTAAAAAGTGGAATGTTATGCAATGGCCAAGTCAATCCCCTGACCTGAATCCGATTGAGCATGCATTTCACTTGATGAAGACAAAACTGAAGGGAAAATGCCCCAAGAACAAGCAGGAACTGAAGACATTTGCAGTAGAGGCCTGGCAGAGCATCACCAGGGATGAAACCCAGCATTTGGTGATGTCTATGTGTTCCAAACTTCAGGCTGTAATTACCTGCAAAGGATTTGCAACAAAGTATTAAAAAGTGAAAGTTAGATTTAGGATTGTTTAGTTTGTCCCATTACTTTTGGCCCCTTAAAAAGTGGGAGACACATATAGAAACCGTTGTAATTCCTACACCGTTCACCTGATTTGGATGTAATTACCCTCAAATTAAATCTGAAAGTCTGCAGTTAAAGCACATCTTGTTAGTTTCATTTCAAAGCCATTGTGGTGGTGAATAGAGGCCAAAATATGAAAATTCTGTCAATGTCCCAATATTTATGCACCTGACTGTATGTGTATATATATATAATATATATATATATATATATATATATATATATAGGCTTAACATACTATCCCTTTAAACAAGGACACTCATGGATTGCACAGGTTCTGTGGCTCAATAAATCCAGGTGAAATGTAGCCAGCCACAGAGCCTGTGTTATTCATGAGTGTCCCGGTTTAGACGGATCGTATGGTAAGCATGTGCACCCCAGCATTTGCCCCTGAACTGAAATGAGGGTGCAGAAAAGATAGAGAGACATAGATAGATAATGGTGCAAGTAGTTTCAATTTATTAGTTGTACTCTGTGTGTGCCTCAAAGGTCCGCGCACAAAAAATGGGCTTGGCCACTCGAAACGTTGCTGTGTCCGCACAATGGACCTGATTCAGACCCGGTCGCAAGCGCTGAGCACTCGCAACTGGGTCATTGGTGGCCCAGAGCGCATGCGCACGACGGAGCTGGCTCCATCGTACGCATGCGCGAGACCCGGATAGCGACGGGTAAGCCGTCGCTCCGGGTCTTGTACCAAAGGGGGCGTGCTGTTGATGTTGAGTGACAGCACGCCCCCTTTGGTGGGCGGGCCGGGGGAGTGGCTGCCCAAACGGAGGCGTTCCCATGTGAACGCCTCCGTTTGGGGCCGGCCCCACTGACATCACGAGTGATGTCAGTGGGAGAGATTTCGGCTCTGTTAGAGCCGAAATCTCTCTGGGGCTTACGGCAACAAGACCCTACCACAAGGGTCTCGTCGCAAGCCCGATGGTCACGGTGGTCTTGACCATCGCGACCATCTTCCTGGCCGCTCGCTATAGTTGTGGGTGGTCACCCACAGCTATGCGAGGGGCCAGAAGGCCGCTCTAAAAAAAAAATAGCCCGGCCCTGATTCAGAGCAAGCGCTCTGTCAGAGCGTCCGGCTCTGAATCAGGGCCAATATTCCCCTATTTCTATTCCATGTACTATGTGCTGAAGTTTTGGTCGCACAGAATGGATGTGGGAACTGAGAAGCCAGAGGCATGTTTCTGATGTACAGAATCGCAGGCGCAGGATTTGACACGCCCCCAAAATGGTCACAGCATTCCTGCGTTCTTTGCCGCCACTCTCTGTTATATCCCCCAAATGCTTCCTGACTGTCAATCACACTGTGAGTAAAAAGTCACTTTGAGCGACTACAGTAATATACAGTGATGCATACACAATGCGACTTAGATGAATGCGCAGTTTAACAATAACATCACACCTGCAAAAATTATCGGCATTGCTTACAACTCTGAATCAGGCCCATAGCTACACTATAAAGGAGTTGAAGGTAGGTGCTAGCTATGCCCTCCATACAGCTAGCCACATGGCACAGAACACACCCCATATGTAGACCACACTGGTCACGCCTCCACATCACTAATCACACCCCCTGCAGTGGCACACAATAGGCCGTTCAATAATTTCAGCTCCAGGCCTATGTGGACCTTAATCTGGCACTGGGCACATGCCCCAGAGGACCGCTGCTTTAAGAGACAACGGACAGGCCCAGGTACTGGGCTCTGGAGGGGGCACAGCTACACCCCATTGTGATGTGCATGAAGGAGCCCATGAAGCAGAGGTGCATGCATCAGGCCCTTGGTTGTGGCATACACCTCCCATGCACTCCTGGGCTTTGTACCTGCCTCTGGTCGCCCCTGAGAGCCTCTCCAGAATCCAGAGGTTGAGATAACAAACCCAAATTATATGGAAACCTAAAGCGAGTCTTTTGATAGGGTTAGGAACAACTGCTAAGGATATAAACAACAGCCCTTAAAAGGAGCTAGTTACATTAAATGTCACCATTACAGTGGCGTATCTATAATGGGTGCAGTGTGTGCAGGGCACACGGGCCCCCGGGTCCGGGTCCCCACACCCTGCACCCATATTAGTTTAAACTTACCTGTCCGTGGTCCTGCATCTGGCCGCCGTGGCCATTTTTCCGGCATTCTGCGCATGCGCAGTAGACCCCGGGCACGAACTAGTGCCCGGAGTCTACTAATGCTCCGGTGGCTGGCCAGCCGCTCAAGTCGGCTGCCGGCACAGGGGAGAGAGGAGGGAGCCCGGCACGGGGAGTGCACACGGGCCCCCTCCTCTCTGAAGACCATTACCATTAGACCATTACCTTAATAGTCTAAGCTCATTGACTGTGTTACACAGAGCTGCTGACCAGCAATTTTTTATTGAATTTCTTCCTGTTTTAGCCATCCCGAGATATGTGTTAAATAGGTTAGCTTATGATTTGGATGAGAAAGCTTACTCCAAAGAGACCTGACAAATCAATTCCCTGATGGGGACAGAAGCTGGTGATAGTGCTGGTATAGCCACTGGTTCTCATTTGATAAGGTTTTTCTCCACCTGATAAATAGGCCCAAAAAGCAGATTGTGTATATGTCAAACAAATACAGATGTGTCCTTATACATTTTTGCTGCAGCTGACCCTAACCCCTAATCCTACCCTAACCCCTCTTGGCGCACCAGATCCTGTGAGACTCTGCTAGCGCAAGGCGTCTTTTTAACATCTTTTTTTTTCCGCTAAAAATGCGTCTAAGTCGCAATGCGATGCGACTAGGACACTTGTATATCTGTGTGCGACTGAGTCTCTGAATCTATATAGGAAGTCCTATTATGTAGCGGCTTCAGCTTTTTTCATTCCAAGTTCAGTTGTGGTTCATATACAGACTCGGGTGCACACAGATGCAAGTGTCACAAATAAAAATAATTAGCACAGTCTGCTGGTGAGACCTATTCACATCGCATTGCCACAGATGCATTTTCGGCAACAAAAAAGATGCCCGATGCTAGCAGAGTAGCAAGAGACCTGGCAGCTCACTCACGCTGCGTAGTGTATTGAGGCTAGATGTATGAGGACACATCTGTACTTTCTCAAGGAAAGAGAGAAAGGCAGAGCAGTGCAAACATCATTGGTAACCAGGGGTGTAAATTTTACCCTCTTCTGTCCATCAAAGCATCTGGTACAATGCTATCTGATCCACAGTGCTTTAAGACAATGGCTGTAGGCAGAAAGGAACTGAAGTGCAGTAAAGACAAAGTGGGAAGGGGGTCTTCTGTCTTTTGTGTCTCACTTCACTTGCTGTCCATTAAAAGGTATAGAAATCTTATTGAAGATAGAATTTTTACAAGTCTTGAATGTCTCCTTGCAACTTGCAATACTCCGGAGATGTGTTTCCTGCTGAACACATCGCCTATTTTATGTATAACAAGGGAACCGTAAAGAATCTGTGAAATGAAAGAATTTTCACATTAGATAAGCATGCATTGCTAGAGCTCTGAGTCACTCAAGTGATATACTTTTACTATCTGCATTGAGAGGATCTACTGTAGCTTATATTATTAGAAGGAGAAGAAGGATTTGAATTGCTGAGTTGTGACATCATTAGAGTTCATGCATTGAAAGGATAAAATAACCACCACTATAAATAATATAATATAACATAGGAAGAAAAATAGGACATTTCAAGTCACCAGATTATTCTAAGCATATTGTATAAACAGTACTAGGTTGACTTTGTGATTTTAATATCTTCATATTTTAGATTAGATGGCCTGTGCAGAATATGTTGACGTCACCTGTTGTTTATATCAGTGTAACCCAGTGGTTCCCAAGGGTTGGTGGTCCAGGACCTAATGAAATTATTTATAGTATTTTTGTCAATCTTTTTATTACATTTTTTGCAAAATGATTACATACATCGGTTGCTATATACATATAAACAAAATCAATCTGTACAGCAATACACCATAACTTCAAGAAGATATCTGTAGTTAAACTATCAGAGCATTAAGCTGTAGACATAACCGATATGCAATATTTAGCGGTATCCAAAGGATGTAAACCTGATAAGAGGGGAAAGAAGGGAGGGAGTGGGGTGGGGGGTGGTTCCTATTTGACCATTAGCTCACATTATTCTGTACCTCTCTGCAGTCAACATCTCTATAATGGTACAGTTGCCTATTATGTAAATTATATAAATTACCACGCACTCTGGCAAAAACCGGTAAACTCATCCACTTGATTTAAGAAGGGGTGGGGGCAGAAGGCATACTCATCCGCCCATGGAGAGGAGGTAGATAGTCTTCTATTTAAAGACCACACAGTAGTTTCAAATATTTTCATTATATCAGACTGTAATGAGCTATTTAAGTGTTGGGTAAAAATTCCCCATCTACTATAAAATCTCTCTACTCCCTTTTCTTTATCTGGGAAGGTAGATTGTCTATCAAAATATAGAATCTCCAACAGATTAGTTTGAACTACTGATAGTAAGGGGGCCACTGGTTTCAACCACACTCGCAGAATCAATTTCTTTGCCACTGTCAGTGTAACAGTAAGGAAAGGAAATACCTCTGATTTGTTATGATTTTGTAAGAAAGGCACCCATATATCAAAGTTACAAAAAAGCATAGGTATGATAGGCAACCATAGCTGCATTATTTCATTTATGTAATTCAGAATTTTATTCCAAAAGCGTCTAATTTTTCTACATTCCCAAAAGCAGTGGTAAAAGTTAGCTCTTTGTGTCTTACATTTCAGGCAATCCCCCACTGCATCTGGGACAAATTGGCTTCTTTGTGCAGGAGATATATACGCCTTGTTAATAAATTTGATGTGAGTTACCTGCAATAAAGAGCTACGTAGATATTTTATCGTTTTGGGATAGTATTTTAAGATGTAATCAGTAGGGGTGAGCGGGTTCGGATTTCTGAAATCCGAACCCCCCCGAGCCCCCCGATCCGAGTCCGATCCGAGTCAGGCTCGACTTTTCCCGCCTGACTCGGATCTGAAATTGAGGCAAAACGTCATCATCCCGCCTTCCGAGTCTCGTGGGTTTTGGATCCTATATAAGGTACCCGCGTTGGCGCCATTTTCTCACTCGGCTGTGGACAGTGAAGAGGGAGGGTGGGAGTTAGGGCTGGCTGGGCTGTGTAGTGTAGTGTAGTGTAGTGCTGCTGTTGTCCACTACTTCAAAGTCCATAGGGGCTGGCTGTGTTGTGCTGTGCTGCTGTTGTTAATAGGGGCTGTGTCCACTACTTCAAAGTCCATAGGGGCTGGCTGGACTGTGTTGTGCAGTCAGTTCTCCATAGGGGCTGTGTCCACACCAAAGTCCTGTGCAGTGTCCCAGTCCTAAAGGGGTGCTGTAGTGTTGTCCAGGGGGTGCTCTGTCCATCAGGGGTGCTCCCCCCTAGTGCTAAAAAAATAATATATTTTCTGTGTTTGTGAATTGTGTGCGCAGTAGCCGCACGTGCATCAACAAAGTAGTGCCAAGCGTGCGCCTGTGTCATAAGTAAAGGGCCGGCTGGCTTGACCGTTAAAGGGTGCTGTAACCCCCAAAGTACACTCCAGTCCAAACCAAAAAAATATATATTTTCTGTGTTTGTGAATTGTGTGCGCAGTAGCTGCACGTGCATCAACAAAGTAGTGCCAAGCGTGCGCCTGTGTCATAAGTAAAGGACCGGCTGGCTTGACCGTTAAAGGGTGCTGTAACCCCCAAAGTACACTCCAGTCCAAACCAAAAAAATATATGTTCTGTGTTTGTGAATTGTGTGCGCAGTAGCCGCACGTGCATCAACAAAGTAGTGCCAATCGTGCGCCTGTGTCATAAGTAAAGGGCCGGCTGGCTTGACCGTTAAAGGGTGCTGTAACCCCCAAAGTACACTCCAGTCCAAACCAAAAAAAATATTATTTTCTGTGTTTGTGAATTGTGTGCGCAGTAGCCGCACGTGCATCAACAAAGTAGTGCCAAGCGTGCGCCTGTGTCATAAGTAAAGGGCCGGCTGGCTTGACCGTTAAAGGGTGCTGTAACCCCCAAAGTACACTCCAGTCCAAACCCAAAAAATATATATTTTCTGTGTTTGTGAATTGTGTGCGCAGTAGCCGCACGTGCATCAACAAAGTAGTGCCAAGCGTGCGCCTGTGTCATAAGTAAAGGGCCGGCTGGCTTGACCGTTAAAGGGTGCTGTAACCCCCAAAGTACACTCCAGTCCAAACCAAAAAAAAAATAATTTTCTGTGTTTGTGAATTGTGTGCGCAGTAGCCGCACGTGCATCAACAAAGTAGTGCCAAGCGTGCGCCTGTGTCATAAGTAAAGGGCCGGCTGGCTTGACCGTTAAAGGGTGCTGTAACCCCCAAAGTACACTCCAGTCCAAACCAAAAAAAAAATAATTTTCTGTGTTTGTGAATTGTGTGCGCAGTAGCCGCACGTGCATCAACAAAGTAGTGCCAAGCGTGCGCCTGTGTCATAAGTAAAGGGCCGGCTGGCTTGACCGTTAAAGGGTGCTGTAACCCCCAAAGTACACTCCAGTCCAAACCAAAAAAATATATATTTTCTGTGTTTGTGAATTGTGTGCGCAGTAGCCGCACGTGCATCAACAAAGTAGTGCCAAGCGTGCGCCTGTGTCATAAGTAAAGGGCCGGCTGGCTTGACCGTTAAAGGGTGCTGTAACCCCCAAAGTACACTCCAGTCCAAAAAAAAATATATATATTTTCTGTGTTTGTGAATTGTGTGCGCAGTAGCCGCACGTGCATCAACAAAGTAGTGCCAAGCGTGCGCCTGTGTCATAAGTAAAGAGCCGGCTGGCTCATTTTTTAAAGGGTGGTGTAACCCACAAAGTGCACTACTCTCCAGCAAAAATAAAAAAATATTTAGTGTTTGTGTGCGCTTTAGCCGCACGTATATATCAATATAACATAAATGGAGGACCAAACTTTCTCCGATAAAAATAAAATAGGGAAAGATCAAGAACCACTTCCTCCTAGTGCTGTTGCTGCTGCTGGGAGTTGTTCATCATCCCAGAGAGGAAGTAGGAACATCACTACTTTTACTAAACAATTGACCCTCCAACAGTCCCTAGCGATGAGGATGAAGTACGACAGCAGTCATCCTGAAGCAAAACGTATAACTGAGGCCTTGACTGCTATGTTGGTGTTAGACGTGCGTCCGGTATCCGCCATTAGTGCAGTGGGATTTAGACAATTGATGGAGGTAGTGTGTCCCCGGTTCCAAATCCCGTCTAGATTCCACCTGCATCCTCAAAGCAGCAGCGACAAGCGTGCGTCTGTCTGTTAAAGGGTGGTGACACCCTCAAAGTGTGCTACACAAACAATAAAAATATTGTTCTTTTTTTTTCGGTCTTTGTGAAATGTGTGGGCTGTAGCCGCACCTGCATCCTTAAAGCAGCAGCGACAAGTGTGCGTCTGTCTGTTAAAGGGTGGTGACACCCTCAAAGTGTGCTACACAAACAATAAAAATATTGTCCTTTTTTTTTCTGTCTTTGTGAAATGTGTGGGCTGTAGCTGCACCTGCATCCTTAAAGCAGCAGCGACAAGCGTGCGTCTCTGTTAAAGGGTGGTGACACCCTCAAAGTGTGCTACACAAACAATAAAAATATTGTTCTTTTTTTTTCTGTCTTTGTGAAATGTGTGGGCTGTAGCCGCACCTGCATCCTTAAAGCAGCAGCGACAAGCGTGCGTCTGTCTGTTAAAGGGTGGTGACACCCTCAAAGTGTGCTACACAAACAATAAAAATATTGTTCTTTTTTTTCTGTCTTTGTGAATTGTGTGGGCTGTAGCTGCACTTGCATCCTCAAAGCAGCAGCGACAAGCGTGCGTCTGTCTGTTAAAGGGTGGTGACACCCTCAAAGTGTGCTACACAAACAATAAAAATATTCTTCTTTTTTTTTCTGTCTTTGTGAATTGTGTGGGCTGTAGCTGCACTTGCATCCTCAAAGCAGCAGCGACAAGCGTGCGTCTGTCTGTTAAAGGGTGGTGACACCCTCAAAGTGTGCTACACAAACAATAAAAATATTCTTCTTTTTTCTGTCTTTGTGAATTGTGTGGGCTGTAGCCGCACTTGCATCCTCAAAGCAGCAGCGACAAGCGTGCGTCTGTCTGTTAAAGGGTGGTGTAACCCTCAAAGTGCGCTCCACAAACAATAAAAATATTCTTCTTTTTTTTCTGTCTTTGTGAATTGTGTGGGCTGTAGCCGCACTTGCATCCTCAAAGCAGCAGCGACAAGCGTGCGTCTGTCTGTTAAAGGATTACATCGGTGACAGCATCCAAGTAGGCATGTCAGACAGTCCGTACCTGTACTGGCAGGAAAAAGAAGCAATTTGGAGGTCCCTGTACAAACTGGCTCTATTTTACCTGAGTTGCCCCCCCTCCAGTGTGTACTCCGAAAGAGTGTTTAGTGCAGCCGGGAACCTTGTCAGCGAAAGGCGTAGGAGGTTGCTTCCACAAAATGTGGAGAAGATGATGTTCATAAAATGAATTATCAACTCTTCCAGGGAGACCAGCCTCCAAAACGTACAGATGGACCTGTGGTTGTGGATTCCAGCGGGGACGAATTAATACTCTGTGAGGATGAGGATGTACACACTGAAGAGGGTGAGGAATCGGTGGATGAGGAGGATGAGGATGACATCTTGCCTCCGTAGAGCCAGTTTGTGCAGGGACAGATTAATTGCCAGCTTGTTTTGTGGGGGCCCAAACGAACCAATCATTTCAGCCACAGTTGTGTGGCAGACCCTGGCGGTGAAATGATTGGTTTGTTAAAGTGTGCATGTCCTGTTTATACAACATAAGGGTGGGTGGGAGGGCCCAAGGACAATTGCATCTTGCACCTCTTTTTTTTCTTTGCATTATGTACAGTTTGGGGCCTAGTTTTTCAAACTGCCATCCTGTCTGCCACTGCAGTTTCACGCCTAGATGGGTCACGTGTTTGTGCCGCCCACTCGTGTCGCTTAGCATAGTCATCCAGCTACCTCGGTGCAACCTTTTGGACATAAAAACACTATTGTGAGGTGTGAGGTGTTCAGAATAGACTGGAAATGAGTGGAAATTAAGGTTATTGAGGTTAATAATAGCATAGGAGCAGAAAAACCTACAAATTCTGTGATTTTAGCTGTTTTAAAAAAAAATACAGATCCAAAACACAAAACCCAGAACCCAAAACATGGAAGGGTGGTTTTGGCAAAACCAATCCAGATCCAAAACACGAAGAAAGATCCAGATCCAAAACCAAAACACAAAACACGAAAAGTGGCCGGTGCACACCCCTAGTAATCAGATGGAAAATGTCCCTCTGAGTAGGGTGTCCATGCTTAGGTAGTAGCCCACAATTTGGCTTTGTCAGTCCCTGCGACATCAACATATAACAATTTGATTCTGTACGGGTTAGTCTTAAGATAATGAAGTATCATTTCTATACCGTCTGCGGGCGGCAAATGATTAAGTGACGAAGTGAAAGTTAGAGCCTAGTGTCAACCTTGTAGATACATAAAGAAGTGTGTGCGTGGTATAGCGTATTTATCTTGTATTTGTTGGAACGAATATAATACACCTCCTGGATCAAACACGTCCTTTATCTGAGCTATTCTTGCTTCTCTCCGCCCAAGGAAATTTGAGTTTTGAAGTCCTGGTTCAATATTTACATTTCCCCAAATTGGAGTGTATCTGGTCGAGACACTCGAACGACCTCGTTTTTTGTTGATAGTTAGCCATGAGAGATGTATCTTTAAATAAAACCTTATGTAAAAACTGCACTGGGATCTTATGTCTCGGCGTCTGCACAAGAGCTGCCGGTGAATAGGGATGAAATATTGCATTCTCCAGTTCTAAATTTGTGAACACTGATGTGTTCAGAAGCCAGTCTTTGACATATCTAAAATGTGATGCATTCTGAAAGGCCATCAGATCAGGGAATCCTATATCTCCTTTTAATTTATTCTGTGTCAGTTTCTTAAAAGCAATTTGAGGTCTTCCCCCCTTCCATAAAAACTTCAATAATTGCTGTGTACATTTACATATGTCAGTATTTGTCATTCTGAGGGGTAGCATCTGCATAAGGTAAGTTAACTTAGGAAACAGAATCGATTTGATAACCACATTTCTACCAAGGAGTGATAGCGGGAGATGTTGCCATTTTAGTATTAAGTTCTCAATAGAAAGTAGGGCTTTGCGGTAATTGGTTGCATATAAATTGTCTATAGATTCAGTAATATATACCCCTAAGTATTTAATTTTATCAGAGACTACCCGAAAAGGACCAAATGCAGTTGGGTATGTACCACCCTGAGAGGGTTTTTGCAATGGGAGTGCCTCCGATTTGTCAAAATTTATTTTGTATCCAGCAAATGAGCTAAATGCCCCAATTATTTTTAAAATGGCAGGGATAGAAGTGTCAGGTTGTGATAGCATTAAAAGCATATCGTCTGCGAAGAGAGACAATTTGTACTGTTTTGAATCTAACCGTATGCCATGAAAATCTGGGCAGTCTCTTAGCGCCACCGCCAGTGGTTCAAGGGCCAGAGCGAATAGCAATGGGGACAAAGGACAGCCATGTCTCGTTCCACGCTGTATTGTGAACGGTTGAGACAATTGTCCATTGATAAATATTTGTGTATATGGATTGTGGTATATCAGCTTAATGATGTGTAGATAGGCCCCCGGGAACCCAAACCTCCCCAGTGTCTCGAAAAGGTGGTCCCATGTAACCATATCAAAGGCTTTCTCCGCATCGAGTGAGAGTAACACACTAGAGTTCGGGTCCCCGGAGGTCTGAATCTGGTACATCAGGGTAATTACCTTTCTAATGTTAGTCACTGAATGCCTCCCCCAGACAAAACCCGTCTGGTCTTTATGTACTAGTAAGGGAACTATGGTTTTAAGTCTTTCTTCTAATAATTTTGTGAATATTTTGTAATCTGCGTTAAGTAGGGAGATTGGCCTATAAGAAGCCGGGGATAATGGATCTCTACCTGTTTTTGGTATTAGTCTAATTAATGCTGCATTAAAGTATAATGGCATTGTGTCATTATTTATTAAAGAGTTGTAAAATTCAGTCAGTGTGGGCATGATTTTATCCTTAAGTATCTTGAAGAACTCACCACTGAGTCCATCTGGGCCTGGAGTTTTTGCCGCTTTTAGGGATTGAATAACCTTGCCTACTTCTTCCTCTGAAATAGGTGCCAGTAGAGTCTCTATGCGCTCTGACGTGATTCGCGGTAAAGTCACAGACTCCCAAAACTGAGTTTTATTCTCTGTGGATATAGGACCTTGACTATAAAATTTAGAGTAAAACTCCATTAGTATAGCGAGCACCTCTTCCTTCTTTGTCCTCATGACCCCTCCCTCATCTTGTAAAGCTGTAATTACAGCCGGAGGACATTGGCCTTGAAAGAGATGGGAGAGTAACCTACCCGACTTATTCCCATATCTGTAAAATACCTAGAAGCCGAATTTTTCTTGTCTGCTTCCTGGGAAATAAGAGTATTAAACTGCGTTTTGTTAGTGATATAATTACATTTGTTCATCCTTGTAGGATGTTTGGAATATGTATGAAATGAGTGGGACAAATCTTTTTTCACCTCCAGAAAAGATCTAGAGTGCACCGCATTTTGTGCCTTAGTGTAGGAGATTATATGACCTCTTAAAACGGTTTTGCTGTTTGCCAAAATAATATAGTATCTGACTTATGATTTTCATTATTAGCCATGTAATCTTTCCAAACTAAAAGTAAGGACTGCTGGAAACTACGGGATGAGGCCAAGTAAGTGGGAAATCGCCACTGTCTATGTCCCCCTCCAGAATCCCCACAATCTATTTCAAGCCACACCACCGCATGGTCAGACAATACAACCGGATCAATATCTATCCTAGAAATATTGGGTGACAAATTTTTTGAAACAAGGTGGTAATCCAAGCGAGAAAGAGATCCATGTGCAGCGGAAACACACGTATATGTACGCGCTGTCGAAGTCAAATGATTGCATGCGACCGCAATTCAACTGTTATTGGACGATTTGGTCGTCCGCTGCCCGATTTATGTTGGTATAATCCACGATGTAACATTACGTGTGTGCACGCACCCAGTGTGTGCACGTATCCACACATTCACACAACACTAAATAGTGAATAATATACAACACTCTCACACTGACAAACACAATATTCATGCAGAGTTTAGTTAGTAACAAGAAACAGCTTCTTTGGTGGGCGTGCCTGCCAGACGGAGGCGTTCCCATGGGAACGCCTACCGTCTGGGTCCGGCCCCACTGACATCACTAGTGATGTCAGTGGGAGTGATTTTGGCTCTGATAGAGCCAAAATCACTCCAGGGCTTGCGGTCACAGAGATCCTACCGCAGGGTCTCGTCGCAAGCCCGATGGTCGCGATGGTCTTGACCATCGCGATCATCTTTTTGATCATACCCACAGCTATGCGAGCGGCCGGGAGGCCGCTCCAAGTTTAGGTAGGAGGGCCCTGATTCAGAGCGAGCGCTCTGGTCAGAGCATCTGGCTCTGAATCAGGCCCATAGACTCTCAAGCATAAACACAGCACATTATGCACAGTTGCGCTGTTTCACTCTACAAATAAACGCACCACGCATATTAGCAACTTTATGCAATATTCTCTTACACTTACACAAATTACATGAAAGGTTCCCTAGTATTAAAGTGTAATATTCAAGGTTTATTCAGTGATTATTAATGTTGTGTAATAAAGGTTATTTGATATCTAAGTATTAGTACATGGTAAGCAGACCGTGTCTGGTGTTGTACTGATCCACTGTCTCTCCACAGATTTCCGGTACCATCGGTAAGAAGATCGGAATCTGCGTCTGCAAACTATGGACTATAGAGAGTTAAAACATTAAAAATGTACTCTGCAATGTTAGCAGCTTAGATATGCATGCAGGGGGAAAAAGGATACAAAGGGCGGTTGGAGGCCTTTGTGTCTATTTGAAATTGTCCAATAAACGATCCTGTAACCAAGACACCTTTAAGAAGAACCAATGGAATCATGCCAAACTTATCTATTGTATTTCCAAGTCCCTGCAAGGGTATATATGTGTGCTCTCTGACCCCAGTGGGGAGTCTTCTTGCTGATGCTGTTGACGGAGGTTTCTTGCTGATGCCGGTATCTGGGCCAGAGTGCATGCGTATATAACAACTGTACCTTGGGTCTGTATGATTTATTTGCGCTAATTGTCTTTAGATCACAGCGTGTAACCGCATAAGAGCGGAACTAAATTCCATAATGAATGATTTCCCCGATCCCAAAAAGGAATTAGCCAATGTCAAAGATTTTTGAAAAATTTGGGTACTTCTTATGAGCCAACCAACAAAGATAGACGAGTGGTATTAAGGGCTTGTCTTCCACGCAATACCAACGTGACAAAATTTATCACGGATTGTGTATTGGATGGAGATGTTCCCTTAACAGACGAAATTAACCAAGGTAACATTTCCCGCATTGTAACTCAATTGGGGTATATTTTCCAGTAGTAGTTAACTGGAGCAAAATTTTCACATTAAAACAGAAAGAGAGTGAATCTGCAGAAGATTATTGTAACCAGGCTCTGCAGGCTATCACCCAGTACACTGGGTTAGAAGATATTAAAGATAGCACTCACCACAGGGCAATGATTGTCACTGTACTCATGGATGGTCTTAAAGAGAACCTAAAGACCCGGGTTCAGACCTCACAGCCTGGCTGGAGGGGAGTCACTGTAGACACCCTCATAGAATCCGCAATTGAACAAGACAAGAACATCTCTAAAAAGAGAGAGATCCAGAGCGAGAAACTAATGGCTGTTAGTATTCAAGCTCTAGAAGGAATGATGGTAACATCACAGCCAGCAGACACACCTGCACCTGAACAGCTACACATCCTCACTAATCCTACACCACCGCAAACACAGCCCTACCCCACTTATCACACACAACCACAACTCCCATACTATCCACAACCCCCATATCTCCATCAATATCCTTACCCATACCACCACCTTTCCCTCCTGCTCAACCCACACAACAATCCTTTCATCCACCCCACTCACAGAAGTGCTTTAATTGCAACTAGCCAGGACATGTAAGTAGGAACTGTACAGCGAAGAGGGTAGGACCCCCGAACTAGGGAGTACCTGGATATCCCCATAAAGGATATACACAGAGACCAGCAAATGTCCAACAGGCACAAGCTCCAATTATGGTCGTTAATGCTTTATTGGAGAGTGGGAGTCAACGCTAGGGGTCAGGTCAAACCTGTAGTCACTTTAACGGGAAGTACTAGGGAAGAACCGGTAATGATGGTTGATGTAGCTGGTACTAAATATCCTTTTCTTGTAGACACAGGGGCGACCAGTTCAGTGATAAAATCTCCCATTAATTTACAGGTTACCAATGAGACAGTACCAGCAATGGGCGTAACTGGTAAAGTGCAACATTATCCTTTAACAAAATCCACAGAGGTCACTATCGGGCCATTGCATACCAGACATTCTTTTCTCCTGGCAGCAGCGGCTCCTACTAACCTACTGGGAAGGGATTTGTTATGTAAGATGGGATGTGTCATATATTGTACCCCTGATGGTGTATTTTTAGATGTCCCAGAGAGAGTTGTGCACGAGGTGAGGGATATGCTGGACACTCCCCAAAGGATAATGTATCACTCTACCAGTTTAAGTGAGAATCCATCTCAGGTAGATCAAATGTTGTCCCAAATTCCAGATTCACTTTGGACCAAGGATGGACAGGACACTGGATTAATGGCAAACTTAAGTCCCGTAATGGTAAATTTAAAAAGCGGTAGGCAAGCTCCAAAAATTCCCCAGTACCCATTAAAATAGGAGGTAGAATTAGGGGTTAATCCTATAATTGAGTGATTGTTACAGCAGGAAATTTTAGTTTGTACAGCTAGTGTAGCCAACAGTCCCATCTTTCCTGTAAAGAAGAGTGGTGGGAGGGGTTATAGGCTGGTACAAGACCTTAGAGGGGTTAATAAGGTGGTAGAGAGCCAATTTCACATAGTGCCAAATCCAGCTGTCATTCTCACACAGATCCCACTAAATGCAACCCATTTCACTGTAATTGACCTCTGTTCTGCTTTCTTCTCTGTGCCTCTTCATCCTGACTGTCAGTACCTATTCGCTTTCACATACAGGGGTGTACAATACACATGGACACGATTGTCCCAAGGTTTCATAGACAGCCCCAGTATCATTTCCCAGGCATTACATGACTGTTTACAATCTTTTCAACCTGCCAATGGATCTGTTCTAATACAATATGTTGGCGATTTATTGCTATGTTCTGATTCGTTTATGTCATGTTTAAATGATACTAAACTTTTGTTGCTTCATCTCTCGCAAACTGTACACAAGGTTGCCAAGGACAAACTACAGCCATGCCCGTCCAGGGTTAAATATTAGGGACACTGCCTAACTCAGGGGTTACAACATCTCACAAATGACAGAATCCAAGCCATACAGAACATGACACTGCCGTAGTACCAACAGCAAATTCGTACCTTCTTGGGAATGTGTGGATACTGCAGAATGTGGATCCCAGGTTTTTCTATTTTGGCCTTGCCATTACAGGACTTAGGACCTCATTCAGAGTTGGTCGAAGCGGCCGCACGGTCATACACCACCGATGTTCGCTATACTGCGCATGTGTAAAGTTCGCAATGCGCGTGCGCAAACTAGCCGCTACGATCAGAAATTTCTCTCTCCTTGAACACAGCCAGGTCGGTAGTTTGAGTGACATATTGAGGCGTTTGTGGGTGGTAACAGGGGAAGGTGCTTGAAAACGGGAGAGTGGAGATCCGAACACAGGCGTGCCTAATTATGCGAACGGCGTTTTATGGGAGTGCATACGGTTTATGGGCGTGCATAATTAACAAAGTAGCGTCATGGCACATGTGACATGGGAGGTTTTTACACTGACATGATCATAGAGCTTAAGAGAGGGTATGGTCAACCTTAAGCTCTACAACCAGTTTCGATGGTCTCGATTAATTCTTATATGCCCGGAGATGACGTGCAATGCGTACGAGAAGGGGGCGTATTTTTTTGTCTTCCGGCCGCTTCCTCCCCTTGGTCGGCCAGCTACCGATCCAAACTTAGGGACGCAACTTGCGAGGGAATCATTTGCATATCCGGCCTCTTTTCCCATACGACCGAGCGGCCGCTTCGACCGACTCTGAATGAGGTCCTTAGTCTCTTCCTCAAAGCCCGATCATGTCATACACAAAGAGGAATCGGAGCAGGCTTTCCTTAATCTTAAGGAGAGTCTGACAAAAGCACCTGCATTGGGAATACCTGATTATGAAAAACCTTTTCATTTGTATTGTATGTAAGCTGATGGGTGTGCAGCAGGCGTCCTCACACAAAAACATGGTGATGCCAGTAGGCCCGTAGCATACTACAGTGCACAGTTGGACACTGTGGCAAGATCACTCCCAACGTGTTTAAGAAGTGCAGCAGCTACTGCTCTATTGGTCAGTAAGAGTGAGGATGTAGTACTAGGCCATGATATGATTGTCTATACTCCCCATGCTGTATCTGCTTTGCTAAACTCTGCCCAAACCAGACATGTCTCCTCAGCTAGGTTCACAATATGGGAATTAGCCTTAATAGCACCTGCAAACATCACCATCAAAAGGTGCAGTATGTTAAATCCATACGGGATACACCTTTAGAAAATGTAGATGTGACATTTTACACGGATGGGAGTTGTCATAGACAGACTGACACTGGAGAATTATGTACAGGTTATGCTGTTGTAAATGACGAA
The DNA here is from genome assembly GCA_031769625.1 of Taudactylus pleione. Taxonomy (NCBI): domain Eukaryota; kingdom Metazoa; phylum Chordata; class Amphibia; order Anura; family Myobatrachidae; genus Taudactylus; species Taudactylus pleione. The sequence continues at coordinate 16,426,900 of JAUIMM010000012.1, read as the reverse complement.
GACATCATAGAAGCCAAACCTTTAGGACCACCACACTCGGCACAAGTGGCGGAACTGGTGGCACTAAAGAGAGCGTGTGAATTAGCGAAAGGTAAATCTGCTAATATCTATACTGACTCTAGGTACGCCTTCAGAGTAGTACATGATTTAGGTGCCTTATGGCTTCTGAGAAAATTTATGACAGCAGCAGGCACACCAATAGCACATTCCAAACATATAAAAGGACTATTAACAGCAATCCAATTGCCAAAGGTTGTGGCAGTAATTAAGTGTAAAGCCCATACATGTGAAGATGATCCGGTGTCACTGGGCAACAAAGGGCAGACGAAGCTGCAAAATGGGCAGCAGGGTTAAAAATGAATGTCCCAACTGAACAAATCATGACTTTCCAAACAATTGATATGCTGAAATCAATTGAGATGCAAAATTTGTGTTCTACCCAGGAAAAGTCAGTCTGGAGGTCCAAGGGATGTGAGCAAGACTCCTCTGGACTCTGGAGGGACGGACAAGGTAAGCCAGTGGCTCCCAAGACATACTACCCCAGCCTGGCTGAGGCAGCGGACATCTGACTCATCTGGGAAAGCAAGGTATGTGCAAATTGGTGAGATCATACTGGTGTACACCGGGTTTCTCTTGTCAAGCAGAAAAGAGAGCAATGTCCTGTCTGACCTGCTTGAGGAAAAACATTGGGAAAACAATCCCTACAGAACCATCTCACATTCCTCCGACTGATGGACCTTTCCAGGTAATACAAATTGATTTCATCCAATTACCACCATGCAGGAATCTCAAGTTTGTATTAGTGTGCACTGTCGTGTTTTCCAATTGGGTTGAGGCATACCCAGCTGCCACTAATACTGCTGCGTTCACTGCCAAAAGAATTGTTCAGGAGTTTGTGTGTAGATACGGTATCCCTAAAATTATCAAGAGTGATAAGGATACTCAGTGATGTTTTTCAAAATATGTGTAAGCTGATCGGTATTAATAGTCGACTTCACACCCCCTACCGACCGCAAGCCAGTGCCAAGGTGGAGAGGATGAGCGGAACTATTAAAAACAAACTAAGTAAAATAATGGCAGAGACTGGACTAGGATGGCCAGAAGCATTACCGTTGGTCCTACATAGCATAAGGACCACTCCTAGACCCCCTTTAATCTGTCCCCCTTTGAAATACTGTTTGGTAGACAACCTCATTTGATTATAAGTCCGCAGGAAGATTTGAAAGGTAACAACGAGGTAACTGTAAAGTATCTTATAGCAATGAGTAAACAGTTAAAACAGCAACAGCAGAAAGTGAAATTGTTGTCCCATGATATGCCTGAAACAAACTGTCATGATGTTGAACCTGATCAGAAATTTCTTGCGTTCAGGTTGTTTGACTGATCATTGGGAGGGTCCGTATCAGGTGTTGCTTACGAGTACCACATCTTTGAAGGTGGCCAAGAGAGATACCTGGGACCATTCCACTCACTGCAAAAAGGTCAACCAACCAGTGGAGAAACAAGGCGGAGACGAGGCTGATAACATGGACCTGTCGATCGCGAGCTTGTTCCGGGAGTGTTAAAAGGTTGTAGTGAGATACCTGAGCTACAGAAATTTGCAGGTCCTTGCTGCAGCGATGGACTAGTCTGCTGTGTTCATTTTTATATTCTCTTCCAGAGTTTCCATCATCCTGGTTTGTTCGGGGATTTCTTGTTTCTGTGACGAGGGACCGATAGAGATGGGAGCTGATGGCAGAATTGATGGAGTAGAGTCAAAAGGAGGAGTGCTATGCCAATCAGGGGCTTATCTGACCAAACTCAGTACAGTAATTATTTATGTTATTTGGGAGGAATACTCCCAGAGATTATGACCCTCACACATGTTGAAATGCTTGGTATTCATAAAAGCACACCATCACCATATCTTCACACACAGTATGAACAGAGACAAAAGAAATATGATACCTGGTGATGTGCATAAAGCCACTCAGTTAATTAGTGAGACAACTGGCTTTTAATTTTTAGTAGCATTGGATCCCACCGGGATCGCACGGGGTACACTAAGTTTTAGATATATCCAAGATCTTACTAAATTAATAGATAATATCACCGAGATGTATGATGACACATTCAGGTATACAGGTAGGTAGTTGCAAGCGTACAAGAAAGAACTAGGTGTGCAACACAGACTAGTGTTAAATTATTTAACAGCTGTCACTGGAGGGTATTGCATAACTTTGGCCACCCAATTTGGAGTAAAGTGTTGCACAAACGATACCAGTGACCCTAAGGAGGTAACAGACCACAAGATGGATGAAATTCTGCAGCTGAAATGGGAGTTTCGAAAGAACCATAATGCTTCAGTGGCTGAAGTAGAGGAAAAGGTAGAGGGAATGGGTTTCATGGTTGAACCCAGTGAAATGGTTCTCAGGTCTAGGAGAGTGGGTCCAGGAAATGATCGCAAGCATAGGTAAACTCCTCATCCTCATACTGGTTGTCATCATAGTAATTGGCATATGTGTCAGGTGTGTTCCTACTGTGTTGAAGTGTGGAAAATGTAAAGATAAGGTAAACCGGAAGAACGAAATTATGATGGTGGTCGGTAGTGACAATATGAATACTGAGGTAAATGTAGAACTGCATTACAACCCTGAACTAGGAAAAACCATCGTATAATGTATTATATTTAGACATGCATAAAATGTATTGTTAAAATGTTATTTTAAAACATCCCAAATAATGTAAGTCCCTATACCCCCTCAAGACTTCCTTTATAGGATTGGTGCATCCCCACATCTTTCCCATGATCTCCCAAGATCCGCGGTGTGCATATAATGGTAGTTTTATGTCCCCCCCTAGAGACACATTTTGGATGGATTAAGAACCACCTTGTGCCATCCCATAATATAACATTAAATTGATATGTCATAATGTAAGCCTAAAATTAATTTTTAAAAGTCAGAGTGTGATAGCATGTTGATTGGCTATCAAAGGGTGGACTGTCGAAGTCGAATGATTGCATGCGACCGCAATTCAACTGTTATCAGACGATTTGGTCATTCGCTGCCCGATTTATGTTGGTACAATCCACGATGTAACATTGATGTAACCCAGTGTGTGCACGTATCCACACATTCGCACAACACTAAATAGTGAATAATATACAACACTCTCACACTGACAAACAATATTCATGCAGGGTTTAGTTAGTAACAAGAAACAGCTTCTGTATACATGTCTGAGAAAAGTAATTGAAAAAAACAATACACCAGGATACTGTGAGTGTTTTACATATAAATTGGGAAGCCCTGTATATAAACAAGTATGGCTGTGGCAATTGAAATATAACCCAGACATTGATATGCACAATTGAATTTGTCTGAGTTAACAATGGTCAGAGGTTTTGCTTACCAAACACAGTGGCAATGACAATCAGCTGGGGGTCCCCACCCTGCTTGAAAGTGAACATAGCTGTTTGTAACACCTTGCATTATAGATTAAAAAATATGTTAGTAAGGGATAGAATATATATTATATATATATATATATATATATATATATATGTTAAATCCATCATAAATAAACTTACATGCATAAAACACACACACACACACATAGACTCACATGCATAAACACCGCACATTACGCACAGTTGCGTTGTTTCACTCTACAAATAAACGCACCACGCATATTAGCAACTTTATACAATATTCTCTTACACTTACACAAATTACATGAAAGGTTCCCTAGTGTTCAAGTGTAATATTCAAGGTTTATTCAGTGATTATTAATGTTGTGTAATAAAGGTTATTTGATATCTAAGGTTTAGTACATGGTAAGCAGACCGTGTCTGGTGTTGTACTGATTCACTGTGTCTCCACTGATTTCTGGTACCATCTGTGAGAAGATCGGAACCTGCATCTGCAAACTATGGACTATAGAGAGTTAAAACATTAAAAATGTACTCTGTAATGTTAGCAGCTTAGATTTGCATGCAGGGGGAAAAAGGATACAAAGGGCGGTTGGAGGCCGTTGTGTCTATTTGAAATTGTCCAATAAACGATCCTGTAACCAAGACACCTTTAAGAAGAACCAATGGAATCATGCCAAACTTATCTATTGTATTTCCAAATCCCTGCAAGGGTATATATGTGCGCTCTCTGACCCCAGTGGGGAGTCTTCTTGCTGTGCTGTTGATGGAGGTTTCTTGCTGATGCCGGTATCTGGGCCAGAGCGCGTGCGTATATAACAACTGTACCTTGGGTATGTATGATTTATTTGCGCTAATTTCTATAGATCACAGCGTGTAACCATTTTTTTTATGTTGAATAATAACTTTTTGTGCTTTGGAAACATATTCAAAGTCTGAAGGCATTTATTTACTGTGCGACTCATTATGCTAAATTGCGACAATTCTAGAAGGTATAGGCAGGATTTAGAAGGTATAGGCAGGATTTTAGAAGGTATAGGCAGGATTGTACCAAGATTTAATCAGGATATAACAGTGCTGTGGGGTTTCCCTCTCTCCAGATATCACTAAGATTTAATTGATCACATATAAATTTAATACCCAGCTGTGAAAACATATTTCGGTTTGCCATGGGGCCACTTCGATCCAATTCCGGTGTGGCCACTATATTAAAATCTCCTCCAATTAAAATATTAGAGTCTAGATATACATAAAGTTTTCTGACTATCTTAATGAAAAAGGACCTACATTAAACAGTCGGAGCATACAATGAACACAGTATAACACGTCTTGTACCGAAAGATACATATATTATCACAAACCTCCCATTTGGATCACATATATTAGTATGAATAGTGTAAGGTCCAGAATTTTTAATCAATATGGCTGTTCCTCTGGATTTCGAATTGTAAGATGCATAAGCCGCGGCTGTATATCTAAACTTTGACAGTTTTTTATGCTCTTAGTCGGTAAGGTGTGTCTCCTGTAACATAGCTATATCTACATTGAACTTGTTTAAAAGTGTAAGTATCTTCGTTCTCTTAGCTGGTGAGTTAATTCCACCAATGTTTAATGTACAAAATTTCAATGAGGCCATGAAAGAACAACTATGAATATACAGTCAGGTGCATAAATATTGGGACATTGACAGAATTTTCATGTTTTGGCCTCTATTCACCACCACAATGGCTTTGAAATTAAACAAACAAGATGTGCTTTAACTGCAGACTTTCAGATTTAATTTGAGGGTAATTACATCCAAATCAGGTGAACGGTGTAGGAATTACAACGGTTTCTATAAGTGCCTCCCACTTTTTAATGGGCCAAAAGTAATGGGACTATCAACTCAAAAGCTATTTCATGGACAGGTGTGGGGTATTCCCTTGTTATTTCATTATGAATTAAGCAGGTAAAAGGACTGGAGTTGATTCTAGGTGTGACATTTGCATTTGGAATCAGTTGCTGTCGACTCTCAATATGAGATCCAAAGAGCTGTCACTATCAGTGAAGCAAGCCATCATTAGGCTGAAAAAGCAAAACAAACCCATCAGAGAGATAGCAAAAACATTAGGTGTGGCCAAATCAACTGTTTGGAACATTCTTAAAAAGAAAGAACGCACCAGAGAGCTCAGCAACACCAAAAGACCCGGAAGACCACGGAAAACAACTGTGGTGGATGACAGAAGATTTATTTCCCCGGTGAAGAAAAACCCCTTCACAACAGTTGGCCAAATCAAGAACACTCTCCAGGAGGTAGGTGTATATGTGTCAAAGTCAACAATCAAGAGAAGACTTCACAAGAGTGAATATAGAGGGTTCACCACAAGATGTAAACCATTGGTGGGCCACAAAAACAGGAAGACCAGATTAGTTTGCCAAACAACATCTAAAAAAGCCATTACAGTTCTGGAACAACATCCTATGGACAGATGAGACAAAGATCAACTTGTACCAGAGTGATGGGAAGAGAAGAGTATGTAGAAGGAAAGGAACTGCTCATGATCCAAAACACCCCACCTCATCAGTGAAGCATGGTGGTGGTAGTGTCATGGCGTGGGCATGTATGGCTGCCAATGGAACTGGTTCCCTTGTATTTATTGATGATGTGACTGCTGACAAAAGCAGCAGAATGAATTCTGAAGTGTTTTGGGCAATATTATATGCTTATATTCAGTCAAATACTTCAGAACTCATTGGTCTGCGCTTCACAGTGCAGATGGACAATGACCCTAAGCATACTGCAAAAGCAACCAAAGAGTTTTTTAAGGCTAAAAAGTGGAATGTTATGCAATGGCCAAGTCAATCCCCTGACCTGAATCCGATTGAGTATGCATTTCACTTGATGAAGACAAAACTTTAGGGAAAATGCTCCTAGAACAAGCAGGAACTGAAGACATTTGCAGTAGAAGCCCGGCAGATGTATACATGTCTGAGAAAAGTAATGCATAGACATCTAGTGATGTCTATGCATTCTAGACTTCAGGCTGTAATTGCCTGCAAAGGATTTGCAACAAAGTATTAAAAAGTGAAAGTTAGATTTAGGATTGTTTAGTTTCTCCCATTACTTTTGGCCACTTAAAAAGTGGGAGGCACATATAGAAACCGTTGTAATTCCTACACCGTTCACCTAATTTGGATGTAATTACCCTCAAATTAAATCTGAAAGTTTGCAGTTAAAGCACATCTTGTTTGTTTCATTTCAAAGCCATTGTGGTGGTGAATAGAGGCCAAAATATGAAAATTCTGTCAATGTCCCAATATTTATGCACCTGACTGTATGTTGAGTAAGATAAATGTTCATGAAAAATATTTGCGGAGTTAAGCCTGTTACACAGTATGAGAAAAGTATAAAATGTATATGTGGGAGAAAATACAAAACCCAAGACCATTTGCTGTGTGAGGTATACCAGATTTCAACTTGAAGAGTAAGAGCTATCAGACAGGACCAAGGTGGTTAGGGACATAGGAAAACATACAAACAGAAAAGTAAAATACAAACAGAATAAAAAGGTAAAACACACAGTGAACATATCAACATGTAACTTTGGCAGAGGTAGCTCATGAGCCACCCCTGTCCAGCAAATCTTCCATTGCGAACTAAAGGGACATCCCCATATCATCTGAAGGTACTCCAGGTCGCGAAAGGCATAACATACCCCTCTCCGGTCCCCGGGAGCCCTATAACACTGTATTAAATATTAACATGGTTCAATAGCCCATAATGAAGGACTCATATAACAACATATAATCTCAATTTTGGTTAATATGTAAAGAGAAACTCTATCCCACCTAGTGTAATGCAACAATAGTGAAGGTAAACATCAAACTCACATTTTGACTGCAAAAAGCAGTAGGCACATAAAACATTAATTTAGTCATAACATTGACCCTATATTTTCTACTCATATGTAAAAAGAACAAAGGCAAGAAGGTTATAAGGGACCTTTAAGCTTTGTAGGAAGTAAGCCCATAAAGGCTGGATCTTACGTCAGTCATTGTCCAACATCGTTGACTCTGAAACATGGCCGGTCATCTCAGCCTCTTCTTTTTGCAGATAACCTCTTGCATCTTCCACTGTAAGAAAATCTTTAAAGCCGTCTTCGCAGAATATTCGTAGCTTAGCCGGAAAAAGTAGAGCAAATGTCTGTTTTTCTTAAAGAGAGCAGAACATATCGGTGTAAACTCTCTTCGTGCCTTAGAGACTTCTGCCGAAAAGTCCTGAAACAGGAGAAGATGATGTGACTCCCAATCTACCGAATCTCTTTTACTGAAAGCCTTCCATAATTCTTCATTTTGGGCATAATTAAGGCAGCGGAATATGACTGCTCTGGGTCGTGTGTTTAGGTTTCCCCTTGTAGGACCCAGACTATGTGCACGTTCCACAATTAGGGGTCCTGAAGTTGATGTAAATTGTAGCAGCGAAGGCAAAATAGTTGACACAAAGTCCACAAACGCCTCAGATTTAATGGATTCCGGGAGCCCCACCAGACGTAGATTATTCCGTCTGGAACGGTTTTCGAGGTCATCAATTCTATTTTGGAGTTGAAGTTTAAGTTTAGAGTCTTGATCAACTTGTTGTTGCAATTGGACAATATCATGGAATGCTTCGCCTAACCGCTGTTCATTCACTTTCACCTATGTGTTTGTCTGATTTAGCTGCTTCTTTAAATCTTTAATACTTGCTGTAAACTTGTCCGTTTGCTGTTGTAATAAAGGATCCATTGTTCCTTTGATGGCTTTAACCAACGTCTTTATACGAAATGGTATGTGAAGCCTGTGGGTCAGAACCCTCTGCTGAAGAATTGTCTTGCCCCACAATGTCCATTTGTGAACCATCTGTTTTACGACGATCTCCTCCTCGCGATCGAGGATTTTTAGGCGTAACAAATTTCTCCATTGCTGATAGGTATTAAGATGAATGCAAGTATGAATATTGGGCAGCACAGACGGTGTAATGGTTAGCGTTACTGCCTCACAGCAATAAGGTCATGGGTTCAATTCCCACCATGGCCCTAACTGTGTGGAGTTTATATATTCTCCCTGTGCTTGCGTGGGTTTCCTCCGGGTACTCCGGTTTCCTCCCGGTACTCCGGTTTCCTCCCACACACCAAAAATATACTGGTAGGTTAATTGGCTCCCCACAAAAAATGACCATAGTGTGTATGTGCGTGTGCATGTCATAGGGAATATAGATTGTAAGCTCCACTGGGGCAGGGACAGATGTGAATGGTAAGATATTCTCTGTAAAGCGCTGCGGAATATGTGTGCGCTATATAAATAACTGGTAATAAATAATAAATAAATAAAATATAGGTTATTGTAGACTAAACACTGGCTCTGTGGATGAGGGTAAATGAATTAATTCACTTCAATACATATCTCGTCTTCTGGGACAAATCATTCGGTATAATGTTGGGCACCAGCAACCGACATGAGAGGGGGGGGCTGTTAAAACCAAACCAAAGGTTTGTGCTGTACCCATAAGCCTCCTGGGGTTAAACTGCACAACCACTTTAGTTGTAGAGCAGGTTCTGTAGGGTGTTTCTTAATCCTCTAAATTTGTTTAATCCGTTCAGCAGGAGATACCCAGGAAACCAAGACACATCCATGTTTTAGTGTGTGGATTAAAATGGATTGTGTCCCACCCCAGATCACTAAAGAAAATCTAGTCCTTTGCGACACAGAAGCCTTAAAGCAGTGCCTCCGCACCAAGTCAGAGGCACGCAGAGGTCTCCCACTTCGTGAAGGGGACCTTCAATGCAGCAGGGGTGTAAGCCCCTCCGCGTCACCACACAGGGAATAGGCGGATGGTGGCCATCGGGGAGAGGTGCACAGAGGCCCCGTACCTGGCGGCGGGTCGAGCCGGGTCCCGCTCCTTCGGAGGTAGGCCAGTGGTGGAGGGTGTGAAGCGGAGCTGTGTGGTCCAGCTACAGTCCACCGGAGGTGTTGGACGTGCACACGTGGCACGCCGGCCGGAAATGTAGCCCGCGGCTGCAGGGTGGGAGCTAGGCCTCACCGTCTGGCGGCAGTCGTCGGCACCGCGGACCTCTCCAATCAGTCTCCGGAGGCAGGGGTTGAAATCAGGGGTTGGTATGGGAGCAAAAGGGCCAGGGATGGGTGGTCTCCATGCCCCACTTCGGCTCAGGAAGGGAGAGCCCAGACAGATGCGACCTCTCTGCAGATCGACCAGGCCACGCCCAAATTATTTATAGTTAATGTAATAGGAAAAACCAGACCAGGTGGTGCCAATTATAAAATATGTGACAAACGGAAGCATAATCCTTTCCACCCCCACCACATAACTAAACCACAGGATGACATTTAAGCACAATTTACTTAATTTAATATTTTTTTCTAATTGCTCAAAGTTTGGTAACCACTGGTCTGTCACTCTTCAGGTTGTGAGGAAGGGCATCACTGAGACGTGCCAGGTCCTGATCCTCCTACTTTGTGTTGACGAATAGCTGGTGAGATACTCAATATAGCTCAGGCTGGCAGGGAAACGGGTTATTCATTGCAAAAGTGTATATCAGGGTGGGAAGCTGAATGGCAGTTGATGTGTGAAAGGGAGTTGGCAGATAACGGTGTTGTAGGACTGTATGACAGTCTCACGGCATCGGCGTTAGCCAACGTGGTTGCTTCTCCCTCTTTTATTATTTCCAAAGGCACAAGACATGGTTACCCCTTGTCCCTGCTGATTTTTGCACTAATAATAGAGCTGCTGGCGACGCGGAACCGGGCCAATCCACACAAAAAGGGAATTAAAGTTTGTAATAAGGAGCACAAAATAGCGTTATATGCTGATGACATACTAGTCACTCTATCTGACCCAGCTTGTTATCTCCCTCACTTCTTTTAAGAAATTGAGAGCTATGGTAGCCCCTCTGGTTACAAGATCAACGGAAGGCTATGTTTCACAAGAACTCAAAAATAAGTTATAACATACTTAGGACCTCATTCAGACCTGCTCGCAAGCGTTATGCGCTGGCAAGCGGGACGATGGTGGGGCACTGCGCACACGCTGTGTGTGCGCAAGCCCTCGAGCGAGTGAGAAATTTACTCACTCCGGGGCTCACTACAAACAGGGCGGCTGTCGATGTTGATCAACAGCTCACCCCGTTTTGTAGGCGGGGAGGGGGGTGGCTGGACAAACGGAGGCGTTCCTACCACAAGCGTCTCGTCACAAGCCCGATGGTCGCCACCATCACCTGGCCGCTTGCAAAAGATGTGGGTGATCACCCACAACTTAGCGAGCGGCCAGGAGGCCGGCAAAAAAAAAAAAAAGCGGCCGCCTTCATTCAGTGCGAGCGCTCGCTCTTTGCGAGCGGCTCTGAATGAGGTCCTTATTCCTTTAAATAGAACCATCTTCAGATTAAATATTTGGGGATTTACCTCACTAAAACTACCATCAACTTTTTCCAGCTAACTACCCTAAGGTATTAGTGCAATTCAAAATAGATATTGATAACTGGAGTGGCCAGATCAATATTATTAAATTGAATTTATTGCCACAACTCTTATATTTATTTCAAACCCTACCTATAAGGGTTCCCCCTTATGTCTTCAAATATTTGTAACAAATCATCTCACAATTTATTTGGTAGAAAAAATGTCCTATGGTGAGACGGAACATCTTGCAAAGGCCCACATCCAGTGGCAGTTTAGGTGTCCCAAACTTCAAGTCTTATTATATGGTGGCCTGTCTCCCTCAATGTTTACTATGGAACCAGCCGAAGTCTGAGAGAGTCTGGGTGTCAATCGAACCAGAAACGCTTAAACACTTGATTACCTCTTTGATGTGACTCCCTCGATTGACCGGGCCCAAAGCATCTTTACATCATCCCGTTATTTCCCATACCTTAGCTGTATGGGATTTTGCTAACCGTCACTATCACATTGCTCCGCCCCTGTGCACAATAATCCCCCTATTTGACTTTCGTCCAGGACTACCTTTATACGCTGGCAGAATGGAGGTGTTAGGAGTAATGATTGCTATCACCCGATACTTAATATTCTCCACATTTACAGATGTACAAATCAAATTTTCTATCCCCCACGCAAAGTTTTTTCAATATTTACAAATCCAACATTTTCTTTCAACAATTAAGTAAATTAAGCAACTAACAGACAGCTCACTTCTACTGAGTCTTTAATTTTATGGGGCCTCATCTCCACACTGTAACATTGTATGCGGAACTCATGCATCCTAGTTTCAAGATGAGGGATCCACACTAGATGGCGGTTGACCTGGGAGAAACTGTAGATAATGAATACTGGAACAATATATATGCAAACGTGGCATCTAGCTCTATATGTGTCCCAAGCGTATTCCCTTTTGGAACGAGATTAATACTCTAGCTCACTTTTTTTTTCCACCACTGTTCTAAATAGTTCCGCAAAATAACATTACTGAGGTCAGTACCAATATGTTTAAGGCCTTCAGCCATGAAATGCATGCTTTACCAGGTGCATTAAATGGAACAGAATACTTATCCCTACATGCAAATTATGAGACTCAAAAAATTCACACAGTCGTTAACATTGTCTACAATGGTTTTGGCCGGTGTTTAGAAACCAATGAGCATTGCTGGTGGTTTACAAAACTACATTAAATCCGATGCTTAACACTAGCCTACATGAATCCTAGGGATCCCAAAATGCCTTTCAGAGGAAACTAATTTTTTGTGTGCGTTTTTGGTGGTGAGTTCAAAACCCACCATTTAGTAAATCCTGGGGTTTTTATTATTTTAAATTTAAAACCCATATTTTCTAACTTAAGTTATAAAATACTACTCATTGGAGCATAATTTATTTCAGTTTTAAGTACTATCGGGTAAGATAGCAGGTAAATTGAAAAAAAAATGTACTTATTGTTGCTCCCCTTTGGCCTTATAGTTGTAATGGTCAAAGCAGTAGATCTTGGGCCGGTGTTTTTTCGAATATGTATCCCAATTATCTTCTGCTTGGACCACTCCAGACACTGGGTCACACATGAGACCAAACAATAAATTTTTCTTTTTTTATTTGCATTGCATAATTTCTCTCAAAACTAAATTTTAGGTTTTGAGTAATGTTTCCTTTAAATACATACTGGGAGTAAGTGGACATCAGGGCTATACTTATTATAGTCACATTTATACTGTATATATGGAATATAATTTTTACACTGGTATTAATGTACCAATAAATGTGCATTCCAAATTAAAGGGCATGTGGATGGTGCGAAATGTCCCTAGTGAATTTACAGCCTTCCACTGGTACAATTGAGGTTGGGTAAAAATAAAGAGGTTGTGGGCCCGATTCAGAGGTGGACGTAAAAGCGCCCGCAACTGCGTTTGTTAGCAGTCGCACGTCTGCGACTTTATGCGAATGCCAATACAAAATTCTTCCCTTGTGTACATCCATAGGTCCAAATGTGCAAGAACTTAGACGCCAACTGTCAGTGTCTGTACACGCTGTAATACCGATTGGTGCATCCTTAGATGTCTCCTTATGGCAGGTGCAGCCAAATATGGCTTCCTATGTTAGCGGTCGAGCGTCTGTGTACGCAACTACTTTCACCCACACTCTTGCGACACTCCCATAAGATGCCCCTACGACGGACCACCTCCGTGCGCTAAGACACATCCCTGTCACCGCCCAAGAATGCCCACTACATTTTCAATACAGTTATCTCTCCATGCATCTGAAATTACAGCTGCATCTCGACTCTGTCAAGACACAATCAGGCGTATGCGCAGTGCAACTTAAACGCAAAAAAATCATTCCACTATGTCCGATACCAACAGTGTGCACGCCGATACTGACAGTGTGCACGCCTCTGAATCAGGCTCTGCGTGTGGCTAAAATTAACACTATACAAGGAACAACCCTTTAAAACCTACAATCTCCACCCTTCAAAATCATTTAAAGAGGATGAAAAAATGGAGGTGGCATCGCAATGATTATAATTAGTTGGGTAGCCTGGCAGCAGCGGGCCATATATAGTTGAAGAAGGATTCTCATGATTGACTGTCAGCATTGAGTGATCATCACACATCCTACCCTGGTATTCCCTTTTGGGTTACTTAGGGATTGTCACGCCTAATGGTTTGAGTTAGTTGGAACAGGCGTGGAAGGCTGAAGTGGAGACTAGGGTGGCTTGAGCCAGGACTTTCTCATGCGTTGAGGGAAGATAGGAAACAGTGGAACTGCTGGAGGTGGTGAACCTGAAAGAGAGGACAGTAGGGAACAACTTTATTAGACTGGAAATTGAACTGGAACTGTAGTGGTAGAATCTGATAGAAACTGATGTAGTAGAATCAATGATAGGGAATTGATGAAGCAGGATCAGATTGGAACCAATGTTTGGAGGCAATCGGATGGAGACCGAAGTTAATGAATTGGAGAACTGGATCGGTTTGAGACCATTGTTGATGAATTGAAGAACTGGATCTGTTTGAGACTGATATTGATGAATTGAAGTACTGGATCAGTTTGAGACCGATGATGATGAAATGAAGTACTGGATCGGTTTGAGACCAATATTTTAATATATCGGATGGGACCGATAAATGGAGATATCGGCTGGACCCATGATTGGAGATATCGGCTGGGACAGATGATTGGAGATGTCGGCTAGGACCAATGGAGGTAGGGATGAGCAAGTCTCTGTTGTAAAACTAGACTAGAGTACTAGATGAATTGGAGACTTGATTACCAGACTTGGAACTGGAATGATACGGAGTGCAACAGATCAGATACAGAGTACCTGGGAGCTCTGCATAGGGTATACAAACGGGAAGCCGGCTGCCGGTATCCCGACAGCCAGCTTCCTGACTGCTTTATGTCTAGACGCCTGTCATTTCCCCGACGCCGGGGGGTGACTAACCCTAAGTCCCCCCCCGGGTGCCCTAAACCTAACCCTCCCCCCCCGTGGCTGTCCGCTCGCGGCACCCGGCATTCGATCGTGATGCCGGGCACCGCGAGCAGACAGCCACGGGGGGGGAGGGTTAGGTTTAGGGCACCCGGGGGGGACTTAGGGTTAGTCACCCCCCGGGAGGGTTAGGCTAGGGGGAGGGAGGGTTAGGCACCCCCGGGGGGGACTTAGGGTTAGGCACCCCCCTGGGGGACTTAGGTTTAGGCAGCGGGGAAGGGGGGGGCTTGGGTTAGGCACTTAGAGGGGGGATTAGGTTTAGGCACTTGGGGGTGAGGTTAGGGTTAGGCACCCCTAAGGAGGGTTAGGGTTAGGTTAGTTTATACTTACCTTAGCGACGATCGGGATTTCCAGCGCTGTCGGGCTTCCGCTGCCGGGAACTCTGCTTTTGTCGGCCAGGCGCTGCCGGGAATCGAACTGCCGGCCATGCGGCCAGCGGTATTTCATACCGATTCCCTGCATAGAGCTGTAACTTCATTAGAAGCGACGTTGTACTGGCAATGGAGGCCAGACAGGAAATAGAATTTATAGGGTGGATCCCCAGGAATTGGATGCTGTGATCAGCTGGTCTGTGAGCAGCACTCTGAGTGGTGGAGAAGAGACAGGTGACTGAATCCAACATGGCTGCGTCCATACAGAGTTTTGGAGGGAACTCTGGCATGTAGCTTGAGTGCTAACATGCTGAATAAACACACTGAGAGCACAGAGCAGGAATCAGTGTGGACAGACCTTATAGCCAGCTGGATGCAATGTGCAGTGCAGGAGGACCTCTGCGTCATCCGGGAGTGATGTGCGGTTCACAGCGCGAGCGGACCTCAGCTGGAACAAACACTGCAGAGGCAAAACATATGAGAAACTAATAGAATATGGCAAAAATTAGTCAGGATCGTGACAGGGATGGTGACATGTCCAAGTGGGACTCATCATCCACAGCGAAGGGGTTAAAATAAATTTAAAAAGTTCACACACAGAGACAGCAACAAGTAAGTCTTAGTCGAGAAGATGGGGCTTTTACTCATCCTCCAGAATCCAGGGGCCCTCTGCCCTCCATTAACTAATGGTGTAGGTGAGAGAACACTCTTTCATTGCCAGACAACAAATACCTCTGGAGCTGTCTACCAATTTCTCATACTATATAGATATCTATAGTTGTGTATGTGTTCTCTGTGTTAACAACACTGATGCAATGATCACTCGAAATTGATTTGAGACATATTTCTATAAAATTGTATGAAGACATTCTGAATGACTCCAGGGCTGATGTAACTGCTATACACATTAAATATTGAAATTAGGATTGTGGAGTGTATGTAAATGAATATAAATGTGCTTGTCTAGTTTCTCTCACAAAGTGCTGATGCCATTGCTAGTATTATTGTGAAATTGGTATGGTTGTATGTGATTATGAGAAATGAGGTTCTCTACTGTATATGGTTATATTTTCACTGACACGTAAGCCTTTCTTGTCTCTAGTGACACCCTACAACCCACTACTGATTTCCTATTACCTCATCTACTCAGGGTTTTTCTTTTATCACCTAACGCCTCATAAATACTTGGCAGGTTTATTAATCGGCTACCTATTTGTCAAGGCGATCCTCCTCCCCTGTTTTTTAGTCGCCAAAGAGGAAATTGGGGTTCTTATTGAGAGGTGGCACTGGAGAGATGAGAATACACTTCAGAGTGTCCATACAAAGGGCCTATAAAAAAGGAATGTGGAAAATGTTTGCTTCAGGAAGAATCAGAGAACAAATGGAATTAAATATAAGAGTCCCATGATATGGATGATCAAAAAAAGTTTTTGTTTTTTTATTTTAAAAATGCTTTGCAACAAAATAAGTTGAATGATTACTACTTAAGTACTATTTACATAAAAGAAAACAGCCCTAAAAACAATCATTCATATATATTTTTTTTAAGATTTATTTATCATTTAAGGTGCAAGAGACAATAACAACATAAACATGCAGATGAGGCTGAGCAACCATTATAAAATCAGATATACATCTGGAATATATAGTAACAATAATACCAGAAACAGTATCGCTAACAGAAATAGGCGATCATATACAATACAATATATTGCAAATAATTGGTTTAGACATAACATCTGTGAAAACTAACAACAAAAAAAGAAATAGAGGAAGAAAAAAAAAAAAGGAGAGGAGAGGGGTCCTGCTGGCACAGCGCTCTGAAATAGTATAGAGAGATAATATATGGCATTAATACAGAATTAAGAGAGTGCGCACAAGCATAAAGCAAAAAATAGAAAAAAAGGACGGTCAGAACAGAGAGGCTGAAAGTTCACCCGGCGAGTGAGAGCTGTGTGAGGAATTTTGAGAGTGGTAAAACGGGTCCCAGATCTGCACAAATCTAAAGGATTTATTGTTAAGAAATGCGGTAATCTGGCCAGATACCAAATTTTATCAATAACTAGGCGAAGAGGAAGGGTCTCCAATTGCTTCCAATGTAGTGCAACTAGACATCTAGCTGCATTCAATATTTGAACTACCAGCTTATTGGCGAGTGTATCTAGTGTTGTGATTGGTAGACCTAACAGAAAAGGCCAGGTGGTATATTTACTAAAGTGAGAGTTTTTAGAAGTGGAGATGTTGCACATAGCAAAGAAGCAGATGCTACCTAGCACCTTCTAGAAGATAATAGCTAGAATTTGATTGATTGCTATGGGGGCAACATCTCCACTTCTTAAAACTCTCACTTTAATAAATATACCCCCAGGGGTCTTTAGCTATAGGGACATTAATCACTTTACTTATCAAATTCGAAATTATGTCCTAGTATAATGCTATTTTGGGGCATGTCACAAAATGTGGATAAAAGAACCTACCGTATATTACCATAACCTCTCCAGCACTGGGAGGAAATAGAAGGAAATACTTTATGTAGTCTAGTAGGATCAAGTACCATCTGCAAAAAATCTTATTGGCATTCTCCTTAACCAAGGTTGAAATAGATGTTTTTGACATAGCCATATAAATATCAGACCATGACTGTTCATCAGATGGTGGACCTAGGTCCTTTTCCCGCTGAAGTACAAATGATAGAGAAGGAAACTGCCTACATGACAGAAGAAAAAATGGCAGATATGATGCCCTGAGCTAGGGGCCTATGATAACACAGAGATTCTAGGACAGACAAAGAGTAGAGTGGTGTCGAACTATTCAGGGATATTACAAAATGTCTTATCTGAAACCATATAAACTCGGTTGTCTCCGGGAAGTTAAATTTAGTTATGATATCAGGTAGCGATATGCAGATACCATTATCCAAAATGGAATGGGTATGTAATGCCAGCTATCGGGATGCCTCCTGTTAGAATACCAACAGCGGCACTCCGATGGTTGGTATCCCGACAGGGGTCGGGTAAGTATACTTACCCTCCCCCCTTACCCTATCCCTCCCTTTGTGTAGCCTAGTCCTAACCCTCCCCACCCGCACCCTAACCCTCCCCGTTGGTGCTTAAACCTAACCCTGTCCCCTTAGTGCCTAACCCTAACCCCCCCCCAGTGGTGCCTAACCCTAACGCTCCGCCTCAAAAACCTAACCCTAACCCCACTATGCTCCCTAAACCTAACCCCCCCCCGACAGCTAATGCTAAGGGTGCCCCGGATTTACCTCGTTCAGGCTGGCGTCCTTTGGTGTTCCAGCGTCTAGCAAAGGGACCTGGGTCAGCTCATTCTGTCCCCCACGTCCCGCCCCATCCCGCCCTTCTCCATCTCCCGCTCTGACAGCTACTCTGTCCCATTCTGCCCCAAACTGCTTCCCTTCCTCTGCTGCTGTCCTGTCCCACCCCCATGCATACCCTGCTCTAGGCGGCCCAGCAAGTTTTCTTCCTATGCGGCTAGGTTTGTCCTGTCTAGCAGTGGGAGCCATGCTGTGCATGCATGTTGGAGACTAAATAAACTTTAGTAGATTATAATATTCCCTTATAAAGTGACCAGGCATAAGCCAGGTCATTTCAATCTCCCCCTCTCTCATCCCCCGGGACTGGCCTTCCGTTCTGTCCACCCTTGTCCCTGCTGTCCAGTCCTGCCACCTCCGCTCCAAAACCCCACCTCTCCACTCCCATACTTACCCTATTCAGGCGGCTTGGTGGGTCATGGCTAGGTCTGTCCCTTCTCCCTAGCAGTGGGAGCCTCTGTAGTGGGGGCATTGTGCACCCCGGCTACCACAGAACATGCTTGTCAGAGATGGGAAAAACCTTACACACATATAATAATTATTATTTTCAAACCACTCTTTCACCACAGCATTGCATGCTGAGATCTACTTTGCCTGCTCTCACCAACCGCTGTATTGCACCACTATCTAATAATGCTTTGAAAAGTAAACATGTCATGGTGAGGTAGCTAAATGCGTGATAAATTTCCTGAAGCATTATATAAAACACCCTAGGCCTGATGCAAAATTGGATGGATAGTCACCATCTTTCTTTTGCCTCAAGCATCTGCTTCAGCCTCCTCCATTTAGGAACTCTGATCATTTCATTGGCTCAATCAATGATCGGCTGTTCCTCCTACTGGCAGGCTATTTAACTAGTTAGCTGTTGGGATGTGAGCCAGATGGGCTTTTATGACACAATCGCATCCCGTGTTATCGTGACGTCCCGCTGTGTCCCCAGTTGTTAAAGACGTCTGTTCTACACATGTGCAGAAAGTATTCTCTCCTTCTCCTCTGGCCCCATTCGAATTGCACTGTGGGGCTCATGCACTAGTAGAAATGTTCAAGGGGAACTTCAGGTCCACCCTGAGCACTATTAGGCTGAGCTGCAACAGGGAGGAATGATGATCAATCCACCCTGAGACACCATCCGCTGTGCTCTACATGTGGAGGAGGGGCGTGGTAATGCCACATAAAGGAGTATGAGCCTTGGGAGGACAGGAGCATTGTACTATATTACATGGTAACATATGGCACTGGAGCTAGTGCAACAATCGGGACCTATACACACTTATCGGTGGTGGTGGGGTGGGTGTTATGCCACTGGGGATCTATTGCCAATGGGTGAGTAGGAGATAATGTTACATGGGCCTAAGGGGTCTATTTAGTAAGCAGTGTTAGGAGAAGTGAAAAGTGAAGAGTGAAAAGTAATAAGGTGCCAGCCAATCAGCTCCCAACTGTCATTTTTAAAACACAGCCTGTGAGATGGCAGTTAGGAGCTGATTGGCTGGCACCTTATCACTTTTCACTCTTCACTTCTCCTAACACTGCTTAGTAAATAGTCCCCTAAATATTTAAAATATTTGTTTTCAACTTATTTAAATATATAAAAAAAAAATATCACACAATTTGGTTACATCTTTGGGGAAAAATATTGGCCCTGATTCAGACCCGGACGCAAGTGGCCGTTCGCACGTTCGGCGTACGTGCCGAAAAATGTAAATTCAAGCCCTCGCTCGTAATTTTGTATGCAGCTAATCTTCCGCCCCATAGTCTCCCAACCCCTCCTCTAGCTAACAAGCGAGCCAAATTGCGACCGTACATCTCCAATTTTGCATGCAGGGAACGCTCGCACAAGTCCAAACCGGAAGTGGGCCTGTCAGATTTCGATTACCTGCTCGTTCATTCTGCATACCTACTTCAATCGTATCATGCCAATCAAGATATCAATTAGCTTAATTGCTCTTCACATGTTTGCAATTCGTTTTTTTTCCATTTTCAATAAACTTTACTCTTGTCCGTGTTTGTTTTTTCACGCAGAATACGTACGGTTTAAACAATGGTTTCTTTTATCCAAAATACATGTTTTTGTCATTTTTCCTATTGTTTTCCGTGTTTTGTCTGACGCATATTTTACTTGTTTCATTTTTTTATTTAAATTAGCTAACGCGTGTCACTGCATTAAGCCAATCATAACTCACATTAGATTTTTTAGCCTGTCGAACACATGACTCATACACTAACCAATAGAATGGTTCCTGTTAATTTTCCAAATACATTAGCCAATCAAAATTATTTTCTGGTCTTTATTAAAACTGTTTTTTCCAAAATCCACCATTGCCATCATGAGAGCCTCTGCGTTCACCAGGCGGGAGCTTCTTGTACTGACGGAGGTAATGGACCGGCGGATAACCAGCCAGCCTCCCCCCATCAGCAACAGAGAGAAGCGTTCCGCCTATGCGGAGGTTCGCTGCGGCCTGCGCTCCTTCGGCTCACGCCGACAGATCGGCCAGCTGGAGCGCAGGTGGTCGGATCTGCAACGACGCACGCCACGCTTGCTGGCATGTTTTAGACAGCGTATAGCTGAAAGTAAGTCTATTTTTTTTGCTTTCCTTTTTTTTTTTGCGGCCCTAACTGCGTGTGCATGTTTTCATTCTTGGCCTGTTTGTTTATTTACTACATATCTGCATGTGCATGCTTTCATTCTTGCCCTGTTTATTTATTTACTACATATCTGCGTGTGCATGTTTTCATTCTTGCCCTGTTTGTTTTTTTAGTCCATATCTGCGTGTGCATGTTTTCATTCTTGCCCTGTTTGTTTTTTTAGTCCATATCTGCGTGTGCATGTTTTCCGTTTTTTATTTTTTATTTGTAATTTTTTTGGATGTTTTGAAGGTAAAAAATTAAACAAAACTTAAATTGTTATCCATCATTTAGGGGCAGAGCGCAGACTACGTCGTCATCGGCAGCGACGACGTCGGCCTCGTCCCCTATCCCCAACTCCCAGCCAATCCTCCTCTCCCCAACCTACCCCTAATTCACCCTCCAACCCAGCCTGGCCAGACCCGGATGCCCCTCCCTCTAGGATACTTCCCATCCCTCAAAATTCCCCCTCCCCTCAAACCCCTCTCTCTTTTCATCACCCTCCCCTCCAACCACTCCTCTCTTTTACACCCCCTCCCCACCTTCAGAAATCACCCCTCCTACAACAGACCTGCATTGGCCTACCTCCGAGGAGGACGATGGTGGGGCTACAGGTCCAGGCGTCATTGTCAACGGTATGTTTCCCTTTTACCTTTTTTTTTATTTTTATTGTTTTTTGGTGGATGTTATCCTTTGCCTGTGCATTTTTCAAATTTTAGTTATTTATAATGTTTGTTATATATATCTTGGTTTAAAAATGTCTATGATGTTTTCCCCTTACACTTATCACACATGTCAAAACACTCATACTTGTATCTCTTGTTTACGGTACCCTCAAATGTAGTTTTTGTGCGTACTTCTCCATTTTTAAATTTTTTAGTTTTCTGAGTCATTTTTGGGAATTTACTTGGGCCAAGAATGTTGGATTTGAATTGTAGTGTTTGTCCAAATTGTCACTTTTTGTAAAGTTGAATTTCCTTTTGAAGTTGTTTGTCAAACAAAATTAAGGTTTTTTTTTTATTAAGCACCTCAATTTTTTAACCCACAGAGGACCAGAGGCGGCTGACGGAGGCAGCAGCGTGTGTGCAGAGGCTGAGGGGCCATGTTATAGGCATGCTGGTCATCCTCGATCACATGGCGGGGATCCTGTGTCACTAATTTTTTGTTTTGCCCAAAATTTGGACATGTTTGATAAAAATAAAAAAACAAGTTTGGTTTAAAGTCTCATTCCTTCTCTGTAAATATTATATTGTTTAACCTTACATAAGTCGACTATTGCAGCAAGTTTATTAAAGTAATGTAACTTAGATTGTAGAAAGCTGAAATATTTTTTTATGTAAGCTGGCACATTCAACACCTAACAATACCAATAGGTTTGTAGAATTATCAGCATGTTTTTTTTTTTTTGGGGGGGGGGTAAGGTAAATATTAAATGAAACCTGCTTAGGCAGAGATTAGAAAACATACTGATTCACCATAATACCTTTGGGTGTTTGTTTTGAGCCACTAAGCATGGTAAAATACTGCAAAATTTTAATCATTACAGGATTAGCCCTTAAGCAAATTTTCATTTTTTGAACCAGGTTACACTTGCATGTAATTTAGAAAGGAAATGTTTTTTTAAACGTAACAAAAAAATTTTTAATCGAAAATAAGAAACACAAAGTGATTTTTGACAATCAATACACACAGTGAAAACACTCAAAAAATCAGCCTACAACCAAAAAAACACATAAAAAACAATCAAGAACTGTTTGACGAAGTAGCATGCCAACATGATTCCACAAATGAGTTGACGACAAATTTGGTCCAGAAGTTAAATCCAATGTGTCCACATGAAGTCAATTTTTAGGATCAGGTAGTAGTCATCGTTTTCCCGAAAAATATTATGGAATAAAACACAAAAAGATTAAAAAAAAGTTAACATTTTTAATTACATTATTACATGTCTACATTGTGTCATCTAACTTCATTTGGGACAATAATGACCTAAAAAATTGGGCCACCACATCATCGCGTATGGCCCCCCCACATACTGACCTCTGACCAACCTTGGGGGGGCCATCCTCAGGTAAGGCATCCTCTGGCTGCATTGGGACACCACTCCTTATGGCAATGTTGTGAAATATCCCACACAGGACCACAATTTTCTAAACCATATCCGGCAAATACATGAGGTCGCCACCAGAGTGGTGGAGGCATCTGAATCGGCCTTTTAAAAGGCCGATACAGCGCTACACCACTTACCTGGTGGCTGTAAGTGCGGAATTATACTCACTTTGTGGCCCTGGTGTGGGAGCCAAATAAGGAGTGAGCAGCAAGGGCGTGCAAGGGTAGCCACTGTCTCCTGTGAAAAAGAAGTAACAAAATCAGGATCACTGTGTATCAAGCTTTGCATTGGTATCTAAAAAAGGTCTCCACTTACCCAGAAGCCACGCATCACCAGCTTGTAGGTTGTTTAATTTATGCCAAATCCCTGATTGCCGGATGACGAATGAGTCATGTGCACTCCCGGGTAATTTTGCATTCAGGGACAGGATCTGGAGGGAGGCATCACATACCACCATTACATTCAGTGAGTGATAGTGTTTTCGGTTCTGAAAAATGGCCTCCAACCGTGCTGGAGGCTGAAGTGGTATGTGAGTACCATCCACAACCCCTATGATGTGTGGGAAGCCAGCTATTTGGTAAAAATTGGCCTTTGCCACACTAAGGGAACCCATATCCAAAGGCATTTTAATAAAATGATGGAGGTGCTTGAAAAAGGCCTCCATCACTGCCCTCAGGATCCTTGAAAAGGAGGATTGGGAGATTCCCGCAACTATTCCCACCGTGGTTTGAAAGGATCCTGAGGCACAGAAATGTAACACCGCCATTAATTGCGTAAGTGGTGGTATTGCTGTAGGACTGTCAATTTGCCGCTCAAGATCACTCTCTATTAATGAGAGTGTCTATGATGATTTGGGGCGGAAGACGGTAGCGCCTTAACACCTCATCATCGGGCATTCCAAAAAGGGTGACACGTGTTCTATATATCTGGGGCCTTGCACGCCTACGATGCCTACGCCTGGGACGAGATTGAGGTTGGTCGGCTTCCGGCAGCATGGCCACAATAATACGACCAACATCAACCTGAAATGGTAAGTAATGTAGTTAAGGTATGTTGCCCAAAAAATTGCCAAAAAAATACTTATCTTTTCGTTAAAATCCAAAGATGCTTACATACCGGGGTATTGTCATGATTTCAAAAACCTACATTTCAAAATCCAAAAAAAAGTTTAGAATTTGGGGTGGCCATTTTGTAATCTTGTGATTTTAGAAAATGGGCCAAAATAAAGGGGGGGAGCACACATTTCGAACAATAGAAAACCTACATTGAGAGGACTTTCACAATTTGCCCAAAAAAAAGCACCCAAAAATTTGAACGCTAAATGGTTCACATTTTTACAAGGGGAATAAAGCCTACAAAAGTGTGCTAAATGGTTTGCATTTTTACAAGGGGAATGAAGCCTACAAAAGTGCGCTAAATGGTTTGCATTTTTACAAGGGGAATGAAGCCTACAAAAGTGCGCTAAATGGTTCGCATTTTTACAAGGGGAATGAAGCCTACAAAAGTGCGCTAAATGGTTCGCATTTTTACAAGGGGAATGAAGCCTACAAAAGTGCGCTAAATGGTTCGCATTTTTACAAGGGGAATGAAGCCTACAAAAGTGCGCTAAATGGTTCGCATTTTTACAAGGGGAATGAAGCCTACAAAAGTGCGCTAAATGATTCGCATTTTTACAAGGGGAATGAAGCCTACAAAAGTGCGCTAAATGGTTCGCATTTTTAACATCCCCAAAAAAACCTTAATGAGTCCAAAATATGCGAAGAACAATACATGAACATTTTAAAATCAAGTTAAAATCAAAACTTACCAATACACGATAAATAAGTCACAGAACAAAAACGTCGTTGGGGCACAGCCAAAAAAAACCTACAACCAAAAAAAAAACATATTTTTTGACCCAAAAAAACTATTTTGTAGATCCATAATTTACACAAGGATGACGGGAAAAAACTTACACAAAAAATACACCACAAATAAAATAACCACACCAAAAAATGCGAACGGAAAGTTGTTAAAAAAAAAACACCTCGAACACACTCCAAAAAACCTCCTCCAAACACTACTCCCTCCAACAATACACTCCGAACCACGCAACCTCCAACAAACAACACCTGCCACCTCGACTCGAGTCGCCAAAAGCCATAAATAGTGTTTCGTTTCCCGCTCAAATTAAGGACGGATCATAGGAACGCACAATCAATGATGTGGACGAATAATAAGGACGCATGTATAAATACGTCACGGAAAAAAATAAACGGTCTGGTGCAGTTCAAGTTTTAACAAGCAAAATGGCTACAGACCAGCCAAACAATGGCCAAGAGGTCGCCGGTAAGTATTTCTCTCATTTCTCTTCAAGTATTATTTAGAACCAGAATAGAGTGAAAGATTGACATCTAAATTGCCAAAATTTTAATGTAAATAGGTGTTGAGGATGACATGGAAGAGGCTGCTGGGCCCAGTATTCCGGCCAAAGCTGGCAAAAAGAAAAGGCAGCCACAATTCACAAGAAAGGAGATGGAGGTTTTGATTCAGGAGTGTGTGGACATCCTGCCACAGGCAGACAGGAATATGGGTGTAAGCCAGAAGTGGAGAATGTGGGAGGAGATAGCCAGTGCTGTCAATAGGGTGGATGATTTTGTCCGTCTAGCCCGGGATGTCAAACGCAGGTAAGTTAAACCAAATAAAATAAAAAAAGAGGATACAGGGCCAAATAATGCAGGAATAATGCCAACTTTTTCACCCACAGATGGGAAGACTTCAAATATCGCCTGAAGCAAAAACTGGCTGACAGGGCTAGGCATGCAAGGGGGACAGGTGGGGGTCCCACCCCTGTGTCATTGGAGCTGACTGATTTGGAAGAGCTGGCACAGGGGTGTGTGCAGGATGTGGAGGTGTTTGGCGTGTCCAACATGGATACGGACATGCCAGACTTTGCGGCTCCTCATGTTGTCCCAGGTAAATGTTGTGATGTAACCAACTCTGAAATGTTTTTGAGACAATATGTAGATTCTAATGTGACTCTTTTCTCTTTTTTCTCACAGAGACACAGGCAGATGAGTCTGCTCCAGAGGGGAGCCTTGGCCACAGAATTTCTGCTGGCTCTGCAGGGGAGGAACCAGTACATCCGGCTGAGGACCCTGCAGAAGCCAGTCCAGGGCAATCCCTATCGCAGGCAGTGTCCCTCCTCACAGAACTCAATTTTAAATCGGATTACCATACGGAGATTCTGCAGAGGATGGACGCCAGTCTGCTACGGGTGGCTGAGGCCCTGGAGCAAAATGCTGCGGCCAATGTGACCATTGGTCAGGCCCTGGCTGAAAATACCAGGGCCAACATCAGAATAGCCAATGCCCTGGAGCAGCTCGTTCGCCAGCACATGGTGGAGCCGACCTCCCTTCCTGCCGGAACATCAGGATCCTCCACCTCTGGCCCAACAACAGCCATTCCTCCAAATGTGCCTAGCCCTGTGCCTAGTCCAGAGGCCACAACATCTGCCTCTGGACAGGCCAGCCAGAGGACATCCTGGACCCAGTCTGGCACCCACCCTACCCCAGCCAAACGGGGAAAAAACGATGACAGCACTGGCTACTTTTCCCACACTCCTTCTGTGCTTGCCCCATATTCCTTTAGGGCCAAAACTTCCCTCTCCTTTCTTGTGAATTGTTTTTAATGTGTTTGTTTAAGTTTGCCAACACTGGTAATATGTTTGTCATAATTATTTCAGTTATTATTGCCTAACACTGCCCAAAAACTGTATTTGCCAAATGCACCAGAAATCTTTAAAAATGTGTGTATGAAATTAAAAATTTGAAAAATGTTCTCCATTGTATTGTGACATTATTTTAAAAATGGTTTAGAGTTAATCCTGGCCCACAAGCCAAAAACGAAATCCACCCCCAAAAAAAGGGTTTAAAAAAAAAGGGTTCTTTAAGGAACACTTTGAAATTAAAAAAAGGATGCAAATTCTCCAGGCCAAAGCAAAATGGTAAAATACACACAAACATGATGACATTATTGTTACAATATCACAAAACTGGGCAGCACAGACGGTGTAATGGTTAGCATTACTGCCTCACAGCGCTGAGGTCCTGGGTTCGATTCCCACCACGGCCCTACCTGTGTGGAGTTTGTATATTCTCCCTGTGCTTGCGTGGGTTTCCTCCGGGTACTCCGGTTTCCTCCCACACTCCAAAAATATACTGGTAGGTTAATTGGCTCCCATCACAAATTAACCCTAGTGTGTGCGCATGTGACAGGGAACATAGATTGTAAGCTCCACTGGGGCAGGGACTGATGTGAATGGGCAAAAATACTCTCTGTAAAGCGCCGCGGAATATGTGTGTGCTATATAAATAACTGGTAATAATAAAACCCCCCAAAAATTGTAAAAATGTACGCTAATTGATTGTGTAATCCTGAAATTAGCAGCTGAGATTTTCACCTGCGTACGGTTTTGTGCTAACCAAAAAAACTCTTTTCAAAACACATTACAAGCTGGTTTGCAATTCAAAGTTGATTGTTTTTCTGACAAGCCGTGATAAATCGATGAAACATCGAGGAGGCCCGGACCGGAGGACAAGCCCATCGCCATTGTGGTCGAGTAATCCACACCCCAAGCTGTGCGAGCAATTTGAACGGAAAGAGGATCAGCCAGTGACGTATGACTTGGTACGAACACATTTGACGTTCGCATCAGATAATTTATGTACGCCCCAAAAACGCCTCGCCATGCCTGCGTTTTTCCATCTCCACCCCCGTCAACGCCCAAAAACGGCCTGTTCTGTCAATCACATTTGAAATGTCACTTCCTGTTCGCAATTTGACGAATGAGACAAAAAAAGCTTGCAATCTGCCGTACGCACATGCGCAGTGTAACACCGGCGCATGCGTGGTTTCACAACATCGGAATGCAACGAGCGTATTGATGCTAACGAACGGCTCTGAATTAGGGCCATTGTCAGTTAAATAGTTAAACCTGCTCACACTTCAACTCAGTATCAGATCTTCGTCATGTCTCCCTACTGTAGATATCAGACTCACACAGATTCTTTCTGTATCCTGTCATGCTACTCAGCATTACAGCCTGTAATCCTGATGCCTCATACCTCTCAGCAACTCAGTTTACAAGTTCATTGCAGCAGACCTCTTTGTGCCTTATGCCTCACGGTACTACACTATCCTTATTGCTGAACTCCTCGTGCCTAGTTACTCATAGTACTTTACTATACAGCCTCGTCCTGGCAGCTGACCTCCTCGTGCCTTATAATACAATGCCTATACACTCTCCTTTTGCCTTGTGCCGAGGCCCGGCAACAGGGGGGCCTAAGGACACAACTATACCGAGCCCCGAGGCAGTAGGGGCCCCGGAGTCTAACTGCTGCATGTGCTGCTGCTGCAGTAATCAGCAGGGTGCAGGCATATGCAGGGCCCCTGCTGATCAATGCAGCAGCAATGCAGGCAGCGTTTTGAGGGAAGCCACTGTACTGCCTCGGGCACCCAGGGATGGGCTGGGATGGGGGGCATGGTGCCATATGACCCTCCAGGCCAGTACGATTTAAGCTTTGGGGGTCGCCATTTTCCTGCAGCCACATGCTGCATAGACATGTAGGCGACCCCCGGAGCTGGCCGGCATGCTCTCACTTCAATCTGTCGCCGGGACCTGGAGATGCTGAGCACTAGGTTGGGGGCGGAGCTACCTGATGACTCCTCGGATCTCTCAGCCAGTGGTCTGAGGAGTCTGATATCAGTTGAACTGTTTTTATTTTGCGGATCACTGGCTGACTGAGCAATCTGAGGAGTCAGATTAGGAGGAGGGGCAGGGCAGTGGAGCACTCTGGCCAAGGGGGAAGGATTGGAGAGCATTGTGAAGCACGGTGGATGAGAGAAGGGGAGCAGTAAGCACAATCTAGATGGGGAGCAGTCAGTGTGTGTGGGATGTGGATGAGGAAGGAGAGCACAGTATGGGATGTGGAGCGCAGTGTGGGATGTAGTCGGGGGACGGGAGAGCAGTATGGGATGTGGATGGGGAAGGGGAGAGTAGTGTGGGATGTGGATGGGAGAAGGAGAGCACAGTGTGAGATGTGGATGGGGGAAGGGGAGCTCAGTGTGAGATGTGGATGGGGGAAGGGGAGCGCAGTGTGGGATGTGAGATGTGGATGGCAAACGCAGTATGGGATGTGGATGGGGAAGGGGATAAATGTAAAAGTAAATGTATATAACATTTATACCGTATCTATTGATATTCTTTTCCGTCAGCTCTCTTTCTTAGAAAAGCCGGGGTCACTTGCTTATGTTTGCCCTCCAGCCTGAAAGTTGCCATCCAGCCCCTGCCGGCACCAACAATGAAAGACCGAACAGAGGAACCGCGGAAGACAGCCAGAAGACATAGTATAAGGTAAGTAAGTGTGGGGGCTGAAGGGGTCTCGGGATTGAGATACAGAATTGGGCTAAGACTGGAGAGACACAGGGGGACTGGATACACAAGAAGGATGAGGCTCGGGACCTGTACCTGCCAGCGACCCGCGGAGTAGGCCCCTAAAAAGAAAATGGGTGTACAGGGCCCCATGATTTCTTTTGCCGGTCCTGCTTGTGCCGCAGCAATCTGTACCTTCCAGGGGTACTTAGTAATAGTTCTTTCTCTTCCGTTAACCCCTGGTGCTAATTTGGAGGCCTTACCCCCGCTTCATACATGTATAAGCAACGGAGCCCAAACCTCCATACAGGGTCCCTGATGAACAAGTTAGACTAAGTGTCCCTGGGAAAGCAGTGCCACACCTTCAAAGACTGAACCAGATCCTAATATTTTCTTGAGCACTTTGACAATGTTCATTGAACAATAATATGATTTAAATGTAATGGGTTAATTGTAGGGAAGGACATCAAATATCGTTGTCAGGGTTCAGCCTAGGATCGGCTATCTCTTACCTCTGTGCCGGCTTCCCCTGACTTCCTTGTGGTCAGACGCCGGGTGCAATGAGGGGTGTGATGCTGAGTATTCTACCTTAGGCGCTTTAGGCAAGAAAATCACTGTTCTTGATCCCCACGTACCTCTTCTATTTACATGGTAATGTACGCCAAGCCAGCTCGGTGCTTACAGTCACCAAAATCAAACCACAATGATTTTAAGAACTCTACTTGAACAAGAGCTTACTCCAAGAATCACATCTCATAATTCCTATGTTTGCTCATGTCAAATAATGGTCATACTGATAGATGCAGAAAACAAAAAATGTTTATTATACAGTTATTATGAACAAACATACACAGAATGTAAATAAAAGGTGGTTTTGAGTTTCAAACTAGGATAGAGGGCAATAAAGCATTTTGCAAAAACTGTCCTGCTATTCTAAATGTAAATGTACATTTTTTATGAACAAATGTATTGTTCAATCTAGCATAGAACAAGTTAACTGCAAGTTTAGGCTCAGGCCAATCACCTTGCAATTTAAGCCTAATTTAATTTATTAGAGTAGAGATGCCCATACATGGTGCAATTTTTTTTACACAATTTGGCTGTTTTCGATCATTCGTAATGACCAATCATGTAAAGAGTGGCGTATTGCAGTAAGATGGCGATGCGCCTGACCGGCATCGTGTATCGGCATCGCAGATCAACTGCACCTGCAGTAAGATTTCGATCTATCGTGTAGGATTTGACACACATCGTATGCTATTTTGCTTGATGCACGATTGCGATGTGCGATTTACAATGTCCCTGGCCACTCCCCTCCTCCATTTTGTAACAGGCAACCGGAGAAGTGGAAGCAGCAGCATTGTGTCTTGCGGAGGCTTGTGCGTTGTAAAAAGTGAGTAATCGCCTGTATTCTATGTACACCCCGAATCATCAATGTACCCATGCACCTCCAATGCCATGTACCACTAATGCATACTAACCACTGCACCCCCAATGCGTATTAACTCCTGCCCCACCAATGCATAATAACCACTGCACCCCCAATACGTATTAACCCCTGCCCCACCTTTTCATAATAACCACTGCACCCCAATGCGTATTAAGCCCTGCCCCACCAATACATATTAACCCCTTTCACCCCCAATGCGTTTTAACCACTGCACCCCCAAGGTGTATTTTAACCTCTTCACCCCAATGTGTAATTTAACCACTGCACCCCCAATGTGTAAATCCCTGCACCCCCTATGCACAATAACCACTGCACCCCCAATGTACCCTATGCCACCAACGTGCCACCAACGTACTAGCCCATCAATGTTATGACAGTGTAAGACAATGCAAGTTGTCCCCCAATTGTTTTTTAAACAAAAATTACTATGAAAATAAACTGACACAGGTTTAAAAATGTATTTAGAACACATTTAAAACATGTCAACTAATTAAAATATTAAACTGTTAAAACATTAAAACTTTCAAATTTTAAACACGTTTTTTCTGTTTTCTCACAGAAATGGTGCAAGGGAGCGCCAGTTTGTCACTGGCTTTCTGGAGCGCTATCGTGCCCACGAATGTCTGTGGCGCATAAAGGGGGCCGACTACAGCAATAAATACAAGAGGGCTGCTGCAATTGAAGAGCTTGTAGTTTTAGCAAGCCATTCCATGGCGAGGCCTCCCTGAAGTTAAAACCAAAATTCAAAATTTTCGTACGGGCATCTGCTGCGGGGGCCGATGAGGTCTACACCACTAACTTGTGGTACTTTGACCTACTTAAGTTCCTGCATGAACAGGAGCCGCAAGCGCTCATGGTCGAGAGTGTCCCTGGGGAGCAGCAAGAGGCAGGGGCAGAACTATGGGAGAAAATGGAGGCGCCTGCCGCTGGGTTCCAGCACTGAAGGGGCACCTCCTCCATTGCCCACAATATTTTAACCCCAATTAGGGCTGTAACTATGTACCCGGAGTGTACCGTCATGGATGCCAAATAAATGGCACCTCTTCCTGGCACCTGAGAAGCCACTATACACTAGTGGAGAGCTCAGTGTCAGACCATCAGCTGCCGCCTCCATCTATCTGTAGCCTGTCCTTACTCATTGATGTTGCTGCTCCTCAGCAGCTTCTTTTGTCAGTGTGACACATCCGACGCCCCCCCTCACCCACAACTCCCTGTCTTACTCCTCCCTGGCATGCCTATATTCTGTGTGCAACTGCGGGTGTATCTGCTTGCGAAATGCTACATTACAGTGTCAACGGCTGTGACGGGTGGCACCAAATTATAATTTGGCTCCGGGCGTCTGGGATGAACTTACACCACTGACAAGAGGACACCGTTGAACCCAAACTTCCATCCTCTTTGGATGTGGTAAGTACAGACATAGGGCCTTATTCAGACCTGGTCGCAAGCGCTGAGCGTTCGCACCCGGGTCGATGTTTGCCCACTGGGCATGCGCACGTCGGAGCCGGCTCCGACGTGTGCATGCGCGAGACCCGGCTAGCGACGGACGCTCCGTCGCTACGGGTCTCGCACCAAAGGGGTCGATGGTGATTGGCAGCTCGCCCAGTTTGGGAGGCGGGCAGGGGGGGTGGCCGGCCAAATGGAGGCGTTCCCGACGGAACACTTGCCTTTTGTGGGCGGCCCCACTGACATCAGCAGTGATGTCAGTGGGGAGCTTCCTGCTCGATCAGAGCAGGAAGCTCCCTGGGGCTTGCGCTTGCCGAGACCCAACCTTAGGGTCTCGTCGCAAGCCCCGATGGTCACGATGGTCTTGACCATTGCGACCATCACCCTGGTCGGTCGCTAAGCTGTGGTTGGTAACCCACAGCTTAGCTAGCGACCAGGAGGCCGCACTAAAAAACAGAAGCGGCCGCCCTCATTCAGAGAGAGCGATCGCTTCTTGCGACCGCCTCTGAATGAGGGCCATAGTACATACACACCATGCCAAATGTTTTTTCAAAATTCAATAGTTCACAATTGTCCATATCACACTAGCAGATACTGTCCTCCTGCCATGGTACTGCCCCTACTCCATTAAAGTAGGCCAGGTATTGCTCCCTGATCTCTTTAGGCCGCGCAGTCCCTGTTGACTCCACAACTGCAGATGGGGCCACAGAGGGCATTTGCAATGCATCCTGTGGATTGTCCGGGTCGTCTGCCATAGCTGTGTCTACTGTCCTCTGTTGTATAGTGGAAGTTTTGCGGAGGAAATTGTGGAGGACACAGCAGGTCAAGACGACGTTATCTATTTTGTCCACACGTAGATTTATAGCTGTATGGAAGATTCTGAATGTGTGGCATAGAATTCCAAAAGTGTTTTCCACTATCTTCCGTGCCCTGGATATACGGTAATTGAAGATGCACTTTTCTTTCATCAGACCCCTTTGCGCATATGGCTCAGCAAGTTCATGAACAGCAAATGCCACATCAGCTACAAAAATGTAGTTTAGGCCGTGCTTTGTTGCCTCTGTATTTGGCAAATTCAGACGGTTGGTGTTAAGTTCTTCAAAGAAGAGGGTTCATAATTGGTGTTCACCACCATGAACACTATACTAAAAAAACCCTTATAATTGTAATAAAAGGATCCGCTGTAGGCAGGTGGGTTAATGTGAATATGTTTGCCATCAATGGCTTCACCGCAGTTGAGGAAATTCCACCTACATTCAAATTCCTCTGCAATGGACTGCCACTCATCCACCGTTGTTGGGAACTAGAATAAAGAAAGACGAAACTAAATATTAGAAAACATGTTATTAACATTAACCTTTTCTCTCTCTCCTCCAACAGTCTACAACACCAGACCGCGACCTCACCACTAGTCTGCCAATGGCCACCCGAAGCGAGAGCGAGGCTGAATTTACTCAGTCTGCTTCCAGACGGCAAAGGTACCAGCGCAAGACCCAGGCACAGCCAGTTCCCCTGCTTAAACAGGTTGAGCAGGCCCTACAAAAGCCCCCGCACATGTTTCACCACCTGGGCACTCATATAGCCAGTAGTCTCCGGGAAATGGATGAGACTCAAAAAATACATGCCCAGAGGATCATCTACGAGACAATGATCCGGGGGAGATTGAAGCAGCTGGTCAACACAACAAGGCTGACGAATGAGCCTCTGACCCTGACAATGGTGCAGCCTCGTTATGGGTCATTCTCATCCCATTGCTAGCCGCCACCAAGCTATCAGGCCACACAACTGGGGCCAACCCCTTCTCATCCCATTCCATTTACCTTACTCCCGAACCCACCGACCCCTCCACATCCTCCTCAGAGGTTCTTTACAGAGCCATGTTGGCGGAGGATGCGGAGCCCCCCCCCCATTTTTAAAATTATAATTTCAAATATCAACAAGTTTTATCTCTCCCAATAGCTAATGCATGGTATACAGCACGGATGATGTGGATTGGACACGGTCACTAAACACATGGCAGAAGGACAGATTGGGCAATGCCGGGGCCTCGATCTGGACTTGTGCCATGTGCTTCTTGGCCTATTCAATCCGTCGTCTGACACACTGTATACCATGCAGCTGCCTAGCTATTGGGAGAGATAAAACTTGTTGATATAGCAGTTTGTATAAATTTGTATACATTTAAAA
This sequence comes from Taudactylus pleione, assembly GCA_031769625.1. Classification (NCBI taxonomy): domain Eukaryota; kingdom Metazoa; phylum Chordata; class Amphibia; order Anura; family Myobatrachidae; genus Taudactylus; species Taudactylus pleione. Next base: position 16,392,605 of record JAUIMM010000012.1, on the reverse strand, counting down.
CCATGTTGGTTTTGGTAAACATTAAAAAGCAGCCATGTTGGTTTTGCTTTTATGTAAAAATATGTTTATTGATATTTACAGCCATGTTGGTTGATTTATTTCCCTCAGTGTGAAGAAAAAAAAATGTTTTTTTCTTTCACCTGAAATAAAAATGTGTAGTGTTTTTACTCACCTTAAAGTAGTGGTACTTCAGGACATTCACAATGGCTTTGCAGGTGTCCGGGATGATGCGCCCCAAAGCTTCAGGTCTTCAAAGGATCTTTCTGTAACCAGGTACCTCAGGGTAGCAATGAGCCTCTCCTCAGCCGGGATGGCTCTCCTCATGCCTCTGGATATAGGATGTCACCAGACACAGCAACTCCTGGAAGGTGGCATCATCCATACACTGGTAGTTATGGTAATCATCCGGGTTGTTCTCCATAATCTCCATCAACAGAGGCATATGGGAGCGACTCTCAGTCACTCCTTGGTACAGCTAGACCTCATCCTCCTCCTCTCCTCAGCTCCATCACCTTTCATCTTCAAATAGCCATAGGCTAGCAGAAGCTTATAGCAATAGGAATCCTTCACCACAAAATGTAGCATAGAACACACTTTGTTAAAGGCAAATTGAAAACAAGGCAAAGCACAATAGCAATGTACAGCATTCAGCAGGGTATAAAACCAAGCCTCACTAGTCACAGAGCAGAGTGTGCCCAGATCTAAAATGGATACTGCCTGTTCTAACACATAGATAAGCCCTCTCCTATTGAGATTCCAGCAGATGCATTGTGAGGTTGTTTGCCGCATACGATATATTGTAAACGATTTGCAATCGTTTTACGACACATTTAATAGTATGCTCGTTTGTACATTCGTTTCATTTGTTGGCACAAATCGTAAAGAATTTCAAGGGAAGAATTTTCAAGGGAAATCGTATAAGAGATCGCATCGTATACAAATCGCACTGTGTATGGGCACCTTTAGTCTGCCATCTGCTTGTGCATTCTACATGCCGTTTCCCTACTCCCATTTTGGTGGGAAAATTCTGGGACAAACCTTATGGGAGAACATGTCAAGTCTTTGACCTTTGGATTAATATTGTGCTGTTTAGTGGCAATCATTAGATATAAATGATGATAATTGCATATATTGGGCCTGAATCTGAGTAGGCTGCCAGAACAATGTCGGACGCAGTAGAGCGATGTTTTTCATCTGCGCAAGTGTATGAGTCACAACGCACATGCATCCTGATTTTGTTTATACAGAGACGCAGAACACAGTAGCAGAAATGTAATGTTCCTGGACGGTGAGTGGAAGGTAACAGAGGTGGCTAAAGATAGATGTTGTGTCTTATGGGAGTGTTGTAGGCATGTGACTGATCTCGGTTGCGTACAGAGAAGCACAGCCACTCACATACTGTAGGAGGCCATACTCAGACAGAGAAACTGAACCTGCCTTAGGGCTGTTGCAAACTTCAATGGTGCGACCAATGGTGCGTCTAAAGACGCACCAAGTAGTATTTCAGTGACTACGTAGGCTGATAGCAGGCATAACAGTCCTTGTACATTTGGCAACACAGATGTACACCAGGAAAGGGCTTTGTAGCGGCATTACCATAAAGTTGCAGACATAACTGTGGCCAGGGCTGCCATCACAAATTGTGGGGCCCGGGACTGACAAAATAGGCCAGGGGCGGGCCGGGCCCCCCTAGTCCACCCCCCCTCCCCTACCTTATTCATTCACAATAGAAAAAAAAATCGTCAAATGTTTGGGGCAAAAATTGTTAAGCTTTCTCCACTCCCCCCCTATTTATTAAATCCAGTCTGTGCCATGATCTGTCCAGCTTTCCCCACTTCACTAACAAACCCATCCCATTTATTAAATCCAGTCTGTGCCATCCGCCCAACTCTTTTTCCCCCACTTCACCCCCCCGTTTATTAAATCCAGTCTGTGCCCTGCCCAGCTCTTTTTCCCCCACTTCACTCCTCCCACGTTTATTAAATCCAGTCTGTGCCCCCTTCCCAGCTTTTTTTTCCAACTTCAGTTCGCTGCCCCTTCCCTGTATATTATTATTTAATCCATCTGGCACCTGCCTGCTGTGCACAGCTTTTTCCACTTACCATATTTCCTTGTAGAAGGCTCCGAGTTCCCCGCTCCGGCGTCTTCTACTCTTCCCTTCTCGATCCGCGGCTCCTCTGACCTCTTCCTCCAGCGGCGCGCGTGACGTCATGACGTCAAGCGCGCCGACTCCTAAACAAACTTTATTACACATAACAGGGGCCAACAGGTATCCTTCAGGTTGGTGGAGGAGCGCCTCCTCCTCCACTAGGTCGGCAGCGGCGGGTGTTAGCTAGCAAGCGTCAGCTAGCGGTAGCAGTGGCCGGGCCCCCCCCATTCAGCCAGGGTCCGGGCCCGGGACTCCAGTCCCGGCAGTCCCCCCCTGATGGCGGCCCTCTGTGGCAAAAGATGCAGGGAAGAAGGCGAGTGTGCCCAACTCAGGCCCATGGTGTGATCCTTTATATCTGCTGCTCAGCTGAAACAATGTTCTATTGTGAATCTGTTAATAATTGTACTATTGTCTGATATAATAAATTATACTATTACTGTTTTTCTATAATTATATTTTATCACCACCAAATATTATGATTCTGCATTTGTAGATCCATCAGTGATTTTGGATATGCATTACAGTATATGGCCACCAAACATTTGGAGTCTGCATTGTGTAGTGAAATCTAGCATATGGTCTGCATAGTTGTCACTTATAGGGATTGTGTATTGTACAGAGGTCATTAGGATACATTAAGTTGTATAAGGGATAAAAAAATGTTCTTTGTTTTGCATATGGGTCAATATCAAGTTTCTGTACTGTACAGCAGTCACTAGAATTCTTTCCATATCGACAAGAGCTCACTAGAATGTATTGTATATTGATCACTAGAAAGTTCTATGTATTGCATATTAGTTATTAGCATATTCTGTGTTGTACACTGTTAAGCTGGGTACACACGTAAAGATTTTCTGTCCAACCATCCAACTAGTTGATTCGTTGGAATGAAAATCTGGTAAGCTATGAAAGCAAATGACAATCAGCAATTTGCTCCCAAACGCTGGAAAATGGACAAAAACATCTAACAAACTTGTCTGATGACCATTTTCATCTGTTTTCTGGCATGTAGGAGCAAATTGCTGATCATCAGTTACTCCCATACGTTACCAGATTTTCATTCCAACCAATCAACTAGTTGGATGGTTGGACAGAAAATCTTTACGTGTATATGCAGTTTAATTGTTACATTACTCAATTGTATATCAGTCAATAAATGATTTCTGCAAAGTATATCAGTTGTTAGGATGCTCTATTAAATTGGTTACTAGTATGCTGTCTGTATTATAAATCTGCCAAAAAGATCTGTAAATCAGTATTTGGTGAGTAGTTTAACATAATTAGTGGGAAAGGTTTCATTGTATACTGAATACGAAAGGAGTGACTTTTATAGCCTTGGCAAGCTAGTGTATACTGTACGTCAGGTGCCTGTTATAAAGTGATGTGAGCCACACTATAGCAGTGCATTTCATGCTTATAATTTAGGAGGGTAAGAAGCAATTGTCAATTCTTAAGCAGTGGAGCAGCAACTTGAATAAAACCTCAGCCACTTGCCTTGGGCTATCATTTCTAAAATACAGCGCAATAACAGAACCGCAAATCACAACAAAATTAGACTTACAGAAACGAAACTGCTAGAAGTAGCATATAAAAGATTTGTTTAAGAGGGGTGAATAACCTCAGTAAAATTCTGAACATTTCCTGCAAACGTTCTGCTAACGAGTAAAGATGCTTCAGTAAAATTAATTACAAAAAAAAATCCTTTGACCCTAAAGCAGAAATCTGTTACAGACAGAAATTAAATGGGCTGCTCGCCATGGGTAGTATAACCCTGATGTCACTTATATTGTGCAGACGGCTAACAAAATAATCATATTTATAAATCGCATGACCAGAATTCATGAACTAAAAATAGGTAACAGGAGAATTATTTTTACTTAGGAAGTCTTCAACCAGCAGTGGGCCTAATTCAGAGTTGTACTCAAACTCGATGGTTACGTTCAACTCCGATGGTGGGGCGCCTGTGCAGAAAGGGTACTGCATCCTCGCACGTAGTGCCCCCCGAGGAGCCACAGCCTGATCGTCAGTCTGCGGCCATTTGTGGGCTGGGTAGCGGTGTGGGGGTGGTGCTGGCCTCCGTTTTGGAAAACTGGTGCGTGTCATCCCCGTTTTCTGGGAGTGCCAAGACCAGGGTCTGCGTCTTCCGATGCAGACTTCCAAGTCATGGCTATGGAGCTGTGAGGGCCCATCTGAGTATGGGTTACTCAGATGATCTAATGCCGCGTATTAGGATGCAGCACTCAGATCTGCGATGCAGGCAGGAGGCATCTATGTCCCTCATACGCCTCCTGTTGCATTTACATATTAGTTGGAAGGTATTGCACAGCTGCTTACTTGCGGCTGTGCAATACCACACAACTTTGAATCAGGCCCAGTGTCAAGAATATGTGTCTTTTACCCAAAGAAAAAATATGAAGCCTCATCAATTGTTCTTGCTGCCCATACATATAAAATGGGTAATTGCATTTAATAATGTAATGGCATACTACTCTCTCCTTTATTTCTTTTCTTCCTGACCTGGCAGTGATCCGGAATTACCTGCTTCTTATCAACCTATATCTTTCCTAGATGTCGATTATAAGATGTTTATGAAAATAATCTCAGGACGGTTAAACTGCGGCTACCCATAGATAGAGGGGGGTTGGGCCTCCCAGATAGTAATTTGTTTACTAAAGCAGTGTTCTTTAGATATATCAATGACTGGCTATCATATAGAGATATTTATACACAAATCACTAAATCAGCTTTGTTTACCCCTTTTTCTGTGGCTGCATTGCTCCATCCGCCTAAAAGGCTTATCCCCTCCCATTGGGAGTATCCAATTAGCAGCGCTAAAGTAGCGCTGCTAATTGATCGTGGCACTTATCGTGGATATTTTTCAGGGACCTGATGTGTCCCGAAAAATAATCCACGATAAGTGCCGCTTTTTCACTGTATAAAGCCGCCCAATTCCCATTACTTACATCCACAATACCTTTGCAAGTCTGTGAAAACATTGGTAACATTGAGCCCATTCGCACAGTTGTGGTTGAGCTGACCTCACACACAAACTGCTAAACTTCCTGTTGTTTTCTAGAGCTCAGGCTGCGTATGCGGTCGCAGGGGCTTAATTATGCACACTCCTGTAACGGCGTTCAAACACACTGGCCCCCCTGTGTTTCTCCGACCATCCCCCATCAGCACCCACAAACGGTACTTCCTGTCAATCACTCTGCGATGGGTCTGTGTAGCCCCGATCGCAGTGGAGCGTTAGCGCACGTGCACTACGGCTTTGACGCATGCGCAGTGCGTTACAATCGCCCGACTGCGTACGCAATCGCATCTACGACCCTTGCTGAATCAGGCACTATGTTCAGGGCTAATTGGTTACCGCCAATAGTCTTTCATGATACTTACTGTGGTGAGAGGGTTGTCTCTCACCTGAATTGCCCACAATCTGGTGGGATAAGCTCCCTCCATGGGAGAGGAAAACAAGACCAGCACATTATGCAGTTACAATAGAAGTTTGGAATTCCAGGTTTTCTGGGCTGCACAGCTCAAAGTGGAGATATGGAACTCCTTGTTTTCTAGGTCACCCAGAGCCAGCAGGAAGTCAGCAGCACAGGAAGGGTTTAAAACTCTCACACACACCTGTTGCTCATGGCTCCTGATGCCGGACAAACTAGCTAGGCGATAGGCTGGGGGTGGTGGTTAGCATTAGGTGCCAGGACCTGGAGGGTCCACAGACATTAAGGTCCTCATTTCAATACCCATGTTACACTACTTAGTATGGAAATTTATTTGCTCCAAACTGTCTTGGCCTTACACCGCATCAAAATTTCTCCCATTGTGGGGAAATCCTGTTTTTATTCTAGGGCAAGATAACGGCCTTTCTACAGTGGAGAGATACAGGCATTTCTAAAGTTAAAGATATATTTGATCCCGTGGTGTGATTCTCCTGTTCAGTGCCCTCCATGATGAGTATCAGATTCCACATAAACAATTTTTTATGTGCTCACAGGTTTCTCATTATTATGCTAGATGCGTTATGAAGCAGTTGTAAGGAATCGGCCTCTCCTGATCCTATTCACTCTTTAATGTCCTTTCTTATATTGCATCCCTACAAGACTAAATATTTCAGCTCTGAATTGGTAAAACGTAGCCCTGCCATATCCTAGACACTGACAGTGGTAGCCTGGGAACGTGATATACCCTCTATTATTTCCTCAGACACTCTGTTGTTTCACTATGACTACATGCTGAGATATTTACATTGTTCCTTGTTGCAGGAAGTTCATACTTCATAGTAAAACAATTAATCGTGTTTACATTGCTCAGGCACGTAGAAGCCGAAGGTACAGGGGGAGTCGGCCTCAAATGCAAATTCACAACTTTTGGATGTTTCGTAAGGTATGAAAGCTTTGTGGTAAAGATGTGAATTACATTAATGCCATTTTTCATTTACAGCTTTGGATGGATGCAGCTGCTCTGCTTTGTGCAAATTTTTCAGAGTGGGACCTTGGGTTAAATAGAACTCTAAAAAGGTACGCGTTCTACGATGTGCACCCACCGATGCAACCGACGATCCGAGGGCCGACATATCGGGCGGTCCCTACACATGGGGCGATCCAGTGACCGCCTGCCCGATATGCCGCCCCCATAACATTGCACGGGATCGTCAGTCGCTTTGCCTGATCTGTTCTACATACAGAAAAATCAGGGGAAGCGACAGACGACACCACGGGAGCACGCAATGCTTGATATCGTGCATACACACGGAACGATATTGCTGTTTTAACGTTGCAATGCGTCGGATCATGTGCAATATCGTTCTAAAGTGAGAGTTTTTAGAAGTGGAGATGTTGTCCATAGCAACCAATCAGATTCTATCTTTTATCTTTTAGAAGGTGCTAGTTAAATGTTAAGTAGAATCTGATTGGTTGCTATGGGTAACATCTCCACTTCTAATAACTCTCACTTTAGTAAATATACCCCTAATTATCTCTTTATTGACCATAGATGTTACGATTGCCAAAAAGGTCATTCTTTGCACTTTGACCTCTTCTGTTCCCACTTTTTTGGAAACAGTCAAATCCTTGCTGCTCAAAACACTCTAATATGACCGACAAGCTCTTTTTCTGGCTTTAGAGACTGGAGTGGCTTATTTTTATAACAAGTGGGGTCCATTTGTTGAATCACTTGACTCCTCTGTCCAAGCTAAGATTTTACAAGTATTCAAAACTACCTCCTGGTTTACTTGTCTTAGGTTAGCAAATTAGCTTCCATCATTCCCTGTGAATCCTGTACTTCTTGGGGGACTATTGATTAACCTGTATACTGTACCTTTCTATTTGATATCAATAGAATTACGTGATCACATCCATGGTGTAGATTTTTATTGCAATCTGGTGGTGTTGTCATTTGTTTCTATTTTGTTCCTGATATTCCCCGCCTTCCCCCTCTACTTCTTTATCCTTTTCACTCTCCTTTTATGTGCTCATCATGTAGGCCCCTCGCATTAGTGCTGTTGACTCCTACTACTATCTATTTTCTCATTTTATGTAATTTGTACAATGCAATTTGATGATTTTGTATAAATCCTGTTATACCAATGTATGATGTGATTTACTGTTTACATTTGCTGTATTTTTATTTGTATATACCTTTTCGCACTTATTAAAAAGATTTTAAATAAAAGAAAAGCTGGGTACATACTTGTCTAATCCTCGGCAGGTTCGACTCCCGACCGACTGGTTTGTCCGACATTGGACGACCGACCGACCCGCACACCTGATCCTGATCGCCTGTTGGTTCTCCTTTTTTTTAAACATGCTTAAAAACTAGGAGACCTGATCGCCAACAGCCATTTAAATTTGCGCACCCAGTTGAGCTGTCACTCATCGGCGGGTCCGTGCAGCATGTGTACGGGCAATCGGCGGGTCACCCATACACACCAGCACATGACCAATATATCTGAAAGGGGATGTAGTTGGCCCCTGCCTGCTGTGATGAGCTGTGTACGCAAGCCACCCTATAGTCATCACAAACAGCACACTTAGCTGCCCAGTTTGTCTCGCTGTCAGTGTGTGTCACTCAAAGTTGTGATCCTGGTAGACAGTGTCAGAGACCGTAACAGTGTCTGCCGGGATCTCTGCGGTTCGAGTTGTGCAACTTTTTAGTAAAACACACTTAGGGTTCCTCATCCCACACTGTGCTTCCCTTCTCCCTCCACACCCCACACTGTGCTTCCCTTCTCCCTCCACACCCCACACACTGCTCCCCTTCCCCCATCCACATCCCACACACTGTTCCCTTTCCCCCATCCCACACACTGTGCTCCCCTTTCCCATCCCACACTATTCTTCCCTTTTCCCATCCACACCCCACAATCTGCTCGCCTTCCCCATCCACACCCCACACTGTGCTCCCCTACCCCCATCCATATCCCACACTGTGCTCCCCTTCCCCCATCCACACCCCACTCTGTGCTCCCCTTCCCCCATCCACATGCTACACTCTGCTCCCCTTCCCATATCCACACCCCACACTCTGCTCCCCTTCCCATATCCACATCCTACACTGTTCTCCCCTTCCCCCATCCACACCCCACACTGTGCTCCCCTTCCCCCATCCACACCCCACTCTGTGCTCCCCTTCCCCCATCCACATGCTACACTCTGCTCCCCTTCCCATATCCACACCCCACACTCTGCTCCCCTTCCCATATCCACATCCTACACTGTTCTCCCCTTCCCCCATCCACACCCCACACTGTGCTCCCCTTACCCATCCCACACTCTGCTCACCTTCCAAATCCACACCCCCACACTGTGCTCCCCTACCCCATCCACATTGCACACTGTGCTCTCCTTCCCATTTCCACATTCCACACTCTGCTCCCCTTCCCCATCCCACACTATTCTCCCCTTCCCCCATCCACACCCCATACTGTGCTCCCCTTCCCCATCCGCACCCCACACTGTGCTCCCCTACCCCCATCCACATTCCACACTGTGCTCTCCTTCCCATTTCCACTTCCCACACTCTGCTCCCCTTCCCCCATCCACACCCCACACTGTGCTCCCCTTCCCCATCCCACACTATTCTCCCCTTCCCCCATCCACATCCCACACTTTGCTCACCTTTGCTATCCACACCCACACTGTGCTCCCCTTCCCCATCCGCACCCCACACTGTGCTCCCCTACCCCCATCCACAGCCCACACTGTGCTCCCCTACCCCCATCCACAGCCCACACTGTGCTCCCCTTCCCATATCCACATCCCACACTCTGCCCGCCTTCCCCATCCTACACTCTGCTCCTCTTCCCATATCCACACTGCACACTCTACTCCCCTTCCCCTATTCCACTGCATGCTCCCTTGTTTCCCTTCCACATCCCACACTATATTATGTGCCCCCCCTCCACATTGATCCCACAGTTTGTGCTACCCAGGACCAGATGCCCCCCAGCAGTAGTTACTTTAAGTAACTTACTAATAATGCTGGAAAGGAGCTCCAGGGCCGTCTCTTGTCGTTTTCTCTGAGTGCTGCTTGCTGTCTCCCCTGTCAGTGACAGCCCACTGCCAGCGATCATTATCAAGAAGAGGCAGTACAGGGAGCCGGTTGTCCAGAAGAGACAGCAGTTGATGACGCTGCTGTGGCAAGGGGGCGGGGCTGCCTGGTGAAGTTGGATCTTTCAGCCAATTATTCAAGGAAGGAGTTAGGTGACCTGTCATTAGTTTTGCAGGCACACAAGCAGAGCCCTTTCAGCAGGGGATGGATCCCGGCACCAGCAGACTGCGGGCGGTTAACCGGCAAACGCTGGCAGGCGGGAGGGAGTTCAAAGGGACGACACACAGGCTAAAATGCTGGACTGTTTTGCCCCCAGTAGTATGCCCCCATTAGATGTGCCCCGAGTAGTATGCCCCCAGTAGCGCCCCCTTACACACACACACACAAATAAAAATAAAAAAACTTACCTGAATCCCCGCTCCTGCCATGACCGCTGCCGTCCACTCTTCTCTGCACTATGGGAGAGTCGTCATGGATGTCTCTCCCATCACCTGCTGCGGGGGGAGCCGGAAAGGCGGAGCTCACTCATGAGCTCCAGCCAGCTCCCTCAGTACAAGCAGCAGCCAATGAGAGTCTGTGGCGGCTGTGTGTTTGTTACTGTAGGGACGTCAGATCCTCTTGCGAGGATCCGACGTCAGGAGGCTGCCGTTCGGCCTCGAAGGGGGATCCGAGTCAGGCGGGGAACACCCGAACAGCGTTTGGGTGGACTCGGATCCCCGATGTTCGGAGCGGTTCGGATTCCACAGAATCTAAACCGCTCATCCCTAATTAATTTGTGCTGACAGGATGGGTGAATGGGTTGCTGGGCGTTAATGGTGGGGTAGAGTGATTATAAAACAGTCTTTAATACAAACAGGATGTGTGATGTGCAATTTTCACGCTAGGTTGTTTTAACAAAGCACCGTTCCCTGACCATTTTGCAGACAGAATAATGCGCCCTGCACCCTATTGTAGTGCTATGTATACGAGCTCCTGACAAGAGTCATTTGGATTGGCGGAGGTTGTGCGGTGCCGCCTCCTGTAGTGAGAGACTGGGGATGGGCTTGGATGCCAAGCTTCCTGTGGAGATCTTAGTTTTCCACCATGGCATCACTAGTGATGTCAGTAGTGGACTTCCTGCTCTATTAGAGCAGGAAGTCCACTCGGGCTTGCGGCAGCTAGACCCTACCCCAGGGACTCGTCGCAAGCCCAATGGTCACGATAATCGCAATGGTCTCCAGCCCGCTCGCACAAGCTGTGGGTTGTCACCCACAGCTTTGCGAGCGGCCTGGAGGCAAAAAAAATGCCCACAGACCCAGCGAGCGGCCAGCGGCTGCTAGCGGGTCTGAATCAGGGCCTGTGTCTAACTCGGAATCAGGCCCAATGTTGAATTTATAAATAAGAAAAACCATGGACATGCAAAGCAGTATGTTTGCACAAAACGCACCAGTTAGCGGTGCGAATAGACAGATACAAGCACCCCCTAAATGTCTTCATGCAGAAATGTTACAGTCATTGGCAGAATTGCAGTCTGTCATAACAATGTGCACGAATTCAAAAGTAAAGGACAAACCCCCGAACTAAATGTTTTTTTTGTTTTCTTTCTAAATGGATACAGATTTACAAATTAAATATATCATGCCACTATGGGGACATTGGGGACTGTCTTTCTCATAAGTCTTACATTTGTACATTTTAGTGTTTTTGTGAATCTATAAATCCCATATATGACCCATATAAAGTGTATTGGCATGGTGCAAAAAACGTATGACCACTTTTCCCCACAGAGTGGGGGACTCTGAATTTGTAATTGAATCCCCTCTGACCTGCCAGCTCTGGATAATATTTATGCACAAACAGGCCAACAGGGCACCCCAGTAGTGTGGCACCTTCCTGTCATTTCCGAGGACACATAGTAGAAAGGTTATGCATACACCTTCTAAATGTGAACTTCTGAAGCTCATTAAGATATCCCATTTTGCAACACAACATTTGGCATTTGGCGCAATAACTCAAATTCAACAAGGAATTACCTAATCTGACAACTTCTATTTAAACGGGCAATTTTTGTGGTTCTCAGCAGCTCTTCCAATAACACGCTGGACCTCATTCAGAGTCTCTCGCTAGCGCTGTGTGCTCGCAAGCAGCCCGATGGTTTGCGTATCGCAGGCCGCTCGCTCGCCCAGCAAAGGCAGCCCAGGGTAATGAGTGACAGGAGAGGCCGATTGTGGGTGGTAACGGGTAGGACACTAATAACGGGGGGGTGGAGGTGCGAACGCAGGCGTGCCTGAATGTTTCAATGCCGTTTTAGAAGTGTGCATAATTAACACGTAGCGTCATAGTACACGTTACATGCCTGTTTTTTACACTGAAGTCCTCGCAGTGCTTGCGGTAGGGTAAGGCAACCACAAGCGGTGCGATCGCTTCCGATTGTCCTCGATGTACTTTAATACACTTCCTGGAGATGACATGTGGTGGTGGGCGGCTCTGCCTGTGTGATTGGGCGTACGCTGGCCGCTCGCTAAGACATGGTGGGCGTGCTTATGCCTTGGCGAGCAATCGCTTCCCGTGGTGTCACTTTGAAAAATTTGCATACGCTGGATGCGAGCGATCGCATCTAGCGAGAGACTCTGAATGAGGTCCTCTCTGTTCAGATTTGGGAATGGAGTTATGCTGGGTACACACTAGACGATGTGTGTTCCCTGTAACGGCAGATGAGACTGGACGATATATTGGGTAATCCGTATACACTGCACAATCTGGTGTATGACCGCCCGATATATCGTTCCCCTGCCGCATCCCGAACCATGGTGTCGGCCACTGGATCTTCAAATTGGCCTGCACTGCAGGCAGATCTGAAGATGCAACGAACGACTTGTGGGAGCGCGCAATAATGTGTACATACTGGACGATTTGACGTTCCGATGCATCCCAAAACTACCCAGCTTAAGAAAGAGCAAGTAATTGTACATCTTGGTAAAACCATGTTGGACTGCAGGTAGGGCACATTTAAAATGTACAGAATGATTAAGATTTGGGTGGGGTGTGTACAAACTGAAATCTAAATTGCATCGTAATAAACCTTCTATCGGATGAGGTGTTGTCATGTGTGCAAACCACTTATCATACTAAGATAAAATAAAGACACTGAGACGTGGATTTGGCAGATAACTTGATGGCGATTTATTGGAGCAATAATAATTATTATTTATTTAAGGATGTATGGTGGCAAAGAAAGGACGGCCAGAAATCAGCCAGATCTGCTATGCCCACACACAAACAACAAAAGGCATAGCAGGCGTAGATCGCCCAGAATGCATACACATAACCATGTAAATCAAGTCAACAACAAAAGGTAACGCTCACCCCCATCTTGACTTCCCACCCGTTTAGGTGGTGATACTGCCCCCCGTTAGGTTGGTACAGCCAACTACCAGTCAACGAAGGGAGCGCCCTTAAATCATAATTGCACCCGGACTGGCGACCTGCCGTTCTTTCCCACCACCCAAAACCAAACCCACCACATACAAAATTTATAGGGGAGGGAGGGTGGGGAATCTGGAACAAAGAGGCTTTGGCCCACACTTTTAGCCGACTATATAATGTTCCTGTTACAAACCCGCCCCTGCTTGCCATAGGCTAACTCCCACAAGTAATTTGCATACATGCCTGCCCCCATCCTAGAGGTTTAAAACACCTCTTTTCTTATGCAATCTTTCGGTTTCTCTAAACCTTCTATCGGATGAGGTGTTGTCATGTGTGCAAACCACTTATCATACTAAGATAAAATAAAGACACTGAGACGTGGATTTGGCAGATAACTTGATGGCGATTTATTGGAGCAATAATAATTATTATTTATTTATTATTTATTTAAGGATGTATGGTGGCAAAGAAAGGACGGCCAGAAATCAGCCAGATCTGCTATGCCCACACACAAACAACAAAAGGCATAGCAGGCGTAGATCGCCCAGAGTGCATACACATAACCATGTAAATCATGTCAACAACAAAAGGTAACGCTCACCCCCATCTTGACTTCCCACCCGTTTAAGTGGTGATACTGCCCCCCGTTAGGTTGGTACAGCCAACTACCAGTCAACGAAGGGAGCGCCCTTAAATCATAATTGCACCCGGACTGGCGACCTGCCGTTCTTTCCCGCCACAGCAAGGTTCTGCTTATAGAACCGCCGCACCGCCACCATACCAAGTACTACCCCAATAACGCCAACTCCTCAAAAAGATCCCCAATAAACAATGACAAACCCTCCTCTGTTAAATGAACTCCATCAGGTCTATACATATCACTAAATCGAAATTGAATGTTCTTATGGTAAATGACACGGCCATAATTGGCCATCACAAATTTGGCAACTGCAAAATTAAGTTTCTTCCTTGCTTCGTCATTAGCAGGAAAACTCCCAACCCCACACCAGACCTGTCGAGGTACAATGCAAGACCAAATTAATTTACACAAGGGCCAGGCCGATAGCACCCTCGCCAAATCGTTGACAATATCAACTCGTCATTCTACAGTGGACCTCTGCCCTAAGTCGTTGCCTCTTAAATAAGCCACCAAAATACGTGGCCTACCAAAAAGCCTTGCATACTCTAACAGTTTAGGACAAAAGGAATGCCATCTCATACCTCTGGAAACTATCCAATGGACCCTAGCTGAATATTCAAAAATTTGAGCTTGATCTGAACTCATAAACCTAGCAGCCCAGAAAATATATGAGTGGCCTATCACCCAAATGTCCTGCATGTCAAAGAGCAATCCTAAAGGTGGAGGAAAGCAGTAAATAAAAAATTAGTAATTGTCATAAAACAATAAAATTTTATGGTGTATTAGTGGGATCTGATAGAACATAAGTGAGTATCTGCCAAAAAGAAAAATTTTCTATTGGTCGCCGACTTTACTATTTAAAGTGGCTAAGACAAACAGAACACACAAAGGGGAAGAATGGGTGGGGGGGAATTGGGAAAAAACAGGTGAACTCGGCAAGAGGTAAAATAAAAACCTGCTGAGGGATGGACTATGGCCTAATTAAATGATTGAGAATAGCCGAATTGAATCCGTCAGTTCAGGTAAAAATTGTAAAATCCCTCAAGACTCCCATTGCCAGCAATGGCGAGTAGCTAATCCCGAGTAGGATGGACAGGGGTAACAGACAAGACAAGACAGTACATGAGACATGACAAAAAAGCAGGCAAGCATAAAATATAAACGTCACCATAACACACTGTGACATGATTTTAAACAGAGGACCTTAACGCCTAGGTCTAATGTAACTTTATAAAACTATCCGATTTCCAACATCCCAGGGCCTTAAGTGCTGATGCCGAGAAACCCACCGCTGCCGCCGAAATTGCGGCTCCGATCCGAAACGGGTGTGTACCAAAATCCTGAGGCAGGAGGACTAAACCTGATACACACCTCTTCCAAACCAACCAAACTGGTATTTGGTAAGCGGAGTCCTGTCCAAATGCACGAGCCATGAACCAGGGACATCCGGCCGTAATAATGTGTAGCACATCGCTAGTGCCACAAGGCAGATCCGTTCATCCTTAGACGCACTCAACGAGATCCACCAACCTTACCAGCCTGGTCGGTCTTTGACCGCCGTATCCTAACACAGCACGGACCTTACATTGACCGAGATATCCGAGAGGAGCATGGTGTCATCAACCCATTTGGAAGATGCCACCGGCTCTGATACCCGCAAGGCGCCGTGAAGACGCCAATTGGATCAGGACCGCCTCGTACTCGGTAAGAGCAACTCCGTGAACTGCCCCCAATACTGCTGGAAGCAAATGAGCGTCCACAGGTTTCCTACGGTCAGCTACTGGCCGGGAGACCCGTGCCCAACCCTTTAAAGCCTTCATGATCAGAACGCTTTTTGTAAAAAGTCAGGCTGTCCCTTCAACTTACAATAAAAAGCAATGCCTGCCAAAGAGCGCGTAACCGAAGCCCTGGATCTGCCAGCCAAATGGAGACTCCAAATAAAAGAAGCATCGAACGATACTGACTCTTATCTACCT
Source organism: Taudactylus pleione (assembly GCA_031769625.1). Classification (NCBI taxonomy): domain Eukaryota; kingdom Metazoa; phylum Chordata; class Amphibia; order Anura; family Myobatrachidae; genus Taudactylus; species Taudactylus pleione. The sequence goes on along the minus strand of JAUIMM010000012.1, from coordinate 16,376,881 downwards.
GCCTGCTGCTACGGGAATAATTTTCCCGTTCATTCCATGCCTGACGGTATGCTCGCAATGTGGAGAAGGCTAGAGACTGTTCTGCTAAGCCCCCCATGCCGGCTTGATCACCTGTCAAAAATAAGAGGGGCAAATCGCCGCGTCAGAACCAGGGGCCAAACATTGGAATTTAGGCCACTGACAACGTGACAACGCATCAGCTATCTCATTCTCCACCCCAGGAACGTGTCGTGCCTTAAACATGATGTTACAGCGCAAACATGTGAGCACCAGCTGCGCTAGCAAACGCAAAACCAGCAGGGAAGCCGCGCGTTTCTGACTGGTCGCATGGACCACGCCCAGGTTGTCGCACCTGATAATGATGCTGCGATTGCGTAACCGTTTCCCCCAGATTTCAAAGGAAACCATTATGGGAAAAGTTCGAGAAGGAGCAAGTCCTTAGTCAAACCCTTTCCCACCCATTCCTCCAGCCAACGACCAACACACCAGGAACCATCGAGGTAGCATCCGAACCCCGTGGCGCCTGCTGCGTCGGTGAACAGCTGCAGCCGCAAATTGTCAGCGGCTGGAGACATCCAACCGAACGCCATTAAAATCCTGAAGAAACGAAACCCAGACAGAGAGGTCCCGCTTAATCTCTGAGGATAAATGTAGCAAATGTCTCGGTTTAGCGACCCCAGCCGTGGCCCTTCCCAGCTTACGCGGAAAAAACTCTGCCATTGGTATGACCTTACAGGCGAAGTTTAACAGGCCCAGGAGGGATGACAAGCAAGAAGGGCCCTCAATTTTGTCCGCAGCAAAGGGAACTCCAAAAATGAAAAAAACAGCGCTTGCAAAGAAAACAACACATCACTACATCTATCTGAACCGGAAGGGCCGACGCACAGAAAGACATCGAGATAGTGGGCTATCCCATGACCACCGCAAGAAAACTCCACGCACCAGTGTAGAAAAGTGCTAAATCGCTCAAAAAACGCACATGACACAGAACATCCCATAGGCAAGCACTTGTCTATGTAATATCCGTCGTCCAAGCAAAAACCCATAAATCGGAATGACTCTGGGTGTAATGGAAGTAGGCGAAAAGCTGACTCAACATCTATCCTAGCCAACAGTGTGCCCGGATCATAACACCTAACCATGTCCAAAGCTTCGTCAAGTGACTGGTACACCACCGAGGAAACCTCAATGGTATGGCATCATTACTGACGAGCCTGGTGGATAAGAGAGATGCCGAATGAGCCTGTATTTTCCTGGAATCTTCTTGGTAACCACACCCACCGGGGAAACAACAAGATACCTAATGGGGGTTTCTGCAAAAGGACCTGCCATGCGCCCTAAGCTAACTTCACCATCGACCCTCTCCCTAAGCATGTGGGGCAACTCAAACGCAGACTTCAAATTCCTAGGGGAGACTGTGTCAACATCCCTGCAAATATGTAAATGAAAACCCTTCTAATAAAATTCTGCGTCCTGCAGGACCGGGTACCAAATCAACCATTTCGCAATCGCTGTGACACGGACAGGGGATGGAGCTTTACTTAGCCCTAGCGCCTTTTGCTGGCTGAGCAGGTTGCTGCTGGGCACCCACTTTGAAACACTTGGCAGCTGGCTGGTTGCCACCACATCGCAAGCAGAGGTGATGAAAACTACATTTTCGTCCCTGCGTACAGGTATAATTATTAAAAACGAAGCATATGCACCCAAACGCCTGTTATTGGCCCTGACGAACCAAACTATCAGTTTTGTTCGCGTTGTACCCCTCATACGCAGGACGCAAAGGCTGTGTGACCTCCAGCCACACCTCCACCTCCTTCCAGCCTAGATCCACCACCTGTCTGCCATCTTGCTTGCGATTAAATTCTTCGTCGTAAGCGCGCCAAGCCATGACCCTTGCGAATAACTGCATGCTGTGAATTAAATGCAGGTACCTAATGACGTTCAAGTGCTCCTCTGGACGCGTCTCCAAATATCAAGCCAAGAAAATGCAAAAACCGGCCAACCCATTATTGTAAGACTTGAACGCTTCCAAACCTATTCCGCCCTTTGCCCTAGCTGCTTTAAACGCCTTCTTAGTTTTCTCCATAAGAGCAAAAATATTCACATAGACTCCCTTGCGTATCTTACTGCGGCAAGTTGCCCTTAAACCTCGCAATACAGCGGTGTTGTCACAGTGAACCCCTGCAGAACCTTCCAAACCCTTCTCTATCAGCTTACGCTTAGGGATGCGATGCCTACGCCTCGAGCGCCGCCTTGCCTCCAATTTTGCATATTTTGCTGCTCTCTTGCGCACTCTGCCAGCGCTGTCCGCGTTAGAGATAGAGGAAGCAAAAGAAGATGTCAAAGAACTAGAGTCTGAGAAAGACCCACCTGAACCCTCCGATGTCACGGTATCAGAGGAAAATCCAGACGGCCTTTCTCCGACATCCTCGTCCACAAGCTCCCCTTCGTTGACGACGTCATCTAAAAAAGGGGAAAGGACACCCGCTGCCGCCTCTGCGGCAGGCCACCTAACATCTGCACCGCCCTGACCAGCACCCTGACTCATCGGAAGGGAGGGTGCTGTAGTGACTACACTTTGCTGGACCAAGCTAGGGGCAATAGCTCTCAATGCTTGCGCCAACTGCTCTACCTCCGACCCCCCTTGCGCCATTGCGGGGTTAACGTTAGCAGGCGCGACATTTTGGCTATACAAGTTAACAGCTGGCGGAGCTGCTAAAAATGGGGCAAACACAGCAGCCAGAGTTGGTCAGGCTGACACGATGGCTGAGGGTTCTGGCTGCGCAGCAATGGGGGGAGGGGCGACAATATCCAAAACTACAGGGGCTGACTGAGCTGGCGTCATCCCACTAGCACTAGGGCCCTGAGCCCCAGACTCGGTAACAGGAGCTGGGGACAAACTGGCTGTAAAATGGCTGCCCTGTCAACTAAGCCCCGCCCCCTGCTCACTAACATGGCGGTCGCCCCGCTGTGAGCAGGGAACGGGGAGGCCCCTAGGTAAGGATGACCCTCTATGAACACTGGGCTCTGCCCTACCTCCCTGCCTGGACCTCCTCCTTCTACAGGAGGTTATGTCCCGGGTGTCGGATGTGAGAGAGCACCCGCGTGCCGCTGACGCGGTGCGCTCCCGCCCGCGACCATCTGCTCCTGCAGCAGGATCCACGGCCGGGCCCGGGCTCAGCAGAGCCGGGCGCCGGCGCGTACTCCGCCGCCTATCAGCAATGGCGCCGGGGGCACCACCCGCCGCAAACGCGGCAGGGGCCACCCCGCGACGCCGATCCCCGCCAAGAGCCGCGATGGGAACGGAATCTGCCGCGTTCGCGGCAGAGGCCGTTCCCCTACGCTGGTGTGTGCCCCGCGTCCTATCAACTGCGGCGCCGGGAGCAGCATCTGCCTGCAGAGGCCGCTCCACGGCGCCAGTGTGAGCTCTGCTCACATTATGGCCAAACAAAGCGGGCAGGAGGGGGTACGCAGCGGCGGGGACGGGGCATGCATCAAGAGGGACAGGGCCAGAAACAGGGGCAGGCTTTAATCAGTGAAAAAAGAGAGAGATGAAAAATAAACTGTGAAGAAAGAAATGACAGCATAATAGGGAGAGAGAATACAGCAGGGATAGAGATATACAATAAGAAATAAAGCAAAACAAAAGAAAACAATCACCAATGTAATCTAACTTATACACTGCTAATCTCTGTCACTGACCAGAATCTGGAACAAAGAGGCTTTGGCCCACACTTTTAGCCGACTATATAATGTTCCTGTTACAAACCCGCCCCTGCTTGCCATAGGCTAACTCCCACAAGTAATTTGCATACATGCCTGCCCCCATCCTAGAGGTTTAAAACACCTCTTTTCTTATGCAATCTTTCGGTTTCTCAAATAAAGCTGTCCAGTATTTGTGGGCTACATGCAACAGCAGCCAGTATTTACCCCACATGCAAAAAAAGATTTTTTTTTTTTATAAATTTGCACCCCTTACAATAAATTGATAAATAAATTTGAACGATAATGATGTCGTAATCGTTCAATCGCTCATTTTTTTCATGTAGTGGATATGCGCCATTACTCTATTCCCAAATCTGAATCGGGCCCTCTGAATTACCTGTGTATATTTGCAAGCACATATAAATAAACAACTACACGGAGTAGATAGATACTACCAGGATTTTCCAGTGGGATGAGTGGGCGGGATCAGGCGAATAGAAAATAAGGATACCCATGAGTAATTACAGTATGGTTAACCCTTGTTTCCTTTTGGGTTTCACCTCCAGTATAACAGTTTTAGAGCACGTCATTTAATTAATTTAATCCAAATGATCAGCAGACCAAATTAAGTAATAAGCATTCTGAGTCATTTGTGCTGAGCACCCACAAATGTAATTGTCTGTAAATAACCCTAATTGTACTGGATAAATAGACACAATTACTCACCCCATGAGTTGAGATTAAACTAGAAATGACAGTTACCTTATTTCAGGGGTTCCCAAACCTTCTTGAATCACATGCCCTAGAGTATCAACATTTTATTCATGTCACCCCTAGGCCATATGTTTCTTATTGAGAAATTCAGAAAAAAAATATTAATATTAAGTAAATTGTCCTAACCTGTCACCCTTCTGTTATGTGGTGGTGAACAGTGTTGTGCTTCTGTTCGCCGCATATTTTATGATTGGCATTCGCCAGCATTGGTTTTGCCTACCATTTTCACTATAAATAATTTGAATTGGTCCTGGACCACCAACCTACAGTATGACACCCCAGTGTGCCAAGGCACTCAGTTTGGGAACCAGTGCTCTATTTAAATTAGGTGCTTTTAAAATGTTCTTTAAAATGCGGTAGTATAAAAGCAATTTTGGAGATGATGTATAATTTAACACTGCAAAGAATTTAATTGCAAGAAAACCCATCAAAACATAACTGTTATAATTTACTTGCCATCCATTTAATTTTAATGGATTCTGATCCCTTTATTTTGTCCGCATATCATTTTTGCAATTTATAGCACTTATTTACTTACACTGAAGTTAGATGCAAACTTTACATTAAATAAATCAATCAGCAACTAACGTCTAGTTCAAGGTAGACCAAGTAAAACAAAGGTCTGATTATGTGTTATCATAAACAACAGTGCAAACACTAACACTTACAGGCTATACAATAAAAAAATATACAGAAGTGCTTATAAAGTCTACACTAATTTTTTTTACAAATTTTTTAAGTATTGCAGATGTTTCTGGCGTTTAGCATGCAAGAGAATACCTGTGTGTTTTGTAGCTGCACCAATGCGGGACAAGAACTATCAACCACTGGCGCCATATGTATCAGACTAGGGATGGCCAACAACCACAGATGGTTAACCACAGTTTGCTGATAGATTTGACATCGATGGTGGAGGTCCAATGGTTTCTGTCTTTTTCTCTCCCTGACACTGGGACATGGAGTATAGCTCCGCCTCCCAATGTGACCCATAAAGCCCCTTGGAAGCCATCTTCCAAAAATATCACACAGAAGCTAGTGCTGGCCGCAAAAGGTAGGGAAGGGAAGGCACTGTATGGAGGGTGGGTGGTGTTTTACACGGGCCTGTCTAGGCGTAAATAAGTATCTCAATTTTGAAACTTAAAGTGAATATAAAAGCTAGTTATACACACAGTTACCTACTTATCTTGGATGCCTGTACCCTTAGGATGTCATGAAACATAGGCAAGCCTGATTATACATGCAGTATATTAAGATCCGGCATGGATTTGTGAAAAGGCAACACAGACTCAATGCCTGTGCAGAAGGCTGAACATGTTTACCTCCATTCATACCTTGCTTTCATGAGATACAGAGATGTGGAAAGTGTGAAATGAAGAGGTTGTCAGCACTCCATCATGCTTCTACTCAATGTTGTCTGGACTTGACAGCTCATTTTGTGTCACAACCTTCAGGCAGGTGAGACCAGACTGTCCTTCCAGCAGTCTGGGAGGTTTCACCCTAACTTGGGGGACTCCAAATATTCTAGGAGAGTAGGCAACGATAGGCTTTGCAGTGTGCAGCATAGGAAACCATTATCATTATTTATGTATTTATGCATAGGGCAGCAGAAATTGGGTAGCACAGGACTATTTTACAGGTGGGAAATACATGAATACTATAAACATAATAGATACATTAATGAATTGAAGCATAATGACACATACGTGGATGTTTATGAACTAGTAATAAAAGCTAGTATGGCTACAAGTACAAAATCTATGAGGGTGTGAACAAACAGCAGTAGATATGACATCATGGTACACAGAAAAAAAGAGATTTGCTTATTCATATATTTGCAAATGTATGAAACTAATACCTCTAAATCGCTATTATCATGTAGGATTTAAGTATTGTTTTTGCTGCAGTGTGCTGGGGGGCAAATCTCTTTTTTTCTGTGTTCAGTGTAAACCCTGCCCTTTACAAGCACCTGTGTTATGCAATTAAGCTGATTTGAGCAGCTACCATATTTGTTTTGCAGTTTGGAGAGGCATGAAGGGAGTCAGCATTAGGAGGATGTGCTGATCCTTGTAGTGCCATGTGGAGGTTTTTTGGGGTAATAATAATAATAATTTTATTTATATAGCGCTTTTCTCCTAAAGGACTCAAAGTGCTTTACATTTACAGTACAAAATACAAAACAAGCTTAAACAAGGGACATTAGTGAAATGCTTGGGTGAATAGGTGAGTCTTGAGTCTATTTTTGAAGGATTCTAGAGTGGAGGCCTCTCAAACTGTGCGGGGAAGTGAGTTCCATAAGGTTGGAGCCACAAAACTGAAAGCTCGACCCGCAGACGAATTCCGTGAGATTCTAGGTACTGTTAATAGTCCTTCGTCAACGGATCGCAGTAATCGAGTGGGAGAGTAGGGAATCAGAAGCTGCTTCAGGTACCCTGGGCCATGGTCATGAAGGGCTTTGTAAGTTATTAATCCAATCTTGAAAGCAATTCGCCATCTGACAGGCAGCCAGTGAAGGAAGTAGAGAATGGGTGTTATGTGGCTGGAACGGGGCTGGCAGCTGCGTTTTGTACCATCTGCAAGTGGTGTAATGCTTTTGCTGGGAGACCGAGGTAGAGGGTGTTGCAGTAGTCTAGGCGTGATGATATAAATGCATGTACAGTATGACTTTAGGCAGATCTTCTGAGGGAATTAAGTGCTTGATTCTGGCTATGTTCCTCAGATGAAAGAATGAGGATTTGATTGTGGCTGATACCTGATGTTTAAGTGTCAAGCCACTATCCAGGACAACACCAAGATTCCGCACATGTTTAGTGTTTTGTAATTCTGAACCCCCAAGCGTAAGTCCTGTTGGTTGGCTATGCTGTAGCCCTGTCCTGTGACCTATCATAAGAACCTCTGTTTTATCAGGTTCAGTCGCAGCCAACTGGCACTCATCCACTCCTGAAGCTCAGCTAGGCAGCCATTTAGGGTTGTTATTGGGTCATTTGTACCTGGAGCAAAGGACAGGTACAGTTGTGTATCATCTGCATAGCAGTGGTAAACCAGGCCATGACGTCTGATTATTTCACCCAGTGGCAGCATGTTTACTGCAAAAAGCATGGGCGATAGTATAGAACCCTGTGGGACACCACATGGAAGTGACACTGGTGATGAAGAGTTTACTCCAGAAGAAACTCTCTGTGACCTGCCAGTGAGAAATGATTTGAACCATCTAAGGACTGTGCCATCCAGTCCAGAGAAATTTTTCAGGCGCTCAATTAGAATCCCATGGTCCACATTATCAAATGCTGCTGAGAGATCCAGAAGGATTAAGATTGAACAATCGCCTCTGTCTTTTGAAATCAGAAGATCATTAAGCACACATACTAGAGCTGTTTCAGTGCTGTGTCTTCTCCTGAATCCTGACTGGAATGGATAATAAATATCATGGGTAGACAGGTGGGTTTCCAGTTGCATTGCCACTACTTTCTCAATGACCTTTCCTAGAAAAGGAAGGTTTGATACTGGTCTATAGTTGGTCATGCAGTCGGGGTCTAAATTAGGTTTTTTAAGAAGTGGTCTAACGATTGCTTCCTTTAGTGGTTCTGGAAAAATGGCTGTTTGCAAAGAGCATTGAACTATTTTTGCAATTACAGGGCCAATAATGTCTATACACCCTATGAGAAGCTTGGTTGAGGCAGGGTCCAGATCACAGGTGGTGGGTCGCAACATTCTGATAATTTTAGCAATGTCTTTTGCATCCATTATGTCAAAGCTGTTCCAGGGAGACAGGTGGCTTACCTTGGCAGGCTTGGTAGTTTGGCACTCCTTTGATGGCACTGTGGGGATTCCAGCCTGGATGGAGGATACTTTATCTGCAAAGAATTTTGCAAACTCATTGCATCTTGACTGGGAGAGGGTTTCATCATGCTGCAGGCATGCTGGTTTGCAAAGCATCTCCACTGTACGGAAAAGCTGAGCCGGCCTATTGTTTGCTGCTTTGATCTCATTTGAAAGGAACTCTGTTTTCTTACGGGTGACTGTTGATTGATATTCTCTTATATGTTTGATTAGTGTTAACTTATCCTCTACCAGGTTCGTCTTACTCCATCGTCTTTCAAGTCTACGCCCCCTTTTCTTGAGTTCACTAACACTATTGTCAAACCAAGGGGCTTGACAGTGTGGTATGAGGGGTCGTATACGCACAGGGCAATTATATCCATTGCAGCTGTCACATCCCTGTTATAGTAATGGACAAGGGAACAAGGATCTTCACAGGCCCCCATTACCGCAGAAAGATCCAGGTTTGCTGCAAGAGCCTGGGGAGTCATGCCCCTCCTTGGACGATACCTTGTCAACTCCATGGGTAAAGTTCTATTTTGAGGGGTTGCAACTGAGAAGTGAATTGAGTGGTGGTCTGACCACGTGACTGGGTTTATATTTAGGTCAGAGACATCTAATCCAATCTGGAAGACAAGATCAAGAGTGTGACCACTTATATGAGTAGCCGAAGGGATGACTTGTGTGAGGCCCAGAGCATTCATTGTGCACAGGAGATCTTGGCCAAGGTGTGAGAGCTCATTATCAACCCATGCATTGAAATCCCCAAGGATCAGCCATCTTTGATGCTCCAAAACTAGTCCAGCAACAATATCTGCAAATTCTTGTAGAAATATCTTTCCATCTCCAGGGGGGCGGTAAATGAGAAGTACTCTGAATCCTAATTCTGTAGAACTCTGAGCAGCGATGCACTCAAATGAGTGAGTCATTTCCGTTGGGTGGACCCTAAGTTTAAGTGCTTTTCTAAAGCAGATGGCCACTCCCCCTCCCCTGCAGTTAAGTCTCGGGTTGTGAATGACAGAATAATTTGTTGGAACTGCAGCTTCCAAGATAGGTGCTGCATTTCCATCTAGCCAAGTCTCTGTAATACAGGCAAGATCTGCAGATTCAATAAGGTCAGCAATTGTGGCAGTCTTGTTTCTTATAGATCTGGCATTACAAAGGACAGACCTGATTGGGCATACCGGAGTGCCTGTAGTTTTCTTTATATTGAGTGTGGGAGCTCTGGGGATGTCAGTCACAGAGCGGGAGTTTAATGATCTGTTCTTCCAAGCACAGGGCCTTCCAAGCATAGGTACCACTTCTATTTGTCTCCTATATGAGACTGGTGAACCTGAAGGAAAGGAACTTACGTGGTTACAGCAGATAAGAGATTTTTGTCCTCGCTTCCCACGACTGCCCCGTTGAGTTTTTTTGAAAATGCCAAGGGATTTAAGAATGGAAGCCTGTGCTGGATCAATAGGAACTGCTGCTCGTGGTGGGCGGAGTGAAAGCATAAAGCTGGAGGTGTAAAAATACATTGGGTCATCGATGAGAGAGCATGAATTACATTTGATGATGAGAGAAGATCAAGTAGTTTTTATTTTTCTGTTTTCTCAACTCTGTGTATGATCCAGAAGTTATAATGGGATTCATGAGCAGACTAATATAATTTGGCCATTGCTATGTCCAGTTGCTTCTCTCGTGTACAAAAGGTATATTTTGAATAAGGAGTATCTAATAAGCTAACATGTCTTTTCAGTTGATGATTTAGTTACACAAAGTATTCCAGGGCAAAGCAGGCTTGTGGAAAGGTGTTAGAAGCCATTCCTATTGTATAGGTGTGAAAATCCCAGTGTGAGACTCCTTTTGAAGTAGATATTCTGTGCAAGGGTAAAAATAACATGTCTCCAGGGGAAAAAAAAAATAATGGGATCCTGTGTTTTAAAATGACCAGACTTCCAGATTTCAGACACTGGGGATACTGTATTTTAGATTATTAGTGCAAGAAATCAGTTATTTGCTGAGCAGAGAACAGAGGTGAATGATGTCTTAGGGGGGAACTGGAGCCAAAGATAACTTGTATTCCACAGTATCTTGCTCTGGGGTGTCCACTGCAGAGGTAATGCCAGTCTGGGTTCTGGTGGAGAGGGCAAAGGTTTCAATCCAATCCAATGTGAATCTCAGTGCAGGGATGCAATCCGTTGATTTTGTAGAGATGTCCATGTAGTGCAGTACCAGTTAAAGGTAAGTCCTTGGATATTTATTGTGCATCTAATGTCACTTTTGTAGAATTTAAGCTGTTTTATGGAGATGTTCAGGAGCATGTAAAAGGTGAGGCAGCCATCTTGGGCGCCTGTCAAGAAAGTACCTCCAAGGTAAGTTAGCTCTCAGCTTTGGAGAGGCATGAAAGGAGTCAGCCTTAGGAGGATGTGCTGATCCTTGTAGTGCCATGTGGAGGTTTTTTGGGGTACCTCCAAGGTAAGTTAGCTCTCAGCTTATATATGTACTGATATCATGCAGTACACCAATTGTAATTATATGACCCAGAGTGGGTGCTACCATTATGTAGTAATAATTATTTTGGGGTGAGCATTTGGGCGTGGGGCCCCTGGGGGGGTTCTGACTGGGCCTTTCTCATGGCATCACCACTTAATTCACATAGAATACTTTTATCACTTTTCTATTTGTTTGTATATTATGTATGTCATTTTAATTATTTCTCATTTCATTAACACTTATTGATTTATACTTACACATCTTTTCTTTACACTTCACTATCACCTTTTTCCCTTTTTCGTGTGATGCTCTGGGGATGGCCCTTGGCTGGAATTTTTTTGGGGTGCCTTGCTTCTCGGACGTGAACCCCTTAATGTTAGGGACGCCAGTATAGAGGAGCCTTGACGATTGGCCTGGCGCTTATTCATATATTTGCAAATGTATGAAACTAATACCTCTGAATCGCTATTATCATGTAGGATTTAAGTATTGTTTTTGCTGCAGTGTGTTGGGGGACAAATCTCTTTTTTTCTGTGTTCAGTGTAAATCCCGCCCTTTACAAGCACCTGTGTTATGCAATTAAGCTAATTTGAGCAGCTACCATATTTTTTTTGCATGACATCATGGTAGTAAGAGATAGACTGACATTAAATAAAGAAATCCCTGCCTATGAGATTGTGCAATCTATTGGGAGGGTATAACAAGAGAAAGTCGCTGCACATGGATGGGAGTGGATGGAGGAAGTAGAGAGGGAGTGTATATACTACAGTATCTGGGAGGGGGGTGAGATATCCAAGCAAAAAGAGGTAAGTTATGAGCAAAACTTAACGTCCGTAGACAATTTTTTAAACGGTATTGCCGATAACGACACATCATTACCACAATTTTGTTTAATCGTCTAGTGTGTACGCACTATATCGTTAATGATGCACGCTCTTGCGGGTCGTTAACGATATCCCCAGTTGTCTGTATTTGCAGTACAATCTGGGGATATCCTTAGCGATGCCATGCTACTGAATGCAGCATGGCCCCGCTCCCCCCACCCCGCCGTCATTCGTCATTGCCAGCATCGGCAAGTGTGTATGCACTTACAGATGCCGGTACCCCCGCCGGGTCCCACCGCTGACGATATCGCTGGGAACACACATCATCAAGTGTGTACGCACATTTACAATAATTATACAAATTCACAAAAAAAAATGTAAGCTGGTACAGTATTGTGGGGTGAGGCAAGGTGCTCCGTAGAGTAGGTGGGGAGCGGTACAGGAGAACCTACTTAACCTTTACTCTTATTTATCTATCACAAAATATATATATATATATATATATATATATATACACAGACATACATAGGCATAGATAAGGGATATATAAAACACACACCTGTATTCAAGGGAGAAGAGAGACCACTCCAATTCAAAATGATAGAATCTGGGTAACAGAGAAATAAATATTCAGGTGTGAGAGAAGACGGCACACTAGGAGATGATAGGTTACACGCTGGCCTGGCCAACCTGTGGCTCTCCAGCTGATGTGAAACTATGAGTCATAGGGGCATATTCAATTGGGGGCGAGAATAGCAAAAATCCTGCACCTGCGGGGGTTTTCTGGAAATGCAGGATTTTTGCTATTCAATTAGGTGAGGGGTTTTTCCTCCAGGTGTGGGATTTTTGCTATTCATTTAGGTGAGGGGTTTTTTGAGTTTTGAGCCCCGGGAGGTTTTTTCTGAGCAAGTCTGATTTTTCCTAAAATCAATAATTTTAGGAAAAATCAGCAGGACTACGATGGCACCCCCCCTGAGGACTAATTAAGCAATTGGAAGTTTCCAATTAGTCCTTACTCACCTTCCGAAGCAGTGTCTACTGCATCCAGCGTCGGGTCTGCAACAGTGGTGAGAATGTAGTGTGTATGAGTGAGTGTGTGTTTATGTGTGTGCCCCCTGTAACTGGCTCTGGGAGAACTATATCTCCCAGCAGCCCTTGCTCCTCACACCAGCCCCTGGAGCCTCCCAGCAGAAGGAGGGGAGGCCTCCTGGAGTTCTAGAGACTACCGGAGACCCCTGGGCAGGTGTCATTTTTTTTACGCAGCAACCACTTTTTTTTATTGGATACTGCCGGCACAAGATTTTTTAACCTCGCGCCCAAATGAATATGCCCCACATAGCATGGTATGCCACAGATTTGCCATTACGCGAATGCTAAAAAAAAACGGTGGCAAAGCATGCTGGGACTTGTAGTTTCACAACAGCTGGAGAGTCACAGGTTAGCTAGGACTATTTGAGCATTACATGTCAGCAGCATTCCTTTCACATTCCTTTTATCAAGCAGTGACCTCACCTAATGATATAACCATAATCAGACGTAGCTGTATGAAGGAGCTGTCACAGCAGCCAATCAGAAGAAGAGACGCGTGTAGTGTAGTGTACCTCAGGCTCTGCCCCGTAGGAGCATCAGCGCGTTGTCACACACAGCAGCAACACCTCCTCCTCAGCGCCGTGTGTGTGGCAGAGACCGGGCCCCCTCCTAGTCCACGCTCACACAAGCTGCACGGTGATATTGCTCCCCCTAGTGTTGAAGAGATGAACTGCATGGAGGGGCAGAGTACATCTCAGGGAGGAATGCCAGCCAGTAGTGTGTCATCACCATGCTGTGCTGTCATGGCCATGGTGCGGGGAAACCCGCCGTACGGTAATTCCTTGTTGCTGGTGTCACATTCAGTTATTTGTAGTGTTACGGGCACGTTCATTGGTGCAGATGTATGAAGCTCTAGAAAGTGATAAAGTGCAGCAGAGTGATAACCGTCCAGCCACTCAGCTCCCTACAGTCATGTTAAAGGCTGTGTTTGAAAAATGTCAGTTGGTAGCTGATTGGCTGGTCGTTTATCACTCTCCACTTTATCACTTCACAGACCTTCATACATCTGCCCCATTGTGACCAATCTGCAGCTAGTGACATAATTATCCGGGGTTTGTAAGGCCCTTCTCCCCCTCATTTTCACATACACCCAGCACCCCTCATGTGGGGCCCATTTATCAAGGCCGCTGCCGCTCCATTTGTACCATGCTGAGAAGGAAAATCGGAACCCCTGCGAGTCCTAGTAGGGGGATAATGGGGAGAACAGATAGACTTGGAGTAAGGGTGGGATCGAGGGTTTCTGTTATCAAGACCAACTGGTTATACAGCTAGACTGTAGACATGTATGAATAACATGATACACAGAATGTGATGCACACGCCTATTGGTGATGATATGTATACACACGGCATATCACTGGAATGAATTCACTGCATGTTTTTAGCATGTGTCTTTAAAATATCTGATTGAGTAACCCTGTTAGGCTGGTGGAATGGCAATGATACTCAGCATTGGGATACTATTATATTATGCACCACATTCGGTGGGGATCACTAATCCCTTGTAATACGAGAGTGCTGCTTATGTAGTAATAACTTTCCATGTAAAACACTGAACAGCAGATGGAGAAATGCTGACTTTGAACAATAATGTTCTCCTGAAATCTATGGATAATGCATGACAGTGCTACACAAAATATATATATTTTAATTTATGCATCAAGTTAGTTTCAAGTATTATATGCAAAGGAACTGACCTGCATACTGCTTACCCATACACGTGTGTGACGTTTCTGCCTCTGTCAGGTTACCAAGTAACAACATTTATTCCCCACAGTTCCAGTCTCCTACCATCTTTTGTGTTGCTGCTCTGTAGAGATAAGCCGGTGGCATTTTCCCCCTGTCGCTTCCCAATCAGACTGCATCACAAGAAAGTGAAGGCATCTATCCTATTCCCAGCACAGCAGTGTGTGTTCAAAGTTAGGATTATCTGCTCTGCTCAAAATCCCTTCAAACAAGGACAAAAAACAGAGAAAGAATTGCTTTCTCCGGAGAAAATTGGAATTTTGGTTCATGCTGCAGCCTAACGGAGCTGTTTCATCTAATGCCCGTTCCAGCAGATTCATAATGTCAGAGGACAGAGCCTACATCTTGGGTTCCAGTAAGGTTTTCCCCTGAAATAATCTCAGGGCTTTTTTTTTTCGTAAAACAACTGTTGCTGTCCCAAAAAAAATGATTTGCTGGTTGTTTGATTTTTAGGTGACGCTTGTCAAGAAATGGATGCCTTAATACTATCATTCAAGTAGTATATATAGATTTACTTATATGTATCACATTTAAAATGAATTAAACTGAGCTTTTCCTTCTTTTCACTGGAAGCTTCTCAGATGTGCAGTGTTGTACAGGGTTGTGACATCACAGACAAGCATAACTCTCCTGAGTTCTTAGGTTAGCATTGACATGGCAAGGCAACTGCCTAGGTTCACCTAATGATAGCACTGACCTTGCTTCCTCCCAACCAGAGCACCTCGGACTGTTACAGGGGGTTTCCCTGGCCTATGATGGTTCTGTCGTACAAAAATGTCAAGCAATACCACTTTCACACAAAAAATAGCCCAAAACTCGGCTTTTACCCGGCATTTGAAGCACAGGTTTTTTTACCGGTCCCACTCTGTACCCCCTTTCGTAAAAGCATTTGGACCTGGTAATTTGCGGATCAAGCCGGGTATTTCTTCTGTGTGAAAAGGTCAACCCAGGTCGCAATTCCCAGGACTTTGGCCCTGGTAAAAACCAGGGTTGAAGTCCCAGGAATTTTGACCCAGGTTGGCCCTTTCACACAGAAAAAGGACCAATATTGATCTGCAAATTACCGGGTCCAAATGCTTGACATGGGAATTTGATTTTCTATGTGAAAGGAGTATAAGTGATTGTAGAGGAGTATAAGCAATTTTTTGGAATGTGGCTTTTTAATTGGCTTGCTAATCATAAATACCATGGGATATGACTTCTAATTTAAAGTGTATTATGCTCTTCCTCTCTTGAAGGATATATAATATTCAATAGGTGGACCATCAGTTATGATAGCTGCATATAAATGACTGAACTCATAGGGTTTATTAAACTCTCCGCAATGTGCGACCGCAATGTTCTGCTGTGCACATTGTGGTAGAGTATGGTACTCTAACATTGCAAATTTTCCAACGAACCTGGGGTGCAAAGAGAAGTGGTTAGTGTTGGTGATCACGAAGTGCAGCCGTCCTGATGGTTTTTTGTACATCTCCGATTGTTGTGGATGTGCAGAAAGTGTTTGCATCTCGCTTGATATACCCCCAGGCTGTTTGAGAGTGGGGCGTGGTTGGCCTGTGACACCCCCGTTTTCTGGGAGTGCCGGGCTCAGGATCTACGCCTTTTGATGCAGACCTCCTGACCCCGGCTGAGCAGGTAAGTTGCCCGTTCTGAGTAAGCTTCAGTGGTGATTATTGCGGCTGTCGTGATGGTGATCCGAGGCTGCGTCTTCGGACACTGCACTCAAATCGCAGATGCTGATAGGTGTCATTTTCCTACAGGCGCCTACTGCTGCATTAGAATATTAGTTGGACGGTATTGCACAGCCACTTCCATGAGGCTGTGCAATACTGTCCTCCTCTGTATCTGGCCCATTGCAATAGTTAAATACCCTTATTTTTACAACCTCTGCTATTTAAATTATTTATATTATCATTTTAAATTGTAATACTAGCATTGTTGTATTTTATATATATTTTATTGTTTCCAAACAGTAAGTGTTTATATTTAATAACATGTCAGTGACATCTAGGCTAATATTAGAGTATTATGGGCTCTAGAACAGGAGTAGGCAATGTTTTTTTTTTTCTTTTGTGTGCCAGACGTTCAATATAACAAGTCAAAAAAGTTTCTGGACTGCCATCACCATTACAACATATACAAACATTTACAAAAGCAATAAAGGAGTGCTAAAAATGTTAGTAGTTTCCCTGTCCTTCTTTATTTAAAGTTAGTCTGCTCAGGTTAGGGTCATAATTTGTAGTCTGGAGATGAAGACAAGTTTTCAGAATTTTGCCCTATTATAAGACTGTGGACAGGACAAACTGTGACAGTATTTACTCACCTGAGGTCCAGGGCTTGAGGGGTATGCAGGATACGCTTAGGTTCTTTTTTTGGAGAGGGTCTAGTACTCCGGAAAAAGTGTCCTCTATGAAGGAAGGTAGAGTAGGAGAGGGACTGACCTTCCGAGTGCCACTCTAAACATCTTTGAGGCACTACTGCCAAGGGATGCCTACCCTGGCTATAGAACAAAAGGGCCAATTGGGTCTTTCTAGAACCAAAAGCTCTTCATACTCTATGTAAACCTGGTAAGGAGCTTACAGAGGTTTTCTGGGGATCAGAGATCACATTAACACGTCTGTGGCATCATAGACACCTATAAATGCTGGGACACTCTTGTGTATTCCTATACAAGAGACTGATGGGTGAAAAAAAATGCTCTGGCCACCATAGATAGTGGGTTGCAGGTCCTGAACTCGCTACAACTCAGCAACTCAGCAGGGGATTTTACAAGATATCTGCCCGCTATTGATGTGGGGGCTGGCCCAGAGCTGTCCCTCCATGGCAGGGAGTTTTTTTCAAGAGTTTCGGTCGTTGTAAATGGTGGAGCTCCCTCCAGATTAGTAGGGGGTTTTAGAAGCGCTTGGGCCCCCTTAATTGAAGGGGGCGGGTCAAGGATACATCTCTGATGCGGAGTTAAACTGGGTACAGACTAAACAATGTATGCAGCATGTAACAATACATTGCGCCATTGTACGTCGGATCATGCAGTGTGTACGACGCTCTTGATATAGAGTTGCACCGTTGCTGGGTCAGACCATCATGTACCCAGCTCAAGACTGTGAGCTTCCTGTTTTTATATACCTAGCAGGTCACTGAAACTATAGTGATGCTGAAAGGGTGATGTTACATTTACTGAAAACGCTATGAACTATCCATTTCAGTCCTTGTTTCTGTTTGTAGCAATCAAACACATAAATACAGGTACAAATGTTATATTGTCCTAATAGTGTAGTGATCCTTATCAGTAGAGGTCTGTTTCTTCCTAAATGATATATATCTAGGAGTGGACGCTATGCTCTCTCTGCTTCATACATATATATGTAACCTCAGTACAAATATAAACTTTCCATAGTACAGGAAGTTATCTATATATATATATATATATATATATATGTATCTCTCTCTCTCTCTCTCTCTCTCTCTCTCTCTATCTATCTATCTATCTATATATATATATCTCCATCCATCCATCCATCCAAAGAGGAGTGTATCAAGCATCCATCTATTTGGATAAAAGTAATCCTTACTACAGAGGGTAATTCAATTAACCATGGCATTTACTGCGCGGCTTCAATTACATGATTAAAGTGCTCTGAGCTATTCAGTTAGCGGAATTATTAAGCAAATGATACACACTGCGGCTCATGTACAATTTGCTGCAAATGCATGTGTTTTTTTACCCCCGTAACTTGTACTTTTTTCAACTTCAAGAAACTCATCCTTAGCCGAGGTGACTGAGAGTGAAGGAGGGTACACGCAAGGACGACAGATCGAATGTCTGGCCAATCTGCTGTCCTATCTGACAATTGGTAAGTGCATAAACACTTACCAGATGTGCTCGCCCAGTTGTGATGTTAGTCACCCGCGGCCTCTGCAGCAAGTGTACGGGCAGTCTACTGACCACCCGTACACACCACACGATGAGCTGATATATCTGCAGATATATGGGCCATAGGCTGTGCTGCACAGCGATACAGCCGATGTGATATGTCTGTGAACGACGTACATATCGTCTGTACACTGGCAGATGCACACGATATAACAACCATTCAACTGAACGGCCAGTATATCTTCCAGTGTGTACCCAGCATCACTTTGAGAGTACAACCGATTGCTCTCTGGGAGATATGGCAGCATTTGGAGGGGAAGATAAACGTGTAATAAGTACAGTAAGTCTGTATTCACACAAAATGTGTCACATGATGACCAACAAACAGACGCATATATGGCTGTTTGGAGGTGGATCCAGAGGAGTAGCGTGTAGCCATGGTGCCCGGAGCATGTCGTGCTATGGCTCCACCCCCTCAAGTGTTCCAGGGAGGAGGCGGGTCCATATGGGATTAAAGCAAAGAGAAGTAAAAATTAAGATTAGGGGCAGCCCCCTGTAGTGGTGCCCATATGCAATGCCCCCTGTAGTGGTGCCCATATGCAGTGCCCCATGTAGTTGTGCCCTTATGCAATGCCCCTGTATTGGTGCCCATATGCAGTGCACCTTGTGCCCCAGGAGAGGTCCCCGTTATGCAAGCCTCCAGTAGTGATTCCCCCCCTATGCAGTGCCCCCAGCAGTGGTCCCCCTCTTTGCAGTGCCCCCAGTAGTAAGCCCCTTATATAATGCCCCCAGTAGTGGTACTCCCTATGCAGTGCCCCTTATATAGTGCCCCCAGTAGTAGTCCCTCCCATGCAGTGCCCCCAATAGTGGTAACCCTTATGCAGTGCCCTTTAAATAGTGGCCCCAGTTGTAGTCCCCCCCCCTATGCAGCACCCCCAGTATTGCCCTTTATATAGAGCCCCCAGTAGTGGTCCTCCAATGCAGTGCCCCCAGTGGTAGTCCCCCCCCATGCAGTGCCCCTAGTAGTAGTCCTCCCCCCCCTTGTAGTGCCCCAAGTAGTAGTCCCCCCCCTTGTAGTGTCCCTAGTAGTAGTCCCCCTGCTTGTAGTGCCCCTAGTGGAGGTCCCCCCTATGCAGTGCCCCTAGTAGTTGTCCTCCCCTTGTAGTGCCCCTAGTAGTAGTCCCCCCTTGTAGTGCCCCCAGTAGTGGTCCCCCTCTTGTAGTGCCCCCAGTAGACACACCTAATAAAAATAAATAAACACTTACCTGAATCCCCGTCTCGCCATCCGCTCCTCTGTCATGATGTCTCTTCCATTACCCACTGCAGGAGCCGGAAGATGGAGCTCATGAGTGAGCTCCAGCCTGGCTCCGGCTGACTGACTCTCATTGGCTGCTAATTAAAACAAACACACAGCTGCCAGCGACTGTGTGTCTGTCACTGTGTAGTGCTGACCGAACTCTGTCCGGTCAGTGCTACACACGCGGTGCAGCTGTGTCACAGAGACACAGACTGCCCCCAGTCCACATGGTGCTGTGGACCGGAGGGCACATGGCTCCCTGCCCCCCGGCCCAGCCCGTCTGTGCCCGGCAGGCTGTCAGCTTAGACAGCTGCAAGGTACGCAGCGGGTGGCGCAGGGCCGGATTATAGGGAGGGTGACAAGGGCGGTTGTCTCGGGGCCCCCATACATAGGAGGCCCCCCCACTCTGTCCCCAGCACCATCAGCAGGTTGTTTTTTTTTAGTCGTAACCGAGCCACGGCCCGTGATTAAGCCCCGCCCCCTGCATTTGGCACCGCCAACTATTATGTTACTGTCCTGCTGCCACTAAAGTAAGCAGCACTAATGTATATACTGTATGTTTATCTGTGTTTCTGTGTCTTTGGCTATGTCTGTATATGTGTGTCATATATATGTGTGTCATATACAGTATATATAATATATATATATATATACATATATGTGTGTGTGTGTATATATATATATATGTTAAAATATATAAAGTTTATAAACGTACATATATACACATGTGTGTATATATATGCATGTGTGTATGTATGTAAAAGTTATGTGTGTGTGTATATATATATACACACACACAACTTTTATCGATGGGGCCCCCACACGTTTGTTGTCCAGGGGGCCCCACAGTCCTTAATCAGGCCCTGGGACGGCACCTTCGACGCCTTGAGCTTGCGCTCCACTGGAACCGCCCTCCCCACGCCCCTGGGTGGATCACATGGTGAATGTGACTTTATTAGTTGTCAGTAAACTGACACGGCATCTGCAGGGTCGCCTCAGCCGTCTGTATCACAGGTTACCAGATAAATGTCTATAATTGTATTTTTTACTGCTAGAAAGCCATTTGTTTACCAGCTCCCCAGCTATAGTGGCTAGTAGTGGAAAGAGGACTGTTAATGCTTCTCTAGCCTGTCAGGGCATTTAGCGGTGCATGCCGGCTTGCACATGTGCACAGGAGCTGGAAGTCCATATTTGGGCTTCCAGTTCCACTTTCATAGAGAAATGATTAAAAGTAAAGAGAAATATTAGTGAAAAATATATATATCTCTTAATACTTTTACTTTCTGAAAAAAGAAATGCTTTATTTTTTTAAGTAAAGTATTTTTTCCTTTGCCGCCCCCTGCTATCTCCAGTGATATCGATAAGAGGATGGAGGTAGTACCTATAGCACTGCAATAATTGGTGATAGCCATTGTTGGGGTTATCCTTGCTAAATAGGAAAAGTACGTATCTATGGTGAAAAGACCAGAGATGGGGCTTTTTGAAGCTTCATAAACTTTTATATTGATAAAACTTGCATAACTAGTCTTGTAGTTACACAGTCAGTCACAAGAGGGTGCTCCAAGCTTGCTCCATACAACTGATAATACTGTACATGGTTGGGGTTCCCTTGTCTCTGATTTGAGGTATCTATACTCCAGAAACCTTTCTGATGCATCTTCCCAGCAATATTTACGCCACAGTAGCCATTCTTTTCCTATTTCATTTTTTTTCATGTCTACCCTTTGCCTAATAATGCTGAAACAGATTTGCATGATTTGAAATTGTAACTTTGGACTGTTGGGTTTATATACTGTGGTAATTTGCTGTTCCTGGACAGAATTCCCCCATAGAGGTGCACAAGAAAACTACCAGTTTTGCAGGTACCGTAATGAGGAAATCTATGCTCCGCAGAACATCACAGTGATGTAATGAAATCAGCCTTTTAATGGCCAACATAGTTATCTGTTCTATACTGGTCTGTCCAGCTCTTCTGCAGCTGCCAGGTACTCGTTTATCAGTTATTCCCAATTCCCTGTACCAATCCTTTTTCATTTGAACTACTTCTCTTTCTCACATTCGGCCTGGTTCAGAGGTGCACGCAGTTCGAACAGAATGCCGATGTTTTCCGTAGTTGAGCGATTATTTGACACTGCACATGCACGAAAAGTCCTGAAAGCTCCTATGATGAAAGCATTACACAGTTTTTGCTCAACAATTCTATTGCGATCAGGAGAGATGGTATCAGAAATTCGGTGACTAAGTGATGGGCATTCCTGGGTGGTCTAGTTAATGCAAAAAAATACGTTTAATAGGCGTGTAATGGGAGTGTCGCGATCATGTCAGAAAAAGCGGCTACATTCTCAGTCGCAGAGTCGCAGACACAGGCCGTGTTCACACGGAGAAACTGGTGGTGTTGCAGCATGCAGAGACTGAATTTTCAGACGCTGGCTACTTCACCATGGGAAGGTGGAAATTAGCATTTGCATATTATCGCTGCTGTAACACTGCAACAGACGCACCAGTAGATGCAGCGCCCACCTCAGAATCAGGCCCATTGTCACATTAAGAAAATCTATTTCTGCAAATCTTTTTCAGGGCCCGGCGAGGCAAAATACCCTACAGCAGGACCCTTTGCAACCAGTACAAAGTGATCTGCTCCCAGAATTAATTCATTCTGCACACTTAAATTCAATAGTAAATAATATTCTGATGACTAATAATAAAGAAGTTTACTTTAAGGGGGAAATTCTGAAGTCATGCATTTTGTACCGGTGGAAGGGGTGTTGAAGAGTCTGAGCAAGATAAGACCCTCCATATTCTCTACTGTTTCTGAATAGCAGCTCGGATACTACTATAAGTCTGAGTTATGCTGGGTACACACTTGAGCGACCCAGCGGCAGACTGACTTACCAAACGCTGCTCTATATGTCTGGCCAGCTATTACAACTGTGCGGGCACCTAAATTTGGTGGGTACCCTGTACACACAGCCAAACGTACTAGTATATCGGCATCAGCTGTGCTGCAGAGCCGACCTAATATGTCTCTGAACGACTTAGTTCCCAGACATATCGGGTGTACACACGTGCCGATGCACTTCTCTGAATGAACGATATATCGACAAGTGAGTGCCCAGCTTCAGTCTTAGCTAATTGTGGGAATCCTCAGGCCTTTTGGGATCCTGAGTAGTGAATTAACTATAATACGTAGCTCCACCTATCCCCAGACCCTCCAGTTATTTGGTGGTGAAAAATTGAACGGGGTTTTTATTGCATTCTAATATAGTTATATGTGGTGCATGCAGCATTGTCCATAAGTTCTCAATAGATAAATGTTTCTTTAAGACATATAATCCAGGTTAGTGTGCTAGCTGATTTATATCTTTGACCAAAAATAAAAGTAGTTCTAGTTTTATTTGACTATTTATGTTATAACCACAAAAGACATCAATTATTTGTTATCACCTCATGGTAATTAGTACATTTGCTTTTTAGAATACTAATTTAGGCCCTCATTCAGAGCCGCACGCTATTTGCGGTCGTTCGTTTAAAATCAAGGGGTGGCTATTTAAATGATCCGTACGCACATTGCAGTGTGTTCACACCTCTAAGTCTGAACGAACGAGCAAAACATACGCTCGTTTATTTGTTAAAAACGCCCCCTGGCCGCACGCATCCTACGTCATGTCCGCTATTTATTAGATTAATCGAGTACATCGACCAGCGTATGAACTGCTCGCTATTCTTGTGGTTGGTGTTTGCTACCACAAATTTGCGTGCAGTTCTGGCTATAAAATAACCCAGTAACGTGGTCAATGACGCTGCTGTTTTAAATATACACACCCATAAAACGCCCGTTTTGACCTTTAAGCACGCCTGCGTTCGGATCTCCACTCCCCATTTTCAAGCACCTTCCCCTGTTACCACCCACATACGCCTCATTCTGTCACTCAAAATAGCAGGCACTCGCTATATAGCGTACAAAGGATTTTCGGCCGCACTGACTGGTTCGCGCATGCGTACTAAAAAGCGTACGCATGCGCAGATGTGCAAACATCGCTCGGAACGAGCGTACTGCCGCTAACGAGCGGCTCTGAATGAGGGCCTTAGTTCATAAACCAAATTAAATTTAATACACCGTAACTGAAATAACTAATTTTGGGAGCAAACGCATTTATAAAACAAGACTGGGTATTAAAAGACAGATGGTTGTGGCAAGCAGGAATCTGCAAAACAGTATGGATTTTAGGCACCCAAAAGGCTGTTTGGGCGCTGTAACCGGAACATGTACATTTGGGGGAGACAGGCACGATAAGTAATGGGTTTACAAGGAACTCTCGCTCAGTCGGAGCAACAATTGTAGTCTGTCGGGCGTGAATTACTTATAGACACGCCAAAAAAACAATTCCGCCCTAAGAGCTTTCAAAGAATGTGTGAAGGTTTGGGGGTAAATTTACTAAAAGTCCTTTTTAGTGTTTGTGGTTTTGCAAATTGGAGGTTTACTATAGTCAAATCCAATGGTCAAATTACCAACATTTTGACTTTAGAACATAGAACCAATAATTGATATCTTTTACATAGACGACTATAGAAACTGGAGATTTACTATCTGTTTGTTTGTAAAACAACCTAAAAACCAACTGGCAAACCGAGCAAATAATAGACCTGCCTGTGGCAGGCGAGTTGGGGAGAAGCACTGCTCAGGTCAGTATGCTTTGTGCAGGCATTAGGTTAGAAAGAGTATCTGATCCAAGGGGTTGCTGAGTATGGATTAAAAAAAATAAAATAACATTTAATAAAGGACTTCTACCTACAGTGGGGCCTAATTCAGAGACAGACGCAATAGCGATTTTTATGCGGATCAAGCATTTGTATGGTAATGCGCAGCAATTGCATTGCGACCATGCATGCACAGAGGACCCAGTCACAAAGTGAGTGACAGGTAGTCAGCATTTGGGGGTGAAAATGGAGGGGAGGTTAAAAAAATGTAGGTGTGTCTGACCATTTAGATGCCATTTCCTGGGCAGGCATACATTGCGTTCTCCTGCGCAGTATGAGAGCTCAGTGCATGTTTGCGCTGGTCAGACTTGACTTACATGCTGCGTGACTGCCTGATGTGTGTCGATGTTACCGATGTTTACACTTTTGCACATTGTCGTACAGATATGAGGAGGCAACAGTGGGCTGGGCGTCCCTATTCGGGTATGCTTTGAAAGTCACTGGCATATTTTAGCAACTGCGATCCGTGAGAGTATGCAGGCCCAGTGTCCGCTTCCAGTCATTATTTTAATATTTTCTTTACAGTGGAACTACAGGTGCCTGTGGGCCCTTAAAGTTTGAGCATGCTGGCGCTTGTTGTTCCACAAGTGTCTGCATGCTGGGGCAGTCTTGCCAAGATCTGTAGTCCCACTGATACAACCAGGCTGAAAAGTCCCGGGATTCTTATGGATTTAAGGGGGCAGTCAGTTTTATTTTTTTTAACTATTTCATTGCCTTAAACACTAAGAAGGCTGCACAGATCATAGTGATCCATGCAGTGCTTATATTTGGACGGGTTTGTAACTTCTATATGCCGTCAGTTAGCATTTAGAGCTGCAAAAAATACCAGGCATTGACGTTGGGTTTCAATTGAAGCTGAAACCTACCGGATGATAATTATGCGGTTTTTTAGACAGCAGCACACCGTACTTAGCAGACTGTTTCAAAACCGACCGCAATCCACCGTTTAGTTTGTTTACCCATTGGTACCAGTTATAGAATGGAGGGAATTCCACAGAATGGGTGAGCCAAAATATATCCTCTATCCGATAATGGGTACAGGTGATGAGTGAGGAGGTGAGGCTCTTTTCAAGAACAGAACAGAGAGGTCAAATTGGAAGAAAGCAAAATAAGCTAAGAGTTCTATGTTGGTGTGGTTTTGCTAATGGCTTTGTACAAATGTGCCCACATACCTCTAGCCTCCTTACGCGTTAAACACCCCTTCTAGTCGTGCAATCCTTGGCAGCGCAGAGCATCTTTTCTTGCATCTTTTTACCTTAAAATGCATCTTATTCACAAAGCCACTCGAATAGGACGCACCAGCAGCTTATGCTGATTAAAATAATATGGAGATGCCTAAATTCTGTGTGCGAATGCAGCTGTATCTGCATGTGAAATGCTAAGTTACAGTGACAGCCGCTGACACTGTATTCTAGCATTTTGCATGCAGATATAACTGAAGTTGCACACAGAATATAGGCATGCCGCATATAATTTTAATCAGCATAAGATGCTTGTGTGTCGCTTTGTGAATAAGACTCATTTTAAGGGAAAAAATGAAATGAATAGACGCTACTGAGTCGCTCTCCGCTCATGCATTATCTGTAAAGTGACTTGTAGCAGGATATATGTATTTGAACACATCTGTATGATAATAGAAGTGTTTTTATATTCGATTTGGTCAAATACAACCAGCCAATGGACTGGCAGGCTGTTTTTGGCGGGTGTACCACCTGGCAAGAAACAGCCTACCACCCGGCACTTTGGAAGCCTCCAAGTGGTGACAGTGTCTTGGAGCTGTATAAAAAGGACCAGATCCTACAGACTTTGCAGCTTTTTCATAATCAGACGACCGGGCTTCTAATAAGAAGAGAAGAATTAATATATAAAATGTTATTTCAAATCATTATAAGGTCAAGGTTTAAAACATTTTATTATTGCGATGTCCCCACTTGCAGGTTCCCAAAGTGCCGGGTGGTGGCTGATTTTTGTCAGGTGGTGCACCCGCAAAAAACAGCCTGGGGAGAACACTGCCAAATCTACTCAGGTGCCTTGCAAACTAATTAATATCCTCCCAAAGACTTTGGGCCTGATTCAGACCCGCTCGCAAGTGCATTGCGCTCGCAAGCGGGTCGATGGTGGCCCAGTGTACACGCGTGGCGTGCGCAACCCCCGTAGAGAGTGTGAAATCACTCGCTCCGGGGCTCACAACAAAATGGGGCGGCTGTTGATGTTGATCGACAGCTCGTCCCGTTTTGTAGCCGGGGAGGGGGGGCTGAGCAAACGGAGGCGTTCCCGAAGTGAGAGACTCGGAGGGCTGCGTTTGGAGTACTCACGGAGAGGTACGGCGTGCCATTGTGCCGGGACACAGTACATTACTACCGGAGTCAGGAAATCATGAGAGCCGCTGGAGCGACACTAACGTACAGGAGGATAGTGAGTATTGTGGAGGACTGAGTGATCTATACTCCACACCATTGCGCATCATTGAGAACGTATACCTAAGTTCACTGTGGATTACTGGAAGCCATTTAGTTTCATTGGGCCACATTTTTTCTTTCAATCATCGCTACATTTGTTACAGGTACATCTGACTTTTTTTTTATTACTTACCGATTGGATAAATACCATCAAATCGAGTCCCTTTGACTGGTTTATTTATATTATTTATATGTTATGCAGATGAATTCAGGGCCTGATTCAGACCCGCTCGCGAGCGCTCGCGAGCGGGTCGACGGTGCCCTAGTGCGCACGCGCACGACGGAAGGAGCTCCGTCGTGCGCATGCGCGAGACCCGGGGAGCAACGGGGAAGCCGTCGCTCCAGGTCGCGCACCAAAGGGGGCGTGCTGTCGATGTTGATTGACAGCACGCCCCCTTTGGTGGGCATGCCGGGGGCGTGGCTGCCAGACGGAGGCGTTCCCATGGGAACGCCTACCGTCTGGGTCCGGCCCCACTGACATCACTAGTGATGTCAGTTGGAGTGATTTTGGCTCTGATTGAGCCAAAATCACTCCAGGGCTTGCGGCAGCGAGACCCTATCGCGACCATCATCATGGACGCTCGCATAAGCTGTGGGTGGTAACCCACAGCTATGCGAGCATCCAAGAGGCCGCTCCAAGTTTAGGTAGGAGGGCCCTGATTCAGAGCGAGCGCTCTGGTCAGAGCGTCCGGCTCTGAATCAGGCCCCAAGTTAGCTGCATTTTTACCAGCTGAGATTTATATGAGAACTTTTTATTGCATATTTCCGATAAATTGTTTGTGATACTACTGGATACTTTAATACAATTATATGTTGTCTTTATATCCCCACTCCCGGGAGTTTTAAATGTGTTTGGATACATATACCTATATTTTTATGAGATTCTATTAAAGAATTAAAGAACACCCCTTGCTGTGTGTTAATCAAGCGCCGCCCACTTTTCTGTGTGTTCCCGAAGGAACGCCTGCCATTTGTGGGCGGCCCTACTGACTCCCTGTGTCACTTCCTCACTTACCTGAATCTTCTCTTTATCTTTATTCCTCCTCAGTCACAGCTGCAGGCTCCTCACTGCCAGTCTTCAGCACGCTCATGACTTCACACGCGTAGTGCAGGCTCGGAAAAAAGAAAAAACCTTCATCGTGCCGGGTCACATGATTCCGGCTCTGTGCCTCACCGACCGTTACTGCAGTGCAAGCACAGGGGAGCCCGGACATAATCAGTGCAGTGAGTGCACTGTTCCTGTTGGGGAGGAGGGGAGGCAGCAGCTCTGGTTGGGGGCCCCCGAAGGTAGGTACTCGCCCCCTTAATCCGGCTTTGGATAAGGCACAGTGGGGTCTGGAATAGCGGGCGGCGGCTATTACCTGCTGGCACCGCCGCCAATACTGAGATAAAGATTATCTTTTAGAGACAGGTTCTTTAATGGGAGGGACTCAACGGCGCCCTCCAGGAGCCGGCGCTCCGGGCGACGGCCCTGTTAGCCCGCACCTAGAACCGTCCCTGCCTGAGACCCTACCACAGGGTCTCCCCGCATGCCCGATGGTCGCGGTAATCGCGACCATCTCCTGCCTGCTCGCACTAGCTGTGGGTGGGCACCCACAGCTTTGCGAGCAGACAGGAAAAAAAAATTATAATTCCTCCCCGCCCTGATTCAGAGCGTGGATTGGGGCTATGTTGGCTCAGTATGGGCACCACCATGTTTACCAAGCCCATAAAATGTAATAAAACAATCTTAGACCTGTTGATATTTTCACCTGAAGACTATTGAATTTGCTGACTAGCTCTGTAATGGCAATTGGAGGAAGAAAGATAATAAGCATTTATCTGAGGTGCACACTATTTGGTGACATGTTGGAACGTTTCCAGACAAGGGACTCCAAAATCCAGCAGAAAGTATGTATTAGAAGAGTACATATACCACCCAGCAACTGGAATTCAGGTTATGCCATTGTATGGAAACTGTGGGCCTGATTCAGAGCCGGACGCTATTTGCGAACGGTCGTTCAGAAAAGGGGGCTGGCTATTTAAATTGAGCGCTCACTCTTTGCGGTCTGTTGACGCCTCTATGTCTGAGCGAGCTTTTTTTAAAAAAACGCCCCCTGGCCGCTCGCATCCTGCGTCATCTCCGCTATTTATTAGATTAATCGAGTACATCGAAAGGCATATGAACTGCTCGCAGTGCTTGTGGTAGGATTTTCCTACTGCAATCATGCGAGCAGTTCAGGCTAAAAGACAACCAAGTGACGTGGCCGATGACGCTGCTTTGTTAATTAGGCACACCCTTAAAACGCCCGTTTTGACCGTTTGGCACGCCTGCGTTCGGATCTCCACTCCCCGTTATCAAGCACCTTCCCCTGTTACCACCCACAAACACCTCATTCTGTCACTCAAAGTAGCAGGCATTCGCTATTTTGCGAGCACACAATTTCCGACCGCAATGACTGGTTCGCGCATGCGTATTACAACCCATACGCATGTGCAGTTGTGCGAACATCGCTCGGAGCGAACGAGCGGCTGCTTACAAGCGGCTCTGAATCAGGGCCGGTTCAGATTTGCACAAAATTGGGCCGCGACTGCGGTCTAAATTGGATTAAAAATTTTTGCCGCATTCTGAGTTGCATGCATCTATGCCACAGGTTCTCAAACTCTGGCCCTGATTCAGAGCCGGACGCTCTGACAGAGCGCTCGCTCTGAATCAGGGCCGTCCTTCTTGTTTTTCAGAGCGTCGTGTACATGCGCACTGGGCCACCATCGACCCGCTTGCGAGCGCATAGCGCTCACGAGCGAGTCTGAATCAGGCCCTCTGTCCTCAGGACCCCAAACAGTGCATGTTTTCCAGATCTGCTCACAAAATCACAAGTGAAATAACTTACTCCACCTGTGGATCTTTTATACACTTGTGGGCATAGTCCCTGTCATTATTAGCATGCATTTGCATCACTTCTATACCTGGTGCAGGAGATCCGTCTGAAATCAGACTGATTTTTGCATACACAACTCTGCATACCTGCAATTCCACCTAAAAGCCCATGACAAACCCTCACTCAATTTAATCTATGTGCGAAAACTGTTACCACCCAGTTATGCCCATTTAAACATTGTGTGTTCAGTTTCGGCTTTCTGTGTTATTTTTTTTTTTATTTTTTTTTTATTTTTTTTTTTAATCTATCTAGAATATATTCTGGAAGTTTACATTTTTAGGGATTTGGTAATAATGATATTATACAACAGTTATCTGAAAAGACCTTCATATTTGTTCACTGGGATCTTCTTCACACTGAATGCATGAAAAATGTTTACTTATGTGTGATTTTTTTTCTTTAACTCCCGCCTTGCTTTTGTACAGTAGTATAGTCCGCAACATATTCTACTTTTATAGGGATACAGTGTTTTATGACACAAAGGAATACACAGACGTATTAATAAACCCCTGGCACAGCCAGCCCCTGAAGCAGAGATGATGTGTGGGCCTGTTCACCTGTCGGACCCCTACAAAGCTTGTAAACTGCCTACAGAGCGATTATACGAGTATACAGCTTGAGTTCATCATGTCTTTTGTAGCTGTGAGTAAACAGCTGCCTTGATAGTCTTTGATGTCATAATGTTCTCTCTCCCAAGCTGCATGTTGTGTGTTAACTTGTGTTTACATAGACTTTCACTGCCTTTGCAAATCTTGTATGAGCAACACTAGGTAGAAAAATTGTAGCTGGCTGGCACGTCACCACTAGTAAAGATGTCATCTTGTTGCAGTTTGTCAGGTCAGCCGAATAGCAGAGTTGGTAGAATAGCTATATTTTATGTGGAATTGTATACAGGCTGTTCCATACTATGTAATTTCCATGTGTTTGATCTTCTTGTTTGTTCCACAGATAGATGTAACATGGTCAAAGGCTGCCTTTCTCCAGTGGGAGTCTCCCAACTGCGACAGGTGAGTGCCACAACAACATGGGAGTAAGGAAATCCCTTGGTTGCTGAGTCAACATGTTTTGTGATGAGTGGTAAAGCATGTTGTCTACACACCAAGTGCTGGCAGATGGATATGTTATTTGGGGCTAGATGGTACTTGCTGCTATTTACAATGACATGGACAATTGCCTTTATTTCTGTCCTCCTTGTTTTTTTCCCCTCCTTTTGCTTGTTTCATCTGTCATTTTGCTTAGCCATTTCATCACCAATCACAATTCACAACACATACCGCAAGTTTTTCTTCTGTATTCAGTCAGTGACTGCTGTCACCTAACCAATGCCATTTCTTGTAAACTGCTTATTGGGGAGTTTGAGAATATCATTATAAAAATAAAGAAGAGGACCTAGATATTGAATAGACTGTAGTTTAGTCCCATACTTGAACCATTGGATTTTTCCTAAGTTCCTTTTACTCATCTCCTAAAGGAAAAAAACAAGATAAAAAATAGTAGTGACAAAGATTAATATAAAGAAAAATTATGGTTAAAGAATCTGTTGAGACATACAGAGATGAAACATTTGGATACAAATGAACCCTCTACCCTCATCTATCTTTTTTTACACCATGTGGTGCGAGACGCCTGGGGAGGCTTAGACGCTTCGTCACGGGTAGTGATTCCCGTACTTTAAGTAATTGTTCCTGAATTTTGTTCCTTAATATCATCATAGCCGCATACAAATCTCTTATAGTGTACTAGGTGGTTAGGGTTAGTATTTTTGTCACAAAGGGATTGGTATGAAGTTGAAAATTAAGCGTAATGACGCATGGCGTGAGCCACTGGTAACGACTTCCATCTTTTGCCTATTTACACAGATTAATGATTAAGTCGCACACAGAAGCTACATGTAATGCCATCAGTATTCAGAGTACCCTTGCATAGCTCTTTGGCCGCATAAGTGAGGCGATTAAAACGTATAGTTTCTGAAAAAGTATTTGATGTCCATGGCATGCCAAATGAGGCTATTTGGCGTGATTTGAGGATAGGTGTATGTGGACAAATTTGTATATCTGCTTGTCTATTGCTAATGAATTGGCTAGACTTAGAAAGTCCATCAGCTGCTGTACAACCACTGTGTCCTGATCCCACGCTAAACCTTCCCTGTATTCTATCTCTAAATGTTGTCATCTCTGTACCATAAGTCATCTGTACAGCTATCTAAAAAGCTATAGATTGCATCGAACATTGATTATAATGGCAAAAATATTGACAAATATGAGAAAACCATGATAACACTCCATACACTGAGGGACATTTATACAACTGCCCAAAGAGCAGTTTTTCTGTACGTACTGCATTTAATAAACGGTTCATAATGCGCTTCCTGCTCCTGTCAGGCCGGTCCTGATTGCTACTATTTGTGTGTGTGCCTATTATGTTCTTTGAAAAAAATCATATTTTACATTATGCAAACATAGAACGTTTTGCCACTTTTGCACAAGCCTTTGACCCTCAACAATTGCCCTACAACCATTAGCATTCCCCTATTACATGCAGCTGGTGATTTGATCCTGCACAAGTTAAGATAGTAGGCTAATCTAATAAGGTGTCCCATTGAGAACTCCTTTAATAAAAATGCACCCTCTTTTCCATATGTTTACCTCTCTTTAAAGGATCTCTCAACCAATCAAGTGATTATTAAGAAACCTTTGTATGGAAAGACTTCTAGGATGTGTCATGGATATCGGCATGAATACCAGCAGCAGTGAAGATCCCGACAGCTAAAAAGGTAAGTATAACTAACCCTATCCACCCCAACCCTCCTTTAGGGGTGCCTAAACCTAACCTCCCCCCCCCCCGGTGCCTAAACCTAACCCCCCTGTCCCCGAAGCCTAAACATAAGTCTCCCGTGGGGTGCCTAACCCTAACCTCCCCTTCCCCTAGCCTAACCCTCCCGGGGGGTGCCTAACCCTAAGTCTCCCCCCCCTTCCCCGGGAGCCCCTAACCTAACCTCCAAAGCGGCTGTCCGCGGCCACCGCAGGACTTACCGCCGTTTGGTATGCCGGGCATCGGGCTCCCGGCGTAGGTATAATGACAGGCGTCGGGATTTCGACGCCTGTCATTAGTACCGTGCCGGGATTTGACAGTCGGGAAGCCGGCGGTCAGCATTTCGACCATCAGCTTCCTGACAGCATCCCGTTTCATGATCTCTTGAAGAAAAGCTCCATTTTGGCTTGTAATAGTTCAGCTGCCAACAAATGCCTAATTTCATATACTGCATGTCTGCCTATAGCTAAACTTTTGGGGGTACAGAAAGTAACCAGAACCGCTATAACATTCTGTAAAACCTGGGTGTGAGATTAAATGGGGTGTAATCATTTATTAAAAGACATTATACAAGAATTGTTGAAGTATCAAAGTAACTATAATTAAAATAAATGTAAGTGACTGTAACACATGATATAACAGTACTGTTTGTGTGATATTCCTGATGATGTATGTGTTCTGGTCATTCCGACAATTTAACATTCTTTAGAGTCCTCATGCCCCTCTTTCAAAATTGTGATTGTGAAATACATAACAAAACTATTACATGTCAAGCGTCTGGCTGGATTACACCCCCATCCCCAGCATCATTGAGACATTCCATCCTCGCTCCGGTGTTGTCAGAGAGCCTGGCAGTAAGATATCATCGCTACAGCACCCGAAGGCAATCCTACTGTTATGGAGAGAGGAAATCATTTAATGCTCTCTTGGTTTACCAGCTATCAAGACACAACAAGGGGATGTGATTTCATAAACAAAGCGCTACATATTTTTAGGGAAGTATTAAATCTTAGTAGAAGCTAAAGGTTATTTTTGATTTGCTCATGTACACTCGAGCCTGATGGCAATGTGGAACTCCAGCAGGCAACCTGACCAGGGATGATTCCAGCAGAATCAGTGTGATCACTGGGAATACTGCAGGCCTTGGTGTTTCTTTTCCATTAAATATTACATACAGCAAATGGTTATACTGTATAAGCCGTTAAAAACAGGAACAAAATCAAGCTGCTGTGACTTTTTTTATTTCCTAACTGAGCAGCTCTAAAAATATAGCTGTCAAGTTTTAAGTATATGTAATATATAAATGGTTCACAATTCATGTGCCTTTTTCCAGAAATGTGGATTTGAATTTCCGAAAATATGTTTTGTGGACAGGGCCATGATGCAGAAATGTGCTGCAATAACTTACCGTTATTTATGTTTAAAATTCTTCTACTTGGTCTTCTGTTGATGAATTTATGGGGACTGTATCAACTTGGTATGTTTGCTGACAACAAAAACTCAGCAATTAGGGAGTCACAAGTGTTGGATGGCATTTAGTATACTGAGGGCCTGATTCAGACCTGGTCGCAAGCGCTGAGTGCTCGCAACCGGGTCGATGTTTGCCCACTGGGCATGCGCATGACGGAGCCGGCTCCTTCGTGCGCATGCGCGAGACCCGGCTAGCGACGGGTGCTCCATCGCTCTGGAGCTCGCACCAAAGGGGGCGAGCTGTCGATGGTGAGTGACAGCTCGCCCCGTTTTGGTGGGCAGGCCGGGGGGGTGGCCGGCCAAACGGAGGCGTTCTCAACGGAACGCTTGCCGTTTGGGGGCGGCCCACTGACATCACCAGTGATGTCAGTGGGAGAGCTTCCGGCTCTGTTAGAGCCGAAAGCTCCCTGGGTCTTGCGGCCACGAGACCCTACCACAAGGGTTTCGTCGCAAGTCCGATGGTCGCGATGGTCTTGACCATCGCGACCATCAACCTGGCCGCTCGCTATAGCTGTGGGTGGTAACCCACAGCTATGCGAGCGGTCGGGAGGCCGCTCCAAAAAACGCCCTGTTTCAGAGCGAGCGCTCTTTCAGAGCGTCCGGCTCTGAATCAGGGCCTGAGCTCATATCCACTGATTTCGCCATCTATGGCTGTGTGCTGGTTTCCAGTTGCAATTTCCCTTGTACATTAGTCAATAATGGCAAACTATTTGGGCTTAATCCAATTAGGGTCAGATAGGGCCGCGAGGGGCACAAATTGCCGTGCCTTCGCCGGCTTTTCTATGCAACTGCAATGGCAAATTACCCCCCTTGTGGCCCGATCTCACCTCGGACTCGCATATTTTTGTTTGCAAAAATGTGTATACAGCCGCACTTGCTCGGGGGTGTGAGATAATCGCACCTAATTAGATCAAGCCCTTTAACTGAACTTTTATCTGCATGAAATGTTTGAATTGAATCTTTACTCTAATTTGTTAGTACTGCAAAGTCTGCCACATTTATCCACTGAGGTTCTAAAGTTAAAAAGCTATACTATGCTCAGAGGGGGGAATTCAATTGTTAGCGCTGGACGTCAAACTAATGGGTGTCTATTAAAGCAATTAAATTGTTGTCCGATTAGATGCCCATTAGTAGTTTATACACACCCAAGAGGACAGTTATTTATATAGCGCGCACATATTCTGCTGCGCTTTACAGAGAATATCTTACCATTCAATTCTGTCCCTGCCCCAGTGGAGCTTACAATCTATATTCCCTATGACATGCACATGCACATACACACTATTGTAAATTTTTTGTGGGGAGCCACTTAACCTACCAGTATATTTTTGGAGTGTGGGAGGAAACTGAAGTAACCAGAGGAGGGAAAATATACAAACTCCGCACAGTTAGGGCCGTAGTGGGAATCGAACCCATGACCTCAGTATTGTGAGGCAGTAACGCTAACCATTACACTGTCTGTGCTGCGTGTAAAGCAGCTAACCCCGTCTAAAGTCCTGGTTTGGGCGCCCAAACTACCGTTTAGGCACCTAAACGAAGGACTTTTCACACATTTTAACTGACACCTCCGGAGGCTGCGAGAAAAAATGTGACTGCTGCAGCTACTAGGTGTCTGATTGGAGCAACAATTGAATTGCTCCTATAGACACCAATTAGTTAGATGCCCAGCTGTAACAATTGAATTTCCCCCAGAATGTTTTTAAACTGAAGATGTATGTGTAGCCATTTCTCCATGCTAAACTCCAATTTCAGAGCATACTCTCTCCCTTTCCATAATACACTCCTATTCTGTGAAACCCTCTCTTTGTCTGGGCTTGCTATAAGCAAGGAATATTAAGGATGGGATGTTCACTTGAATTTAGACACAATTCTTCATTCTCTGTCCTTGAATGGTAATTCTGTGTGGCTGCAGAATCGTCTTCTAATGTTATGCAAAGCTGTTTATTTAGATTGTCAATGTTCTATCCATACCCCCTTCCATACACACACACACACACATTAGTGTTTTCCTCATTTTTATCATCCCTCCAGTGTTGTATAGGGGCAGGGAGGATGGCCCTTGGAGAGAATATTTAATAAGTTGGCAGGGGCAACAAGACTTGTTTAGTAACACTCCCAAACTACCCTTTATTAACTCTATGTCCTTCTGAGTCTTTTACCAGAACAAAGATGTTTTGTTCAGTTACTTTTAGCTGCTGTCCTGTTTGTTATCGCTTGCTTATTTATTTATTTGTCTGCTGCTATTATGGCTCAGACCTATAATCCCAGAGTATGACCAAGGGAATCCTCCCTATTTTTTTTCTCACTTTGCCCCAGTTACCATTTTCTTTTTTTCCCTGTCTGTCTCCCTCTCGCCTCATGAGATGGTCTTGAGCTCTGAGCAAACAGGGCTCAGGACTCCCTGCTGAGCGCATGCCTTTAATAAAAACAATGCAGCGTTTTTATTCCAAGCTGACCGCACTGACCCCCTCAAAGTATGCTCTGTCCACAGGGACCGCTGGCTCTTGGAGGCAGCTGAATGGAACACACAAAGCCACTGTGACATGTTAGAATCCCTTCCTTAACTGCACCAAGCATGGAGGGAGAGGAGAGAAAACCGAATTTATCTCAGCAAAAAAAGCACAAGAAAATAAAAAATATTCTCGTTCTTAAAGGACATTTTTAAATGTAATCACTGTACAGTCAGTGGGCTTTTGTTCAGGCATCTGTGAAATCTGCACCCAAAAATATAACTTGTCTTAGACCACATTATTTTTTACGAAAATCTGAGCGAATCAGCATTTTAAAAAGCCAAAGATAATGTACTGAACTTGCAGCTAGGTGGATCTTTTTGAGGATGTAATAAGAGTTGAAAGACTCTCAATAAGTTTCTCACCTGCAGTAAATATTTCAAATTCAATATTGATCACACAAAATGGCTGCCACCATCAATTAGAAGTGGTGGACTCACTTTAAGGCAAGGTTGAACAAAGCAGTGGCCAGCACATCTTAGAACGGAATCGGTATGATATACCAATGGATGGGATGTCGGCGGTCAAAACACTGACGCTGGCATCCCGATCGTGAAGAATCCCAACAGGCCGGTGAGTACCCTAACCCTCCCCTCTCCCCCCCCATCCCTCCCTTAGTCGTGCCTAACCCTAACCTCCCCCCGGTGGTGCCTAACCCCCCCTTCCAGCACCCTAAACCTAACCCTCCTGGTGGGGTCTCTAACCTTCCCCCAATGGTTCCTAACCCACCCTTCCCGTAGCCTAACCCTCCCCGGGGGGTGCCTAACCATAATCTCCCCCCCCGAGGTGCCTAAACCTAAGCCACCCCTGCGATTAACACCTAAAGGAGCCTGCTTTTTGTCGTTAGTGATGGCAGCTGTTGGGATTTTGGCGTCGGGATAAAGATAGGCTTTGGTATTTCGACGCCTATCTTTTGTCCCATGTCGGGCTTCCGAAGACAGGATTCTGGCTGTCGGTACGGTGACTGCATCCCCTTAGAACATAACTATCTTTATCAGCTGGGGCCTAATCCTAGAAATATGCTTATGTTTTGGACATCATAATGGCTGCAGTATGGCTCTTTCTCTTTAAGTCTATTTTAAAGTTATTGAGGTTTCTTTACAGGCATCACATTTGTGGTCTTTAGCCAGCAACAAGTGTGTACTTCATCTAGAACTATGGAATAAGCTGATACAGTGAATAAAAGCTATTTTTTTGTTTGCTAGTGGTTATCACTGAAGTGCCGAGCCTGTCATTAGCATAATTTCTTCACCCGCTCTTTTTCTTCATTTGATTATTTTATTGTGACAAAGTCTATTAACTTTTAGGTCTGGTTGGATAACTGCCAGGAACGTACAACTAACTTGTTTTCACTGAATGTGCTATTTTAAGCCCCAGACTTGGTTTGGCAGTATACATAAATAACGTATGTATTTATATAAAAGGTAGGCATGTTTGTGTGTATGTATATATATTGTGATAGAAGCACTGGAGAAGTTAGGGATGGCGTGTATATGTATCCCAGATTCCTGTAATATGTATCTTAATACCCAGAAAGAGTCTGTTTTACAAACAGATCTGAGTGTCGGCTTTATGGAAAAAGCCGGATAATGGGTCCTGGGGGTGTGGTTGTGAGAGAGAAGGGAGGGCTCCATCCACAGGGCCGCTTCAAGTGTTGGGCTTTTCAGCCTGAGAGCAGGCTAATTAATGATTACACCTGTAAGTGCCTCATAAGAGCTGTGTAGAGTTTTGATGCAGTGTCTTACACACCCTGGGGAGAACAGACATTGAGGTTTTGTTCTGAGACACTGTGACATTGGTATGTACTATGTTTGTGGTAAGGCAGTAGGCCCTGCCACATGTAGAGAGGGAGTTACCTGTCTAATTAGAGCCCAGACGGGCTAGTGTTTACTTTTATATTTTGTTTGTTTGATTATTGGTGTCACACAATAAAAACTGATGCCAACCAGCTTGCACGAAAACCCATGACCACTGCTGTTTCCTGGCTGCTGTGTGTAAAGAGGCGTCAGTCTACCCCAGGAGAGGGACCCCTACCCCGATCATATCACTATATATATATACTGTATATCAGTGGCGGATCCAGGGGGCTGGCGATTGGAGTGATCGATTCCCCCCCCCCGAACGTCTTTGCCTCCTTGCTCTGGGAGTCGGGAATCAGCAACACAGTACGCAGCTTCATCATGGTGCATGTACGATCACAACACAAACACTGGCAGTGGCAGTGCTGCTGGCTGATGGACCCGCCCTCCGCTACGCCTCCTCCTCCTTGTGTCCTGGCGCATTGCACTCCTCCTCTCAGTCACAAGCAAAACTTCACAAGAATTGCGATTAATGTCAGAAGAGAAGCAGCTTGACTGTGTCCCTCACTCCCAGGTTCCTGCACTCCTGCCGGGGCCTCCCCCTGTGTGGGCATATACATATATATCCATGAGTGTCCCCTCTATTATCACTAACATCTTCCTCCCTCCGCCCTGCCCCTGGTATCAGTACCCCGGGTGCCGCCAATAGCGCAGGGGGGGGTGGATTCTGAGTACTCAGAACCCCCCTTGAAGGACCAAATGTTTTATGTACCTACAATCGTAGCCCCGCCCCCTTGCGGATCCCCCAGACCCGCGAATCGCGGGATTATGCCGCGGGGGGGCAGAGCCTAATGATGCAAACTGCCCGGCCCTGCCCACGGCAACAACCTGCTGCAGCATCTGAGGAATCATATCCCAAAGTAAGTGAAAGTGTGTGTGAATATATATATATATATATATATATATATATATATATTAGTGTTTGTGTAGGTATGTTTCTATGTAATACATGCATGTGCTATACAATATATGTCTGTGTGTATATATATATATATATATATATATATATATATATACTGTATGTGTGTGTCCTATGGAAGTATGTGCTATACTATATATATGTATATATATACAGTACATACAGTGGTCGAAGTGGACATTTTAAAGTGGGGGTATGGAAATATCAGGGGGGCTTTACTTAGACAGTCTTAAATCCTTACCCCCCTGATATATACATCCCCCACTTCCTCCCCTGACAGTACACACACCACACCTCACCTCAAAGCACACCACACAGCATACTACACCTCACACCACAGCATACCACAGAACCACTCCACAACTCAGCTCGCCGTGCTGCTTTATGCTCCGGCGGTGACCGTGGCGCTCCCTGCTTCCCTTCACTCCTCGGCGGCATATTCAAATTGGCTCTGGCCGCAAGCCAATGACAGCACGCGGACCTTTAGCCCAGCAAATTAGAGGCGGCCACGTTGCGAGCTGTGATTGGCTTGCGGATGGAGCCAAATTGAATATGCTGCCAGCTGCCTCGATTGGCTGCTGGTCCCGTGAGTGAGCCATGATTGGCTCGCATCCGGATCCATATTTTTGCAGCCTGTTGACTGGAGCTGGGACAGTGACAGTCCCAGCGCCGGTCAGGTGCCGAAGTGAAGTGCCAGTATGACATACCGTTTCATACCGGCACACTTTGAGCACTAATATATATATATATATGTAATGTTTATCAGCTTCCTACTTGTGAACAAAAGAGGGATAAGAATTATAGAATTTGGAATAATCTATGTGACCATCAAACTAATAAAAAAGAAAAAAACTGCTGAGATTTCTTGGTGTTTATTATCATCATCATCATCATCTTTGCTCTACAATACAATGGTAGTATACCAGTCGTGCCACGAACACATATTTTTCTGCCATTTGCATTTTGTTGTCAATTACAGATCATTAGACAGCTCAATTGATATGCACTTTCAGTTTATTCTGTTCCATTAGGTTCTGTTGCAAAAATACACAGCAGGTTTTATTAACCCTGCGGCTGCCAGCAAATCCTCTGATCAGCTCTGATTGGCATTGAAGTTCATATATTCCCTTGGTGGCTGAGGGGTTACAATATCGTTGTCTTGAAGAACTGCCTAGTTCTCAGCTTAATATAGAACTGAAACTGAATGACATACTTATCTGATAAATAAAACATTTAGGGCAAAATGAGCAGCTGGTTTTAATCATACATTCTCTGAAGGCTTCTCTTTGGATAATTTAACTTGTAGCACATTAGGAGGATTTTCTCAAACAAGACTCCAATCGCTTAGGACGTATGCATGACAAGTTTATCTATTATTTCTGCATCTCTGCACAGATTTAATCTTTCCGCTTTATTTTATATTCATAACTGTGCAGGCACTACAGAGAGGTTAAGTTAGCGACTTATGCTGGGCTATACAATTATCTGTCTCATATTTGTCCAATCTGGCTGGTTGGAATGAAAACCTGGTAATGTATGGGAGCCAATGACAGTCGATCATATGGTTTTAAACACTGGAAAACGGACAAAAAACAATTGTTCAAATTGGTTAAATTCGTGTGTTTTAACCAATTTGTCTGAACGACCATTTTTGTCTGTTTTCCAGTGTTTGTGAGCAAATGGTCGATTGTCATTTGCTCCCATACATTACCAGGTTTTCATTCCAATCAGCCAGATTGGACAGATAATTGTATAGTGTATGCCCAGCATAAGCGGGACCTATGATCTTTCGTCGGGCCTGTACACACAGGTGTTGAAAAACAACGCTAGCAAATGTATTGACAGAACACTTTAACAGAACATTAGAAGTGTTTTCATTAGCGAGTCTCAAAGCTTTCCTGCAGCACTGTGTTCTATATACTTAATGATCTTTCCCATAGAACTCTATTGTAATTTACAGAGCATTAACACTTGTCAATGCCTCAGGCAATGCTGCAATTTATGCAAATCAAACATGCGTCATTTTCTTACTTTATTTTTTGGACTTTCAGCATCGGACAGCATTTGATAGGCTTTGAGAATGCGCGTTAAACTTTTTTAATTAATGTCTATGTGTATGAGCAGTGTTCGCAAATAACGCTATAGCGCATATTTTACCCGGGATTGAGCACTGGGGACTCGCTTTTCAAAAGTAGCTGGGTCCCCGGGGACACGCTGTGCTGTGGCCAATTCCTGACAGCTGTTCGTTATAGCAGCCAATGAGAGTCGGCTACTGTGGGAAGCCTTGCTGGGATCAAGTGTCTGATACCAGCATCGGCACAGCTGCAGGGGCAGGCAGAGGAGACGTGTCCCCTGCGTGAAACATCCGTGCCTGGCGCTGGGACAGTGTTTTTGCTCCCAGCGCCGGCTAAGCAGCCGCGACGGGTACCTTCCACCAGTGTAGGTAGTAAAGTGGCGGTGGGAGAAGCTTGGCTCCGGGCGCAAGTTAAGCGGAGCTCGCTGCCCGGAAGCCAAGAAGCAGCGGCGGTTGTTTGGCACTGGCCGTGAGCCAAACACGGCTCGTTGTAGCAGCTAATAGGAGGCAGATGCGACAAGCCAATTGCAGCTCGCCACGTGATAGCCCCGCCCACTCGCAGCGTCTTGAATTAGACGCCGCTGAGCGGGAAAGTTCAGTCCAGCGGCGGAGGGGTAGGAGTGAAGACCTCCCAAAGAGAAGAGCATTGCGGCAACAGTTCCGGCGGCCGCGCAAGAGGCGTGATCAAGGAGGAAGAAAGGAAGAGGCTACATCCTGGCCAGCAGCAGAAGAACGAAGCTGAAGACCGGAGAGGAATACAGGGGTGGAAAGAAAAAGAGCAAACGAATTTCCCCCCCGCAGCCTCTTCCACCGTACCGGTAGGCGGCCTTGGGCCACAGGTATTTAACCCCTCCCTAGACTACCAGGGTTGTCGGGCACTAGGCCCGTGGGATAAATTCAGGCAATAGGGCTGTGGGGATATAGGCGGGCACAAGGGCTACATAGGGGGCATTATGCCCAATTGAAGGTATCTGCCCCCCAAATAGGTGTAAGAGACCTGGGCATTAGGCCCAGGTCACTAAACGGCAAATAGTTGGGCCACTACTGGGGGCAATGCATAGGGGGTCAACTACTGGGGGCACTGTTTAGGGGGAGATTACTACTGGGGGCAATGCATAGGGGGATTATTAGGGGCAATGCATAGGGGGGGTTACTACTGGGGGCAATGCATAGAGGGGGATTACTACTGGGGGCACTGCATAGGGGGAGATTACTACTGGGGGCAATGCATAGGGGTTCAACTACTGGGGGCAATGCATAGGGAGACTACTACTAGGGGCACTGCATAGGGGGGCCCAACGCATATTCTTGCACCTGGGCCCACCACACTAGTTCCGCCACTGCTGACTATCCAGATCAGCTAGCTGCTTGACACCTAACCGATATTGCTTATACTATTACTGGCTGCTGGGGATTTCATGCATGCAAGATTATTCTGTTTAGGACTTTTGCATGCAGTCAATTGTGCCCTTTGATCCTGTAGTCACGCTTGCATTTATATGGAGAGTTTTTTATCTGCTGGAATCTATTTTTACTGCGTGCCATGATGTGTAAAGGGCATTACTGCATGGCATAATGTGTAAATGCTGGGTGTTACTGCATGGCATAATGTGTAATGGCTGGGTATCACTGCGTGGCATAATATGTAAAGGGCATTCCTGCATGGCATAATGTGTAAAGGCTGGGTGCTACTGCATGGCATAATGTGTAATGGCTGGGTATTACTGTGTGCCATAATGTGTAAAGGGCATTACTGCATGGCATAATGTGTAATGGCTGGGTATTACTGTGTGGCATAATATGGAAATGCTGGGCATTACTGCATGGCATAATGTGTTAAGGCTGTTATTCACTATGGGTTTTGTGTACATACAAGTCATGTGTGTAGGATCATGGAGGCATTAAACATGCATTTAAGGGGCATGTGGGGAGTCTGATGCTTTTGGCGGTATCAGATGGGCATTCTAAGGGTATGTAGGGATTTGTGGTGGCATGTGGGGAGGTCTGAGGGACATATGGGGACATCTAAAGCATAAATTATGATGGGACTCAGAAATGGTCAGATAGGACTCATTTTTTTTAAAATGGAGGGTCCCTGGGAACCACGTATTTTGTCACTCCGCGTGCTCACTGATGAGGCCTCAGATTGATCACTTTTGTTATTTTTGTTTTTAGGCCCGCTTATAAATTTCAATATGGTGTGGAAATGAAAATGAAAGAGAAGTGAAAACTTAATTTTAGCTTGTTAGGCCAGGTACACATTTGGAGTACTGACGAGTCTTTAATATGGCTCTAATGGTCTAACGCTGCTCTCCTGTCTCCATCTAAATGCACAGTTACGCCATTGTTTTCCCTGCAGCGTGGAAGCTTTACAGAGCTGAAATGCTAAAGCCTTCTGGTCTGGAAGATCTCTGACCAAAAGTTAGTTTATATTAAATTAGAGAAATGGGATCTTTGCCATTCTGTGACAAGAATGCAAGATACCTTCCATTTGAAGCAGTGATGTCTTGTAGCCATTTATTCTGTAATTAAAAAAAAAAAAAAAAAAGCTGATGCAATATTAAAGTATATCTCTATCAAAACAAGCATACTGCCAAGCTGCATTTAGCTTCTATTCAGTTCTGTTGCAGATCTAGGACATCATTCAGCTCCAGGAGCTGTGGTGAAAGCTGGCTCTCAATTTAGGGAGGTAGTGTGAATCTTCTATTTGCTATACAGTATATGGCATGGGTTGGTTGTGGTTGTGATTATCCGGTCTCATGGTAAACTCAGGCCACGGTGAATCTCTTCTTCCATAAATTCATTTTATAAATACTTGACGAAGTCTGACCAAAAGATGAAATGCATTGGAATTTTCGAAATGCCTTGACTCCTATATTAGACAAATAAGCGCCTTACCTTTGTGTTATTGTACGTGTGATACTTACCAGTGGTCCAGTTGGATCCTGGACAGGTTTTAGGTGGGTTAGGGTCCCGATCGGACCTCCTGTTGGTGTACGCTGGGCAGAACTTTGACCCGGCCAGCCTGTTCTGAGCCTTCCACTTTGTGGATTTGGACAAAAACTTTGGTAACATTGGATTCCAGAACACATACTAGGGGATTGAGGTCCCGGTCGGACCTCCCGTTAGTGTACGCTGGGAAAAACTTTGACCCGGGGACGCTGGGCGGAATTTTGACCAAGGGAGCCTGTTCTGGGCCTTCTACTGGACAGATTTGGACAACATCACATAATAAAACTTAATAACTTAAAGATTTAAACCCGGGCAACGCCAGGTACTTCAGCTCTCTACTAAAAAAAATAAATAAAAAAAAATAAAATAAAAATATATATATATTATCGTAAGTCCGCACTCAAAGCTTCAAATATAAGTCACATATATATATATATATATATATATATATATATATATGTAGGCGGTGCTCCTTAG
The DNA here is from genome assembly GCA_031769625.1 of Taudactylus pleione. Classification (NCBI taxonomy): domain Eukaryota; kingdom Metazoa; phylum Chordata; class Amphibia; order Anura; family Myobatrachidae; genus Taudactylus; species Taudactylus pleione. Next base: position 16,332,075 of record JAUIMM010000012.1, on the reverse strand, counting down.
AGATCCAGCAGAATCCAAAAATAGAAAAAAGGCACTCACCAGGTAGAAAATGAAGATAAAATCTCATCTTTAATAGAATCATCTTTAAAAACATCACCATATTGTCGACGTTTCGATACTAGTATGCTTTGTGGTGTTGTTTTGTACACACTGGCTTGGATTGTCCTGATGACGGTCCCTGGGAGGTTCGAAAAGTCGACAATATGGTGATGTTTTTAAAGATGATTCTATTAAAGATGTTATTTTATCTTCATTTTCTACCTGGTGAGTGCCTTTTTTCTATTTTTGTATATATATATATATATATATATATATATATATATAAAAGTTTGTTTGTTTGCAAATATCTTACACCGCTCTCAAGGTAAAGCTGCCAAATCTTACATAGTTATTTAGTATGAAAAAGTAAGTAACAAAGTGACAAATTTTGCATATAAAATGCATTGGTCTGTTTGTTTGTCTGTCAGGTCATGCATTCGGACACCCCTGCAACGATTAGGATGAAACCACGCAAGATGGTCCAGTTGGATCCTGGCCAGGTTTTAGGGGGGGTTAGGGTCCCGGTCGGACCTCCTGTTGGTGTACGCTGGGCAGAACTGACTCGGGGGCACTAGGTGAAACTTTGACCCAGGGAGTCTGTTCTGGGTGATATGGTGAAGAAATCAGCACCTTCAGTGCAAATGTCTGATAAATAATTAAGAACATTTTTAGAAGATCCAAAAAATTCCAGTGTGTTCTGGGGGTTCCAAGAGGTGCTCCTGTTAATAGTCTAAGGGTATCTTCATACGGTACTCCCGCAGTGTTAGCCTTCCACTGAATGGATTTGGATGAAAACTTTACAGAGGGGTGGCAATTGGTCTGAGATACCTAATGAAGTGGTTGTGGGTCCTGGTCGGACCTCACGGCCGAGTGCGCTGGGCAGAACTTTGACCCAGGGAGCCTGTTCTAGGCTTTCCACTGGATGGATTTGGATGACATTACATAATTTGGTTGAAAACTTCCCAGAGTGGTAGCACTGGATCCCAGAAGACATACTTGGGGATTTAGGTTTGGTCGGACCTCCTGTTGGTGTACGCTGGGCAGTACTTTGACCCGGGGAGCCTGTTCCAAGTCTTCCACTGGATGAATTTTGAAGAAAACTTCAGAACTTTGACCTAGGGAGCTTGTACCGGGGAGCTTCCACTGGATGGATTTGGACGCTGGGTACTTCAGCTAGTGTCTATATATATATATATATATATATATGTGAGAAAAATGGTGAAGAAATCAACACCTTCAGTGCAAAATGTCTGATAGATAATTAAGAAAACTTTTAGTAGATCCAAAACATTCCAGTGTGTTCAGGAGGTTCCAAGATGTACCTGTTCGAAGTCTTAGGGTATCTTCATACGGTACTCCCACAGTGTTAGTACATAATAAAACAACACAAAAAAGGAGATATGTTGTAAAACTGATAGGCATGTGCATGAGCCCTCATGCAAGAAAATTGTGTGATGGCATTCAGCTTAATAAATTTACAACACCAATAGTGAAAAAAAAGAGCACTCCACTCGTGCTTGATAAAGGTTCCCAGCATCTATTTAGAAACCAGTAAAATCTATGTCTCTTACCAACTCTATTCAATCATGGCCAAGTACGGGCTGATAACATCTGAGCTGGTCTTATCATTTGGTTGATGCTCATATATAAATGGAGATATAAGAAAAAGAGTTTCCAATTGTATGGTATAGCAAACAATCACACGCTTTAATTATAAAATTAAGAAAGACTCGTTCAATTTAAATAAAAACAGTCAGCTTATCTGTCAAGTAGTTCAACGGTAACCATAGGAGATTTGACCCAACGCGTTTCATCCCTCTGTGTTATCTGGGGACTTCTTGAGGGGAATATATATATTAAAACATCTTTGAAATGCCATTAAGCCTCCAATGATTTTGGTGGGACTGTCATGATTAATTTGGGAGAATTTGGGTAGATTTAAGGCAGGACATTTTTTTTTTTTTTAAATGTTGAATGGTATGGTGCAAATAAACCCCCAAACTCTAGGGATGTAGTTGCAGCTTTTAGGGGGCGATTCAATTGTTTTTGACACCTCCGATGTGCGTCTATATACATTGGCGCCTGATGAAGTAATTAAATTGTTGCTCCGTTTGGACGCATAGAGCCGCAGGGGACACATTTCTTCTCTCAGCCTCCTGAGAGGCGAGAAGTAATGTCTGCATTGTCCGTTGTTTTGGGCACTCTAATGGTGGTTTGGGCACCCTAACCACTTCTTTTGAGAGTTTTTGACGCTTTGCGCGGCTAAACCCAGTGCTTTTAGTCGCGGTAAATACTAATGGGCCCCCGAACAGAGAAACAATTGAATTGCTCAGTTGAGAGCGTATTCGTATATATGTCCAGCAAGGTGTCACGAAGAACATTAGAATTGCCCCCTTAGTGTTAAAACAAAAGGGGGACAGTAGATAAGCTGTAGATTGGTGTGCAAAGGAAACAATTCAATAACATGTTCATATACACAGATATTTGTAGATGTGTTATAAAGGGGAAACCCATGCAGTAGGGTTGGGACATATTGTCAATGGAAAAACCAATTTCCTGTCAGTTAGAAGGCAGAGTAATATAGAAAATATTACAGGTGTATGAATAGATAATAGAATAATCAGAATAATAATTCGGGGGGGGGGGGGCATACTTAAATGTAAATAACTCAATACTGCATACATCCAACACATTTTTATACATGTGCCTATAAGGATTTATGGGATGATGATACTAGTTTTGCATATTTTATTATGTGAATTATTAATCAGCGATGGTGATAGAGACGGGACATGATGTAATTACAACAAGCAGATACATTATTACATATATACTAATATCTACTCAGAAGTGCTTACTACCTAGGTCTGTCCATGCAGTTGGTTGATAAATGTGACATAAGACTTCATTTTTCTTATAGTCTTTCAGTTTACTGAGATTTGACAACTACTGTACAGTATGTCAGTGTTGGTCTCCAGGGCTCCTCCCCAGCTTTTGAAGCTTCACAGCCTTGCATTGAACTGACAATGAGTTGCCTCAGTTCATTCACACATTACTAACTTTCAATGTCTTTACCACTGTCCATTAGGAATGGATTTAGAGAAAGACCTGGGTCATTTCCAGGAACATACCTTCTTATCAAGAAATTAACCACATTCACACATTATTATATGAGCTGCTTGTCTCTTTCAGCAGGATTTAATTTACTTTATGTCGTATTTGAGTGTGCAAAAGAACTTTTGGATAGACGCCCATACAAATGTGACTGGTAGATAATGTAACATCAGCTAGTGGTAAACCCTTCACAGCACTGATCCTGTAATTGAGAATTATTTTGGAGAAGTAGCATAAGAATTAATTTAATAGGAAAGAGATGGAGGACACTCTTTTCAAAGATCCATCCTGTAAATAATGGACACTAAAACAGTGCGCAAACTCGGTCCTTTAGCATCTTAATTCTTGGTCACCTTCACTAAATGTGTTTAATTTTTCTTGCTTTGCAGCACCAACTAAAATAATTCCTGGGACATATCTTTGAACAAAAAGGGTTTTTTGAAATGGGAGTCTAGTAATTGTGCATTGAGGCATTTTGTAGGTTAGACTCATATACCTAAGAATGGAGCATATATATGCCTGTAACCCTTGTCTTTTCAATATTGGTATTAAGCACCTCAGTGATGTTACTAGTATCTGAAAAATGCATAATCTGCATTCTCATTACTATTGAGTCATCTGACAAAGTGGCTGCCTCCATTGCTTGTAAAGTGTGTTACTGGTTCCTTATAGGCTTGGTGTAGACCCGAATCACTGTCTGATGTACTTTTCAGACATAAGCAATTATGAAACAGCACTTAATCCCTAAGGACAAAAAATTTGTTACATAGTGTTATCGCGCTTGTCACACCCAATTACACAGGGTTTAGCCACATATATTGGCTAGACCAGTCTAAAGTCCTGGTTAGGGCATCCAAACCACAGACTTTTCACACATTTCTGCTCGCCTCAGGAGCAGAAATGTGTGAAATACCGGAGGCTGTTTGCACCCGAACGGATTGGTCTGTTGGCCTCACGGCACTGACAATTGAATCACCCCCTACAGATCCCAAAACATGCACCTGAATAATAAGGAGCAACACAGGACCAGTACAAGAAACCAACAGAAAACCATTTAACCACTCTGGTAACTGGTTTCAAGCATGTGACCATGGGGAAGATGTATGAAGCGTCGTTATGAAAAAAAGTGGTATCAGCGCACGTTATGTGCGCTGATACCGCTTCTCCTCTGTTTAGTAATGTGGAGATGTGTGCATAATGACGGAGGCGCTGATGTGCAGCCATATGTGTGAACGGTCATTGGCACTGACTGTTACGACAGCACAGCTATCGATTTCGACAGCTGCAGGTGTTGTTGCCACACCACCCCGCACAGTCCCTGGCTGTCGGCTCTGACAGCCAGGGATTGTGCGTACAAAGATAATAGTTATTTAAAAAAAAAATGCAGGTGCTGCTGGGAATAAAAAGACTGGCGCTTGTGCAGACCATGCAGGCGCCAGTCACACAGCACTTCTCCCAGCAACTGCGCATGCGCGATCACATGCAGGGCCCGCTGGGAAAGCCACCAGCGGTACATGTGCAGACCGCTGAAGAGGAGGACCACTGATAGGAGAGCGCAGATCACCATACAGGTGATTTAGCGCTCTCCCGCTTCGAAAAAGCTCAAATCATACATGCGGCCGTCAGACAGTGATTCGGGTCTACACCAATAACATCATACATCTCCCCCATGTCCTCTACTAGCCCCTCCTCTTTCAGTCATCAATAAAAACACTGTTAGTATATATCTTATATTCTAAAGCAGACTTTTTGCTATATATAAAGACTCCCAGGGTGGGATGTAATAGAGATCGAGGCCCTCATTCAGACCCGGTCGCAAGCGCTGAGTGCTCGCAACCGGGTTGATGTTTAGTCCCTGCGGACGTGCAGCAAAAGGGCTGGCTGTCGATGTTGATCGACAGCTCGGCCCGTTTTGTAAGTGTGGCGGGTTTTTTTTTCTCACAAACAGGCGTTCCTTAAGGAGCGCCTGCCGTTTTGTGGGCGGCCGCAATGACATCAGCAGTGATGTCAGTGGGGACCTTCCTACTCTGATCAAGGCTTGCGGTTGCCGAGACCCAACCTTAGGGTCTCGTCGCAAGCCCCGATGGTCGCGATGGTCTTGACCATCGCGACCATCAACCTGGTCGGTCACTAAAGCTGTGGGTGGTAACCGACAGCTTAGCTAGCAACAAGGAGGCTGCACTTATAAAAACAAGTGGCCGCCCTCATTTAGAACGAGCGCTCGCTTCTTGCGAGCGCCTCTGAATGAGGGCACGAGTCTGCCGGAGGTGCGGGATGCAGACTGATCTCGATCGTTTTTTAAAATTGCAGTTATTTACAAGGCAAAGTCAAACTGGCTTTGCCTTGTAAATGACTGCAACTTTAAAAAAACTATCGAAATCTGCCTGCATTCCGCACCCCCGGCAGACTCGATCTCTATTACATCCCGTCCCCAGTTTCTTACTGTATGAATATGTAACAGAATAAAATATTTATTTGCCTCTTTTATTTGTGCTTGGCATTGTCCACTTTAAGAGATCATATTTATAGCTGTATTCAAAAGTTATAGTAAGTAATTTAGTTATCTAAATAAATGCATTTAACAAAGCCATTTTTATTTTTGGTGGGTTAATTCCACTCTTCATTCACGCTTTTTCATTGCACACACTGATATAAAGCAGAGAACTTAAACTGGCCACTAGGGCAGCATTCCAAGAGGAAAGAAATTGAACATCACTGCTATGTCCTTATTACATTTATTTGTATCTGACATATCTCTTTTTAGTGGCCCTATTTGATTTGTTCATCAGGTTGTATTTTCATTCTGGCAAATAAGTCAGTTGTATTTGGCAGGTAGTGTGTGATTGTGCTGTCCCTATCCTCTGATTAAACTCCCAACGAGCACAACTCTGTGTGTATCTAAATGTTTGTTAACGGTGCATCTCAATGGCCAGTTTGTTTGATTTTAACTTCATCGGATGAAAAGCTCTCTCATGCCTCAAGTGCTACGTTATTCTGTTGCCCAGCGGCTCAGTGAAAAGAGGGAAGAGGCGATGTGAGAGGATCTCAGCCTTGAAGTCCCTCCACTTGTTTCAAGTGTATTGTTTTGGGTGTTTCTTTATTTTATCCCTCTACCACCCTCTCCCCCACCCCCCATCACAGGCTGATCATTTCAGATGCAAACAACCTCTCTTCTCCAGTAGGACAATGACTCTTGTATGGAGCTGGACAGCAACTCCCTGCTATTAGTTACTTGCTACTCCCCAAATATTTTTCTTGTCGTCACTAAAAATTACCACCTCATGTCAGGGGAATTTAACAGCTCCATCACTAAGAATTGCTGTCCGCTATAAATTTATTATTATTGGTGTCCTTAATTTATATGGCGCCACAAGTGTTCCACAGCATATTACAAAGTACATAAATAAGTGAACAAGAAACCAATGACTTACAGTACAATACAGGACAAGAACCAGTTTGATATACATTGCTGCATTAGTGATCATAACTCAAATAAGCAATAGGGCGTAAGCAACCAAGAGTTAGGTGTCCTAGTGGGAAGTAAGGATTAGATAAAAGTATAAGTAATGAGAAGCAAAAGAGTGTAGAGGGCCCTGCTCATGAGAGCTTACATTCTAATGAGGGTGGGGCAGACAAACAGGCATGACACTGAGAGAGTAGACAGGGAGGAAGGAGCATGTATCATCAAGACAGGATGAGAGCTGGAAGGCTTTGATGAAGTAGTGGGTCTTGAGAGCCCGTTTGAAGATTTGTAAAGAGGTGGAGAGTCTGATAGAGAGAGGGAGAGAGTTCCAGAGGTAGGGACCAGCACGGACAAAATCTAGGAGTCTGAGGAAGTGATCAGTTGGAAGGAGAGGCGGTTTTGCTTTTGTTGAGCAAAAAGGAGTGTGAATCTATATGAGCAGTATAATCGAATCTACATGAATTGGGGTATGTATAAATGACTCTGAAAATGTGAGATAAAATATAAGTCATATTTTTAGTTTAGATGTAACTGACCTAAAAATTATTATTTTTGTGGGAGTGGGACTTGGCTCTTCAAGTGGAAACAGGCTTGATTAATATACCACAATGTGTGTAATATGCTAACTTAAGTAATGGCAAACTGACCGTTTGATGGTTCTCATAGGATAATATACCATCAATCGCAGCCTACTCTAGAGGTCAGCTGCCTTCTACTCACTGACTGTAAAGCCGTGTATCCACTACACGATATAATGAACAATAACGACATAGTTATCGTTCATTATATTGTGCAGTGGACATTGAGCCCACACTGAACGATATATCGTTCAGTGCCGGCACCTTCCTTCATCCCCGAACCTGCACAACCTGACGATGTCAGGTCGGACAGCAGGTTTAGGCAATGAGCGACAGAGTCAACGGTCAGCGGGAGCGCGCATTGCTGGTCGTGGACGGCATATCCACTGCACGATATTGCGGACAATTGAACGATAACAATGTCGTTATCGTTCATTATATCGTGTAGTGGATATGGGGCTTTTACTGTGACAGAGCATACATCAGGCTATACTCACAGTAGAGGTAAACATTTTTTCCCACATTTGTTAAACAAGCATTTTTCCTAATGCACACATAAAATGGTGATTTTAATTTGTTTCATTTTACATGTCTTAATATACATTTTCATGTTACATTGTCTGACATGGTAAAATCAAGTACTCTCCATACAGCAAAAATCTGTATAATATTTACTTCTCAGGCAAGTAATTTAAAATATAGTAGTTATGCATTTCTGTTAAAAATCTATATTTTCATTGCTAAAGTTTAATAATTAATAAAATCTCAAACTTTTTTTAATAGGAAAAAAAATCTTTTGATGCTTCAAACTCTAATCTGTTTATTATAACCTACTATTCAAAAGTTAGGGACCATATTGCACGGTTATTTCTCAGGGCTCCCTTGCACTCCTTAAGTAGAGGTTAAGTGTCAAAGACCCACAAAACAACAAGTAGTGAAAAGTGCGAAGGAAATCAAGCAAAGGGCTTTGGGCTTTCTTAGTATTCTTCAAATTTTTGTGTAAAAGCATCCTAAACTTCTCCCCCACGTCCTGCTCCTGTCTGCGATTCTTTTATCTTCCAGAGATTTGTTGCTGGTTAATTCTAAATGACCATCTCTTTCCCCTGACAAAGCCTCACTCTTTAGATGTGGGTAAATGGTATGGAAAATGGGAGGTACTGGCCAGCTTCATGGACCTAATAAATCTTAACTATATTAAGGCTCATTCCTTCGCCTTCCCTCCCTGGGCCTTTGTCTTGCTAATACACATTAAGATTTGCCTCGCTACACACTTTGAGACTTTTCTGAGGTGAGGCCTGTACAAAGGCACAGATGTATGGACCTCAGCAACCTTTGAACCTGCCCTTTTTTAGATACCCATTTTAGAAAGGGGGGGGGGGGCAGCAGTGCCAACATGATGGAATTTTGCCCTGGAATTCATGTCCTGAAAAGCTTTCACTTTAATGAGAAAAGAAAAAAAGGCTACAAAATCTCCCTCTAGAATCCAGTTTCTCCCATCATGAATGGAATCTGTGCTGTGCTTTGCATTGGAAAGTAGGGTCTGGGCTTAGCCACACAAGTTACCCATTCTATACAGTACAGAGCCATTCCTTCCTCCCAACCCCCATTTCCAAAATTGTGTGAGGGAATAGCAAGTGAAATTAAAGAAAAAAAATTTACAAGGCTATTAAGAATTAATGAGCAGTTTCTCAGATAATTAGAATAAAAGGCAAATCCAGAGTAAAATAATGCCAAAGATATTATTGTGGCTTCTTTGATGCGAAATGAATGATGCTTATTGCAATGTATAATTTTGGTAGTGTGTTTATATCAATCAAGTAATGCTGTCAGGGTCATTAACTATATAGACAGAGTATGTGTGTATATATATATATATATATATATATATATATATATATATATATTATTGTAAGTATATCGGTGGGTGTATGTGTGTGTATATATATATATATATATATATATATATATATATATGGTTTGTTTTGTTTGACCGTTGTGAAACGCAAGCCACTGGTGTCTGTAAGCGCTGGCTCAGCATTTGCCGCTAACAGTGAGAGGAGCTGCAGATGTTGTCTTTCTCACATTTGTATTGCAACTGTTACTGTATTTGTAAAATCAGTCCTGAAGAAGGTTCATAATGAACCGAAACGTTGACATGAATGTATGGAATTGACGCTGTGGCAAGTTTTTGTCAATAAAGAGTATACTGTTTCTTATATGAAGATTGTCTGAGGAGAGTGCACTTGTGCAATGGCATTGGACTATACATCCATCGTATATATATATATATTAGGGATGTGCAGGCTCGGTTCTACTCGGTTCCGTTCGGTTCTTTTTACCGAACCTTATTGGCTATCCAAAACTCGTGACAGCTGAAACCCAATAAGATCCGGTAAAAAGAACCGAACGGAACCGAGTAGAACCGAGCCTGCACATCCCTAATATATATATATATATATATATATGGCTCGACAATTATTTGTAAAATCTAGGAGCCATCTTAAAAGTTTATGAGCCAGACCATTGTTAGTGACCAAAATATATAAAAATTTGTATAGTCAACCACACATACCCCTTCGGTGCCCCGTAACCTCCCCATATGCCATTAGACTGCCACACGTGCCTCTTCAATGGTTATCAGATTCTGCCACATGCCCATACCTGCCCCAGATTCAACATATGCCATGCAGTAGGGCCCACATTCATATTGGGAACACACTAGGACCCAAATGCGCATTATACCTCACAGTAGGGCCCAAATGCACAGTAGGGCCCAAATGCACATTATACCACACAGTAGGAACTAATATATATAATGCCACATATTACAACCCAAGTTCACGTTATGCTACAGTAGGTGCCAAATGTACATTAATATAATAATTAAAAAAATTGCATTTGGACAAAAGTATATGGCCCAGAAGAAAGGTGCAGGAGACTTATTAATTAAATTACAGTGCAGTGAGGAGCGCAGCTGATTGTGTACACTGTAGTCCACAAAATGGCTACAGTAGTATGTCTAAAAGGGTGGGCCCCCTCACCTGGCTGTGCACAGCTCCACCGCTACTCCCCCCGCCCCCGGTAATAACAGATCACATTTATATTTAAAAAAAAAAAAGGGTGTCAGAAAGTACTACCCCTGGACTAACCACCCCCGTGCCTACACCACTGCTCAGCTACTCCCGTACAAACCACCCCCTGCGGCAATACCACTGCTCTGCTACCTCCAGGAAACCACCCCCCGCGAAGTCCATACCACTGCATGGCTACGCCAAGGCTTGCAATGCCCCTCAGTCACGTCCCTCCTCGGCTACCCCCAGGCAAACCACTCCCCGCTACCTCACCATTGCGCAGCTACCCTCAGGCAAACAACCTTCTGCATGCCCATGTTACTACTCAGCTACCCCCTCTGAAGCCCCGGGCCATGCATAGGCCCCCTTACCGGAGAGTCCTATACAGCCAGACTATAAGAAAGGTGAGTTAGCACCAATCGGCAACGTTCACTTCATGCACTCTGCATGAAAATGCAGTACAGTCAAGCCCACGAATCTCTGCTGAGGCTGACGAGGATCTGCTCACCATGGTGACCTGCCCCCAGGATTTGTCGGGCCCTGATATATATATATATATATATATATATATTGCATCCGGAAAGTATTCACAACGCTTCACTTTTTCCACATTTTGTTATGTTACAGCCTTATTCCAAAATGAAATCACATGTACATAAGTATTCACGGCCTTTGCCATGAAGCTCAAAATTTAGCTCAGGTGCATCCTGTTTCCACTGATCATCCTTGAGATGTTCCTACAGCTTAATTGGAGTTCACCTGTGGTAAATTCAGTTGATTGGACATGATTTTGAAAGGCATACACCTGTCTATATAAGGTGCCACACTTGACAGTGCATGTCAGAGCACAAACCAAGCATGAAGGCCAAGGAATTGTCTGTAGACCTCCGAGACAGGATTGTCTTTAGGCACAGATCTGGTGAAGGGTACAGAAAAATATCTGCTGCTTTGAAGGTCCCAATGAGCACAGTGGCCTCCATCATCTGTAAATGGAAGAAGTTTGGAACCACCAGGACTCTTCCTAGAGTTGGCCAGCCGTCTAAACTGTGTGATTGGGGGAGAACGGCCCTAGTCAGGGAGGTGATCAAGAACCCGATGGTCACTCTGTCAGAGCTACAGCATTCCTCTGTGGAGAGAGGAGAACCTTCCAGAAGGACAACCATCTCTGCAGCAATCCACCAATCAGGCCTGTATATTAGAGTGGCCAGACGGAAGCCACTCCTTGGTAAAAAGCACATGGCAGCCCACCTGGAGTTTGCCAAAATGTAACAAAGGAACAAAGGTGGCGCTATTCGAGTATTCCCAAATTTCCTATCTATTGAATGTCTCAGCTGCTGCAAGGAACCAGGTAGTGTCCTGGTTGATAAGACTGTATATCACAAATGCCAAAATGTACCTGAAGGACTCTCTGGTCTGATGAGACAAAGATTGAACTCTTTAACGTGAATGCCATGCGTTATGTTTGGAGCAAACCAGGCACCGCTCATCACCAGGCCAATACCTACCCTACAGTGAAGCATGGTGGTGGCAACATCATGCTGTGGGGATGTTTTTCAGTGGCTGGAACTGGGAGACTAGTCAGGATAGAGGGAAAGATGAATGCAGCAATGTACAGAGACATCCTGGATGAAAACCTGCTCCAGAGCACTCTTGACCTCAGACTGGGGCGACGGTTCATCTGGCAGCAGGACAACGACCCTAAGCACACAGCCAAGATATCAAAGGAGTGGCTTAAGGACAACTCTGTGAATGTCCTTGAGTGGCCCAGCCAGAGCCCAGACTTGAATCCAATTGAACATCTCTGGAGAGATCTGAAAATGGCTGTGCACCGACGCTTCCCATCCAACTTGATGGAGCTTGAGAGGTGCTGCAAAGAGGAATGGGCGAAACTGCAAAAGATAGGTGTGCCAAGATTGTGGAATCATATTAAAAAAGACTTGAGGCTGTAATTGTTGCCAAAGGTGCATCAACAAAGTATTGAGCAAAGGCTTATGTACATGTGATTTCTTAGTTGTTTTTTTTTAAATAAAATTTGCAAAAATCTCAAAAAAACCTTTACATGTTGTCATTATGGGGTATTGTGTGTAGAATTGTGAGGACAAAAATTAATTAACTCCAGTTTGAAATAAGGCTGTAACATAACAAAATGTGGAAAAAGTGGAGCGCTGGGAACACTTTCCGGATGCACTGTGTGTGTGTGTGTGTGTGTGTGTGTGTGTGTGTGTGTATATATATATATATATATATATATATATATAATATGTACACTGAAGTGCCAAAAGACATGGGATAGACCCCCTCTAGCCTGGCGAAGTGTAGCAACTCGATGTGACATTGATTCCACAAGTGGTTGGAAGACCTCTGGAGATATGAACTATGCCGTCTGGATAGCTACCCACAATTCCCCATTATTTGTAGGTGCAGGATCTTGGGTGCGTATGGACCTCTCCACTACATCCCATAAATGCTCAGTTGGGTTCTTGTTATGCGAACGTGGTGGCCACACCATTCGTCGGAACTCTCCAGAATGCTCCTCAAACCAGTTCTTGATAATTTGGGACCGATATTCCTGCTGGAATATTTCATTGTTGTGGGGTTACAAGAAGTCTATTAAGGGCTGCAAATGGTCATCAACCAATGCAACTTAGCGGTTACCAGTTATAGACTTCTTCAGGTGGACCAGGGGAGCCAACCCATGCCACATCAACACAGCCCACACCATTATGGAACCACCACAAGCCTGCCTGGTTGACAACTGGGATCCATGACCTCATGGGGTCTTAGCCACACCCGAACCCTACCATCAGCCTGAAACAACTGGAACCATCACTCATCAGACCACAACACATGCTGCCAGTCATCCTGGGTCCAATTAGTGACGTCACGAGCACAGGTGAGGTGCTGTGTCCGGTGTCATAATGTTAACAGGGGCACTTAGGTGGGTTTTTTGCTTCCATATCCCATGGAAGCTAAAGAAGGCTGCACTGATCTGCTGGATATGTGTCTGGTACCTCCTGCATTGAATGTGGATGTGATTTGAGCCAGTGTCACTTATCTGTTACCACGGACAATTCTGGCCAGATGCCGCTGGTCATGTTCATTAAGTACCAGTGGTCTGTCACTGTGCTGTCCACGGTGGGTGGTAATGCCTACCATGAGATATTCCTGGTACACGTGACACTGTAGATGGTGGAATGTTGAATGTCTGCACAACTTCGTCAAGCACCCACTATCATACCCCGTTCGAATGCCGATATTTCACAGGGCCTTGCCATGAGCAGCCTAGCCAGTGTTCAAACTGACTCAAGAAATGTCAAATTCAAACTGATGCAGGTCTGAGCATTTCCAAGTACCATTACCTATTATTATTAATAAACTTGTCTGGGTTGAAGACTGGATCCTGAAGTACACCGGCAGCCTCCATTTCTTTTTACATTGTCCTCACCAGTGTAGACAGGCATATTCTGATACCGTTTGTAATGGGGTATATCAGGAGCAGATTGACTTACAGAACAGAAATCAGTATAGCTTCCAAAATCACTTGAGTTTCAGAAATCACTGCAAAACAGATGGGGTGATTCAGCTACAGATATATAGGCTATCACAGCTGCTATAACATGCTTACAGCTACTATAGCTGTAATATGGTAATGCAGCAGGAGATGTCACACATTACTGATCTGAGCTGCGTTCAAGGATGCAGCATCGGATCATCTGTGAACCCTTCGGCCGGCTGAGTGACTATGGAGTCACACAAGCTGGCCTCCGCAGATGAGTAAAAAAGGCCATCCTGGCCTCTCCACTCCTCCACAACAGCGTTGACAGGATCTGTTTGAGAAACAGAGGCCGTTGCCGCCCCCTCCCTGCCCAGAAAGAGCAGCAGACTCAATCATATCGATGGCAACGGCACTCAGAGACATATTAATGCAGGTAAAACGTATTAAAAGACGTCAACGTTTCAGAGAATCCGCCCTGTTGTCAGGACCATACAAGAGATGAAGAACAAAATAACATACACTAACCCACATAAATACCTCACCAGCATGTAGCACACCATGTCCATGCACAATTCAAATATGCTGGCACTCAACGTATATTTGCCAATAAAAAAAAAAGTATCAACATTCCTGGAACAAACCGTAGTCACGTTTCAAGGCCATTCCAGCCTTTTCATCAGGGTTACAAAGCATTTACTAAACTTACCCAACTTATGTAGATCCCCACCAGCATGCACAGGATACCAGCCGGAGAAGACACCGCCCACTTGACTAAGCCTCAATGACATGTATCCAGGAGTCACAGTCAATGCCACTATGGATATCCGCCGGCTAGCACTCCACAGAAGATGGCGCGTTCATTTCAACCAACCACTTGTGCTCCACTCAAGCCACACAGCTCGCTCATCACATAGGCAGGTCTAAAAAATACAAGAAAAGAGAATCATAGAGTAGAATAAAAGGTACCAAGAAGCATGTGTCTAAAATAAAACATACAATAGGACATAAAAGAAGCACAAATAGATTAGACACAGAAAAATCACTACCCACCAGAAGATCCTACATAAAAGAAAGAATGAATACAGAGAAATCCGACCTATGACTAATCTAGGAATCAAAAAATGAGACAAATATATGTCAAATACAGTATAACAAAACTGTTATAACAAAAATGCAAATGATAATAAAAAAGCTCACAAAAACAATATGAGCAAAAAAAAAACAAACTACCGTATGACAAAATAAATATAAATACACTGGTGGCCAAAATTGCGGACACATTTTGAAATTTGAATGTTTATCAACTTCAAATGCTTATAAAAACTGTTTCACTTCACGCAGTGCAATGATTCATATATCAAATGAAAGGAAATTTAAAGCTGAATTCAACACAATAAACAGAGGTCAAATATTTGCATTACAAGGGAAGTTATGCCGTGAAAACAACACAGGGTGAAAATCTCTGTACTTAAGATGGATGTCATCTGCAGCCATTAGTAGTAAACTGAGTGCAACTGGTGTTTTTGTCAGTGCAAGAACGGAACGGAGAAGACTAACGGAGGTTGGCCTAAAAGGTAGGATTCCCCGAAAAAAGCCATTGCTGAATAAAGAGCAGCAGCAGAAATGAATACAGTCGGCAAAAGAACACATTGCATGGACAGAAGGTCAGTGGAAACAAGTGATATGGAGTGATGAAACTAAGATATCGATATTTGGTAGTGATGGGAGAAAATGTGTGAGACGTCGCATCGGGGAAGTGGTACATCCAGATTTTATTCAAGCAACAACAAAGAATCCTACAAGTGTTATGATCTGGGCATGTATGACAGCAGATGCTGTAGGCCGCTTTTATGTCATAGATGGCACACTGAACAGCAGAAAATACATTGACACCATCCTACAACCAAAACTTCTACCTTCTATCAGGGATCTTTTTCCAGATAATGCCCCATTTTTTATCCAGCAGGATTCAGCTCCATACCACACTGCACGGACACACAAAAAGGGGTTCATGGAGAATGACATACAGGTGCTGGGATGGCCAGGAAATAGCCCAGACCTGAACCCCATAGAACATTTGCGGTTCTGCTTGAAAAAACTGGTACATCTGAGGCATCCATCCAATAAAAGACAATTAATTGAGGCTATAATTGTCTCATGGCACCACATAAAAAAGGAAGCGCTCCAAACGTTGGTTGGCTCAATGACACATCGCTTTGCTGCTGTCTTGAAAAATAAAGGATACCCAACGAAATACTGATAGGACAGTAACATCATAAGTGCAAGTGTTGATTTCACTGCATAACTTCCCTTGTAATTCAAATATTTGACCTCTGGGCCTGATTCAGAGCCGGACGCTATTTGCGCTCGCTCGTTCAGAAAAAGGGGCCGGCTATTTAAATTGAGCGCTCGCTCTTTGCGGTCTGTTGACGCCTCTATGTCTGAGCGAGCGAATGAAACATGCGTTCGATATTTTTTAAAGACGCCCCTGGCCGCTCGCATCCTACGTCATCTTTGCTATTTATTTGATTAATCGAATACATCGAAAGGCGTCTGAACTGCTCGCAGTGCTTGTGGTTGGATTTTCCTACCGCAATCATGCGAACAGTTCAGGCTAAGAAACAACCAAGTGATGTGGTCGATGACGCTGCTTTGTTAATTATGCACACCCTTAAATGCCCGTTTTGACCGTTTGGCACGCCTGCGTTCGGATCTCCACTCCCCGTTTTCAAGCACCTTCCCCTGTTACCACCCACAAACGCCTCATCCTGTCACTCAAATTAGCAGGCACTCGCTATTTTGCGAGCGCCTGATTTCCGACCGCAATGACTGGTTGGTGCATGCGCATTACGACCCATACGCATGCGCAGTTGTGCGAACATCGCTCGGAGCGAACGAGTGGCTGCCTACGAGCGGCTCTGAATCAGGCCCTCTGTTTATTGTGTTGAATTCATCATTAAATTTCCTTTCATTTGATATATGAATCATTACACTGCGTGAAGTGTAACAGTTTTTATAAGCATTCGAAGTTGAAAAACATTAAAATTTCAAAAAGTGTCCGCAATTTTGGCCACCACTCTGTATACAGCGGGTAAAATAAGTTTGTAATGGGGCTATTGTAATGAAATTTTCCCCAAATGTCAGCAACAACCCATGCAATCCACACATGCAAAGAAATCAAACCATAGATGTCCATAAATTAAGTTATGTATAATAATGTGAAATAACACAGGGAAAAAGTATTGAACACATGAAGAAAGGGAGGTGCAAAAAGGCATGGAAAGCCTGAAATCTATCAGTAATTAGAAAGCAATCCTGCCCCTTGTTAGTGCAAATTAATATAAACTGGTTCAGTCCTAATTGATGGCCTAAAAAGGTGTCACACAAGAAACATCTCATGATGGGTAAAAGCAAAGCGCTCTCTCAAGACCTTTACAACCTTATTGTTGCAAAACATACTGATGGCATTGGTTACAGAAGGATTTATAAACTTCTAAATGTTCCAGTGAGCACTGTTTGGGCCATAATCCGGAAGTAGAAAGAACCATAATCCGGCCACGACAGGAGTGAAAAGAATTATCCGAACAGTTGTCCAACAGTCAAGGACCACTTGTGGAGAGCTTCAGAAAAGACCTGGAATTAGCAGGTACAATTGTTTCAAAGAAAACAATAAGTAATGCACTTAACCGGCATAGTCTGTATGCACGCTCACCATGCAAGACTCCATTACTGAAAAAAAAGCATGTTGAAGCTCATTTAAAGGTTGCTGCACAACATTTGTACAATCATGTGAAATATTGGGAGAATATAGTCTGGTCAGATGAAACCAAAATTTAACTCTTTGGATGCCATAATATATAACATGTTTGGAGGAGAAATGGCACTGCACATCACCCCAAAAACACCATACTAACAGTGAAGTTTGGAGGTAGGAACGTCATGGTGTGGGACTGTTTTACAGCATACGGTACTGGCGTACGTTATTTTATTGAAGGAAGGATGAATGGAAAAATGTACCGAGACATTCTTAATTAAAATCTGCTGCCATCTACCAGGATGCTGAAGATGAAACGAGGGTGGACATTTCAGCAAGACAATGATCCCAAACACACAGCCAAGGACACTCTCAATTGGTTTCAGAGAAAGAAAATAAAGCTGCTAGAATGGCCCAGCCAATCATCTGACTTGAATCCAATTAAAAATCTATGGAAAGAATTTAAGGTCAAAGGGCCTGATTCAGACCCGCTCGCGAGCGCTGAGCGCTCGCAAGCGGGTCGATGTTGCCCAAGTACTCATCTAGTATCCCTGAAGCCATTCTGTCCTCTTCTCCAGTAGGTAATCCAATGGGGAGTACCTGCAATAAAAATTCCATACTCACCTCCTCCTATCCAAGGTCTTGGCCAAAAAAAAAACCGAAATACGCGGACCCACGAACTTTAGTAGTGAATGACAGCTCCGCCCGGGATTTCAGTACAGAAATCCCGGTGCGGAGCGCTCATTGGCTGAGAGAGGCGAGCCTTCCGCCTCTCAGCCAATGAGCTGTTCTCACCATTGACTTCAATGGTGAGAACAGCGTGCCCTTTTCAAAAATGGCGCCTCAGCGCCATTTGTTAAATTCAAAGATGGCCGCAGAGAGCCAATCACGGCTCGCGACGTCATCGCCCCGCCCCCTTGGCTGGCTTAAATATAGCCAGCGTGAGGCCCCTTCCATTCTGTCGATTGCCGGGGAGTTGGAGAGACCAGCTGAAACATGAAGATGCCGGGAAGTCCTGGATGGGCGGCAGCCGCGCAAAAGAGCTTAAAGACCTCCGCACTCCAGCTGAAGACGCCATAGAAGTCCTGGGGGAGCGTCAGCTATGTAAAAGAGCTTAAAGGCTGCCGCCCCCTAGGTGCGGGGATACTATCAGTGCCAGCAGGACCTTAATGCCCCGCCTGCTGGTACTTGTGGTTCTCCAAGTACCAGTATGCGGGGATGCCTGCTGGGACCTGTAGTACTACTGCAAAAGACAATATTTATATTTTTATATGCACCACACACCACAATCAACCCAGCACCCACTGCCCAGGGGTGCTGGGGATATTCCTGGGCTATCAGCCTGAACCTGGGGTGCCCTGGAATCCCTGGCCTGTGCTGACTAGCGGTCAGGGGAGATGCTGCAGCTGGGGGGCCCGGTGAAAGGGCTCCCCTGGCTGTTGCATCACCCCCCTGCAAGGAGTCCAGTGCTGGTTCTGGGAAATACAGAGGGACCCTACGCATTTTTCCCCCCTGTATTACCAGAACCAGGACTGGCTCAGCCCTGTGATGGTTGCGCTAAATACGGGGGACTCCTACATCTTTTGTCCCCTGTACTTTGGCAACCAGGACTGGTTCTGAAAAGCCTGGTGCTGGTTGTGCTTAATATGGGGGACCCCTACATTGTTTGTCCCCTGTATTTAGCACACCCAGTACTGGGGCTCCAAAGCTCGGTGCTGGTTGTGGGTGGGGCTACGCTTTTTTTTTTACACATTCAATTTTTAACATAGATGCGTAGATCTCACTGCTGCATTCATCCATCTGTGACTTATTGATTTGATTTTCTCAGGTGCATACGCACTACCAGTGAGCCCTCTGTCACCCACTGATGCCCCCTTTGCAATGCACCACTGCCACTGCTCTGCACGACTGCTCCTGCTGCTACCCCACACGCCTCCAGCCGTCTCGCACTCTGCACCTACCAAACCAACCTCCTGTGTGCTGTCCCCTCTTCCACCTGCGTTAGTGTACCATTTTTTTTCCCTTCTCCCCTGCAGGTGGCCCAGTTTGCTCATCCAAACCATGATAGTTAATACATTTTAAAAAGCTATGAAATTTTAAAAAGCTATGAAACCTTATGGTTTCACATGTCCCAATAAGGCTGCTTATACATGATCTGAAAATTCGCAAAACCTAGTGATTTTCTGCCACTCAAACTTCAAAAAGTCATGAAATTACAATCATTAAGGCTGATGCCTTAATGGACGTGTTCCTTGCACAATACAGATATGGTATGCCTTCACACCCTGTGGTTAACTGCAGATTCAGAATTCTCACAGAATGAGATTGCTGTCACTCCCAAAATGGTGGAGCTGCTAATTCACAGAATTGTGTGCTCATTGGAATACACACATGCAGCCTATGCAACTGAGGTCTATCGACTCCTACCTATCTATACACTCTAAAATTGTCGCTACTTAGCATTATGAGTTGCACAAGAAATAATTGCTTTCAGACTTTAATTGTGGTTCCAAAGCACAAAAAGTTATTATTCACCATAAAAACAGATAGTTACATGCTGTCATCTAAATACAATTAGCGCAAACAAATTATACAGTCACAAGGTACAGTCTTTACATACGCACGCGCTCTGGATCCAGATCCCGGCATCAAAGATGAAACCTCCGTGAACAGCAAAGCAAGATGACTAGCATCTAGTTTCAGAGAGCCTGCATATATACTCTTATGGAGATAGGCAATACAATAGAACAGTTTGGCATGATTCCATTGGTTCTTCCTGGTTCTTCTGTTACAGTACAGTTTATAGGTCAATTCGTATGGTCACAGTCCAGCCTCCAACAGCTCTTTGTGTCCATTTTCCGGCTGCATAACAAATCTAAACTGGCTGCATCACACGATACATTTTAATGCCTAACTCTCTATGATCCATAATTTGCAGACACATGTTGCGATTTCTTCACCGATGGAACCGGAAATCTGCAAAGACACAGTGGTTTAGAATGACACCAAACACGGTCTGCTTATCATGCACTAAACCTTAGATATGAAATATCATGTATTTTACAACATTACTGATAATGAATAAAACCTTAAATATTAACCTTAATGCTAGGGAACCTTTTTATGTAAGTGTGCAGTGTGTAAGTATTGGGGTATTGAGAAAAGACGCTAGTCAGCATTGTGCGACTACGTGTTTTGTGGAGTACACCGTGGTACGTGTTTTGCAGGGTTGATCATATTATATGTTTTAGTAACTGTATTTATATAATGAGCACTTTTAACATCTTTCTATTGCGTGGGAATCGCACGACGCTAAATAATAGCATCGCCGTATGTACTTATAATGTGTGAGATTCGCTAAAATGACGCTGGCTGGCCAGTCGCAAAATGGCGTCTTGTTGTCATTCGCAAAATGGCGTCGTGCAGATTTAATTTTAAACAGATTCTGTCTCAGCCAATTATCCGGCTTCGACAGTCAAAGCAGAAAATAGAGCAGATGGGATAAAAGTGGTGTGGATGGGGGGAGGAGACACAGCAGCGTGGATAGGTGAGACACAAAGTTGTATAGAGGAGGGAAAGTTAAGCAGTACAGAGGGTGGGGTAGCCAAAGTAATGCAGAAGGTGGAAAACAGTGGTGTGGATGGGGGGAAACAGAGTGGCAGGGTTTGGGGGGACAGTGACGTTGATGGGGGAAGAGTGGCATGGACATGGGAAGACAGAGCAGTGCAGATGGGCAAAGACAGATTGGTGCGGATAAGGGAATACAGACTAGCACAAATAGGAGAACACACAACAGTAGGGATTTGGGAAAACAGAGGGCCTGATTCAGAGCCGGACGCTATTTGCGCTCGCTCATTCAGAAAAAGGGGCCGGCTATTTAAATTGAGCGCTCGCTCTTTGCGGTCTGTTGACGCCTCTATGTCTGAGCGAGCGAACGAAACATGCGCTCGCTATTTTGTAAATCGACCCCTGGCCTACGTCATCTCAGCTATTTATTTGATTAATCGAGTACATCGAAAGGCGCTTGTGGTAGGATTTTCCTACCGCAATCATGCGAACAGTTCAGGCTAAGAAACAACCAAGTGACGTGGTCGATGACGCTGCTTTGTTAATTATGCACACCATTAAAATGCCCGTTTTGACCGTTTGGCACGCCTGCGTTTGGATCTCCACTCCCCGTTTTCAAGCACCTTCCCCTGTTACCACCCACAAACGCCTTATCCTGTCACTCAAATTAGCAGGCACTCGCTATTTTGCGAGCACTCGATTTCCGACCGCACTGACTGGTTGGCGCATGCGCATTACGAGCCATACGCATGCGCAGATGTGTGAACATCGCTCGGAGCGAACGAGCAGCCGCTTACGAGCGGCTCTGAATCAGGCCCAGAGTTGCACAGTTGGGGGGGACAGAGTGGTGCAGATGGTGGAAGATAGAGTGCCATAGAGGAGAGGAAGACAGTGGCGTGGCTTAGGGGAAGGCAGTGGTGCAGAAGGAAACAGAGTGGCACGGATGCAGGGCGGTGCAGATGGAGAAAGACAGATTGGTGTGGATGAGAGAATACAGACTACCATAGTTCGGAGACCACACAGCCGTAGGGATTGGGGAAGACAGATTGGTGTGGATGGGGAGGAAGACAGAGTGGTGCGGGTGGTGAGGGGAGACAGAGTTGCACGGTTGGGGGACGAGTAGTGCAGATGGAGGAAGAAAGAGTGCCACAGATGAGAGAAAGACAGCAACGTGGCTGTGGAGAAGGCACAGAAGTAGGGCGGTGCGGCTGGGGAAAAACATTGGTGCGGATGAGGGAACACAGACTATCACAGTTGGGAGACCACACATCAGTAGGGATTGGGGAATAAATAGCAGCATGGAGGCATATAGGGGAAGAAAGTGTACATGCATAGACAGAGTATGATATTTTTAAAAATAAGGGAGCTGAACGTGTATTGTAAATGAGATAAATGTATGCAGTGAGAAGGATGTTGGAAGCCAGTGAGATTGTTTTGGTGATCAAATGGGAAGATTGTGGGCACCGAGTGGGATGTGGGAGCCACATACAGTAACTGCTCAAACCTCAGTTGCATAGACTGCATGTGTGTATTACAATGAGCACACAATTCTGTGAATTAGCAGCTCCATCATTTTGTGAGTGACAGCAATCTCATTCTGTGAGAGTGCTTGATCTGCAATTAACCACAGGGTGTGATGGCATACCATATCTGTATTGCGCAAGGAACACCTCCATTAAGGCGTCAGCTTTAAGAGACTCAAGGCCCCTACACACTACATGATTTTGTTAACGATTTGGTGATTCCGACACATCGGAATAAAATCGTGCAGTGTGTATGCACTATATTGTGCATTGCGCGGTCCCGTGCGGTCGTCAGTCGCATCATCTGATCTTTTTTACATGCAGTCCAATCAGACAATGCGACTGACGACCCCATGCAGCTGGATGCGGCAGGGTCAGCAATGTCAGGCACCAAATCGTACAGTGTGTACGGGCCGTCCGATATGTCGGCCCGTCGGCGGGGGTGGGTTGTATGTTGAATCGCTGGGTACACGTCGGTTAGTGTGTACCCAGCATTATTCACACACAGATATACAAGTGTTGCATATCAAATTAATCAGTGCAGTCTGCTGGTGCGACATAGACCCATTTTCAGCAAAAAAAGATGCCCAACGCTAGCAGAATCTCACCGGACCTGGTGGACTGAGGGGGGGCTTTTTAATGTGACTGCAGTGAATTGATATAAGGACACATCTGCAAGATCAGCTGAAGGGACCCATATGAGAGAACCCCTGTTCAGGAGAGAGTGTGGATGGAATAGGAACCACGAGAAAGGTAAGCAGAAACAGTTCCTGCTGGGGTTGCAGGGCGAAGTGGGACATGCCCTGGGGAAGAATCCAGTGAGTGCCTTTTATCTATGTCATTTTTTAAAAGCTAAAATACTGCCAATTTAAGCATCATTCCTGCCTAAAGTACCTTGTGTATGTTATGCTGGGTACACCCAATGAGATATGTTGTCCGTACAGCCAACGAATGACATATCGCATTGTGTATTTGCGGGTGTTTACCACAATATGTCTGTGAACGTCGTTGTTCACAGACCTATCAGGTCGGCCCTGCAGCACAGCTGATGCCGATATATCTACATCTGCCTGTGCGTACAGGTGACCCACTGACCACCTGTACACTGGCCACACTGACATCACAACTGGGCGGGCAAATTTAAATATCTTCCCAGTTGTAATGTCTTGCCAGACATAGAACGGCCCATTGGAAAGTATGCATCACTTACCAAATCAGCTGTTCGGTTGGTGGGATGGTCGCTGAGTCGCTTAAGTGTGTACACAGCTTAAGGCATCATGTTTGATGTGGCCAAGAATTACCTAAAATGATAGTCGCACCTCATTACATTGGACATGTACGCTTTAGTGGCGTGACGTGGAAACCCCTTCTGAAAATTGTGCATTTGCCCCTGTATATATAGATAGATAGATCTGCCGGCAGATTGTTTTTTGATGTATCCCATTGCAGGGGCCATGGTATTTAGCTGTGTATGACGGTCACTTGGATGCTAGGTGGGTGGTACTATATGGCGGTCACTGCTATGCTCTCTGTATTATATGGCGGTCACTGCAAAGCTCTCTGTGTTATATGGTGTTCACTGAGATGCTTTCTATATTATATGACAGTGACTTTGATGCCCTCTGTATTATATGGTGGTCACTGCCTGCTCTCTGCATTACATGGCAGTCACAGATGCTCTCTGCAATATATGACAGTCATTGCGATGCTCTCTGCTTTATATGGTTGTAACTGCAGTGTTTTGCGATGGTTGAGGAAGCTTAGTACAGGCAGCAATACTTAGCCATTGTGTTTTGTGACAGATGAACCTGCATGCTATATTTGAAGTGTAAATACCCCAGAATAAATGCAGCAGGCGCTGGCACCACGGAACTAAAAATGGATTTTCTTCAGGGTCCATAGGGCTCCACAGGGAGACAATGGGATCTTTTAGGACCGGACACCAACAGCAAAGTTTTTCAATCCCAGGATGCTTCGGTCCTTCCCCCTATGTCCCGCCCACAGCCTGAGGGCATCTCAGTTTTGTTGGTGTCCGGCAAGAGCTGGGTCACCATTTTTAACAGTGGGGCTGCTTCAAGCAGCCCAAGCTTATTTTCATGATTTATTTTTTATTTCTAGTGTTTTAAACTGAGCAGCAGCAAAAAACTGTCCCTTGGACGTCTGTGCTGCTGCTCCATCACTCCTCCGCGGCGCCGTGACACCAAGCCCCAGCTAGATACTCCAGGTAGGGCTCTTGGGGGGACTAGCTAGCAAGCTCCCCAAACTGCAGCCTGGAATCCAGGGGACAGGTAAGGCAGACCCCCGCTTAAGGGGGCCCGCGTCTTTATGCAGTCTAGCCTCCGGTTTCAAGAGATGGACCGGAGGAGCTGATGTGGACACTGGTGCGCCCGCGACTCCACTAGACCAATGGGGCATTAATATACTGGTGCAGAGGCATATTTAGAGGCCAGGGGACCCGGTGGTTAACGTCAGCACGGGGAGAAGGTGCTCTCCCTGCAGTCCCACCCCTAGCTCAGGGCACCATTCCACTGCGGTCTAGCCGTTTCCTGAGCTGCTCCTCCTTCACCCTCCGCCCCTTCAGAGACGCGTGGCAGACATTTTCTGCTTCACAGGTCTCCGGGAACGCTGTGTCCAGTCTCCCTGTAAACCTCTCCCATGGGCCAGGTTATACAGCGCTATATCCTACCAGCCACTGTGGTCTGTGTAGTTGATTGTAGTGCCAATTGAAGATATATGTTTTTTTCTGCATTTGTATGTGATTTGTGCTAGTGCTGATCTCTACTTTCTATACTGTCAGCTTATACCATTCTAATTTACCCTGACATACTATGGTACAAGGGGTTCATTGTACCTCACATATCCTATATAATTGTGAGGGCTATCACATATTATATAGTGTATTTGCACACTACACTGTGCCATATTACACATACAGCAGGGTGTTCACTGCACTGTATCATACTGTGTGTTTTATTATTCTTGTGGCTTTGTCTGGCAGAGGAAAGAATAACAAGCAGACTGATGCTTCTGCTCCTACTTTGGTGTCTTGTAAGCAGGGTTGCCATCAGAAATCGTGGGGCCCGGGACTCACAAAATAGGCAGGGCCCCCCCACCTCCCCGTGTTTCTGCAACTCCAGCCCCACAGTGTCTCCCTAGCCAGCACCCCTCTGTCTCTATTCTGCCCCCTACAGTCCACAGACATTTACCTTCTCCTGTATCTTCTGGCTGTTCCTCCTCGCACTGCAGCCGGATCCTCTGTCAGTGGTGCGGCGTGCATGATGTAATGGCGTCATGCGTGCCTTGCCTCAATTAAAAAAATAAAAACTTTATTGTACCAGTTGCAATCCCCCCACATTTCACTCTCTCTCAGCGATCCCCCCACATTCCCCCATCTCAATGACACCTCCTACTTTCCCCTCTCTCAATGATCCCCTCCACATTCCCCTCTCTCCCAGCGATCCCCCCTACATTCCCCTCTCTCAGTGACCCACCACACACACTCCCATCTGTCAGTGACCCCCCCCACACACACTCCCCTCTGTCAGTGACCCCCCACACACACACATACACTCTACCCTCTGTCTGTCAGTGATCCCCCACACATTCACCTCTGTCTGTCAGTAACCCCCCCCCCACACACACACTCCCCTCTGTCAGTGTCCCCCCCACACACACTCCCCTCTATCTGTCAGTACCCCCAGACACACACACCCTCTGTTTTTCAGTGCCACACCACAGAATCCCCTGTCTGTCAATGCCCCCCCCACACATTCCCTTCTTTCTTTCAGTGCCCCCCCAGACACAGACATTCCCCACTGTCTGTAAGTCCCCCCCCCAGACATTTCCCCCTGTATCATTGCCACCCTCCCCCCTGTCTCTCAGTGGTGCCCTTCCCCAATTAACTTACCTCTGTCAGTGTCCTGAGAGGTCCTCCGACTCACTTCGGTCTGTTGCAAGGGGCTTGACTTGCAGAGAGTCCGTATGGGCAGACTGGTGAGTCACACTGCTGCTCTCTCAGGCATATGCTGTCTGCTGAGCTGCTCTGTCTGTGATCATTGTCAAGTGGCTGGTCTGGAGGAGGGGCCAGCCACCAGGAAGTAAAGGAGGCTATGCTTGCTCATTAATCACTGTCAGTGACAGATGCCCGGCGCTGCGGTGCGGATCCTCAGTGAGAAGGATCTGCTATGTGCCGGGGAATACCTGCGGGCCTTTGCTCCCAAGGGGCACCTGCTGCATGTCTGATAGGTCTGTCCCTGTGCGGGCCCCCCTTGCTGCCCGGGCCCGGGACTCCAGACCCGGCAGTCCCCCCCTGATGGCGGCCCTGCTTGTAAGTCCTACTCAGCGGGCTTAGCCCCAGAGGACCTCATTCAGGATGGTCTTTGTACAAATTGTTGCACAAACTCAGGCCCCTCAGCCCCAGTGTCTCCTCCTCGGGACCGACCCTTGGCTGCCTTTTCTCAGGTACTGACAAAGATTGCGGACCACTTAGCAGTCCCCCTGTGGGATGGCCACAGCAGGTACTCCCTGCAAATCCTTTGCCTCCCCCATGGGTAGACGTAATCTCTACCTCAGTACAGAGTGTGGCTAACACCTCTAAAGTTTTTTAGCAAATTCTGCAAAAGGAAAAGCCTTTACAAATTAAACGTGCTGTGTTATCTTCCCAGTCCACCCAGTTATCTGATTCTGATATATCAT
The DNA here is from genome assembly GCA_031769625.1 of Taudactylus pleione. NCBI lineage: Eukaryota > Metazoa > Chordata > Amphibia > Anura > Myobatrachidae > Taudactylus > Taudactylus pleione. Next base: position 16,304,775 of record JAUIMM010000012.1, on the reverse strand, counting down.
CTGGGGAGGTAGAAGATGCAGACCTCTCTCGCTCTGACTCCTTCTCAGGAGACGAGGAGCCACCCTCTAGATTAAATATACTTGCTCTTGTGAGAGCTGTAAAATCTGTTTTACAAATAGAAGGGGAAGAACCTGCTCCTAAGAAAAACCAACCACTTTTTAAATGACAAAAGGTAGTTTTACCAGTGTTCCCTCACTCTGATCAGCTATCTGATCACATGAGTGAAGCATGGAATATGCCCGGTAAAAGGTTTCAAATTCCAAAACATTTAAGTTGCTCTTACCCACTTCCAGCTACTGATTGCACTAAATGGGAAGTACCCCCAGCAGTAGATTCTCACTTAACATGTCTGGTTAAGAATGCAACTTTACCCATCCATACTGCAACCTCCTTGATGGAGACTACAGATAGACGTATAGAAGCTTGCACTAAATGGGAAGTACCCCCAGCAGTGGATTCTCACGTAACACGTCTGGTTAAGAATGCAACTTTACCCATCCATACTGCAACCTCCTTGATGGAGACTACAGATAGACGTATAGAAGCTTGTCACAAATCCATAAACTCTCTTACAGGAGCTATTACTCATCCTGCTAGGGCTACAGCCTGGGTGGCAAAAGCCATTGAGAGTTGGGCAGAGCCCCTAGAAGAGACATTCCCCCCTGATGCTTCAAGGGAACAACTATCCTACATATCTCACATTAGAGATGCAGCCTCCTACTTGGGAGAAGCAGCTATGGATACGGCTCTCTTGGCCTCAAGGATATCTGCAACTTCGGTAGTGGCTCGCCGTACTGTTTGGCTCCGTTCCTGGAAAGCAGACTCAGGTTCAAAAAGGGCTCTGGAGTCCCTTCCTTGTTCTGGAGATATGCCATTTGGTCCAGAATTAGATAAAATTGTGACTACTTTGGCAGCTTCCAAGACAGTGTTCCTGCCCTCTACATATAATACAAAGTCTCGTATGTCATCCTTTCGGTCCTTTCGCCCTCAAGGAAAAGCTCTGGGTTGGTCCTTTCCATGGCAGCAGGCAACAGCCAAAGCTTCCGAGCCTAGGGCCAAACAAGCCTGGGCTACTAGATGTCCACCTGCCAAGTCTGAGGTCAAACCTACAGCTTGACGGAGCGGCCCTCTCCCTGGGGGCTCCCAGGGTGGGAGGCCGACTTCTTCAATTTGCCCAGTTTTGGTGTCAGACCACATCAGACGCCTGGGTAAGAGAAGTGGTCTCCCATGGATATGATCTATACTTCTTAAAGTGACCCCCAAGCAGTTCTTTGCATCGGACCCAAGCTCCAAAAAGCCATTCAGTCCTTACTGAATTCAGCAGTAATAATTCCGGTTCTCTCCTCACAATGAGGCAAGGGCTATTATTCTACCCTTTTCCTGGTTCAGAAGCCCAATGGGTCTCATCGGCCTATCCTCAACCTCAAATCTCTGAACAAGTTTATCAGGGTATTAAAATGTTGTGTGGAAAAGTATATCGGCGCTCCTGGGGATAAGAAATACGAAATATCTCTTGCTGCCTGTAACTACAAAGGTCCTTCCACCTAGGACCAGTAGAATGTAATATAAAATATGAGGTATGTAGTTCACTGGCGCTTTCCCTCTAATCAAAATTCAGTAGTAGCCAGATAAATACATAAAAATAACTTTAATACAATACATATTTTTCTCCCAATTGGGTAAAAAGATATAGAAAATTATAAAAACATCAGTGGCAGACAATAATGCAATAAAAAACTTCACTAAAAACAATTTCATGAATATACAATGTGATTAGTGGTTTAATTGCTTGTTATAGATTCATTCAAATAAATAAAGTGTCCATGCATAAATAATTACTTCTGTAGAATAAAACTAATTTTTCACAAGTTACAGTATAAATAATAGTTTGGGGTCACTTTGTTCATAAAGTGTCTGTGCATACGAAAGAAAAAATAAATGGTTGGATTCCTACCATAAAATGAAGTATGGGGCCCCTTGGCCTTCCGGACCTAGAAACTCCGGAGGGCTGAATCAAGGGGAAGGATGTAATGGGCCCCAAAGCTTGTATCAAATGGTTTCCAACACTCAGTCACTGCAGCCTGCAGTTATTTATGCATGGACACTTTATTTATTTGAATGAATCTATAACAGGCAATTGAACTACTAATTACATTGTATATTCATGAAATTGTTTTTAGTGAAGTTTTTTATTGCATTATTGTCTGCCACTGATGTTTTTATATTTTTCTATATCTTTTTACCCAATTGAGGGAATTTATGTATTGTGTTAAAGTTATTTTTACATATTTATCTGGCTACTACTGAATTTTGATTAGAGGGAAAGTGCCAGTGAACTACATACCTCATATTCAGGCTGCCCAGATTTCGTATGGAAACTCTCCGCTCTATTATCCTGGCTATGGCACCTGGGGATTTTATGGTATCTCTGGACATTTAGGACGCTTACCTACATGTACCTATAGCGCCTTCTCATCAGCAATATCTCCAGTTTGCTATCCTACAGCAGCATTACCAATTTCAGGCCCTACCGTTTGACCTCTAAACGGCCCCTCGGGTCTTTACCAAAATCAAGGCAGTTATGGTGGCCTCCCTTCGTCGTCAAAGGATCAGACTACTCCCATACTTAGATGACCTCTTGCTGTTGGCCTACTCCCCAGAGATTCTTCACCGCCATCTGCAGGTAACAATTGCCTTCCTACAAACGCATGGGTGGCAGATCAACTGGTAGAAGTCTTCCCTGACACCTTCTCAAAGAATGGTACATTTAGGAGCCCTCTTAGACTCTCGGGTTCAGAGAATCTTTCTAACAACAGACAAGATCTCCTTAATACAACTCTGAGTGTGCAGACTGCTCCGCAGTTGCCGAGTGTCAATTCACGCTGTAATGCAGAGATTTTGATCAATGGTGTCCACCTTTGACATGGTGGAGTTCGCTGAGTTTACTCCAGGCCCCTACAACACCTGATCCTCTTCAGGTGGAACAGCATACCCCATCTACTTCGATTGGCCTCCCCCCGGAGATTCGCCTGTCCCTAGTCTAGTGGCTACAGACATTAGACAAGGATCGCCCCTTTTGGAACCCGGATAGGGCTCTCCTCACCATGGACGCAAGCCTCCGAGGGTGGGGCACAGTAACTGGCCAGCACTCCTTCCAGGGCCGCTGGACCCCAATCGAGGCAAAGTTACCAATCAATGTCTTGGAACTTTGAGCTCTCACTCTGGCTCAGGATATTCTTCAGGGCAGGCCAGTACAAGTACAGTCCTTAATCTCCAAGGAGGCACTCGGACTCGGGCAGCAATGGCAGTAAAGATTGCCAGCTAACAAACAGACTCTGGCCAGATGGATTTGCATGACTATCTCACAGGCTTACACGCAGTCTGGCCTTCCTGTGCTGGCTACTGTATCTGCTCATTCTACTCGCTCTGTGGGTCCCTCTTGGGTTGCCCGGTGTGGCGCCTCAGCTGAACAGCTATGCAGGGCGGCCACCTGGTCGTCTGTCCACACTTTTCTTAGGTTTTATGCCTTTGATACATATGCCTCTCAGGATGCTTACTTTGGGCGTAGGGTTCTCCTATCAGCTCAGGCGCATTCCCACCCTTTAACAACTGCTTTGGGACATCCCCATTGTCTCCCTCTGGAGCCCTATGGACCCTGAAGAATAAAAGGAGAGTTATGGTAAAACTTGCCTTTGTTAACTCTCTTTCTTCTAAGTCCATAGGGTCCACAGGGCACCCGCCCTGATGCTCCTAGCTTCTATGGGTTTCTTCTCTTGGTCACTTGTTTTCTTCTCTGTGTGAGAGTGTGATTCTTCAGTGTGCCAGTTTTCCTTCTCTCCTCTCCTGCTCCTACCTTGGGCTTGTTAACAAAACTGAGTTGCCCTCAGGCTGTGGGTGGGGTATAGGGGTAAGGACTGGAGCATCCCGGGATTGAAAAGCTTTGAGGTTGATGTCCTGTCCTCCAAGGTCCCACCTACACCCCACTGTCTCCCTGTGGACTCTATGGACTTCGAAGAAAGAGCGTTAACAAAGGTAAGTTTTACCATAACTCTCCTTTTTCCCTCATATATTTTAGTCTTTACAATGTTGACAGCTGTATGCAAACTAGCCAACGGTGACTACTATCTACAAGGCCAAGGGATGCAGAGCTGAGTATTTGCCTGGGGTTACAGGAAGCCAGCTTCACCCCTGTGTGTATGTAAACTGTACATACAAATATCCCCAACAGATCCCACATATTATAGAGAACATAAGTGTATGTATGTATGTATGTATGTATGTATATGTGAAAATACATGCCGGAATGTGGCAGATCTAGTATTAGCGTATGTAGGTTGATATAGAACTGTAACATTTATCTGTAATTGGCAGTTAAATACCGTGACTGTTTTACTATTGTCTCTAAGAGGCCGATTTATTGTATTCCACATTTTAAATGCGATTAGGTTATCTAATTTTGAGTAAATTTGCAACGTGAAAATTTTAAATTTAATGTGAATTTAGGAAGAATCTCTTCCCGGGACACTGGCTCCATTTGTGCACGTACTGCGCTTATGCGGCTGTTGACCTGTGCATGTGTTGTCAGAGGCAGAGGTAGGATCACTCTCTGAAAAAAATCTGTGGTACAGTAGCCCACAAGCTACTATAAGCTTCACTTTCTGGATCTTGGTAAATCAGTCAGCGCTTGTCACACCCCCTGCCAGTGGCACACAATAGGCCCTTCATATATTTCAGCTCCAGGCCCATATGGACATTAATCTGGCAATGTTCACTTCAAACCCATAATTTTACCACAATAATAACATTATTACTCTAATGACATTAATACTCTAATCTAAATAAAAACGTCTATTTGCCTAATTAATGTATTAGGGGGTGGGGGTGTCACAGGTCTCTATATATAGGTCTTTATATATATATATATATAAACATTCACACAAAGCAGTAGACCGGCGCTCTTGTAGCTGGATTTGCCCTGAAAAAAGCCTCTGAGTGCCACCTTTATTGCATGCATATATATATATATTTATTATATACATATACACATACGTACATACAGACAGTACTGTACAAAAGTTTTAGGCAGGTGTGGAGAAAATGCTGCAAAGTAAGAATGCTTTCAAAAATAGAAGTGTTAATAGTTATTTTTACCAATTAACAAAAGAGAAATCTAAATCAAATCAATATTTGGTGTGACCACCCTTTGCCTTCAAAACAGCATACATTTTTCTAAGTACACATGTACACAGTTTTTGAAGGAACTCAGCAGAGAGGTTGTTACAAACATCCTGGAGAACTAACCACAGATCTTCTGTGGATGTAGGCTTGCTCAAATCCTTCTGTCTCTTCATGTAATTCTAAACAGACTCGACTATGTTGAGATCAGGGTTCTGTGGGGGCCATATCATCACTTCCAGGACTCCTCTTAGGATCTGTGGTTAGCAGATAATCTTGGTTGCAGTTTCAGTGGCGTAAGTTCATTCCAGATGTCCGGAGGCAGGCTAGAATTTGGTGCCCCCCCTGACACAGCCACTGACACTGTAATGTAGCAATTCGCATGCAGAGACGCTATAGATGGATGAAGGCAGCAGCTGATGGTGTGACATGGAGCTCTCCACTAGTGTATGGTGGTTTCTCAGGTGCTGGGAAGGGGTGCCATGTATTGGGCGGCCATGACTATACACTCCGGGTACATAGTTACAGCCCTAAGTGGGGTGAATATGTTGTGGACAATGGAGGAGGTGCCCCTTTCAGAGCTGGAGCCCGGCGGCAGGTGCCTCCATTGTCTCCCATAGTTCTGCCACTGTGCAGTTTCCAGTCTTAGTTGCTACTGGGACACTGCATTAAATCCTGTCTTGTCTGTGTTTAGCCTAGCCTGTCATCCCTGTCTGCTGTGTGCAGGCCAGGTGCACACTAGTCTGTCATTAGGGAGGCTTGCAGGGCTTGCTCCCATTGGACCCTGTATCTGTTAAATTGCAGCCAGCCCTTCATTCCTTGCCGGAGATATAGTTTTCACGTGTTTCCGGTTGTGACCAGTCTCCTGTTTGTTTCAGTTGAGTTTCAGTTCTCCTGTTTGCTTTATTTCTAGTCTGCCATTTGTACCATCCAGGCAGAATGGTCCGCATAACATCTGCTGTTTGCCACTTGTGTCATCTAGGTGGCACGGTGTGCATATCTTCTCCCAATCACTTGTGTCATCTTGGCGGCACATAGTGCACTTGCAGTCCTGAGTGCGCAATCCAGCGTCCAGCAGCTTGTGCCAACTTGGCGGCACTAGTCGCACCTCAGCGTCCTAACTGCACAATCCAGTGCACCAACGCCTGTGTCAACCCGGCGGCATAGGCAGCACCTCAGCGTCCTTTTGTGCGCAATCCTATGCACCAACGCCTGTGTCAACCCAGCGACATAGGCCTCACCTCAGCGTCCTAAGTGCGCAATCTAGCGCACCAACGCCAGCATCTACCAGCCCTCAAGGCTTCCACACAGCCCAAAGGCTGCATCTTGCTCAGGGCCCACAGGCTGCTACCAGCCAAGACACACCAGCCCTCAAGGCTGCTACACGACCCAAAGGCCGCAACTTATTCCACGGCCCACAGGCCACTACCTGCCAAGAATAATCAGCCCTCAAGGCTGCTACATGACCGCAGCAAGCCAAGTTATCCATCCCTAATGGCTGTTGCTGGACTGAGTTAATGAGATACCTCTATGCTTAACAACTCCTTGTTCTTCTTTACGCTGAAGATCGTTCTTAATGTCATTAGCAGTATGTTTGGGGTGGTTGTCCTACTGCAGAATAAATTTGTAGCCAATCAGGCTCCTCCCTGATGGTATTGCATGATGGATAAGTACCTGCCTGTATTTCTCAGCATTGAGGACACCATTAATCCTGACCAAATCCCCAACTCCATTTTCTGAAATGCAGCCCCAAACTTGCAAGGAACTTCCACCATGCTTCACTGTTGCCTGCAGACACTCATTATTGCACCACTCTCCAGCCCTTCGGCGAACAAACTGACTTCTATTACAGCCAAATATTTAAAATGTTGACTCATCAGTCCAGAGCACCTGCTGCCATTTTTCTGCATCCCAGTTCCTATGTTTTTGTGCATAGTTTTGTCGCTAGGTCTCGTTTCCACGTCAAAGGTATGGCTTTTTGGCCACAATTCTTCCATGAAGACCACTTCTGGCCAGACGTCTTCGAACAGTAGATGGGTGTACCTAGGTGCCACTGGTTTCTGCCAGTTCTGAGCTGATGACACTGCTGGACATCTTCTGATTTCAAAGGGAAGTAAGCATGATGTGTCATTCATCTGAAGTTTCTTTGGCTGACCACTGTGTCTACGGTCCTCAATGTTGCCCATTTCTTTGTGCTTCTTCAAAAGAACTAGAACAGCACATCTTTAAATCCCAGTCTGCTTCTTAATATTTGCCTGGGAGAGATCTTGCTGATGCAGTATAACTACCTTGTGTCTTGTTGCTGTGCTCAGTCTTGCTATGGTGTATGACCTGTGACATGAAACTGTCTTCCACAACTCCATCTTTGTAGCAGAGTTTGGCTGTTCCTCATCCAATTTTAAGCCTCCTACACAGCTGTTTTAGTTAATGACTGTGTTTCAATCTACACATGAAAATGATGATCATTAACACCTGTTTGGTATGTTTGGTTAATCATACACCTGACTAATCCTACAAAATCCCAGACTAGAAGAATTGATGCTGTTTTGGACGCAAAGAGTGGTCACACCAAATATTGATTTGATTTACATTTCTCTTCTGTTCATTTACTTTGCATTTTGTCAATAGAGAAAAATGAACTATTAATACTTCTATTTTTGAAAGCATTCTTACTTTGCAGCATTTTTTCCACACCTGCCTAAAACTTTTTGCACAGTACTGTGTACCTAAGTATATATGTATGTATGTATGTATATATGTGTTATAGATATATATATATAAATATATATATATAAAACTAGTCGGGAATCGCACACACCCACCATGTTAAGAGGGTGCCAGGTCAAAGTATTAATATAATGTCCACCTTGAAGTAGATAAATAAAAGCATACAGCAGTAGACCAGCACACCACCGCTTGTATGAATAAAATATCAAAAAACGTTTATTTCCACATTAGAAAAAAGCCATCCATAAATCCAACATCAGGGCAAGACAATACTTCTCAGCATCATGTTTAAGAAATTTCAGCCATAGTACCCGGCCTCCCCGACGGTCATTTCGGTCTCAGTCCACCTTTTTCAAGGGTCAGCCATAACATATGGGCACACATATAGGCTTTATATAATGGATGCACACACATAAGTGAACCCACCTGCGTTCACCATCTACCATCTGTGGCCAGTACCCGGCAAGCAGAACCCAAGCATCCATCCTGGTGCTGCTAGGAACAAACCAGAAGTACCGGAAGTGACGTTGTGGGACCGTGGCTGTCAACTATCTGGCTGGCAGGAACAGCTGATCAGACCACCCAGCACCGGGGATACCAGGGAAAATAGCCGGAGATGGCATTGCAGAGCATCGTGCAAACAGACATTATACATATATTAAACATTAAAAGCCATGCGATACAGTATAGACACCACTAATGTGCTAACATCGGGTAGTGTATCTATAACCGTGCATATTTTGTAACAGTGTTATGGGAACAGGTACCATCCTGGGTTAGATGGTAGTGCACAGCAGCCGAGAGATTACATAAGTCCAAGGTTTATGGTGCAACTGACCTCAACCAGTTTTGTTAAGCAGAAAAATATAATAAAACATCAATATGAAATTACTTGCCTATCCGTCACTAACTAAAAATAAGTGGTTCCTAACTAACACTACAAAACCATAAGGGGGAGAATTTACAAAGCAGCTTCCCGGCGGATTGCAGGTACATATTTAAAATGGCACCCGGAGTCAGTATAAAGCACGCCAGGCTTTACATTGACTCCGAGTGCCGTTTAAATGATTCACCTGCAATCCACCGGGAAGCAGCTGCTTTGTAAACTCTACAAAAGGAGATTAAACAAATCAAGCTCACTTCTATCCAGTAGCAGGTTTTCTGGGGGTTTAGAAAGGAGCTGGCACTTTAAGAAATTATAGGTTAGGTTCCTGTACTGCACACCCTAAATATATATAATGGGAGGTGCTACCTGATGAGTCTAATTGCAGGCACAGAAACAGACAAATCTCAGGTGCACAACTTTAAGAAATGAATAAGTGTGACTGGTTCCTCCCCCTCTATGCTCCCCTCATCCCCAGTTTAGGAATTGTGCCTCAAGGGAGCCGGATCCATGGGCACCATCTGCCTAAAGTTTTATTTATTTTTCATTTATTTAACTTTTTCTCACTTGAGGACACAGATAGACAGTTAGCCCCTTATTGCCTGCACCGGGGGAGCTAGCTGGAGGGACCCGCCACCGCTTCCTGAAGCGTGCGTTCGGGTCCCAAGTCTTCAGCACATCAGTGTTGCGGTGAGTTGCCGCAGCTCTGTGCGGCTAGGTCCGGGTCCCCATGACACACCGCACATCCGGCGGCATGGCTGATAAGTATAGCCAGCCTTCCCTGTAGTAGGGAAGGCTGGAAGTGTGGTATATTTACACAGCTTAGCGCTGTGAATAGCGGAGGAATGGCAGCCATTATCTGCTGTGGGGGGCCTGTCATAGGGGGCGGAACTTCTACACCTCCAGAATGAGCTATACTGGTAGAGCGTGCATCTCCCATTCTCCTACGCCCTTGTTCCCACACAGCCAATCCAGCTCAGGGTTCCTGCCTGCAGTCACCGCTGATTCCTGGCCACAGCAGCATCTCCTGAAGCCAGCTACTTCCTCAGCAGCATCTGCACAACATTTGGTCATCCCTGTGAGGGAAGTGAGTGTACTGTTGGGGATGGATCTGGTGAAATTGGGGAGCCTTTATTTGGGGGGCGTTGTGTGACACTCCTCCCTCTCTATAACTATCTTGCTGTTGTCTTTGGCTGCATTCTCCTCACTGTCACTGTAGCTGTGTGGTATTTGTTCCGCTGTCATTGCCTCCTGTCTGTGTTAAGTATGACAGACAGGGGAGCAACGTCTAAAGCCTCACAAAAGCTGTATGCCTGCAGGAAGTGTAACTCAAGTTCACTCAGTAACACTCAGAGGGAGCTCTACTATGTGAAGCTTGTGATGTGGGGGACCCTGCTACAACCAGGTCTGCTCCAGTCCAAGACCCCTCTCTGCCTTGGATTACCTCTCTGACAACTGTTATGTTGGATCTTTCTGCAGAGCTAGCAGAATCTCGTAGAGACAGGGAAGCATCTAGGGCGCAGTGTTCCAGTTCAGGGCCTTTAGCACCAGCCTGGGTGAAGACCTTATATCGGTCTATGGAGAGTTGGGCTCAGGTGGTGGGTTCCTCCTTTCAGGGTCAGGGGTGCCACCACAGCCGCCATCTAAGAAGAGAGCTATTCCTGCTGTTTTGCAATCTGATAAATCCGATGAGAACCGTGTTTCACAGGTAGAGGAAGGAGAATTTCGACAGGACTCTGATGAGGATCTGCTTGCTTAAGAGGATTCCCAGGACTTTGAAGGCCCTCAGGGATTGGGTGCTCTCATTCTTGCAGTGCGGCAAATACTTAATATAACCGACGAGGAGTCTCCAACAGTCATCCCTTTTTGCCATTACACAGAAAGCATCTCTTTTCCGTTTCACAGTAGCTAGATGAACAGCTGACGGCTGCTTGAAAAAATTCGGACAAGCAGTTCCAGGTCTCTAAGTGGTTTCTCTCCTCCTACCCTTTTCCCACAGACAGGAGGGCTAGGTGGGAATTTCCCCCTCCAGTTGATTCATCGGTATCCAGACTATCTAAGAAAACTACACTTCCGGTGCCAGGAGCAATTTCCCTGAAGGAGGCCTCTGACTGTAAGTTAGAGACTATGCTGAAGTCCATTTATACTGTTGCAGGGGTTCTTCTCCATCCAGCCCGGGTGGGGTCTTGGGTCAACAAGGCCAAGGAAAGGTGTTCGGAATAGTTAGTCAGGGGCTTGCGTGCGAGCACACCAAGGTCTGATCTTGTTACTCTGGTGGAGCATATTAGAGAGTCTTCCATATATTTGGGGCAGGCATCAAGAGATATTGGGTTGCTCAGCTCTAGGGTTCAGCTTCGGCCATTGCTGCAAGTCCAAAAAGGCGGTGGAGGCGTTGCCGTTTTCTGGATATATGGTCTTTGGTCTGCAACTGGACAAATGGATTTATCCAGCCACTGGCAGTAAGTCCACATTTCTGCCGTCACCTCAGGTTCTACGTCTGCTCCGCAGAGGTTTTATTCAGGAACTTCTTTTCGTTCCTTTCGAGTTCCCTCTAAATTCAGAGGTCATGTAAGAGGATTTTCATTGATGGCTAGAGGAACAAGAGGTAAAGGAGGTGCAGTTGCTCCATCTCATCGACGAGACACCAAGCCTGTGGCATGACAGGCTACCGGCCCACCTGGGGGCCCTCACGGTGGGAGCTCGGCTTTCTCGTTTACAGGACATGTGGTCACAAACTTGCACCGACATATGGGTTCGGAATGTGGTTTTGCAGGGCTACTGAATAGACTTTGCGGTTCAACCACCTCTTTGTTTTTTCACGACACTGGGCAAGGCGGAAGTGTTACAGCAGGCTATCGTGAGGCTCCTGGAGGCGAAAGTTCTGGTTCCAGTTCCTTCGCACCATCAAAAGATGGGAATTTATTTTGATCTTTTTGTCTTACCCAAGCCGGACGGCTCTGTCAGACCAATTCTGAACCTAAAATCTCTGAATCATCACTTGGTATATTACAGATTCCAGATGGAGTCCCTGCTTTCAGTGATTCCAAGTCGGGAACCGGGAGAATTGCTGGTTTCTTTTGGATATCAAGGATGCATATTTACACATTCCTAAATGGAGTCCTCATCAGGCCTTTCTCCAGTCTGCTTTGTAGGAGTCTCATTACCAGTTTCGAGCTCTACCATTCGGACTTTCTTCGGCTCCGAGAGTCTTCACGAAAGTCATGGCGGTCATGGTTGCTCTACTTTGACTTCAAGGTGTATCGATAATACCATACTTAGACGATCTTCTCCTAAAGGCTCCGTCTCCGGAAAAGCTCCTTCAGCATGTTTTAACCGCCTACAACCTGTTGTGACAACACAGTTGAATTATCAATTTTCTAAAGTCTCAGTTAGTTCCTTCTCAATGCCTCCAGTTTCTGGGGATGATTTTAGACACTTGGTACAGAACAAGTCTTCAGCTATCCTGGAGTTAGTCCGGTTCATCCTCTGGCCTCGCTGGGTGTCTGTTCATCTTTGTATCCGTTTACTAGGAAAGATGGTGGCGGCCTTCGAGGCCTTGGAGTTAGGTCGTTTTCACTCTCGGACCTTTAAGCTAGATCTCCTGTCCCAGTGGACAGGTCATCATCCACACATGCACAGCCTAGTCCGTCTGTCCCCTGAGGTGCACCTTTCACTCCTATCCTTTCCCTCCTATCCAGCCATCTCTTGGCGGGCAGCTTTTCAGGATTTGGGACTGGGTCCCTCTAACGACGGATGCCAGTCTTCGGGGCTGGAGTGCAGTGGTTCTGGATCATCATTACCAGGGCCGTTGGACACTGCAGGAGACTCTTCTTCAGATAAACATTCTGGAGCTCCAGGCGGTTTACAATGCCTTGCGACAGTCATTCCCTTTTCTGTGAGGACTGGCCATCAGAGTCCAGTCAGAGCATGCAACTCTGGTGGCCTACAACAATCGACAGGGCAGAACAAGAAGCCAAGGAGCTATGCGATAGGTCTCTTGAATTCTTCGTTGGGTGGAATGATACGCTTCAGCTCTGTCGGCGGTTTTCATCCCAGGAGTGAACAACTGGGAAGCGGATTGCCTCAGCCGCCAGGGGAATGGGCTCTTCATCCTCAGGTTTTCCAATAGTTGATCCAGCGCTGGGGCAAACCCCAGATGGATCTCATGATGTCCAGACTCAACCATCATCTTCCCCTCTACTGTTCCCACACCCCAGACCCGGCAGCAGTGGATGCACTAACAGCTTTGTGGCAGTTTCAGTATGCTTTCCTATTCCCTCCTTTTACACTACTGCCTCGAGTGCTCAAACACATCAAGAGAAAGAATGTCGCTTGCATTCTAATAGCTCCAAACTGGCCTCACAGGGCTTGGTTCTCAAATCTATGGTCACTCCAAGCAGACGATCCCTGGATTCTTATCCAGACTTACGCCGACTACATTTGATGGCGTGGCTGTTGAAACCACGCTGTTAAGACTTAAGGGCATCCTGAGTACTGTTATTCCAACCATGCTTCGAACTATGAAAAAAAGTGACTTCAGCCCACTATCATCAGATCTGGAAGGCTTATGTGGCGTGGTGTAAAGGCAGGATGTTCATCCTTTTGTTTGAGTCACCTCTTGGGTTTTCTAGAGTCCGACTTGAATGCAGGACTGCTGGTGGGATCTTTGAAAATTTCAGTTCTATCTATTTTTTTTCTAGCGTAAGCTGGCCTTACTTCCTGAGGCTTAGACCTTTTTGCATGGGGTTCTTCGAATTTAGCCTCCTTTTGTCCCCCCAACAGCAACCTGGTACTCTTCTTTCTCCAATCTTCAGTTTTTGAACCTTTACAGACTGTGGACTTGAAGTACCTTACCTGGAAGACGGCGGTTTTGTTGGCCTTGGCTTCAGCCAGAAGGGTTTTTGAGCTGGGTACTCTCTCTTGTTGCTCTCCTTACCTAGTCTCCCATGAGGATCGTGCGGTGCTCCGCAGTCATTCTACGTTTTTCTCGAATGTGGTTTCTTCCTTTCATATTAACCAGCCTATCGTGGTTCCTGTCTGGGGATCAGCCATCTTCTCAATTCCTGGATGTGGTTTGCGCTTTGCATATTTATGTGGATCGGGCGGCTTTCTTGCAGAAGTCTGACTCTTTATTCATTCTTTATGATGTGACTAAGCGTGGTTGGCCTGCTTTTCAACAGACCTTAGTGCGTTGGATCCGACTGACTATTCGTCAGGCTTATGTGATTGCTTCTCGGCCTCTGCCTGTTTCCATTTCTTCGCATTCGTCGTGCTCGATTGGCCTTTCATGGGCGGCGGCAAGGGGGGTCTCTGTTTCCCAGCTTTGCCGTGCAGCCACCTGGTTGAGGGTTCACACTTTTGTTAGGTTTTATAGGTTTGACACCTTTGCAGCTTCGGTTTCTCAATTTGGCTGCTCGGCTATCCAGGTGTTGCAGTGCTCTCCCTCCCAGGCGGGTAGCTTTGGGACGTCCCAACAGTGCTGAATTCCAATGTCCCCTGTGGCTGTGGAAGAAAACAAGACTTTGGTACTCACCATTGAATCTGTTTCTTCGAGGCCAAAAGGGACACTGGACGCCCACCCTGCACTTCGCTCTGGTTGTTTCTGGTGTGACTGTCAGATTCCAGGCTGTCCTTTGCTGTGTCTGTTTCCATGTTCTGTTCCTCCTCCTTTCCTAGAGTTGTTTTCTTCTCTCCATCTCCTCTTAGCTAAGTTCTTAACTGAGGATGAGGGGGGCATAGAGGGGAGGAGCCAGTCACACTTATTAATTTCTAAAGAGTTGGCTCCTCTCTATACCCCACAGTGCCGAATTCCAGTGTCACCTGTGGTCTCAAAGAAACAGATTTAACGGCGAGTTCCAAAATCTTGTTTTCTCTCACAGAGACTCTACAGTCCCTTTCCTCAGACAGTGAGAGCCATAATGACCAGGCTGACATCCTTTTAACACCCACATGCAGGTGAAATAACTAATTCGCCATCTCTAAGGCTAAAGACCCTAAGACCCGAACTGGGCCTAATGTATGGAGCCCATCTTCACTCCATTCATAACCCCAAGATCCCTTAACCAGCTTTTACCAAAACCCAATAGCACTCGCCAGAACAAACATCTATCTTCCTGGGGTTTTAAAACATGTAGATCAGAAACCTTGGACAAATGTACTTACACATACTCCTCCCCTGTTTCGACCTAGGGGGTGGAACACTTCTAGTCCCTAAACAGATGATGTGAGACAATGCATTTGAATTGGCTAGTTGTCTGCTGGGCCTATGTTAAACTTAAAATCCTACAATGCTAAGTACCATCTTGTAACCCGTGAATTCTGGCCTTTATTTACACACATCCATTGTAAAGGGGCAGGATCTGTCATCAGACAATTCATTGACATATGTACGTAAAAGTTTAGCATCTCACAGCTGCCATGCATAATAATGATAAGTACATTAGACAAACACAGCACATGTCCAAAGATGTCATTATCATTACAGAAACATGAGTTTCAGAACCCGACAGATTTATAAACACATGTACCATGATAAAATGTAATGTATAATAAGAGATACAGAGAATAGCCGTGATAGATAAAAAGAAAATAAAGAAAAAAGGAGGGGATGATGTCTGGCGCTCACCCGCTAGGCAACGCTATGGGAGGATCTCCCAAAAGAATTTGGGTCTCATACCACTGAGTCAGGTGCATACTGTTGTGGATCTGGGATTGTGTCAAAACTGGTAGAGAAGCTATAAGGCTTTCCCATGTATCAAAAAGAGAAGAAGCTTCCTTCTCCTTATTGAACATTGTTTCCACCCAGTCCATTCGAAAAATTAAATTCAACTTCTCATTATATAATTGAAAATTGATTTTAGTTGGGTGTATCCATTCTTGTAAAATTGCCTTCTTTGCCACTGCACTTATTGCAAGTAAAAATTTCCTGCTACCTGGAGTAAGTCTCTGTCCCCTCAGAAGTATACCCAGGACAGCCCATTCAGGGGTGAAAGGCACAAGGTTGACCAAATGAGTCTCAGTATCTTGTCTCACTCGCCTCCAGAAACCGTGGACCACTGGACATTCCCAAAGGCAGTGATAGAGATCCGCCTCCTCCCCTGCACACCTAGGGCAAGTGTGAGAGTCAGACTCATTCTATATCGCCTGTGAGGGGACAAATAGGTCCTATGGTATATGTTTAGGAAAAGCTCTTTATTTGCTCAGGCGGTCAGTAATGATCGTGATCTTATCAACCCACATATTAAATCATTAATAGGGTTGGGAATTGTGTCAACCATTGATGCATTCCCTGGCTAACCAAAGTGTGATCCAAAACTTCACTAAGAAATTTGCAATAGATAGATATGGCCTTACGAGTAGGTGTTGATCTGGAGAAACATTGGTCCAGCGGGTTGTGCAAGTCAGATGTTGAAAATGCCCACACCACAGAAGCTATATAATGCTGTCCTGGAAGTAAGCTAAAGGATAAGCCCGTAGGGTCTCAAATTTCTCTGTTGCCTCGTGGAATGTCAGGGGCCGCTTCAACTCTAAGTTCAGCAGATGATTTATATTATGAACGCCTCCCACCCTCCATATCGTGAAAGGATAAGCTCCCTCTCCCTCTTGAAAGTCTAAATTGTGCAGCAGTGGTAGGTGGATAGATTTATGAGAATTGAGGCGTAATTTTGGTGCAAATTTGTGCCAGAGGCATCTGATAGTCATTTATAAAGGGTTGTCACGAACGTCTGATGGAACATGATGGTCTGATGGTCATGAATATGTAAAAAGTATTTTAAGGCCATTGTAGGTCGAAATTGTGATTAAATGGATGTCTTTGCATAAACGTCCTGATCATGTAGCCAATCAGCCAAAACCTCATCAAGAAGGAGCGATTGTAGACAAGAATGTTAGGAAAATTTATTCCACCGCTAGATTTAGGTTGGCATAGTTTTCGGAGACTAATATGGGCCCTACCACCCATAGAAAACACCGGAAGAGCTTGTTAATTAATTGAATATCTTTTGTGGTGAGGAGGATGGGCAATGTCTATAACATATAGAGAAGACGGGGAAAGGTCATCATTTTAAAAAGGGCAGCTCTACCTAAATACGAGAGGGTCAAATGTTTCCAGCTCCTCAGTAATAATTATAATCAATCGAGATAAATTTTTATTATACAGTTGCGCAGGGTTCTTGGGAAAAGTAATGCCCAGGTATTCTAAATGTGAGGAGGCACAAGAGAATGAAAAAGAGGAGCCCCAGGAAGGAGTAGAAATAGTTGGATGAAGAAACATCGCTTGTGATTTATCTTTGTTAATTTTCAAGACAGAGACGTTACCAAACTGCTATTCTTCTGCATAATCAAGGGTAAGGTGTGCTGGGGGTTTGTGATATATAAAAGGATGTCATCCACATATACTGTAAGTTTAACACTACACGCGCCAACCAGGATTCCTCAGAAGTCAGTCCATTGCTGCAAAATACGAAGGAGAGGATCTATAGCAAGATTGAAGAGGAGGGGGGAAAGAGGGCATCCCTGGTGAGTGCCTCTTCCCAATTCCATGGGTGCGCCACGCAACCCATTAATCAACAATGATGTGGGAGGGGAGTGGTAAAAGAAACAGAGTAGTTTAATAAAATTTGGAGCAACTACTCCCCTGCGGTTCAAAATTTCAAATAAATGAGGCCAAAGAATCGTATCAAACGCCTTATACGTATCAAGACTAAGGAGCATATTCTGAGCATGAGAGTCTCTACTAGAGGCAATTATAGTGGCCAGGGCGGTACGAATACCTTTAACCGAGTGCCTACCGGACACAAATCCTAATTGATGGTCAGTTAATAATGAAGGTAAAATTTGTTGCAGATGCGTAGCCATGATTTTGGTAAGAAGTTAAAGTCCACATTCAGCAGCATAATAGGGCGATATGATCCAAGGAAATGAGGATTTTTCTCTGGTTTGGGCAGAAGGATCGTATGGGTGGTATTAAAAGAGGCTAGAGAAGGGGAATGGCAGTGGATGTGCCAAAATAGATCCAGAAGGAGCGGAGACAGATCTTGGAGGATTTTATAATACTCACTGGTGTAACCATCTGGACCAGGAGCTTTATGAGCAGGCAAGGTTCTTATAGTATCTCAAAGTTCTTGCTCAGTAATATCTGAGTCTAGAATGTCACATTGATCTTGAATAAGTGTAGGGAGATGGGCTTTGTCTTGTTTAAGTTTTTTAGAGACAGCATTTTGCTGGCCTTCAGGAATTCTATATGGCTTTAAGTTGATTTTGATACATGGTTCTGTGACAATATCATACTCTTTTATTTTCCTGTGGCTCTGAAAACACATCCCTGTTCTTTATGAGGAACTCTTTAACTTAGTTCTTTTGAACAGCTGACAGTGTCTCTAATACCTTTACTTCTGGAACAGAAAGGAATGAACTTAATTTTGGGCAAAGTTCAGTTAACAGGGGTAAGCTATCCTTCTAGAGTTTTATTAGGTTAACATGGTAAATTGTTCGGGTTTCCTCTTTCCTGTTTGTCATACTTTATAGTTAACTTCATTCACTTTCTCCCGGATCTCAAATGGACCCTGCCATTTAGCCAAAAACTTGCTTTCCAGTGACGGGGGCAGAACCGGACGATCGCGTCATTAGGCTCCATACCTCGCAATTAAATGCCGTGAATTACAGACTAAAATAAGAACTCTAACCCCAGGGGCAAATGCACATATCCGGGTGTTCCAATTATATACCCTCTGTTGAGCTTGTTGGGTCTGTTCTATGTGCTCTTTGACAATGGGCACCACAGCGGCATTTCTGTCTTGCATCTGCGATACATGTTCAATAACACTTATAGGGAGTGGACTGACCATCCCATGTATCTTTGGCAATGTCCAGCAACCCTCTGGGGTTTCTCCCGTACAACTAATCAAGTAGTGGACAAGTGGAATAGCCTCCCATCAGATGTGGTTGACGCTAAGACTTTGGAACAGTTTAAACATGCTTGGGATAGGCATAAGAATATCCTTAAGAGAGACATAAGGAGCAAATAGGGTTTAAGTTGCCAAAAGGATAAATGAAACGGGGCCTTTTCAGTCCCTGTAGAGGACTGAGGAACTTCTCTAATAACCAACAACAAATATGGCAACAAATAATCCCAGTTTTTCCCATCCTTATCTACAACTTTCAGCATGCTTTTTAATGTTTTGTTAAACCTTTATACCAACCCATCAGTCTGGGGGTGGTAAACAGTTGTCCTGAAGTGAGTTATCTTAAACAACTTGCACAATTCATTCATGATCCTAGACATAAAGGGGGTACTAGCTATTGTCTTGGTTGAGATATTGTGCAAAGGGATTGCTTTGGATACCGGGTAGCATAATCCATTAGCACTAGGATATACTGATGGCCTTGAGCAGACTTTAACAATAGCCCCACAAGATCCATGGGTATTCTGTCAAATAGGGCCTCTGTAATAGGCATGGGAACTAGTGGGCTCTTGAAATGGAGTCTGGGAGCATGATACTGGCACTCAGGACAGGAAGAACAATATTAAGACACCTCTTTATGCACCCCTGGCAAGTAGAACATCTGTAAAATTCTCTCAGTGTTTTTTTCTGCTCCTAAGTGTCCTGCTGTGATGTGACCATAAGCTAGGTCTATTATGGTTCTTCTATATGGCTGGGTAACAACCAGCTGTTATACCACATCCTCGCCCCTTTCACCACTTGGTATAACAGCTCATTACGGATGGCCATGTGTGGGTACGCAAGCCTGTCACCAGGTTCAACCAGCTCCCCAATAATAACTTGGACGTTTTCTCTGGCTTTTATTAGGGTGGTGTCTTTTAACTGTTCTGATGCAAACAGTTCCTTCTTCACCTCAAGGTGAGGCATACTTTCAGCTCTGTCTACAGTTTCTCCTTCCCCTGTAGGATGTGCCTTATTTTGATCCTCATCATTTGCTACTTCCCCAGCCATACTAGCAAAAGTTAATGGGTCTGAGAGTTCAGCAGACACATCCCACTGCCAGCGAACTACCAGTAGTGTCAACTGGCTCTATACTATTCCCACCTGTGACCATCCAGGATCCACATAATTTCCAAAATGGGGAAAATCTTTCCTTACAATAGCTTCATGTACCAAGGAAGGGACCAATCCCACCTTAACACTGACAGATCCACCAGGGGTCTCAGTATTCACTTCAGCAGTGTTATAATGCCGGGTATCACCATGTATGCAAGTTACACCAACAGTTGTTCGCTGGAACTTTGAGGAGTTTGCTAACCCAGCTTTCACCAGAATAACCAAACTTCCTGAATTTAACAATGCATCTATTCGGTTGCCTTCCAAAGGAATTACACACATTTGTTTTTCGGGCTCAGCTGGAGGTACTGCAGTGCAGGCTATCAGGCAAAGAAAAACAATCTTTGGCATTCAAAGGCAGCATCACATCGTACTTGCCTACTCTCCCGAAACCTGCGTGAGGCTCCCGAATTTTTGGGTACCCCTCTCCCACAGCCCCAGAAGAGTAGGCACTTCTCCCGCATCCTGCCCACTTCCTAGTAAAGTGGGCAGAATGGGGAGAATCTTACCGTGAATCCGTGGTCAGCTGGGAGTAGCTTAATGCGCAAATATATGATAATCGCGTCATTTGGCTCCACCTCTTGTATGTAAATGTCTGCAATATGTGGCATATCGTCTTAATGGGCGGAGCCTAATGAAGTGATCAGACGGCTCGGCCCCCATCACTACCCACCTGCATCTAGTGAAGGAGCCTTCTCCGGGAACCTATTAAATGTCGGCAAGTATGCATCACATTGCATGGGTACTTGAACAACTGGGAAGTTAGCAATAACTTGTCTGGGCATGCCACAACATAAGATCATATGATTGTCAAGTCTTTTGTGTGGCAAGGACCTTCCTAGTCTCCAGACCCTGCAGTCTCTCCATTTTTAAGTTCTCTTAACCGCCTAGCACCCTTTACCCAAGGAACAGTCTTACTAGGCTTTTTCTAAAGTGTGCTGTCAAGGATCTAGTGGTTACTGCAGTACGGTCAGTAGTTCCTCTGCTGCCAGATACCTGTCCACCATCTCTACTAACTGGTCAGCTGTTTAAGGGTACTCATTGCTCACCCAGAGAGCTTACACAAGTTCAAGGTTTATGGTGCAACTGACCTCAGCCAGTTTTATTAAGCAGAAAAATAAAATAAAACATCAAAATAAAATACCTTGTCTATCCGGCACACACTAAACATAAGTGGTTCCTGACTATCACTACAAAAATATACGGGGCTAAATGTAATAGGCTGCTAGCTGGCGCCGCTGTGGGAATACATGAGAGTATGTCCGGATTTTTAAAGCAGCAAGCATGTATTCCCGCAGCGGCATCGGCTAGCAATCTATAACTTTTATCCCAAGGAGTTTAAATAAGTCAAGCTCCCTTGTATCCAGTAGCAGGTTTTCTCTCACGGAGACTCAACAGTCCCAGGTAGTGAAAGTCATAATGACCAGGCTGACAGCTTTTTAACACCCTCATGCAGGTGAAATCACTTCTCTAAGGCTAAAGGCTCTAAGACCCAAACTGAGCCTAATGGATGGAGCCCACCCTCACTCTCCATCCATACCCTAGGAACCCTTAACCAGCTTTTACCAAAGCCCATAAGCTCTCAGCAGAACAAACAAATATCCTCCTGGGGTTTTAAGACATGTAGGTCAGATATATATGCGAGGTATGTCTATAATGTATGTATAATATATGTTAAATAACGAGACTGATTAACTCATCTTTATTTATTGGTATTACAAATTTAATGTTTGGCCCCTTCAATATACTCCCCATTTGCACTAATACATCGCTGTAGTTTTGTTTTCCACTGGTCGAAAGCATGGAGCAAATCCATTTCTGTTAGTTGTTTCAACACATCTGCCGTTTTCTTCTTTACAGCATCAACTAATTCAAAATGTGTCCCTTTAAGCACTGATTTAACTTTTGGGAAAAGATAAAAGTCACAAGGTGCTAAATCGGCGAATATGGAGGATGTTCAAGTGTAGTAATGTGATTGTCGGTCAAAAAACTGCTTAACAGAAAGTGTTTTGTGAGCAGGTGCATTGTCCTGGTGAAGAATGAACCATTATTCCACAGTTGCGGCCGTTTATTTCTGACTCTTTCTCTCAACTTTTTCAAAACTTCCTTATAATGATGTTAAACAATATAATGATCTTGGCGCTTATTAAAAATGTATCGAATGATACTCTCTGAACCAATACAAAATATAATTTAAAGAAATATATTGGATTATAGCAGCAAGTCTTTAAACATGGGATTTGTGAATACCCATAAAACACACAAAATTCTATTGAACTACAGACTGCGCTAATATGGAACTTGAGATGGCAGAACACACACAAATGCATATAACAGTCACGGCTCCATTAAATATAAAAATTTATAATTTTTTTAATCATAAGTCAAATATTTAAAGATATATAAATCTCTCACAGTATACATGGAAAAAAATATATATATATATATTTAAAAATAATAATAATACAACAATATTACATACTAAGGACACCAATTAAGAAGTCTTTTGTGTGTGCACACATCGCTTAGTTTGAACTAATGGATTGAATATGAATATGAGTTATGAAATGTCTTGGCACCGCATGGAAATCCTGTTTATTCTTAATACTTATATGCTCCTGAATCCGTATTTTAAGTGGGCATTTGGTCTTCCCTACATATTGCTGTCCACAACCACATTCCAGGAGGTAAACTAAATTTGTTGTATTGCAGTCACAGAAATCCTTCATTTGGAACTTTACCAGGCCATCAGACTTCATAAAAGTGCATGATGTAGAACGTGCAAATTTGCATACATTACAATGCCTACATTTATAAAAACCTTTAACTTTATGTCCCCAAATACCTTCATTCTTTATTAGGACCTGGTAACATACTAGGAGCCAGAATGTCTTTCAAATTAGGTGCTCTCCTGTACACTATCTTAGGTTTATCAGGTGGAATATTGGCAAGGAGTGGGTCATTCTTCAATAAACCCCAATGTTTTTGGAAGATTTTTTTTATATTTTTTTCTTGATCATTAAAATTAGTAATAAAAAGGATTTGATCCTACTTTGTTCAAGATTTTTGTTTTTATAGACCAATAGTTCATCCCTCTCTATATCATTGACCCTCACATTTGCTTCTTTAATGAGTTTTTTAGGATAACCCCTTCCTTCAAATCTCTCATTAAAAACACAGAGTTGTTCCTGAATTTCTCTTTTGTGTCACAATTCTGCTTAATCCTACATAATTGCGAAAAGGGTATATTATCCTTCCACACTGTGCATGTCCGCTTTTATAATGTTCATACAGTAACTGTATCCACAATTTTTATATAATTCGAGGTATGTATTACATTATTATCTGTTGATATGATCAAATCTAAAAACTCTATGGATTCCTTCTGGATATTAATAGTAAAGGATAAATTATAATCATTTTGACCAAAATATGACATAAAATCAGTCAAATCTTCCATAGCACCCTCCCATACCAACCAGATATCATATATTTAATGTTTAAAAAGGATGATATTCTTCTTAAAAGGATGATCCCCATAAATGTATCTCCACTCCCAGCTTCCCATATGGAGATTGGCGAAACTGGGAGCAAACACAGTGCCCATGGCCGTACCACAGACTTGTAAGTAACAATTCTCCAAAAACTTAAAATAATTATGTTTTAAAATGTATTCAATCAAAGCACAGATAAAATCTTTATGTTGTTCATTAAGTGTAGGATCAGCATCCAGAAACTCTCTACATGATGAGATCCCCTTTTCATGAACTATGGTATATAGGTGAACTATGAACTATGAACTTTTCATGAACTATGGTATACAAGGATTGGACATCCACCGTGGCCCAATAATAATTTTCTTTCCATATTAACCCCTTTAAAATCTGTAAAACTGCCGTAGTGTCCTTAATATATGAATCCAAACTAGAAACATATTTCTTTAAAAAATAATCCACATATTCCGACGTGTTTGCTGCAAGCGAATCTATCCCCGATATAATTGGTCTCCCTGGCAGATTTATTAGCTGTTTGTGGATTTTCGATAGAAAATAAAATATTGGGATAATTGGATTGTTTTTGTTTAAAAAATCAATCAGGCGAAACTGTTGCCTACAATCAAGGATTTGTTTGAAAGTGACTCACGGAAGTGTATCTTTCAGCAGGATGGAGCACCATGCCACACCGCCAACAGTTCCATGAAGTGGTTCGGTGATCACCAAATCACTGTCTTGCCTTGGCCAGGAAATAGTCCAGATTTAAATCCGATAATAGAAAATCTTTGGTCAAGGAAAGTGATGGTATCACGAAAAAATCCAAGTAACAAAAGAGAGCTGATCGAGCCATAATCCAGGCCCGGTACCACGTAATTTTACCTGAAGATCTAGGACGCCTGATCCACTCGATGCCTCAACAAATCAAAGCTGTTCTTAAAAACAGAGGATATCCAACAAAATATTAATTTTGTGTATTGCTGAAATTGCATATTTTTTTTCCATAATAAAAGCATACATGTAAAACTGTGGTTTTACTGAAATTTTCATTGGAAATTTGACAATTGACAACTTAAAAATAAATAGTAATAATTATACTCACATATACTTCGATTGGAATATAAATTAGAAGTGGTTATAATGTAAAAATATTGACTAAACGTAAAATTTTAAAAATTTCCTAAAAGTGTCCAGAATTAATTCCACTAGTGTAGAGTGCGCCCATAGACTACAGAATATGCACAGGTCACTAGAAAAATGGCCACGGCAGCCATTTTCCCTGCACTGCGCATGCGCAAACGACGGGAAAATGGCCGCAGCGGACATTTTCCAGTCATTTTACAGCACCGGAACCCCGCTCCAACGTGGGTCTCCGGAGAGGTAAGTAAAACTATGGGTGCAGGGTGTGCGGTGCGGGGCCCCCCTGGAACCTTGCACCCATTATAGATACACCCCTGACTCCAACCTCCCTTTGTTAAAGTCTTTGTATTATTGACTAACAGCCCCTACTAGGTGAAGCGGTATTGTGATTAATTTATAAGGGGAACCCCTATGTTCTTTCATTCTGCTAATTGGTATCTCCATATTTGATGATGTTGTACCGTATTATATGTTCTATATGTTTAACCTAGTTAGGTATTTCACTTACTTTATAGATCTGTTATTTCCTCGTTTTTTGCGAGCATTGCAAGGTAGTGGGAAGTAGTTCCCTCCCTTTTAACTCCCTTCTTGTATTATATTTATATTTACCATTTATTGACTTGGACCCCAAGTAGGGGAAACTTATTTTTTCCCCACAACCTAGCCCATGTCATTCGGTTCTGTAGGCCATGTCACCCCGCCACTACCTGGCGCCCCTTTTTTTTCCTTTGGCTGGTGACTTAGACCAGAACTAATTTATTCTGGTCTTTACCCTGCCCCCACCCCCCTTTTTTCCCTTTTTTTAACTTTTGTTTCCATTTCAGGTACCTAGTGTTGGATGGAGCATTTATTATATGAAATGTAATGTTTTGTTTTTCTTTTGTTTTTTTTTCAGTTTCTGCAACCCTTGTAGGGAGACCCGGGACTTTTGTGGACGATTTCTATGGCTCTTAGGATTTTTTCGCAGAATGTCAAAGGTTTGAACACCCCCAAAAAACACACCAAACTATTTCTTACACTTAAACAACACAGGGTTGACTTAGTGTTCCTCCAGGAAACCCACTTTAAGAAGCGGCTTCATTCGGAACTGAAATCTAGGTTATATCCCCTCACATTTCATGCTTGTAATTTCAAACAGAAAAAAATGGGGGGTAGCGACTCTTATGGCCTCTCATTTAACTGTCGAACTACTGGACACCCATGCTGACAAAGAGGGCAGGTGGCTAATCCTGGTCGGTAAACTTAATAATATTTTATGCACCTTGGTGAATGTTTATGCCCCTAACCAAAATCAACAGTATTTTTTTTCTAAACTGGACTCTCTCCTTTCCCAAATTCATAAAGTATAAGTAATTATGGAAGGGGATTTTAATGGCGTAGTTAACAGTTCTTCAGATAGGCCTTCCCCCCCAAGCACGGTCTCGGCCCTGTTCAGAGCGCCACATATCTACAGCCCTATTGACTCTGTTTAACACCACCTTCTTTTTGACTCCTTTAGGATTATTGACCCTACCGCAAGGGACTACACTTTTTTTTCTGCTGTCCATAAAACTTATTCTAGGATTGATATGATCCTCCTCAGCCGTGATTTAACTCTCAAACCTCAAAAGGCCTGTATACACTTGATGATATGGTCCAACCATTGTCCGATCACTGCTGACCTTTTGAGCCTCGATTCTCACCCACCCCCTTCTAGATGGAGGATTAATGGTTCTCTTTTGCATAATCCAGAATATCTCCAGCAAATTAGGACCCTGTTAACTGAATATTTTCAACTAAATAGTAATTTTGACTTTTCTCCAATGACGTTGTGGGAAACCCATAAGGCTGTCATACAGGCTCACTTTATCAGTATGGCCTCCTGACATAAAAAGATTAGCGAATCCCAGTTTCTTTCATTAAATATTTAACTTCATGACCTGGAGCGGCAACATAAACTTACACATAACCAGGCGACTTTAGATCAATTTAACAAGGTCAAATCTGACTTGTCTCTACTCCTTTCTGAGTGTACGGCTAGGGCTCTGCAACGTTTGAAGCAGACATTCTATGAGAAGGGCGACAAGGCAGATAGACTTCTTCTTCTTGTAGGCTAAGAGAGAAGCAGTCTCAGAATAATATATTAGTGATTAAAACTCTCTCTGGCACACTTACCCATACTCCTGAGACTATTAGCAAGGAATTCCGCTCTTTGTACTCCAAGCTATACAATTGACATAGCTCTGAAACAGGTCCTAACCCCTCAGGTGATGCAATTACTGAGTTTCTCCATCGAGCCCGGCTTCCTAGGCATTCTCAACAGATGACTACTCAACTAAATTTAGATATAGCAGATGAGGAGATAGTCGAGGTCCTTAAGACCCAGAAATCCTCTAAAGCTCCAGGTCCTGACGGATTCTCTGCGGCCTATTATAAGACATTTTCTGATGTCTTGGTCCCCCGTCTCCGCTCACTGTTTAATGCTATTCTGCATGGGGCTTCTTTCCCTAAAACATTGTTAGAAGTGAGAATTGTGGTGACACATAAAGAGGGAAAGCATCCATAATGAGTGTGCCAATTATAGACTGATCTCACTACTCAATTCAAATTTTAAACTCTATGCTAAGATTTTGGCCACACGATTGAATGGTGTCCTCCCAGGCTTGATACATTATGACCAGGTGGGATTCATTCGGGGCCGTCAGGCCAGGGACAACACCAGAAGAGCGATTGACCTCATTCAAATTATTAATCAACGACAGGCTCCCTCGATTATGTTGTCTCTAGATGCCGAAAAGGCGTTTGACCGCATTTCATGGCCTTTTTTATTTAATGCTTTGAAGGCTTATGGCTTCTTAGCAGAATTTCTCATGGGCGTTCCTGCTAGAATGCCTCCTACAGCTAGAGTTATTACAAACGGGTTCCTCTCCGATCTCATACCATTATCTAATGGTACTAGACAGGAATGCCCGCTGTCACCCCTGGTTTTCGCCCTGGTAATTGAACCCCTATCTGCTATGATTCAGAATTCTGATTCAGTACGATGAGTGGAGGTGAGATCACGGGAATTTAAGATCTCCTTATTTGCAGATGATGTTCTACTCTCCTTCACACATCCCCAAACCTCTCTGCCTGTCTATCATCTCATGGAAGAATATGGTGACCTCTCAGGTATAGAATTAACTTCTGTAAGTCGGAGGCTATGTTGTTCCATGTTCCTTCCCGGGTGAAGACTCTCCTCCTTTCAACCTATACCTTCAAATGGCAGGATCGTAGAATTAAATATCTATGAGTATACATCACATCATATTATGACTACTTTATCTTGAAAATTTCCACGTCTCCTGGCCAAGATTAATCGAGATCTGGTAGTCTGGAGAGGACTCATAATATCCTGGCTGGGGAGGATCATTGCTATTAAGATTTTTAAAGACCTTCAATCTTCTTTTATATGTTTTTTTTTTAATGCTAAACCTCCTCGGGTAGCCATAAATATTCTTAAGCAACTTAGGTCTGGGGCAGGTAGGGGGTTTTCAGACATTCATTTTTATCATTTAGCTAACCATTTAAGTCAAGTAGTAGCCACTTTCGCCCCGCCCAATTCTATCTCTTGGGTAGACCTGGAGGCCGGATACCTGGGAGTACGATTTTTGGCTTCTTTCTGGGGTTTATCTCGTAATCATAGACCTTCCTCTCTAACCTTTATTCCCTCCCTTAAATTCGGTATGTCTTTGTGGGATTTTTGTTGCTCCCGATATAAGCTGTCCACTTCCCACTCTCCTCTTGTCCCACTATGGAACAAGTATATGAAGGGAAGGGAATCTGGAAAAGCTTCTGCACTAGTATGTAAATATGTACCGTATCTATATATCTTAATGAACCCCAAAATAAGAATTCTCAAATTATATTATTTGTAGAGTAGCTGGGGGTGCTGCCGAGGACAATATAGAATCACTATTATAACAGAAAAAAGAGAAAGAAATGTCCTCTTTGTTGGCACACTGATATTAAATGTATAATATAACCTTTATTTGTTGCGTTTAAAATGTTGTACTCTCCTGAAGTGAAATATAAACATAACAATATGTAAAAAGTAATAATGAAAATTACTATGTTATTTTTATATTTCATTTCAGGAGAGTACAACATTTTAAACGCAACAAATAAAGATTATATTTTACATTTACTATCAGTGCTCCAACAAAGAGGACATTTCTTTCTTCTTTTATCTGTTATAATAGTTCCACTATGGAACAATCCTGATTTTACACCTGGTGTTTCTTCTCCTAACTTTAAACTCTGGCAGAGGGCAGGACTTCTATTAGTTTTTGACCTTACCGCTTGCAATTCCTGGGTCTCTATGGACGATATTAACCAGGAATTCCCCTCCTTCTGTCCTCCCTTTTTTGAATTTTTCCAGGTCCGTCACTTTTTAATGTTCCTTCCATAGTCAGACTTTCTACGGGCACCCACCCCTTTGAAATGCTATGCCTTAATTGCCCACTTCGAAGAGGAATTAGCTCTTCTATTTATATATTGCTGATTGATGGTGCTTCTGTTCCCCATGGTCGCCATGAGCGGGAGTGGGAAAGGGATCTGGGAGCACCCCCTGATGACTGCTGCTGGGAGGAGGTGAGGGAAGGGATAGCCATGAGTTTTATCTCTACACAAATTAAGGAAACTGCATATAAACTTTACTATAGGTGGTATTACACGCCGGACAAACTTTCCAAAATGTTTCCTACTTCCTCTCCGAGCTGCTGGCGGAACTGTGGACATAGTGGTACACTCCTCCACATTTGGTGGACAGGCCCTCGTATTGCCCCATTTTGGAAGGAGGTTCTCTCACTTGTCAATTCCCTCTCTGGCCTCTCGCTCTCGTTGGATCCATTGGTGTTCTTGCTCTCATGGCCATTTCCAGATATAGATTTTTCACTGAACAAATTATTCTCTCATATTTTGGCTGCAGCTAAATCATTAATAGCCAGAAATTGGAAATCTCCTTACCCACCTGCAGTTTCTGCTCTTAGGAATTACATTTGGTATATCGCTAGCATGGAAAAGATTACCTACTACCTACATGTTCTTAATCTGACTATCTGCATTGCCGTGCTCGGGACCTCCTCATCGGTTTATGGGCCATGTGGCCTAGTAAGATTTACTTCATCATTTATTATCTGAATTTTTGTTTTGTGTATTGTTGTTTGGTATGTTCCTGTCTTTTTCCCTTTTTTTAAATCTCCTCCCCCCTCCACTCTCATCCTATGTTTTGGTTTGTATATTGGTATATTTTGTTTCACAAAAGTGAAGAAAAACTGTGGAAACTTTTGTGATATATAATTTGTATTTTTTTTTCTGCAAATTTATATTGTTTTTCTTTAACAAATAAAAGAGCTTGAAAAAATAAAATAATTAAGTTATATGCAATTAAACCCTAAAAACACACATTTTCCAAAAGGTTTCCACAATTTTGGCCACTAGATCTCCAATGGTGGCCTGGCACTCTCACACTGATAATATACAGTGCCACAGTGTCCTAGTCATGCAGGGAAAAAGAGCCCTGCAACCATATTCCACAAACAATGAGACTGCACTCAGAGACTTATATGAAACACCCATGCAGAAATAATTATGGCATCAGTGAAGTTCTGGCTTCAATAAGTTAGGGACACCCTTAATTTGAAGAAGTGAACTATCCTTTTCTATTTCAGGGTCCATAGGGTATCCACAGGATACCTTGGGCTATAGGTTATGGCGGCAGACATCGGGCACCACAGAGTTAAGTTTTCAGCCTCCCAGGAAGCACTGGGGTCCCTCTTCTATACCCCGCCCCCGAGCCAAGGCAAATCAGTTTTGTATGTCCTCGGCTCGGTCGGATCACCATTTTTCAGAGGGGGACTGTGGACAGCCCCTGAAGTTATTTTAAGGCAGCTTTGCTGCACAAGATGAGCTGGCCAGCATAGACAGTCATCAAGACGTCTGTGCTGCCGCTCCTTCACCCCGCCAGACCAGAACGCCGGTACTGATCCGTGGATGCTGTTGGGTCTCTGGGGTCCCAGCTAGCGGTGACCCCGGACTGTCCTTGACTGTGGCTGGATTCACGGGGGATTAGGTAAGCGGCGGGGTCCCGCGGTGGGTACCCGGCGATTCACAGTCATTGTTGTCTCAGGCAGGGGGCTCCTTGAGGCAGGCTGTGCGTGGAGCCAGGTACTGATCCTGCACTTTCCACTAGACCACCAGGGACAGCAGGCTACTGCAGTATGGATCTGTTCCAACTTCCCAGGGGTTAATAGCATGCCAGGGGAGCGCGCCTTCCCTGTCTAACAGCCGACGCCTCCCCCGCTGCACAGTGCCTTTCCACAGTGGTCTGGCTGACTGTGTCAGCGCTCCTACACCGGGCCCGCCTCCACTCAGCTCCTCGGCGGCCATTTTCTATAAGGAAGTGTGTGAACGCTGCTGGCTGGTGATATAGGTGGCATCGTGGTCTGAGTCCCCCCGCATACCTCTCCTCCGATAAGGTCAGAGTGTGCAGCATTGTTTCCAGAGCCGGCCCTAGGCATAGGCAGAATAAGCAAATGCCTAGGGCAGCATCTGAGCAACAGGGGCACCACTGAGGCTGAATATAATTATTAATTTCGGGTGGACGGACTTTTATTTAATGTGGGCAGCGGCAATGGATCCGATCCACGATGTGGGGAGCTCAGGTTCTTAATCTCTCTACCCCTGCAGCTTCTGATCAGATCATTCTGACAAGCTGGAAGTGGGAGCCGGAGAGACTGTGAACCTGAGCTCAGTACATCCGTCGCTCTGCTTGCTGTATGTCAGGGAGTGAGTTAGAGGCTAGAGCAACGTCAGGGTCATGTGTCATCACGTCTGAACGTCTGATCTCCCAGTCAGCCTGCGCGCTGCAGCTTCAAAGAGCACAGAGGGGGCAGAAGAAAGAGTGAGAGAGAAACTGAGAAATGCTTGAGCAGGAAGACAGAGAAGGAAAGGAAGGAGGTACAGTATGTTTTTTTTAAGCTGTCGGTTGCCTGAATAGTTTTTTTTACTTGCTCTATGGGTCAGCTACAAAGTGTATAATTTGTATAAATTCCAGTGTGACTGATGGGGTTCTGCAGAGTCCAGGGTCACCCTAACCCTGGACTCTGCAAACCACATCAGTACATTCATCTCAGCAGCTGATTATATATATATATATATATATATATATATATATATACACTGTATATACATATATATTTATATATATCTCACTGTATATATTTATATATATATATATGTATATATCACTGTATATATATATATATATATATATATATATATAAATATAGTGAAAGTGAAGGTCATGTGATGCCATCAATAAGAGAATATTTATTGGAGTGCTGATATATAACTGATAATATATGTTCCCCCTTTGGTGGTTGCTCTCACTTGATAACTATATGTAGGAGAATTCATAAAACTTTTCCTTTGTTGTGGTGCCTCCAATCAGTGGCAGATTGGTGGTATACGCTGTAATCTATTCCAAATGCCCCATGAATTGTTCAACAAAAGTCCAATATAAGAAATTTTAAATCTTTTTTTCACTCCATCTTAAATATGAATATTCTCCAGTTTCAGTTTGCAACTCACACTAACTCAATTGGAGTTTAGAGACATATGTCCATCAGCTTTATTAACTTTGCAGTGACCAGTATATGATATCTAATTATCGTATTAAGCACCCCGTGTGCTTCAATCAATTAAGAGTATATATCTGTAAATTGTTTGTTGGTATGGATTTGTTTTTGTTGTGTATACTTCTCAGAGCCTTAACTAGGGCTCTGAGCATCCTGTGCCAGCCCTGCACCCTTTTGCGCGTGACGTCATGACGTCAGGTATTAAGGGGCGGAGCCACCAGCATTTGTAGCTGGAGCAGGCAGTGTAATTATGGCAGTGTCCGCAGGACGCTACAGGCAGCACTGCTGCAACCAGAAGCATACACCGTGAGATGGCTCTGCGCTCTGTGCATCCGCACACCTCTAGTTACAGGCCTGATACATCTGTCATTTGTGGCCTATTAAATATTATTGTCTAATACCTAACCAGAGGTTTCTGTTGATTTTGCTTTCTTCATATGGTCTACCATCACATAGACCTAGGTATCTGTTCATTGGGACATAGGCCACCCTCGGTGTCATTGGAGAATACTCAAATCAAGAAGGAGTCAATCAAGATTTTCTATTTATTAATTAGGACTTTTATTGAACAATTCATGGGGCATTTGGTATAAATTACACTGATTAGATATATACCATAGTAAGATTTTATTGCATTGAATAGACACTGAACCAGTGGCAAACACAGGATTTTGAAAGGGGAGTTTGCAAATACTTGGTTACGATGGGATACAGGTAATTCTCATCTACCTCTGTCCTGTCTCTTACACCATCCCAATGCAACCCCCCCCCCCTTGTGCACCTGCAGGACCCATACATACATATATTTACATAACTGATCTGTATGTTTACACATGCAGATATTTGTTTGTATGTGTGTGTATAATATATATATATATATATAATATGTGTGTGTGCAAAAGTCAATCACCAATGTGTTATTTTTGGTGTCCACGTATAAGCGCTAAATTTGGTGGTGGGATTATCTGCTGGGGGCATCATCCAAAATCTTGCCTAGGGCACCAAATTGGTTAGGGCCGGCTCTGATTGTTTCCTACCAGGCTCTGGACTGCGTAGTTGATCATAGTGCTTGTAGTTCAGGGATTTCTGCATTGTATGTGACTAATGCTAGCGCTGTCTGCCTGTACTTTCACTTCTGACTGTCAGCCATTTTTACTATCCCTGTTCTTCTCCGCTAAAGCCCTTGCGGTGAGGTATTGCAGGGTGTTCTTTGCCTCACAGTAAAAGTATTTTTCTGTGTGGGGAGTCACATACGCTCCGTGTACACTAATCATGTCTGGGAGTGAACATGATTATCCTCTTCAGCTAAAATGTACCACATGCAATGCAGGGCCGCAACTAGGGGGGGCTGGAGGTGCACGTGCACCGGGTGCGCTGCTGTACCTGGTGCCAGTGACCTCCAGCCCGGCGATGCAGAGAGGCTCCAAGCTGGACGTCCGCTGGTAATATTTATTACCAGCGGGTGCCTGGCTCCTTCTCTTCAGCGACGCGGTGTAGCTGGAGGCTGGAGTTCTCTCCCAAACTCCAGCTTCCGGCTCTCCCCACGGGCACTATGGGGGAGACGTCATGACGTCTCCCCCATAGTTCCGAGGAGAAGCCGGCGGACCGGATGCGCCGCTGGATGCAGGAGCAGGGTTCAAGGTAAGTATTTTTTTTTAATAAACTGCACTACAGGGGCATTATTATGGGGGCATGGGCATTATCAAAGGGGCATTACTATGGGGGCATGGGCATTACCACAGGAGCATTATTATGGGGGCATGGGCAATAAGGGGCATTACTAATGGGGCATGAGCACTACAGGGGCATTATTATGGGGGCCTGGGAATTACCACAGGGGCATTACTATGGGGGCATGGGCATTACCACAGGAGCATTACTATTGGGGCATGAGCACTACAGGGGCATGAGCACTACAGATGCATTACTATTGGGGCATGGGCACTACAGAGGCATTACCACAGGGGCATTATTATGGGGGCATGGGCATTACCACAAGGGCATTAATATGGGAGCATGGGCTCTACAGGGGCATTACTATGGGGGTATTAACATATGGGCATTACTATGGGGGCATTACAATATGGGCACTGCTACAGGGGCATTGCTATGGGGCATTACTATGGGGGCATTACTATATGGGCACTACTACAGGGGCATTACCTCAGGGGACATTACTATAGGGGCACTGCTGCAGGGGGTATTACCAGGGAGGGGGGGTGCCAAATTACTGTCTTGCCCCTGGTGACAAAAATCCTAGTTTTGGCCCTGTGCAATGTACAGTTAGCGGAGGGTGATGGGAACGCTGGGGGACTATGTAGGGCATGTTATCTCATATCATGCCCGATTTCTGTCACTGCGCTTGTACAGGAACCGCCCTAGGCTTGTTTTGCTAAGGCACTTACAACCTTTGTGGGCCAGTTGGCGACACTCCCTGCGTTTCCCCAGATGGGGTTCAAGCAACAGGTGGTAGTCTCATCACCCATGCAGGGGTTTCCCAGGCAGTTGATGGTACCTCAGGGTCTCCCGGCTTTGCCACCCCAAGTCTCGCAGGAGCCTGTGTGGGTGAATTCATTGTCCAATACGGTACAGCACCTGATGGACGTTTTGCAAGGGGAGTCACCACTGCAGCCTTCTAAGCGGCATTTAGTGTCTCAGACAGCTCAATATGATGATGATGACATGACGTCTGATGATGGTGAGATTATTGACTTTCAGACCAAGAGCCCCTTCATGCTAAGGAAGCGGAGTCTAAGTCTAAAGTCTATATACCAGGCTTTATACGGGGAGTCCATGCGGCCTTGGTTATTGAAGATGAGGATCCCCCGTGGCCAAATCCAAATATGCCTTCTTTAAGGATATTAAGGGAGATGCCACTGTATTTCCCCTATCTGGTCAGTTAGTGGATCATTTAGAGGAGGCATGGAAAAATCAGCAAGGTGGAAATATACCTAAAATCCATTTATTACTTTGCTGGAGGGCTTCCAGGCCGTGGAGCACTGGGCAGATAACTTGGGAGTCGTCTCTGGACAATGACTCTTCCGCTGAGCAGGCGGAGTTTGTGGGCAATCTCAGAGACTCAGCCACGTACATTGATGAGGCAGCCTTAGATATAGGTCTCCTCACATCCAGAATCTCCTCGGCAGCAGTAGCAGCACGCCGCTCCCTGTGGTTGCTCTCTTGGAAAGTGGATGCAGATTCCAAAAAGGGATTGGAATGCTTGCCTTTTAATGGGCAGGTCTTGTTTGGTCCTGATCTAGACAAAATTGTGGCCACGCTGGCGGCAGCTAAATCAGCGTGTTTGCCATCAGCTACAGTCCCATCAGGGTCTGGTACTTCGTCTTTTCGGCCCTATAGGGCTCAGGGCAAGTCCAAGGTACAGTCCTTTCCAAGGCAATCAGGAACCAGGAAATCTGCCAAGCCAAAGAAGCAGGCTTGGAGTACTAGACGCCCCACTCCCAAGTCGGACGGTAAGCCTTCAACCTGACAGGACAGGCCTCCCCTTGGGGGACCCCAGAGTGGGAGGCTGACTTCTTCAGTTTGCCCAGTGCTAGTGTCTGACTACCATTGACACATGGGTAAGAGAAGTGGTCTCTCGGGGGTATGCCCTCTCCTTCCAGCGAAGGCCTCCCAGCCAGTTTTTCACCACAGGCCTTCAGTCAACTCAAGACAAGGCCCGGGAACTCCAGAAAGTGTTGTACTCAGTGCTCCAGGCTGGAGTTACAGTGCCTGTTCTGTTACCCCAGAGGGGCAAGGGATACTATTCCAATCTCTTTCTGGTACAGAAGCCCAATGGGTCTTACCGGCCCATCCTCAACCTCAAGTCCCTAAACAAGTCCTTGAGGGTTCCTCGGTTCAGGATGTAGACCCTGCATGCCATTATATTGGCAAAGGAGCCTGGGGATTTCATGGTGTCATTGGACATTCAGGATGCCTACCTGCATGTCCCTATTATCTTAGCGCACCAGCAATTCCTCAGGTTTGCAGTACTCAACCACCAATTCCAGTTCCAGGCCCTGCCCTTTGGTCTTGCCACAGTGCCTCGAGTGTTTACCAAAGTCATGGCAGTCATGGCAGCCCACCTGCGGATGCAGGGGGTGCGCTTGTTGCCCTATCTGGACGACCTTCTGTTAGCCGGGTCTCCAGAGATACTTCAGCTCCATCTGCAACTGACAATATCTGTGTTGCAGAATCACGGCTGTTTGATAAACTGGAAGAAGTCCTCCTTGGTTCCCTCACAGAGGATGCTCCATCTCGAAGCCCTGTTGGACTCCCAACAACAGGGGATCTTTGTGATGGAAGAAAAGATCTCTGCATTACAGGCAAAGGTACAATGTTGCCTTCAGAGCCGGTGAGTGTCTATTCACTCAGCGATGAAGTTACTGGGCTCCATGGTGTAAATGTTCAACATGGTGGAATATGCCCAGTTTCACTCCAGACCTCTGCAGAAATTGATCCTCTCCAGATGGAGATAAAGACAGATAACAACACAGACCCTGGTGCTTTCTCCGGAGGTACGTCTGTCTCTGGCCTGGTGGCTACAGATGGCTCACCTAAACAGGGGACGCCCCTTTTGGGTGGTGAACTGGGTCCTTTTGACAACGGACGCCAGTCTCTGCGGCTGGGGAGCAGTGACGGGTCTACACTTGTTCCAGGGCAGGTGGACACCAGCAGAATCTGCGCTTCCAATAAACATCTTGGAACTTCGGGCAGTATTCAAAGCTCTTCAGCAAGCAAGACACGTTCTCCACGTAAAGCCCGTGCAGGTGCAGTTGGACAACGCCACCACTGTGGCTTACATCAACTGCCAAGGAGGGACAAGAAGACAGGAGGCACTGACAGAAGTGTCCCGCATTCTTGCCTGGACGGAGGTCAATCTCCCTGCCATCTTGACAGTGTTCATACCAGGAGTCCTCAACTGGGAAGCAGACTTTCTCAGCGGTCAAGACATGCATCCAGGAGAATGGTCTCTTCACTAGGTGGTGTTTCAACTCCTGGTGAACAAGTGGGGTCTTCCAGAGATAGACCTCATGGCCTCCTGACACAACAACAAGCTGCCTGTGTATGGGTCAAGAACAAGAGACATGGAAGCTCTTCTGGTAGACACTTTGTTGGTCCGGTGGACCTTCCAGTTTGCGTACCTCTTCCCTCCATTCTCCCTTATTCCTCGAGTGGTTAGAAAATTCAAGCAAGAAGGGGGCACGCTTCTGTTGATAGCTCCAGCGTGGCCCAGACAGCACTGGTACTCTGATCTTCGGAGTCTCTCCATAGACGCTCCGATGCTGTTGCCTCAATGTCCTGTTGAAGCTGGATAATTGGCTGAGACAAGATCAGTTTAAAATTGGATCGCAGCGACGCCATCTTGCGACTGGCTGCAAGACGCCATCTTGGAAATTAGATCGCAAGACGCCAATTTGTGAATGGCCGCCTAAGCGCCATTTTAGATAAACTCACACTTTAGTACATGTGGCGATATTACTATTAGCATCATGCGATTGCATCTGTGACCATCGCCATAAGTTACGGCGATTCATCAAAAGCCCATTTCATGACTTTACGTAGTTTGGGTGCTCTGGATAAAGTGTGTATATTAATATAATTCCCCTTAAGGATATATTTCAGAAATGGCTGTACAGTATGTCAAAATTGGATTGCATTAGCTAAACAGAGCAAATGGCCATGTGACAACTAGCCTGTGAAGACAAGCTTCATGGACATAACGTCTGCTCTCACTCCAGGTGGTCCTGCTCGAATACAGCAAGAGGGTCGTTTGTAACACCTTACATTAGCAGGCTTCCTACAATAAAATACCTTCAAAGCCAAGAGTGTTATCTGAGGTTTGGGTCTTGTAGCTGTGCTAATTTGCATGTACACAGGCCCTGGGAGAAGAAAGACCAGTATTTTGGAGCCTCAAAAGGGTGGGGGCTGCTGGGGCATGAACAAGTCATGGAACTATAATGCTCAGCATTCCACACTGCTAGGGATAGCTGAGAGCGAAGAAGTGCTCCCCATGTCGGTCTATGGTGGTCTTCCTCCACACAGATTCTCTAAGACTTCATATCAGCGTTATCTCTGTGCTCTAATGAATTCACGTGCCTGTAGAGGCTCATGCTATAATTGCGTAATCACTGTCAGTTTAAGTGAGATTTAAGTGCACCATTTCTCATACACACATTAATACGCACAATTGCGCTGTTAACTAGTCGCATATTAGCGAATGCATAAGGCGCTGTATGAAAACGCTGAATATTAGCTCCATGCACACGCATCTGCCCCAAGTTAACTAGCGTCTTTACATCAAACCCCACATACTCACACATTACATATTCACATACAAGGTTCCATAAGCTTTAAGGTATAAGATTCAAGTATGCACATTTACTATAATTGCTATGAAATAAAGATTATTTCGTAACTAAGGTTTTATACGTGATAAGTAAGCCATGTTTGGTATTGTACTGATGCGTACTCTCTCAACAGTATTCCGGTAATATCGATGGAGAGATCGCAATATGCATTCTCAACTTATGGACCGCAGAGACTTCAAGCAACAAAATGTACATTATATGAACAACTGTTAGGATTTGCATGAGGCGGGAAACCAGAGACCTCCAGTTGTTAGAGGCTGGACTGTGTCTATTTGAACCAACCTGTTAAATTTCTTGTAACATATGCCCTCTCCTTTAGGACCAATGGTATTAGCAGCAAACTTCTCTATTGTGTTGTTTATTCCTGGGGGGTATAAATATGTGTGCTCTGACCCTGGGTTCCTAGTCTTTGTGCTGAATGCTGATTGACGAGGGGTTTCTTGCTGATGCCTACATCTGGACCAGAGAGCGCTGCGTATGTATAATTGTACTTGGGTCTGTATAATCTCTTAGTGCTAAGATTATATGAGGATCATAGCGTGTAACTACTGTACTTTTACTTCAATAATACTTTGTGCTTTGGAACCACAGGTTCTAGACTGGAGTCTTTATTTACTGTATAACGCAAATTAGCGTCATCCTTAGAGGTTTATAGGCAGGATATTAGAAGGTATAGGCAGGGGTATATAGAGGTTCAAAGGCAGTATCGTTAGTCCGGACCTGTTGTCCAAAGGTCCTTGCCATTACCTGGGTCATCTGTCTTTGACTGCGTGGCTGTTGAAAACAGCCCTCTTAAGGTCCAGGGTTTTTTCTAGCTCTCTAGTTAACACCATGCTCAGAGCTCGGAAGCCGGCTTCTGCAAGAATTTACCACAGAGTGTGGCATACTTTCTTTGAATGGTGTTGACCTAGAGGCTATGATCCTCAGGTGTTTAGGATATCCAGGGTTTTGGCTTTCCTACAGGTGGGCTTAGATCACGGTCTTTGCCTTGCTTCCCTGAAGGTGCAGGTTTTCTGCCCTGTCAGTGTGGTTTCAGTGTAGGATTGCTACCCTTCCTGATGTCCGCACCTTTATGCAAGGTGTACTTCGTATTCAGCCTCCTTTTGTTCCACCAGTGGCTCCTTGGGATTTGGCTGTGGTCGTGAGGGCTCACCAAGGACCGCCTTTTGAACCAGTGGGCTCAGTGGATTTAAAATGGCTTACAGCTAAGACTGTGTTTCTTCTGGCCATTGCTTTCGGCCAGAAGGGTGTCAGATTTGGGGGCTCTCTCATGTCGACCTCCCTTTCTATTTTTTCATAGGGATAGGGCAGTGCTTCGCACTTGCCCTGGTTTCCTACCTAAGGTGGTATCTAGTTTCCACATTAAGAAGGAAATTTTAGTACCGGCCTTCAACTCCCTAGACCTCTCAGTTGGTGAGGCCTCCTTGGATGTGGTACGTTCTCTAAGGATTTATGTTGACCATACCAATTCATTTAGGAAGTCGAACTCCTTGTTTGACCTCTATGGCTTCCGTAAGAAGGGTTGGCCTGCCACTAAGCAAACTTTGGCAGGATGAATTCGCATGGCGATTTCTGAGGCTTACATTCATGAAGGCCTTCCTGTACCATCCTCTGTTAAAGCTCACTCCACTAGGTCTGTGTGTTCTTCATGGGCAGCTCGCCGCGGTGCCTCTGCTGTTCAGCTTTGCAAGGCAGCCACGTGGTCTTCTGTTCATACCTTTGTGAGGTATTATGCATTTGACACCTTTGCCTCTCAGGATGCTTCCTTCGGGCGGCGGCTTCTCCTTTCAGCACAGGAGCGTCCCCACCCTTAAAGGATACTGCTTTGGGACATCCCCAAGGTATCCTGTGGATACCCTATGGACCCTGAAGTAGAAAATATGAGATATGGTAAGAACTTACCCTTGTTATCTATATTTCTATGAGTCCATAGGCTTCCACAGGACTCCCGCCCTGTCGCACCTGTACTGCAGATGGGCTTTGAGCTGGTCACCGGTTTTTCCATCTCCTTCTAGTGAGAATGTGATTCTTGTGTGTTCCAGACTTTCTTCTCTCTTTTTTTCTCCTCCTCCAGCCTATGGCTTGTTACACAACTGATTTGCCTTTGCTCAGGGGCGGGGTATAGAAGAGGGACCCCAGTGCATCCTGGGAGGCTGAAAACTTAACTCTGTGGTGCCCGATGTCTGCCGCCATCACCTATACCCCATGATATCCTGTGGAACCCTATGGACTTCGTAGAAATAGAGATAACAAGGGTAAGTTCTTACCATATCTCATATTTTTAAAATATGTGGCCCATTAGTGGTTATTGTCTGGTGATCACCTGTCATCACCAGACAAGATCAAACTGCACTGCAGAAATACTAGTAGAGCCAAAGAATAGAGGAGGAAACACAAACTCACCCGTCCTGGCACTTACATACTCAGGACACCTTTGTTTCAAAGAGAGGAGTCCCCTCTTTCACACAGTGTGGCCCCTTAGTAGTTATTGAGGGAGATGTAAGAAGCCCTGAAGCAGTATCAGCACACATTATGTGCGCTGATACCGCTTCTCCCCGATGTATTATTGGGAGGTTGGGCGGTAAATGACAGAAGCGCTATGCACCTCTGTCATTATCGGCGCTGCTATCTACAAGATAGCAGCGCTAATAGCCTGGGCCATGTATGAACGGTCAGATCACCTATTGACAGCTACAGCCTGGCGCTGCCCTATCCCCACAGCAGGGTCAGCGCTGTCCCTGTTGTGGCGGCTGCCGGCTCCAGGCTGCACGCGGGGATCTCGCGATACTTGCGAAATCCCGCACATGCTCAGTGGTGCCGGCCGGGACTGACACACATCGCACTAGGCTGATGCGATGCGGTTTCTAGCGGGTGGGGCTGGAGGGGGGAGTTAACGCTCCCCCTCTCCGGCCGATGAGATGTTCATACATCTCATCGGTAGTGCTTCCTGCTTTGCCTCTGTAAAGAGGCGAAGCAGGAAGTGTTATAGTGGCACGTTAAGTGCCACTATAATACATCTACCCCATTGTCACCAGACAATACTACAGAAAGCATAAAAAAATCCAGAGATGGAGGAGTTCTAATTCCCAGATCTCCACAAGCCTGACATCAATAAACACAAGGGTCCCCTCTTTTGATGTGGTAGATTTTATGCTGTTCATTCAAACACCTCAAAAAAAGAAAAAGAAAAATGCATTATAATTGTCAAATACATACAGTACTTTAGTAGGAAGGCATATGTGTACAATTCAGGTTTTTAGCTGTTTTGAAAAGATAGATTAAAGCCGAAGCAAGAACCATAACCACCATTTCTTGGTGTTTCTTAGAAAAAGTAAAGATATACATTTCTTTTAGTTCACTTACTTGCAATTTCAATTAAAAGAAAATGTTGGCCATTTGGGTAGATTGATTTTACCATGTGAAGCAAACTAGTGATATTTTTAGGGAATACAAAGTCTTCTGAAAAAAAGAAACAAGGTATTTTTGTTTGGCTACTGCACAAAGAATTAAGAATTAATGATACTAATGTTGGAATGCAACCAGTTGAAAAAATAGCCAAAATAGGATTAGCAGTAAAGAGATTAAATTAAAGGCTATATCCAAGCAAGACTGAACACCTTAGCTGGTTTTCAGGCTAATTTTGTCTGACTACATAAAGACTTGAGTCATCAGTAATACGCAGGCTGGAAGCAGGTATATTTCAGGCGGGCTTATTCATCAGCAGTACAGCCAATAGGAGCAAACAGCGGCATTCAAAATATGTTGGAGTACACATTGGATAGCTTAAATGTCAGACCATAGTTAATCAACCTTTTCATAACTGTCTCAATATGTTTGTGTGTGTGTGTGTGTTAATAACCGAAATTTTCATCAATAAATCAGAGCTTTAAATAGCTGTTTTGTAACTTTAACATGGGCATAGAGCAATTTATAGCGAGTGCCTTTAAATGTAAAATAGCTTAGGGTTTATGGTAAGTACAAGAGGGCATCATAGTCTAGCGCTTTATAAGTGTTTAAGTAATAAGGAAGTTGTTCAGAGCTTACAGATAGTGTGCAAGTAATTTTGAAGTGCTCCAAAACTTTGTAATTAAGAAGTGAGCTCTTTTAGATAGTTTGTAAATGTTTGCCTATAAATGTATGACTAATATAAAGTGCTGTTTCATGTATGAGCCTGTTATATACTAGCTTCAAATCTCCTTTAACAAGACAATGTTGATTGCATGAGATGCCAACTTGATCTGATGCTTTTCAACGTGTCATAGACATTGTTCCCTGCAGCCGATCAGATAACAGTAAATGTCAAGGTTTCCTAACTGCGCTGCAGATGCCGTCTGCGCCTAATGACCCCCTCAGCACGAGTCCCCAAAGAGCGTGTTTTACATCAGCCGTGTACATCAAGGCTGTAGAAGCACCACTGATCCCTATCTGGCTCTACTAAGCCCCGGAGTGGAAATCTAGCAGACCTCTATGGCATGTTCTGAAACAATTCCATCAAAGAACAATGCTCTGAAGGCACTCATGTTGTGATCTGCATAATTATATGCCATTAGTATTTGGCTCATGTTATGGAGCCCCGACATCAAAGGACAGCAGGGTATCATAAACTCTCCAATGCAGAGATCTCAACTGACTGATGCTGTCATACAGTGTTTAAAGGGACAGCTCTAATGTTAGAGTATAATAATAATAATGACTTCCAACAATTTAGCAGGGCCTAAACTGAAAATGCGACATTGTAATTTTATATAGGTGTTTCATATTCCTGTAATATTAGAATAATCAGTATTATTCTGACTGAGATGGCAACAATTTGAGACAATGATTGTGTTATTATAAATACAGTTGCAACATGCATAAAATCTATGGTCCTGTCTGTTTGCAGTTCACATAAACAATATGGTACACATGACCGTATACTTCAGATACCGTCTCATGTTGATTTGAGTCATCGCACAATTCAGTTAAATGTTTGCACAAAATGACACCTTTGCTGTGAATACAGCTGATCGTGAATAGGTTACACATCTGCATCTGGTGCAGTGACTCTCCCACATACTGTATGAACCACACCATTTGTCCATAAAATCTGTATCAAACAAGTGTAGGTCACTGTGAAGGAATCAGATTTCCCAATATGATATTATTTGAGTAAAATTATTTGATTATTTTTAGAGGCTACAGACTTTGATTTATTGTACAATGTTTGGATTCAGTCTGTCCAGGCTACAACAATGTGTGCAAGCATTTCTTGTTTACTTCCAAGTAGTTTGATTAGTTTCTCCTCAGGAGTGGTTTAATACAGGAGGGCCCCCCTCTCTGGTTTGCACAGTAGAGTAGACTATGGCACTGTACCAGAGTCTACGTAGCATGTTTAGGTTTCTGGGAACATGGCATCCGTATCATGTTCTCTGTGATTTTTCTACTGCAAAAGCGCAAATCCCCGGAAAAATGGCAGCCACGCCATATACCCAGTGATTTCTGCACTGCCGGCGCCGGGCTCTAGAGAGGTAAGTATAAAGTATGAGTGCAGGATGTGCAATGTCTGCGCTCTCCTGGATCTAGGGGCCTGTGTGCACCGCACACCCTGCACCCATTATAGGTATGCCCATGTGTCTCCTATATTTCTAGTGCAAGGGTTCTTTCTGGAATAAGCCTCTGCTATTGTGTGCTAAGACCTAAGATAGAGCCAAGTATTGGTGAGCACCTTTGCTTTAAGTGAAAATTACAAATCACCTGATTCTATTATTATAATTATTATTAACCTTTATTTATTTGACACCACAAAATTTACCCAGCACCGTTCTAGAAGTTTATTCTGGGAATTTTCTGTGTGAACATCCTGGTTCCTAGAGAATTGAAAGGATTAATTTTAATGATTTTTGATGAAACCTTCAAAATGTCTTCCTCCATTTGGTGCTTCAGTGTTATCACTAGTACATATGCAATTTA
Organism: Taudactylus pleione; assembly: GCA_031769625.1. NCBI lineage: Eukaryota > Metazoa > Chordata > Amphibia > Anura > Myobatrachidae > Taudactylus > Taudactylus pleione. The sequence continues at coordinate 16,260,326 of JAUIMM010000012.1, read as the reverse complement.
TAAGCTACGTTCGCCTTAATATTGCTTCATTCCACAAAATGGCTTTGTGTACTATTTAAAGTTATTATCTGTTAAGGATCAATGATATCACTGGCCACAAGTAGTAGAAACTTATATTTTCGACACAGACATGGCTAAGAATCGGCAAAATATGCTTTATAATTAGTCTAATTTACATCTATATTGTTGAATTATTGAAAGTATGTAAACCTATTGGGACAACAGCTTCTAATCTAAATATTATGCTCTCATTTGCATAAATCCTAGTAATTAGGGTCTGTATCTCCAGCAGGTATTCATTTCCTGTTCAGTTTTTACTATAGCAGAAAATCTCATGCACGAGTGATGTCTCCTGAATACTTGTGGCCACACCGTTCATCAAGTTGTGTGTGTGTTTATCATCATTGATGAGACATTGATTAGGTAATAAATGCATGAAAATCATCATTCTAAATTCTCTTACTTACAGATGTGTCCTCATACATCTAGCCTCCTTGCACGTTTAACAGTCCTTCTAATTGCGCCATGCCGTGGCGTGACTCGGTAGCGCTGAACGTCTTTTTTGTATGACTTTTTACCTTCAAATGCGTCTTATTCACACAGCGCAAGCAGCTTCTGCTGATTAAAATGATATGCAGCATGCCTACTGTATATTCTGTGTGTAACTGCGGGTGTATCTGCATGCGAAACGCTACGTTACAATGTTACAGCCGTTGTCACTGTAGCGTGACGTTTCGCATGCAGATACACCCGCACTTGCTCACAGAGCTATTTGCATCACTGTGTGAATAAGATACAAATGTGGACACATCTGTACACTGATACGTAACACATTTGCACTTGCTAATTAAGGACACCAAACTTGGTGCCTAGATTACAATAACTTGTTTAAAATACTAGCATTTCTGTGGAACATCTGACCATACTTCTACAGTACTTTTGTTTTTATGAGTGCTTTGGACTGAGATAATCATGTTGGTACTATTGAATTAGAACTTCATTTTGAATTTAGGATCCTATCAATTGTGTGACTGTGTCCCACTTATGCCGGGTACACACTGAAATGATGTCGTTCTGATTTGGCTCCCGTGGTCACATGCAACGTTGTCAGGTTTGATGTGCTGCACATCAAACCTGATGATATCGAATGCGGCACTATTCATGTTAATGAAGAACGGAACAAGTGATCGTTCTGTCGTTCATTACATAGTCCTGATGTGTACACATGGCACGATATGTTGGCCCGACAGGCAACACATCATTCCAGCACACATCGTCCAGTGTGTACCCTCCTTTAGAACTAAGCTTCTAATGGCTAAAACAAGTGTTTCCTTGCCCAAAATATTGGGGAAAAACTATTATATGTAAACAGTCTCCCTTTATAAGATAATAGTGTCCTTATATTATCTCTGTTTACAATGGAGCCCACAAGTTATGCATTATTTAGTGCGCTTATAGGCCATTTATGGAGAGTGAGCATCCCAGCAGTTACATGTTGAACAAAATATGAGAAATTGTAAAATAAATTTGTGACCCATTGTGGTTTATTATAAACCTGTCAAACTTTATAAACCATCCATTGGTTGTCCTCCTGGTTCCTTACCCCTGGGAAAAAGAGTTCGACAATCCCCAGATGCTCAACCACTCACTTATTTCCCATCGTCAATTAAACAATAGCATCATGTCTTTGAAGGATGCATGATTGTGTCTTTGTAAGGAAGCCAAGTAGACGATTAACGTACTGTAATTACTAATAGTTATTTTCTTTGCTACTTTATAGAAGACCAGCTGTGTGCTTTTTTTTTTCAAAATAAATTGATCACTGGTACATGATTTAGAAGAGGTTAAAGTGGAGAGAGTTAATCCCTGTGTGCACGTATAAAACTGTATCATTGGTAAATTAGAACCTTGCATAAGAGCATGGGTCAGATACCCTTTCTAAGTTATCATTTATGTTCTTAATATAATTCACATATAATGAACATGTATAGGCACCTCATAGTTCCTATTCATATATAGACCTCTCTATCCAGACCTGTATGTCTTAAATGTATTGTCAGCTTCTCTTCCCATATGACATGGTCATTCTATTATTAGAAGTCACTCTCTAGTATTTTCATTAGTTTCAGTTTCACTATTCCTCAATTTGAGTCCTTAATTAATGCATTAGATTTGAACACCCCACTGTGTTGTCCATAATTCAAACCAATCCCTTAATGACAGTTTTGTATTATATTGTTCTAATCTATATCGCTTTGTGATATTTTTAGGATTTGGCGAGTAGTCACTCCTGTATCCAGTAATAGCATAATTAATACACTGGTTTGTAGCTGGGAAATTCAGGGTCTTGCAGACCATAAATCGATCAGCCATAACATTGAAACCACCTGTCAAATATTGAGTAGGTCCCCCTTGTGCCACCAGAACAGCTCCGACCTATCAAAGCATGGACTCCACAAGACTTCTGAAGGAGTCATGTGGTATCTGGCACCAAGACGTTAGTAGCAGATCCTTTAAGTCCTTTAAGTTGCGAGGTGGGGTCTCCATGGCTCGGACTTGTTTTTCCATCACATCCCACAGATAATAATAATTTTATTTATATAGCACTTTTCCCTCGTAGGACTCAGTTTCTTTACATACATCAGATAACGTGGTACATCGTACAGGGATTTGGTATTTCAAAAAATAGAAAACCACTCAGAGATAATTAAAAACAACCAAAACCTAGGGAGCACAATAAGCATATTGCAGGGTTGGTGCAGACATTTTTGGAAATAACTTCCAGAGGTTATATATTTTATCCATGAAAGTACCACATGAGGCAGCCATCTTGGGTGCACTACGTAGGATTGCCCTTGTTGGAATAGGTTACGCCTAGAAGAAATGACACAAAATGGGTGGTTACAGCATCCTAACGCTAGGAGTAGAGTCCCTCCATAATCGTCAGGTCCATGTATTTTTCATCCCATCCACAAGTGTACCAGGTGAGGCAGCCATGTTGGGTGCACTATGAAGGTAACACTGTGGGAGATAAGCCGTACTAGGACCCAAGGCATATATGGGAAAACTGACACATTTGTGGCAGTATGATATACCTTGTGTGAATAGATCTATGTTAAGTACATCCTGCCCACGGAGGAAGCACTTCAGTGGAGGTATAGCACACTGGCATAGCATACAGTGGGGCGGATGTACATTTTATAAAACGGAATAGCAAAAACAGCAAATAGTGATGTAGATGAGGCATGACTTATATGGGTGACTGAAACGTTTGTAATATAATATGCACTGAATGAATAGATCCACGTGTTTTTTCATCCTGTCCAAGAAAGAACCATCCGAGGCAGCCATATGGGGCCCACTGCGTAGTTTACGTCTGGCAGGGTGTGCAAGTAGCAGAACGTCCAGGCGGAGAGATGAAAAAATTAGAAGCTGAATACAAAGGTATAAAAGGCCGTATTAAAAGAATGGTGACAGCATTATAAGTTAAAAACCATGTTAAAGTTAATAAAAAATTTAAAATAATTGAGTAAACTGCAAAAAGCCACATGACTCAGCCTGCGCCTAGCGTCTTCCTCGCTCAAGAGTGTGGTCTTGTCGCATCGAGCAGCATGAGACTACCCCCAAATCCAGTTTTAGGGCAGTTGAATTGAAGATGAAGTGGTAGCATTACTGAGCTGCAGTGTTTGAGAAATTGTTTCAATTTGGGTTAGAAAGTAGTCCAAAATCCAAATCCAGTTTCAACTCCGGTTATAAATCCATGCTTCAGATGACATGCTTAAGATGCAGAAAATGAAGAAAAAACGCTGACAGCCGGTGATGGTACCGTAAGTCAGTTCAGTAAGTTTTGTGTTGTGTAGTGATCTTTTGTGAATGATTGTATAAAAATAATTAGACTACTACTGTAGTAATATATTTATTTTTATACAATCATTCACATAAGGCCACTATACCAGCAGAGCAGAGGGGTCTGCTGATGCCTAGTGCATGCTGAAGAACATAACATGAATAAATAAATATGTAACTATTAAAAATAATACTCTAGCTGTCAGCTTTATTGAAAGTAGAGGGATGGGGAATGGAGAGAAGAAAACAGGCAGATTGGGCCACCTGGAGAACGGGGCACTTATCACTGGGCCAGCGCTGTAGCTAGACGGCAGTGCGCCCAGTGCAGCACTGCCGCCCCTCTCACTGACCAAGTCACCTTCCATTGCTCCATGTTCCAGTTCTGATGCTCACATGCCAATTGTAGGCGCTTTCGCCGGTGGACAGGGTTCGGTATTGGCAGACCAGTCTGCAGCTAGTAGACTCATATGCAGCAAGCTGCAATGCACTGTGTGTTTTGACACCTTTCTATCATAGCCAGTATTAACTTTTTCAGCAATTTGTGCTGCATTAGCTCTTATGTGGTATTGGACCAGATGAGCTAGCCTTCATTCCCCACTTACATCAATGAGCCTTGGGTGCCCATGACCCTGTTGCAAGGCCAACTGTTGTCCTTCCTTGGACAATGTTTAGTAGGTACTAACCACCGCATACTGGGGAATACCCCACAAGACCTGACATTATGGAGATGCTATGACCCAGTCGTCTAGCCATCACAATTGGGCTCTTGCTTCTGATGATGGACCCTGAAAAGTCAGAAACGCGTCCAAGTTTGGACATATTTACATCGGGTGAGTGATTATTTGCCCCCGCATCACAGTACAGTGGTTCAGATCATTTGCTGCACATAATTAGACATTTTTTACAAGAGACGCCACTTGGAATATCTCTATCTACTCTCTATACTACTTCAGCGATTTACTATATATGAGTAGGTAGATTATTGTGGATCCCATTAATTAACGGCACCTTTCTTCATTCATGGAGTTTACAACAAACATTGTTTGGTGATCAAATAATTTAATGATACAAATCCATTAGAAATAATAAGTAACTATTTTAGCTGGACGCGGCTATCTAGTAAACAAGATCTTAAAGAACAGAGGATTTTGGCCCTCATTCAGAGCCGTACGCTCCTGGACGCTCGTATAGCTGTGGGTCACCACCCACAGGCTATACGAGCGTGCTTTGTGATGGCCGCGATGGTCGAGACCATCGCGGCCATCGAAATTGCGAGCCGGAGCCTGCGGTTGAGGTTTTCAACCGCAAGCTCCGGAGTGATTTTTGCTATATCAGAGCCAAAATCACTCCCACTGACATCACTAGTGATGTCAGTGGGCCGGCTTCTGACGGGAGGCGTTCCCGTGGGAACGCCCCCGTCAGGGAGGCACGCCCCCGGCACGCCCACCAAAGGGGGCGTGCTGTCAATCAACATTGACAGCACGCCCCCTTTGATCGGACACAACGAGCGAAGAACTTTCCTTCGCTCGTCGCGTCTGGCGCATGCGCACGACGGAGCTCCCTCCGTCGTGCGCATGCTCAGTGCATAACATCGACCCACTTGCGAGCGGACAGCCGCTCGCGAGTGGGTCTGAATCAGGCCCTTTATTTTACTACTTTTCACAGCTCCATTAACAAATCAGTAATTATTGAGAGGTTTACAGTCTGTCCTTTTTGAAAAGGATTTTAGTGATCAGCAACTATAAAGCTTTAATATGTCAATGTTGCACTATTGTACTTTTTAATTTTTCAGATGTATTGTATATGTTTACAAATTAGCATCTGGAGATAATTTATTTATTACCTATATTATAATTAAATATTATCAAAACAGATAATGCATGTTGCTATTTTTCAATAATTAAGAAGGGCGGTTATTGTTTTCTTTTTCCCTTTCAGCAAATTGCGCTGCATTAGCTCTTATGTGGTATTGGACCAGATGAGCTAGCCTTCGTTCCCCACTTGCATCAATGAGCCTTAGGTGCCCATGACCCTGTTGCAAGGCCAACTGTTGTCCTTCCTTTGACCACATTTAGTAGGTACTAACCACCGCATACTGGGAAACACCCCACAAGACTTGACATTATGGAGATGATATGACCCAGTCGTCTAGCCATCACAATTGGGCTCTTGCTTCTGATGAAGGACCCTGAGAAGTCAGAAGCGCGGTAAGCAAAGGTTCTTACTGGGTCTCTCCTCTGCTGACATCAGGTAACAGTGGGCTTCTGTGGGAGTCTGGACCGAGGTTCTGACCTGTTCTAGTACCATCTTCATTTTGGAACCACCAGAGATGACCCTTTTGTTAATGTATTGCCATTTGGGAGAGTGTACATGATTTTAACCATTTTTTGTTAATACACTGGGGAAAGTAGACATGTCATTTCAGATATATGCAAGGAGAAAGAAGGAGTATTAGTCATTTAATATTATGTCAGGCAAGAAGTTACCATCTCAAATGTCCTTAACCACTTAACTTGCAAATGTATTTCCCCAAAAGCCGTTTTGTTTTTATGATTGAATTAGAACATTATTTAATACTTATCCAACACAATTTTTATAAAATAAAAAAAATATATAGTTTTTAAACACTTAACATTAACATGAATCTTTGCTTTATCAGTCATTGATATATCGGACAATCAATGTTAGGGACATCACGGCCATCTCTTCTTTGATATACCCAGCAGCTGCCAGGTATACACTGGGGGGGTTTAAGGGATGTTAATTTACATTTCTTCAGCTGATGCTCCGTCCTATCTGTAGCCACCGGGTGAGGTGGTCCTGCCATGCTGACCCATCAGTAGTGACTAATCGGCAGCATGGCAGACACTGGGGGAGGGTGCAGGGGGGCCAGGAAGTCACACTGCTATTGGTGGTTGCTAGAAGATTATCTTTTGGCAGCTACCCACTTTGCATTCCTGACAGGTTGCACCATTTGCGACTGTGTCAGTTAATGCACTGCCTGGTGTGGTCACAAACAATGCAATCATGCCAGGCAAGTGGATAACACAATGGCGTTATCAAACTCTAGGACTCCTGTTAGAAGGATGTGACACTGTATTCTTCATATTAGCGAGAGTTTCTGTCATTCTCAAAGATAGGTTACTGAACACTTCAGATTTGGTAGGAAACCTAGGCACCATTGCTACCGTTTGTGGTCAGGCAGCAATTTCAAGTTAAAAGAAAAAAGAAAGCCCAGCACTGATATGTCAATTTAATGATATCAATTAAACTGTCAAACCCAGCAGCAAAGAGGAAAAAATGTGCTTTTGGTTGCACATAAAATAACCTTATAAACAGGTATAACACAAATTTAGAAATAGACCTCTGTGCTTGATAATATATATATATATATAGAGAGAGAGGAGTGGCATGAAATGATTCATACACTTCACAAATTGGCTATAAACTGTTTTAATAATTAATAAAATAAATTATAATTAATTGACCGGTCAAATAAAATCACAATAACAACCTATAATACATACACAAATATATATAGAGAAAGCAACATTGCAAATTTTATATTAATAAAAACATTTAGCTTAAATAGCAGCACTATGTTTAAATAGGATTGGTTCAAGGAGGTGGATCATAAACCATCCAAAAAGATTTTCCAAAGTCCAAAAAATGTAAGAAGCAAATAAAGGGGGGGGATAGTTTCAAAACATCCACATCTGCAGTAGTTGTGATAATAAGCAATATCCAAGTTACAGCTCACAGTCACACTTTTACTTAATAAAGATTGTAATAAGCTCCATAGAACTCCATACCAGCACTTGAATGTTACCGATTCCTTGCAGAGTGCCCCGCAAAGATTCCACGGTGGGGCTATTTAGCTGAGACGGAGTGGCCGGGGGGGGGGGGAGAGGGGAGAGAGAGACACAACCTCCTTAGGAGGGCTATAGTGTACGGCAGCTAACCTTGCATGGGTGTAATTCCTTCCAGCCGTATAACAATCCCAGTCTCAACCCCTGCGCCGCAGATGTCCAGATAATCTCCTTTTCATGTCTTTCAATTGTTTCAAATACTGCAGGTAGGTGTTAGAAGTATCCCAAGTGGATCCAATTTCCCCTAACTAATGCATGAAAATCTGATACCACGTTCACAGACAGGCCATGCTGTCCTTCACCCAGGAGGCACTGATAGATTGCTTCTTCCAAAATTGTGAATAATAATTGCTATGGACCAGGGTTGCCGTCGAGGGAGGGGTGCTTTGCTGGCAGAGAGGGGGGCCCAGATGGCAGCGGTGTGGATTGCACCGGCAGCCAGGGAGAAGAATCATTGCCGATGGCATTCCAAATAAGGCACTGGCTGCAAGCCAACCAGAGCTGCGGAACGGCAGGCAATCAGGAGCGGCCGCTTCTGATTGGCTGCCAGTACGTGAGCTGTGATTGGCTCGCAGTCGGCGCCTGATACAAAATGCCTCCAGCGCTTTTTCTCCATGCCTGACTGGCTGCCAATGGCAGGTAAGGAGTTCCTGACCCTTCCCTGAAACCCCTTTAGTCCAGCCAGCCTTCCATGTGCCCCCACAGTACAACCAGCCAGCCTGCCCTGTCCCTCTCCCTAGTCCAGCCAGCCTTCCCCGCCCAGCGCCCCCCACCTTGTCTAGCCAGCCCTCCCTGCACTGTGTCCCATATCCAGACTTCCCTGTCTTGTAGGTCCTTCCCCTTCCTTCTGGCTTTTTATGTGGGTCTGGCTTTTTCAATGTATTTTATGTGGAGCTGGCTTTCTTCAATGTATTTTATGTGGATTTGGCTATTTCAATGTATTTTATGTGGATCTAGCTACTTCAGTGTATTTTATGTGGTTCTGGCTTTGCTTATACTGTGTATGTATGTATGTGTATATAGAATCGACGTTGCTTTCCCTATATATTTAGTATGGTTTCTGGCTTTCTGTGTGTGTGAATTTACAGCAGTTTTTCTCCTTTATTTCTGTATTTGTATAGTTTCATATATTATGATAAATTGTCATGTTATAATAACAACCAACCCCATAGCCCAAACTTTGAGAATTTTTAAACTGGTCTACTCACCAATTGGTGCCTCACCCCTGGTGTAGCCCCACCCACATTATGCACAGCTCCGCCTACCTCTGCTCTATCCCCCGAAGGAGGGGGGGGGGGTCCCTGCCTATTTTATCAGTATCTGGCCCACAATTTCTGATGGCAGCCCTGCTTTGGACAATAAGGTGGATCACACAGGAGATTGTTTGTTTGTGTGGATGGATGATGGCATACTGACAGTGGTTATATGTATGCCAATTGTTTTAGGGTCACCCACACATTGATACAGGTCATTGGCGTGTGTGGGGCCAATTTTTGTAATATATTTAGGAGATTATGAGAATTAAAGAAACCTGAATGAATTTCGGATATGTATCTATTGAAGAAAACATAATGCAGTCCTCTTGGAAATGGATCTTGTCTTTGGATACTGGTACCAAGTGACAGGATTGTCCCATGTGTGGCTAGCATATATTTGCGAATTTTATAAAATGTCTTTTCATCCATACAGGATAACCCTTGTGCCCCATTATACTCAAAGTGAGTGTGTGCTGCAAGTAGAACATTTCATTGCATAGTTTCCTTCATTGCACAGACTATCTTGTAAATAAAAATGTGTTTATAACAGGTTGTTTGCTTCAGCTTGTCAAAGGAAGGGTAGCAATTACTGTAGTGTGTGCTGGGCTCCTTGATTACTCCAGACAGTCTTATCTTCAAGGAACTGATCTATAAAACTTTCCCAAAGGCACTTCATATCTACATAACCTTGACTGAGGATTGGTTCTTAGTAATGCAGAGTTTACCAGCCATCTCCTCTTGAGTATGTAAAGATAAAAGATCAATTCTGCTAATCGGCACAGAGATTACAGCCCAGCCGCCTTTTAATTGCCAGAAACATAACAACAATGTAGTGTTTGTTTTCTTCCAAAATTAGGTGGATGATTCAAAAGCAGTGTACTCAGTGCAATTGAAGTATATGTTATATGCAAACGCTGTACAAATGAAATACAGCTAAACAATACATGTACCATTTATTGCTAGTGCAAAGTAAATTTACTTTGAGACATCCTCATTTTTGAAGCAGAAAACCATGCCATTCACATAACCAAACTCTGTTATATGCTTATCCAGGTTAATCCATAAATAATCCAGGTTCATCCAGGGTCTGAATCCAGGAAGACTGTGCATTCTCTGTGGGCCTGATTCAGCAGGGAACGCAGTTGCTTATACGCACGCAATCGGCCGATTGTTTCGTTCTGTGCATGCATCGCAGTGCACATACGCAAACCAGTCATTGCGATCGGGACTGCGATCGCAGTGACTACGCATGACCCAATCGCAGAGTGATTGACTGGAAGTGCCGTTTGTGGGTGGTAACGGGTGGGTGGCCGACCTAACGCCGGCGCGCCAGTGCGTTTGAACGCTGTTGCATGGGCGGCGTGCATAAATTATCCACTGCAATACCATATGCAGCCTGAGGCCTCATACCGTGGGCTGAAGTAAACAATTCCTGAGTGAGGTCTGACCTGCCTTAACTGTGCATATGGGTCCAATGGTACTCGATTGTACCGATGTTTTCGCAGTCTTGATAACCATTACGGATGTGTGTGTAAGGTAAAGTGGGCGTACTTATGTAGTGCTGTATTCTGAACCTTAGATCTCGTTTAAGTACATATTACATCATAATTATTAGCTAACAAATACCTTTAATAACACTGATTATTATCTATAATGTGTGGGAACCATTTTATATGTATGCGTTCGCATATGTGCGTCTGTGTATTGAAATAGCAAATATGTGTCACTCTGTATGTATGTGAATACGCATATGAGCGTCTGTCTACGTGTACATATGTGAATATACATATGATCGTCTATGTGTATGTATATATATATATATGTATATATGTGTGTGTTATGTGCGTCAGCGTATGTGTCTGATGGATTCGCATTTGTGCGCATTGGATTGCACGATGCAAAGTAGCATCCTCGTAACAAGTCATCCGACCATAGACGACTATATCGTCAGATAATAATTGCATTTCCAATTATTTGACTTTGACAACACTCTGTGGTTATTGCATCTATTCATTCAGAGGTCAGTGTTTAGCCACATCATTCCCCCAGGGGACACTGCGTCCCACTGGGGGTTGGCGACAGGAAAAGGATAGGCGCAGCAGCACACTAGGAGGTGGGTGGCCGTGGGCCTACCAACGTCAGCCTGAGATCAGCGGACCACCGCCATAAAGACAGGTCACCCCGCTGAAACAGCCTAGCGGAAATGCTAATTTGTATACTGACGGGTGGATCTAGATTTTTCTTTTAGGAGGACCAGTATTTTATATGCGCTCCACTCTTTTTTTTTTTTTATTCCAGACTCCTCCCACTTCCTAGTCTGTACTTGTCTGTACTCTTACAATACAAATATAATTAAAATTAAAGCAACATTCATGTGTACATCATTACCCTGTATTGCAATATACACTTCATTTCTCATCCTGCATGGAATTCAAATTACAGACTACCTAGTCAGACATTTAACTGGAGAGTTTTCCAGAATTAAATAGTGCATATTTGTGCCATGCTAATAATAACCTTCTGTGACTTAGGGCCTCATTCAGAAATGGATGCACTACACACCACAGTTGCGTGTTTGGACGCAGCCGCTGTGTGTAAATATGCTAATGCTGCAGGTGGTGTCTTGTGTTAATAGATGCCGCCTGCATATCTTGTTAGATCCGCTGCTATGTCCTCAGATGCAGCATCAAATAACTTGCGTGAACATCTGCCATCAGAGTAACCCCCAGGTTCCTCAGAATGGCTCTTACATCTGTAGCCGTGAACAATAAATTTACGTCGGAAGTCATGCCCAATTTTCAGAAATGCTGTCCTGTGCCACCCCTTCCCTACCCCTAACCAGGGCCGCCATCAGGGGGGGACTGCCATGACTGGAGTCCCGGGCCCGGACACTTGGGGGACCCGCTCCTACCACACTGTAAAAGTGAGTGCCGGCCACCCTCCTGCTCTGCCTACCTACACTGCGGCCGGCACACACATCCCTTTGGAAAAAAGTTACAGGCCCTGCCGGGACCCGCTCATTCCACCATGCTGCGGCCACCCACCACTACCCCCAGGGGCTGCCTGGCTGCTGGGCCGGGGGGCAAGGTGCCACCAGCAGTCTGCAGACGGATGCTGCACACACGTGGAGGCCCTGCCTTGAGCCAGCATTAGCATCTGCCGGGAGATGCCGAGTCAGAGAGGAGACTAAGCACTGAGACGGAGAGAGCCGATGAGTCATCAGGAAGATCCGCCCCCACCCCAGTCAGTGCAGTGTGTTCAGGGACCCCGAGCAGCGTCAGGCATGAATCATGATGATAGCAGCACAGCAGAGGAGCCAACTGCAAGGGAGCAGGACTGGCCAGCGTTGTTATAGGTAAGTGTTGGAGGTGGGGCACAGTGTGGGTGAGAGGAGGTGGCACAGTGTAGGTGAGATGAGGTAAGAGGGCACAGTGTGGGTTAGAGGAGGGGGCACAGTGTAGATGAGATGAGGTAAAGGGGGAACAGTGTGGGTGACATCAGGGGGCACAGTGTGGGTCAGATGTTGGAAGGGGAACACGGTATAGGTGACATAAGGGGGCATAGTGTGGGTGATATGAGGGGGCACAGTGTGGGTGAGATGAGGGGGCACAGTGTGGGTGAGATGAGGGAAGGGGGGACATGGTGTAAGTGACATGAGGGGGCACAGTGTGGGTGAGATGAGGGAAGGGGGAGCACAGTGTGGGTGACATGAGGGAAGGGGAGCACAGTGTTGGTGAGATGAGGGAAGGGGGTGCACAGTGTGGGTGACATGAGGGAGCACAGTGTGGGTGACATGAGGGAGCACAGTGTGGGTGACATGAGGGAAGGGGAGCACAGTGTGTGTAACATGAGGGGGCACAGTGTGGGTGACATGAGGGAAGGGGGAGCACAGTGTGGGTGACATGAGGGAGCACAGTGTGGGTGACATGAGGGAGCACAGTGTGGGTGACATGAGGGGGCACAGTGTGGGTGAGATAAGGGAAGGGGGAGCACAGTGTGGGTGAGATGAGGGAAGGGGAGCACAGTGTGGGTGACATGAGGGAAGACGGAGCACAGTGTGTGTGACATGAGGGGGCACAGTGTGGGTGAGATGAGGGAAGGGGAGCACAGTGTGGGTGACATGAGGGAAGGCGGAGCACAGTGTGTGTGACATGAGGGGGCACAGTGTGGGTGACATGAGGGAAGGGGGAGCACAGTGTGGGTGACATGAGGGAGCACAGTGTGGGTGACATGAGGGACAGGGGAACACAGTGCGGGATGTGGAGCACAGTGGGATACAGAGAAGGGGAGGCAGAACATATACGGGGAGACACATACACACATACATACAGATATAGGAAGGGACAAGACAATATATTTTTGTGATGGCATATATTTTATAACGGGTTCTTTGCTGTGCAAGCAAAGTCTTCCGGGAGTCAAGTAGACAGTAAAGTCAAGCTACCGCCCAGAGGCAAGTGAGGATCCAGCGCTTGGCAAGCTGAGGAGCGGTGCTGACCTTTACGGGAAAAGTAGGTGCCTGGTTCACCTTTTCCAATAATATTACATATAACTAATTATACACTAAATATTAATCATATTTTAATATTATTTTAGCAAAATTATGAAGTTTCCTAAAAGTTCTAATGAAAATAATATATACTAAGGATAAGTGCAAAGGGACACAAGTCATTTCCATATGTTCCCTGTTCCATTTTTAACAGGTGAATGGGAGAGACAGAATTTGACAGATATAATTGTTATCTGTTGAGAGAGAGGCCTGGTTTACCATAGCACATGATGGAGAATAGATTGGAAAGTAGAGAATGTTCTCATGTATCCCGTTCCTGCTTAGTCATATGCAGATAGCTGTATGCACTGGAAAGACGGGATTTAGGTCTTGATAAAGATTTGGACGCTAATGCAGCCAAGACTGCTTCTTTTTACGCAGTGCGACTGTATCTTTATGCTAATGCCGCAACCAATGGGATTCGAGCCACCTACAGACTGCATTGCTAATCCTCTGCTTTGCGTGAAAGTCACACCATGAGACAATAGAGCAGCCCTATGGTTGCTCAAAATGTCCGTCTGAATATAGCTGCTGGTACCAGTTCAACTGCGAAAAAGATCGCAGTCAATGGCTGCAACGTGCCCGTGTCTAGCTATCCATTACCCTTATACCACCCAGGAACGCCCACTGAAATTGTCTCTCTGCATCCAAATTTGTCCTGTGACCGCCAATGGTAACCATCAGAATGCATATCAAATATGCATATCATAATATGAATATCAAATAACATCAGACAACTGTGCAAACTTTGGCACCTCTGAATTAGGCCCTAAGTTACTTAAATACAAGCCTTTTAATTTATAACATTAAGTTACTAAAGGTGCCCATACACGGTGCGATTTTTTTACACGATTTGGCCATTTTCAATCATTCGTAACGACCAATCATGTAAAACGTGTCGAATTCTAGTACGATTATGATGCCGATGCACGTCCCCGGCGTCGTGTATCGGCATCACAGATCAACTGAATTTGCAGTAAGATTTTGACCTATCGTACGGTGTTTGTGCACATCATAGACGATAGAGATGCATGTAGCATGGACCAGGGAGATCCGTGCTACATGCATCTGTGTCAATGGCACAGAAGCACGGACGGGTCAGTGAGACCCCATCTGTGATGCTGTGTATTTCAGTGACACCGATGCATGCACAGACCAGGAGATTCATGCTACTTGCATCTGTCTCATTAACACAGAGCACGGACGGGTCAGTGAGACCCGTCTGTGCTGTTGTATATTTCAATGACACAGTGCACTACACTATCAACCCGGCACCCACCGCCCCAGGGGTGCCGGGGATAGCCTAGGTATGGGGTGCCCTGGAGGGTCCCCAGCTCCCCACGGATCCCCGGCCTGGGCTGACTAGCGGTCAGGGTTAATGCTTCGGCTGGAGGGCCCAGTGAAAGGGCTCCCCTGGCTGTGGCATTAGCCCCCCTTAGAAAAAGTCATGTGCTGGTTCTGGATAATACAGGGGGACCCTACTCATTTTTCCACCTTGTATTTATAGAACCAGGACAGGATCAGAGCCCAGTGCTGGTTGCTCAAAGTACAGGGGACCCCTACGTCGTTTTCCCCCCATATTTTGGCAACCATTACTGGTTCTGATTAGCCCCGTGCTGGTTGTGCTTAAGTACAGGAGACCCCCCCATCGTTTGTCCCCTGTATTTAAGCACAACCAGCATTGAGTTACTAAAAGACCGGGGCAGGTTGCTGTTTTTTGTTGGGGGAGAGGGGCACTCATTTTTTAATTTTTACACAGGTTTTTTTTTATATTTTTACCGCAGCAGCACAGACGGGTCTCTCTGATCCCGTCCGTGCTCTGTGTCAATGACACAGATGCATGTAGCATGGATCTGCTGGTCCGTGCATGCATCTGTGTCATATCGCACTCAATCTAATGATTATGCAAATCATTAGATCATGCACGATAGATTGGGTGAACATCGTGCAGCTTTTGCTGCACATCGTTCACCTCAGCTGCTGGAGAGAGTTCAAGGGAAATTGCATACGAGATCGCATTTTATGCAAATCGCACCGTGTATGGGCACCTTAAGGGCTCTATTTACTAAAATCCGCATATTGAATGCAGATTGTAGTGTGATATTACCGAGTGAATTCGCATTGCGAATTCAGGCAATATCACAGGAATTTACTAGAAATTCCTTACAGGGACAGAGCTTGCGATAAAGCTCTGTCCCTGCAAATCCGGTCGCCGCTGCTACCCCCCCCGGCGCTAAGCCCCGCCCCCATGATCACGGACCCCCCCCACGACCCCCCTCTCCCTTAACTACACTTACCTGTATGTTCCGGGCCTCCGGTGATGTTCTCCATTCCTCCAGGTGATCTCCCATACTGCACTGGGGCCCGATCGCCTGATGACCGGGCAGCAGTGCACTATGGGAGACCAGCTGACCAGAGGGGAGTCATCACCGGAGGCCCGATCACCGGTCCCTGGAGTCAGATGAGTACATTTTTTTTTACTATTTTTTTTTCTTTTTTTTTACAGTAATCAGCTTGCGGTCTGTTTAGACCACACAGCTGATTACTGGGACCGACTCCCGGCTCTGCTCTCCCCGTTAGCGCAGGGCAGGAGGCCGGTAACCGGGGGAGACCCTGGATAATGCCACCTCCAGGTGGCGTTATTATCACAGGGCTTTCCCCGGTATTTTTTCACATTTTATTTTTAGTAACTCTGGTCGGATCACATTTCCCATTACAATTATGGGAAACGGGATCTGCTTTACTAAAAATAAGTGATACTTAGGGGTTGGAGTAGAATTTTACGAATTCTACTCTAATTGCCCTGTAATAACTATAGGTGATACTAAAATAATGTGAAAAGGGTGTGAAAACACCCCTTTTCACATTATTTTAGTAAAAATAATGTTGATAAATAGAGCCCTAAGGGAGAATTCACTCTTTTAGATCTGCACACCCCATATGGTAAATGAAGCACTTCTGTTGAGCTTTATGGGGAACGGTTGAGCAAACTCCTCTTCACATTGCAAGTACTGAGCAGGAGCCGCTTGCAGTGTCTTGGGGTTGTTCAAAACAAACTTTAGAATCTGTGTATCAAATGTGATGCTCAGTTGTGAATTACATTTCTTGAAATAGGTGAATATACAGTACGTGACTTTAACAGGGGATGCTTTGTTACACCTCCATTGCTTACCTCTTTACCCCACAAGCTGACCCTGAAATCAAGGTGAAGCTTAGAAGATTTTAAAGAAAAAAGTAATTTAATTTTAAGCTTTGCAAACAGTGGCTAATAATCAAACAGGTGTTGTAAGCCTTTATTCATACCCACCTCTGCAGTTTACAAATATACCTGTCACGCAATGCCCTCCAGATCACAGAGCTGATCTCCCCTGCAATCCGTCAAAACAAGACAGGAGACTTGATCCAAACCCTGGCAATGCACAATGCACGATCAACAGATTATGTACAGTGGTTTACTTCAAAGTGTCTTCTGCTATTAACTTCAAAGTATCTCAGGAATTTCACCTATTTTCAAAGCAGAATGCTCAGTTTTTTGTAGTCTATTTGTAGAACATTGTTTGTATTTAAATGTGCTATGCTGGGCATACATTATACAATCATCTGGCCACATATTTGTACAGTGTGTTTGCATGACCGATCACTAATTATCGGTTGGTCATGCCGAATCGTCCAGCATGTCTGTTAGATCTGATAATTGGTCAGTAGTGTATGCACTGCCGCGGCCAAGCAACCGCCATTTCCCAGGGGAGGAACCTAGATATTGTGTGGCCATGCACTGTGACATATCTCACAGTTTATGGCCTCGATATACGGCTGTCAGATAAAATGTCTGTCGGCCTGATTGCCATTTTATCTGACAGTGTATGCCCAGTATTACTGTTGCAAGATTGGCCTATTTGTGACCATTTATTGCTGTTTTCCTGCTCATGTATTGGCATTGTCAGCCAAGTAATAAATGCTATTGGTTCCTATAGCAGCATACACAGAAAATGTCATAAGATACATCTTGAAAGGTAACTCCATTTAAAAAGTATGTCTAACATTGTTCTGGGTACTGCGACTTACTGAACTAGCTTTTGATACTTGACATAGAGCCACTGCATGACAGTAGAATGTTGAAACCTCTGGAACATACTGCTACTGCCAGTTGGTAGCTAGGCTGTGAACTGGTGTGCAGTGAGTGGGGTGGTTAAAAATGACACAAGCCTATTACTATTATCCTTTACTTATATGGCGCTACAAGTGTTCCGCAGTGCCTTACAAAGGATATAGACAAATAAGCAAACAAGAAACAGTGAACAAGAAACCAGTGACTTACAGTACGATATACAGTAATACAATATAAGGACATGGTTTACACACATTCTTGCATTAGCGAACATAACACTGAAATAAGCAACAGGGCGTAAGCAACCTAGTGTTAGGTGCCTGAGTGAGGAGTAGATGAAAGTAATAAGTAAGGAGAAGCACAAGAGGGTAGAGGGCTTATATTCGAAAGCCTATCTAGGGACACATTCGAGAGCAGAGGAGGCATAACCATGACCCAACGGTGCTGCCACCATGGCCCAATCTCCATGCACCAGCAATGACTGAGTGTAGCTGCGACCCCTCCAACGTCATGGCTGTACTCGTTGTGAGTAACCGACCTTACTCAGCAACAGATCTACCTATGCAAAGACAAAACTAGGGACTGCAAACATTGTTTGCATGGAAAATGTGTTGAAAAGCAGTCCGTTATTCACACCCTAGCTGTAAAGGACACATTGTGCAGATACAATGGAACCCTGTTGGAGAGCATGTCATATGTCCACACACCTTGTCCATTTGTGATTATTGCCTGGCAGCATGTTTTATAGTATAGTTCCATATCATGTTCAGTTCATGATAAGGATTGTTGGGCCTTTTGTGGCCACTGAAACACATTGATTTTTCATCAACTAGGCCATCCAACTTAGTGCACGGAAGGGCAGCTTAAATTAGGTAGTTCTGAGCAGTTCTCCACTTGCTGTCACAATAGATTTTAAATGAAGTCACCTATAGAACTGTGTAAATGACTTCTATGGAAGTACAATTGTGTTGGTCATTTTAGTAGTTACAGTAAAGTGATGTCTACCTTCTGTCAATTTTTCTTCTTAAAGCCCACTCTTATTCTGTATAGGGTTTTCTATATTCAGGTGACTTTAGTTTGTTGGTCATGCATGTGCCATCTTGTAACTTTTACTAAAAGCACATTTTCTTTCAGCTTCCTTCTTTGCTTTTGCAGTCACATGTTAGTTTATGTACGCCTTACTACCCCTTTCAGACTGAGAAAACAACCCGGTAATTTCCCGGCTCTAGCCATGTCGACCTGGGTTTTTCTTCTGTGAAATGGTCAACCCGGGTCCAAATTCCCAGGACTTCGACCCAGGTGTTTACCTGGGTTTTTCCCGGGTCCTACACGGGTTGCCGGCTGTCTGAAATGCTCCAACCCGGGTTTTTCACCTCCGGTCACAGTAAACAGGGCTTATTGGCTGAGATTGCGGGGCATTGGCTAAGCGGCAGGGTCTCTCTGATTGGCTGAGTGGGCGGGACAGTGGCGCTGGCGTCTGCTGTCACAATTGTGCTTTAGAAAAATAGAGAGAGAGAGGCATGGCGCACTGGAAAGAAGAGTAGATACGCTAGTCAGAGGGGAGGAAGAGATCCACACACAGATCACTGGCACAGTGGAGGACGCAACAGTCTACACAAACATTGCCAAGATACTCACCTCAAGGGGCATTGTGCGGACCCAGCAGCAGGTAGTGAATAAACTGAAAGCTCTCAGAAAGTACTACAACAAAGTTCACGACCATAACCGGCGGAAAAGTGGTGCTGCCAGAATGGATTGGGTTTACTATGATCGGTGTAATGAAGTATTTTGCAATTCTGCACTGGTTAATCCCATTGCCATATCATCGTCCAGTTGTGCATCTTCACAAAGTGTTACCCCGGAGAACAGCCAATCCTGCCCACTGATGCCACCAATGCTCTTGATGACATCACAGAGATCAGTGACACCGATTCGAAGGCTGCCATAGGGGTCCCAGACACCAATACAGTTGAGGGTGTGGTTTAGGCGAGTGTAAGCAGCGCAAGGACACTGATTGGGATACCAACTCCTGCACAGACTGAGACCCTGACTTTGCATAGGAATAGTTGTTTTATTAACTATACACCCACTTTCTTATACATAAAATCCAATTATACATTATGGTCCATATTGCACAATGGTATTGTTGTTTGCACTCGTTATTCATTTTAAATGCTGCTGTAAACATACAGTTCCTGCCTGTCATGTCTTTGAACAATGTCAGTAGGCCACATTAGAAAAATGGTAGGCCACCATTTATGACTAATAACAATTGCTAATAACAACATTGGGCGGCTATATACACCTGCATGGTAATAGCACCAATGGTCCGTGATGAAGGGATTTTGACGTGACCATAGTGCTGTTTGTCTGTCATTATAGTGTGTACCCGGACTCACTATGTTGAAATCCAAACTCATAATATATCTGTTGCAGTGTGAAGCTATTGTGCAAGAGGGAGAAGGCCTCAAGCACATATATGCTGACATCACTGCCTTTTTATTTGTCATTTTTTTTTCCTCTGTTTCTAGTTTTTTATGTACCTGAATGGAAGAAAAAAACTTCAAAGATGGAGCTAGCAACGCGCACAATGACAAGAATCCTGGTCAATCAGCTGCAAGATTCTGATGCTGAAATCCAGGTACAAGAGGATGCCCGACTCTAGCGCTTCTTTGACAATGAGAGAGAGTTACAAAATTCCTTTGTCACGCAGCTTGTGGGTATGCATGAACGAATTTCGAGGGAAAACAGAGAGGCACAGATGTCCTTCCTTAACGGCCTGGTGTCTAGATTACACAATCTGCACCCTTATCCAATGAATACTCCTCCGTACTCTGAGGGTCATTTCAGAAATTACCAACAGCATAGCAGAGGCGTACCGTGTATGCAAACAAACCCCTCAAATCCACCTCATACTACTCCACATTCCACATGGCACAGTGCATAGTTATCCACATGGCATAGGGAATAATACTCCACATGTCACTGTGCGTAGCAGTCCACATGCCAATACCACTACAGTGGGCACAGTGCATAGCACTCCACATGCCACTGTGCATAATAGTCCAGATGGCTCAGGAAATACTAATCAATATGGCACTGTACATACTTATGCAGATGGCACAGGGAATAATACTCTACATGGCACAGTGCATACTTATTCAGATGGCACTAATCATAACAGTCCACTTAGCACTATTGTCAGCACTGCCTATAGACAGTTGTAGACTTGTTTTCTCTATTTCATGTTTGCAGGACAGTTTATAAATTATATTAAGT
This sequence comes from Taudactylus pleione, assembly GCA_031769625.1. Classification (NCBI taxonomy): domain Eukaryota; kingdom Metazoa; phylum Chordata; class Amphibia; order Anura; family Myobatrachidae; genus Taudactylus; species Taudactylus pleione. The sequence continues at coordinate 16,239,419 of JAUIMM010000012.1, read as the reverse complement.
CCTACTTTTTTACTTATTCATGTGTATCCTGCACGTAACAGGCCTGTCAAGAGCTTAGGGCCATGTGTGGCCTTTACCTGAGCTACGTGCATATATGGGGGGTCTACGTAATGTAAAATGTACACACATTACACCTTCTATTTTCAATATTGGTCTACAGAGCCAAAGAAGAAGTTATGTCTTGTTTCCTACTTCTTTACTAATTCATGTGTGTCCTGCACGTAACAGGCCTGTCAAGAACTTAGGGCCATATGTGGCCTCTATATAACCACATCTACTGTACAGTATATATGTGTTGTTGCTATCACTGCCAGTTCAAAAGGAGGGGCTGCAAGCACAGTTCTAAGAGTTGGTGTGCCTCCCCTATTATAGTTTACAGACTGCCTGACAGCACAACCTCTTGACTCGCCACTGATACTGTACCTATACTATTTTTCATATTTCTTTATACAAGTTTCAATTATTGAATGCATATATGTGTAAAGGTTATGTTGTGAAAGGCTTGTGCCTATATATGTTCAATATTAAAAGAAGCGCTTTAAACGGAAACATGTTATATTGAAGGTGTTACTTGTGAGGTAATATGTACGGTACATGACAATTTCATAAAAAATAAAACAACTTGTTTTCAACAGAACCCTTGTGTCCTCTACTGTGTCGTAATAGGTAAGTTAGCAGTGAGGGGATTTACGGATGACCTCAGCACTGGCACTAGTTGTCTCACCCTCGTAGGCTGCTGCTTCTACCAGAGTATCAGACGGTTCAGAGTCCACAACATTCCACTCCGGTAAAAAGTGTTATTTCTGTAGCTCGTATATGTTGTGCAGAATGCAGCAAGCAGTAACCACATCCGGCACCAGGGTGAGGGCAATGTCATTCTGCTTCAGTAGACACCGCCAATGCCCCTTCAGTCTACCAAAGGCGTTTTCTACCACCATCCTGGCCGAGCTGAGAGTGTGGGTGAACAGAACTTGGTCCGGAGACAGTGGGAGACGTTGTGTGAAGCCCTAGATGAGCCATCGTCTCATCGTCGCTGCATCTCCAATAAGGTGTACCGGGATCTCCACCCCAGCTACAAACTTTGATTTCTGTAAAGGTAAACAAAAATTTAAATATAATAAAGGTGGCAATCTCTATATCACACCTGGCCAACCTGTGGCTCTCCAGCTGTTATAAAAAAACTGCACACCTCAGCATGCTTTGACACAGTTTTAGCTTTCTCTAATATGAAAACTGTGGAAGGGCAAGCTGGGATGTGTAGTTTCACAACAGCTGGTGAGCCACAGGTTGGCCAGGCCTGCTCTATATGGTGCTGGTGAATATGTGTGTTCAAGGGTGCTTTCTATAGTGCATACATAGGGCGGAATTCAATTCATTCCAGCCCCTAACGCACCGACGGAGCTATTCTATTCTTGCTCCTGTCGGGCGCGATCAGCTGCCAAGCACTACATTTCAGCTCGCAGCCCCAGGGGGATGAGAGCTGAAATGTGCGAAAAGTGACATGTTTGGGCGCCCAAACATCACTTTTCGCGATCGTGCCCAGCACTTTGGTCGGGTATAGCTGCTTTACGCGGCTAAACCTGACCAATATGGGCGCGATCAGCGCAAAGCATGGCAGCAATTGAATAGCGGCCCGCGATCTCCTGTCACTTTAGACGGGAGATCCGGACCGCGTAATCAATTGAATTCCGTCCATAGTCTTCATCAATTTAGGTCACTCACAGCAGTCACAACAGTGGAGCTTACAATCTATTTCCCATATAGCATGGTGGGCCTATGCATAGACGTGTTTTAGCTGAAAACTGGCGGCCCTCCAGCTGTTGTGTAACTACATATACCAATGTGACCTGCCACAGTTGCAGCACTCCCTAATCTAAAATCTGTGGCAGGGTATGCTGGGATATAGGGCAGCCCTGTACCTAAATTGCAATATATTGCATTATGATTTTGCTATAAAAAAACACAAGAAAACAAAAGAGATCAATTTACCTTTAGGGAACAACCAGCCATCTTGCTTCTCCGCGATCTGGAACAAGTCAGAATTGGCAAGTACCCGTGAGCCGTCAGCACGACCAGGCCAGCCGATAAATACATCTGTGAAACTAAACAGTAGATGTATTAGCTGTGTTGAACAATACACATTATGGGCCCAGCATATCTCTCACATTAAAACACAACATACTACTTACCAATACTTATGGTCCACCACAGCCTGCAGGATTATGGAGTGCCAGCCTTTACAGTTGTAATCCGCTGGGTTCTCTGGGGGCAATAATGGGTATGTGGGTCCCATCTATGTTCCCACCGCACTGGGTATATCCACATCGTAGGAAACCTTTAATTGTGTCATCCAGCCAGTCACCTTGCGGTAAGAAAAAGAAGCAGTGGTAATGGGTCTCCAACAATGCCTGTCTCTTTCCGCACTAACATACACACCGTTGAAATACCAACACCGAACAAACAGGAGATGGTACAGTATTCCCCTGGGGTTGCGTACCACCACAACACAATCCCCAGTCTCCTACATGGCTCGATGGTCTTGCAGTAGTTGGTGCGTCCCCTGGTGAGTGCTGGCGTGAGAAGTTCCAGCAGGTAGTTGAAGGTACCATGCAACATTTGAAAGTGTGCCATCCACTGCTCTGGCGCAAAAGCTTCCACGGTCAACCAGAAAGCTTCTCCATGCCTGCGGTCTCTGGCCCACAATGATCGATTTGTTGCGCTGGTAAACCTCAGTATGGACGTAATGCTGCCCAAAATCAGGGTTCTCCTGCAGCGCAAATACCTGCATCGAGTAGAAGCCCTCTCCGCCAGAAATTGCTCCCTTCTCCTCCTGGCATAAGACTGTGCCAGGTAGCACAGTAAGAAGAAATACAGGTGCTCAACTCCAAACTAACTGATTTTATATAAATAAATACATTTTTGTAGTGAATAGAGGTTTTTGGCATAATCTTATGGGCCTACCCACCACATCCAAGGTAACCTCTGTCGGGTAGGTCCCTAACATACTAGGGTTCAAATCCAGAAACGCCCCAAAAATGAACCCAAGCTGCACTACACAGTCTAAATATTTGCCTTGTCCAAGATTATGCCAAAAAACTCTGGGCCTGATTCAGACCCGGACGCTATATGCGCTCGCTCGTTCAGAAAAAGGGGCCGGCTATTTAAATTGAGCGCTCGCTCTTTGTGGTCTGTTGACGCCTCTATGTCTGAGCGAGCGAACGAAATATGCGCTCGCTATTTTGTAAAGACGCCCCCTGGCCGCTTGCATCCTACGTCATCTCCGCTATTTATTTGATTAATCGAGTACATCGAAAGGCATCTGAACTGCTCGCAGTGCTTGTGGTAGGATTTTCCTACCGCAATCATGCGAACAGTTCAGGCTAAGAAACAACCAAGTGACGTGGTCGATGACGCTGCTTTGTTAATTATGCACACCCTTAAAACGCCCGTTTTGACCTTTTGGCTCGCCTGTGTTCGGCTCTCCACTCCCCGTTTTCAAGCACCTTCCCCTGTTACCACCCACAAACGCCTCATTCTGTCACTCAAATTAGCAGGCATTCGCTATTTTGCGAGCACACAATTTCCGACCGCAATGACTGGTTCGCGCATGCGTATTACAACCCATACGCATGCGCAGTTGTGCGAACATCGCTCGGAGCGAACAAGTGGCCGCTTACGAGCGGCTCTGAATCAGGTCTTCTATTCACTGCAAAAATGTATTTATTTATATACAATCAGTTAATTTGCAGTTGAGCACCTGTATTTCTTCTTTTTGTGCATATATCAATTGTGTCCACAGGTAGCACCTCCAATTATGTATATATATGTTCAAGGTGTGCAGTCTGAGGTCCTTTTCCAGATAGCACAGTGTAAGCACCTGCACCAGGCTCTCATTTGCTGTGTAAAACAGCAATAACTCAGGAACTCCGGGGTACTCAGTAGTAACTCGTCAGATATGGTTAATGCAATGCAGTGAGCAGTCACCACCCACTTTTCTTGACCTCATCTCTGAGTGCCATAAAAGTAGTACGTTTATTATGACACACAGTATATTGCAGGGCTGACCTGGGTTCAGTGTGAAAGGGGTCGACCCGGGAATTACCCGAGTCTAATGTGCTGTGTGAAAGGGAGTTAGGAGCAAATTCCCGGGTCCTTCCTGGGTTGAAATATGTTTTCTGGCTGGCACTTTAGTCGGAGAATGCCAGTTCTCACAACTAAATACTCTGCTTAGCCGACTGAACTGCAAGGTGAATTGAATAGCTCCGGACCAACTTCTTGGCACTATTCAACTCGCTCTTAATTGAATCGCCCCCATTGGTGGTTAGTAGAAATAGAAATATGTGACTAGTAAGCCTGACTGCTGAGTGGGAGCCGGGACACGCTGACAGGCACATGCTGAGGACGGCTGTCACACACTGTGGGGAGCGTGCAGCAGTCGGGAGAGCAGCCAGCAGTCGGGACTGGGAGAGCAGCCAGCACATAAGCAGGGGCAGTGTTGTCCGTGGACAGGTACCATTGCTGTGACTCACCCTGAGCGGCATGGAGGTGATAGGAGACCCTGGCTATAGATGTCCCAGCCAAGGTAACAGGTAAGAAGAATAACAAAGTGAGGGGAGATTGCATTCAACATGTGTGGGGTGGAGGGGGGGGGAGTGTATCATGGTGGCCAGGAGAGAAAACAGAGGGGGGGAGAGAAAGGAAAGTTTAGAAAAGGAAAACTAGTAGAAGGGGGCACAGATAGAGGCACAAGGGGGCATAGAGATGCAAAAGGTTCAAAGGGCCCAGACAGACGGGGTGCAGATTGAGGCACAGAAAAGTAGGAGGGGGGAACTGAGAGTCAGAATGGGGCACAAGTTTGTAGGCTTGCCATATCATCCCTTTATCTCAGAATACATGTGGATTACATCTGTAATGGGTGCAGGGTGTGCAGGGAACACGGACCCCTGGGTCCAGGGGGGCCCCGCACCGCACACCCTGCACCCATAGTATTGCTTACCCCGCCGGAGTCCCACGCCGGCGTGGGGGTCCGGCACTGTAAAGACTGGAAAATGGCCACCGCGGCCATTTTCCCGTCACTTGCGCATATGCAGTACAGGGAAAATGGCTGCGGCCATTTTCCCGGTAACCTGTGAAAACTCTATAGACTCTGGGCACACTCTAGTGCCCAGAGTCTATAATTGCGGCACTGCCCGTGCACAGCTCAGTGCGCTGCCCCCCGCCGGACAGAGAGGAGGGGGCCAGTGTCGGAGAGTACACACGGGCCCCCTCCTCTCTACAATGCCCTTGACTGTGGCTGATGAAAACCAGGTGATATGCAGACTTGAAGTCAGCCAGCCACAGAGCCTGTGTAATTCATGTGTGTCCTAAATTAAAAGGGATGATCTGGCGAGCCTAGACATATAGAGGCACGGACAGACAGAAGGGGGTACAGGTAAAAGGAAATGTTTAGGTAACACAGAATTGCTTGTTGTAGGCAGATCACTCGACTGTTTTGTTTTCAAATAAAAAATGGCGTAGAGGCCGTTTCTGGGTGGGAATATACCAACAGGCAGCAGCAACAAAGGTATTCTCCCTGTGCATATCTTGCAAATTTACTTTAGCAAATAGGCCCAATAGAAACATTCTATTTGAGTGTGTTTGTGTGCTTGTGCGTGTGCATGCGTGTGTACAGATTGATATACAGCACATTTATTTGCCCTTTTTTTCTTGGGGGGGGGGGGGGGCACGCCAAATTAGAACTTGCCTCCGGGCGACTGGGATGAACTTACACCACTGATCCCTGTTGTAGCTGTTGCTCAACCTGGCTCCTAACCTTCTCCTTGCTGCCTCTGCTTTAGTACAACACGGGAAACAGACGCACCAGTTGCAGATCCTGACTCTCTTAAATATACCACAATTGACTTATCATCAAATTCAGCATGTTATAGAGGGGTGCAGCTCAGTGGTCGAACAGCAGTATTAACAAAAAGATAACAATGTTTTCAGCGCACTGGTCTGAGATATCACTGAAATATAACTTGTAATTAATTGATTAAAATATTCTGTGTGTAAACTGTGAAATATTTGAACTCAACTACTTTAGTAAGTAGAAGGGATCTTTATTTGTCCTCTACTGTTTCACTTCATTTAAACACTTTATTCCCTATACAGATCTATAATATTGTGGTCAAAACATCCACTATGTCTTCTGTGTGTGTTGTTCAGATTGTAACATTGGGTAAGATCCCTTAGAAGGTTATACAATCGGGAAACTGGCTGCCTTAATACCGACAGCCGGCTTCCCGACTGTCATATCCCGGTGAGGGTGAAATGCCGGGCGTCTAGATGTAGACGCCTGACATTTCCCCGACGCCGGGAGACCGGCGCCCGGTATCCCGATCGAAGGGATGCCGGGCGCCGCCAGCGGACAGCAGCGGGGGGGAGGGTTAGGTTTAGGGCACCTTGGGGGGACTTAGGGTTAGGCACCCCCCCGGGAGGGTTATGGATAGGCTAGGGGGAGGGAGGGTTAGGGTTAGGCATCCCCGGGGAGGACTTAGGTTTAGGCAGCGGGGAAGGGGAGGGTTATTGTTAGGCACTTAGAGGGGGGATTAGGGTTAGGCACTTGGGGGAGAGGATAGGGTTAGGCACCCCTAAGGAGGGTTAGGGTTAGGGGGTTAGGTTAGTTTATACTTACCTTAGTGACGATCGGGATTTCCAGCGCTGTCGGGCTTCCACTGCCGGGAACTCTGCTTTTGTTGGCCAGGCGCTGCCGGGAATCAAACCACCGGCCATGCGGCCGGCGGTATTTCATACCGATTCCCTTGGAAGTATAGGTTTTGATAGTCAGTTAGTTATAAGAGTATTGCTCAATAATGTAATGGTTTAAATGTAACATAATAGGATTGGAGATGTACACACTTTAACAATCTGCTTGCTGGACACCCTTTACTTGCAGGAGCACTAGCAGTTCAGTTCACGAGTGTTATGGTGCATACACACGGTCAGATTTTTCTTCAGATCTGAACGATAACGATTTAAAAAATCGTTCAATCGTTCATATCTGAAGGAAAATCTGACATATCTGTCAGATCTGTTCAGGGGTTAAAGTGGGCCGGAACGGGGCGGAACTGCGTTCCATCACTTATTTAAGGAGACAGAATCAGTACCGCCTCCTCCGACCCAACTAAACCCGGCGCCGCAGGGAGACTGAATTTGCTGGGCGCCCGCTGACATTTTCTTACCAACGGGCACCCGGCTCCCTCCCCGCAGTGCCAGCAGCATCTGGAGGCTGGAGCCTCACTCATGAGCTCCAGCTTTCAGCTCACGCTGAGTGCAGTGCACTATGGGAGAGACATCATAACGTCTCTCCCATAGTTCAGAGGAGCAGCTCAGTGGACCAGGCGACGACAGTGGATGCGGGAGCGGGACGTAAGGTAAGTATTAGGTTTTATTTCTTTTTTTTTTTATCGGCTTCACAATACGGGGCTGGGGGGCATTACTCAGGGGCCACAACTACAGGGGACATTACTCTCAGGGGGCACAACTACAGGGGCCATTACTTAGAGGGCACTACTACTGGGGTCATTACTAAGGGGGCACAACTACAGGGGGCATTAGGGGACACAACTACAGGGGGCATTACTTAGGGGGCACTGCTACTGGGGGCACATTACTCAGGGGGCACAATTACAGGCGGCACTACTATTGGGGGCACTACTATTGGGAGCATTACTATGGGGGCATTACTACAACGGACACCACTCCTGGGGGCACTGCATAAGGGGCACCACTCCCAGGGGCACTGAACAAGGGGCACTACCACTACTGTGGGCTCTGCATAAAGGGCACCACTACTGGAGGCACTGAATAAGGTCACTGCATAAGGAGCAACACTACTAGGGGCATTGCATAAGGGGCATCACTACTGACGGCACTGCATAAGGGGCACTATCACTATGGGCACTGCATAAAGGGCACTACCACTACTGGGTGCACTGCATAAGGGGCACTACCACTACTGGTACCACTGCAAAAGGGGCACTACCACTACTGGGAGCACTGCATAAGGGGCTCCACTATTGTGGGCACTGCATAGTGGGCACCACTACTGAGGGGACTGCATCAGGGGCACCACTACAATGGGCATTGCATTTGCATAAGGGGCACTACTGCTGTGGGCATTGTATAAAGGGCACTACTACTGTGGGCATTGTGTATAAGGGGCACAAATGTGGGCATTGTGTAAAAAGGGCACTGCTGTGTGTCATACAGGAATAAGGGCCACTACTATGTGGTATAATGTGAATTGGGTGAATCAAGATTGTACTACTTAGTGGTGTAATTTGAATTGGGAATACAATTGTGTGACCATGCCCATTTATTTTGTGGTCACGCCCCTTTCTTTTGGTAGCCACACCCCTTTTTCCTTCTCGCGCCTACGGCGCGCATTGTAATTTTTTAGGAGAGGAAGAGGGTGAGTTCCCTCACTTCTCTAGGACCACTTTAAGCACTGGATCTGTCAGATGAACGATTTGAACAATGGGGGTCATTCAGACCAGCTCGCGAGCGGCAGGACTCTCGCAAGCGGGTCGATGTTCCCCACTGCGCATGCACACGACGGAGGGAGCTCCGTCGTGCGAATGCGCGAGACCCGGCGAGCGTCGGGCTCACCATCGCTCCGGGTCTCGCACCAAAGGGGGCGTGCTGTCGATGTTGATTGACAGCACGCCCCCTTTGGTGGGCGTGCCGGGGGCGTGCTTGCCAGACGGAGGCGTTCCCATGGGAACGCCTACCATCTGAAGCCGGCCCCACTGACATCACTAGTGATGTCAGTGGGAGTGATTTTGGCTCTGATAGAGCCAAAATCACTCCAGGGGTTGCGGCAGCGAGACCCTACCGCAGGGTCTCCGTCGCAAGCCCGATGGACCATCGCGACCATCATCATGGACGCTCGCTATAGCTGTGGGTGGTAACCCACAGCTATGCGAGCGTCCATGAGGACTCTCCAAAAAAAGGTAGGAGGGCCCTGATTCAGAGCGAGCGCTCTGGTCAGAGCGTTCAGCTCTGAATCAGGCCATATGCGCTTTCCCGATGGTCAGATAACGATATCTGACATCTGATGTGTTTGCAGTCAGATTTGGACGATTCCATTTATTTTAATGCAGTCAAAAATCTTTCAAAACGTTCAAATCTTTGATAAAATCGTTCAATCGTTCATCTGACAAATGTAACAAATCTGTATGCACCATTAGTTCTAATTTATATCAGTTTCAGACGTCGGCCAACTGTCAAAAATATTTTGCCTTTACTATCATTTAAAATACTTTATTTTTTACAGCACTGTGGGCCTGATTCAGACCCGCTCGCGAGCGCTGAGCGCTCGCAAGCGGGTCAATGTTGGCCCAGTGCGCATGCGCACGACGTACCTGGCTCCATCGTGCGCATGCGCAAGACTCGGATAGCGACGGCCAAGCCGTTGCTATGGGTCTCGCTACAAAGGGGGCGTGCTGTCGATGGTGAGTGACAGCTCGCCCCCTTTGGTGGTCGTGCCGGGGGCGTTGCTGTCCAGACGGAGGCGTTCTCATGGGAACGCCTACCGTCTGGGGCTAGCTCCACTGACATCACAAGTGATGTCAGTGGGAGTGCTCTCGGCTCTGATAGAGCCGAAAGCACTCCAGGGCTTGCGGCAACGAGACTCTACCACAAGGTTCTTGTCGCAAGCCCGATGGTCGCGATGGTCTTGACCATCGTGGCCATCTTTTTGGCCGCTCGCTATAGCTGTGGCTGGTCACCCACAACTATGCGAGCGGCCAGGAGGCCGCTAAAAATTCAGAGGGACGGCCCTGATTCAGAGCGAGCGCTCTGTCAAAGCGTCCGGCTCTGAATCAGGGCCTGTGTTTTGTAGCACTGTACAGCCAAAAATGTGCTTTTTACTTGTCAGAACTAGAGATGTGCAGTTCAGTTTCCATAGAGAGCGATCACACCCAAATGTTGTGGATTGCATATTAAAGTCCCTCCCTCATGCCCGGGCGCTATTTCACATGGGACCGGAGGGAGAGGGTGTGGGACTGAGGCACTAAAATATGCCTTTACAAGTGGTCTGGAGCACTGTGTTTAAAGCCTGCAGGAGCGCTTTGTCATTTTAAATAAAAACAATTAGTAGCACTGTGTTAAAGGGACACTGTAGAGGCACTGTGGGCTGCAGCACTGTGAGGCACTGTTTTGTGTGTTCAGGACAAGGCACTATAGAAAACCATTAGGAGCACTGTTAAAGGTGCACTGTGTCATTAAGAAGAGAAATCCCATAGAGGCACTGTGGGCTGCAGTACTGTGCTACTGTGTTGTGTGTTCAGGGCTAGGCACTGTGAACTTGATTCAGAGATGCACGCTAACCCGATGGTTAGCGCACATCTCTGATGTTTAAAGGTCTGTGCATGCACAAGACCCGTTTTGCGCAAGTGCAGAATGAGTCCCGCGATCTCGTTCGCGGACCCCCCCCCAAAGTTTTCCGGGAGGAATGAGCCCAGGGTCTGCATCGGTTGAGGCAGATTTAGTGGCCTCACAAGTGACCAGGACCCAGTCAGGCTGCAGTAAGCTTCCGTAGCCTGGTCAAAAGAGCAACTATCGCGACAGATGGTTGCGATGGTAAACCCAGGCAACGACCTCGGTTACAGTGCTGGGATTGCAGATGCAGCTAGGAGGTGTCTGTTTCCTACAGATACCTCCTGCTGCTTTAGCATTTTAGATGGGCGGAATTGCAAACTCGCTTGTGTGCGACTCTGCAATTCCTTACATCTCTGAATCAAGCTCTGTGTTAAAAACAAAGCTCTGTGTTAAAAACAGTGTTGTGTGCAAACTCGTATGTTTTTCGACTCAAAAAACCTTAATGATTTAAACTCATTTAGATGTTTTCCCATTTTGAAGATAAAACTTGACCAATGTGAGAGTTTATTGCTAAACTCTCACGTTTTCTAACTCTCACCTTATTACATTTGGCCCTATGTGTGTTCAGTCAAATGCTTCAGAACTCATTGGACGGCGCTTCACAGTGCAGATGGACAATGACCCGAAGCATACTGCAAAAGCAACCAAAGAGTTTTTTAAGGCTAAAAAGTGGAATGTTATGCAATGGCCAAGTCAATCCCCTGACCTGAATCCGATTGAGCATGCATTTCACTTGATGAAGACAAAACTGAAGGGAAAATGCCCCAAGAACAAGCAGGAACTGAAGAAATTTGCAGTAGAGGCCTGGCAGAGCATCACCAGGGATGAAACCCAGCGTCTTGTGATGTCTATGCGTTCCAGACTTCAGGCTGAAATTGCCTGCAAAGGATTTGCAACAAAGTATTAAAAAGTGAAAGTTTAGATTTAGGATTGTTTAGTTTGTCCCATTACTTTTGGCCCCTTAAAAAGTGGGAGGCACATATTGAAACCGTTGTAATTCCTACACCGTTCACCCGATTTGGATGTAATTACCCTCAAATTAAATCTGAAAGTCTGCAGTTAAAGCACATCTTGTTTGTTTCAGTTCAAAACCATTGTGGTGGTGAATAGAGGCCAAAATCTGAAACTTCTGTCAATGTCCCAATATTTATGGACCTGACTGTATTATTTTAAACTGCCATGTGTTTGGCCTCTGCTTTGTTGCTTAGTTTAGCCAGTCAGCTCGCTACAGCCTTTGGCCAGTATTGGTGAAAACAATATTGTGAGCTGTGAGGTTGTCAAAATTGACTGGTATTAACTGGAAATTAATGTTATTGAGGTTGATAACACTGTATGAACAAAAATGAGTCCAAATTTCATGAAATTAGCTGTTTTTATACATTTTTTTAAAAATACATAAAAAAACAAAACACTTGAAGGTGGTTTTGGCAAAGCAAAAACAAAAACACGATGAACTAGAATCAAAACACAAGGGTCCGTGCACATCAGTATTCAGAAGCTTACAAAAATTGTCACTTATTCACTTATATCATTAGAAACTGGACTGGTTGTCTTTGTGTATGTTTGTTGTATACTGTGTTATTTATCTCTTTCTGACTGGTAGAATTGGTGCTATCTACTCAGGACCTGAGATAAATGCATGGGATTAATTCCCTTCCAATAGATGAGCTCAATTACACTCCAGAGAGAGGATTCTAATCTCAAACTAGTTGACAGCCCAGCAATGTGTTGCTGCTTCTTCCCAGCAGTGGGAATGAAATCTGTATTGATCCCTATGAGAGGAAGATAAATAGGTCTTTCATCACAGGCTGGTGTGAAATTTCCAGTATTAAATCTGTGTCTTTCCATCTATGTAGACCGCCTGGGTTAGCTCTCCTAACACTTCCATCACACCCCTGCCTTTCAAAGCCTATCAGGACACTTGATGGTTCAAGTGTTTAAATGCCAACACTCTGCTGTTGTTCTCTGTGAGTGTGGGCCACAGAGGGGGCTGTACATGATCGGCTATGTCTGTAGTACTGGTAATTGTGTTATACTCTTGAAACACTTGCAAGTGAGGGTGGAAAATAGTTTGCAGTCCAAGAAAGATAGAGAAAGATAAGAAAGACCTGTACAGAGATGTAACCACTAAGTGATCAGGTTTACGTGGAAACTGTTAATTTCTATTTAACATGAAATATCTTGGTCTTTGTTATTAGCTGATCGAGGAATTGATGGTTTTCAAGTGCTGTGACCATGTAGTTTTGCACTATAAACTGTCAGATATTTTCTTATCAATGCTCCCTGAACTTGTGCCCATTATGCAATGCCCCCTGTATTAGAGCCCCATATGCAATGCCACTGTAGCTGTCCCATTATGCAATGCCCTCTGTATCAGAGCCCCTTATGCAATGCCCCCTGTATAAGAGCCCCTTATGCAATGCTCTCTGTATTAGAGCCCCTTATGCAGTGCCCCAGTAGTGCCCATTATGCAGTGCCCCCTGTAGTGCCCATTATGCAGTACCTCCAGTAGTGCCTATTGTGCAGTGTCCCCAGTAATACCCCTAGTAGTGCCCCTTATGTTGTGCCCCTAGTAGTGCCCCTTATGCAGTGTCCCCCGTGATGTCCCTAGTAGTGCCCATTATGCAGTGCCCTCAGTAGTGCCCATTATGCAGTGCCCTTTATGTAGTGCCCTCAGTAGTGCCCATTATGCAGTGCCCCTTATGTTATGCCCCTAGTAGTGCCCCTTATGCTGTGCCTCCTCCCAGTGTAGAACAGGCTCCACTGCAGTACTTACCTTTCTCTTAATTACCTCTCTTCACGCTGGCCGCTGGGCACCGCTCCCGCGTAGACGCTGCCGCTGACTGTATCTAACTAGAGCCAGCAGGTGCAGGCTCCTTTCATCGCGGGTGATGTCATGACGTCGCCCGCGAACTGCCTCACTGGGAACACTGGCCTCTGATCACTTCAGATCAGTGTCTGATAGCTTCAGAGACCAGTGTTCCCAGTTTTAACCACTTAACTGATGAATTCTTTCTCCAAAAACCGCTCCGAAATTGTCGGTTTATTTTATGATTGAATTAGGTCAGGAACAGCTTATTAAAACGGGTACTTTGTAATAGATGGCGCCAAACACAAAAATAAATAGGGAAAGTAATTCTTAATAATAAGACTAGGAATGATACATATACTCATAAATCACTTCCAGACAGTCATGTAGAGTGAGATCTTCCTCCTTTAAAATTTCTGGAATGTATGCCTCAGATGGAGACACCGGAAAAACAAAAGAATCATATAGAAGTTCATAGTGTAGTATTTTTATAACCACTGGTTTTCTTAAACCCCAACAATTGGGTTCCTTTATTTATTACTGAGTAAGAGCGTACCCCAACTCACAGTATTAGATAGTATACAGGAACTATAAAGGTATCTTTATCCCGTTTTCCACCCTCTATAAGGTCAATATAAACGTACCCCACTTACAGGGCTCAATTTCTGTTGAATCCTATAATGGTTTCTTTACAAATTCTGTCCCACCATTCTCTACCCTTCATACCGGATTTGGGGAACCTCGGCCACAAAAGAGATAAGAGAAGGTCTTGGTACCTCTTAGTTTGTCCAAACAGTTTTATTGCAAATCACATATATAAAAAATCTTTTTTTATAATAAATATCAAGAATCCTTTATAGTGGAAGAAGTACCCCTGACCTGGATATAAGATGTCAAATACAGTACGGACTTCAGGTCGGTATAAGACTCGCCACCGTTGGGATACCAAAGTAAACACACAACTGGTCCTCCCCCACCTCCCCCACCAGTTGTGTGTTTACTTTGGTATAGAGGGTGGAAAACGGGATAAAGATACCTTTATAGGTCCTGTATACTATCTAATACTGTGAGTTGGGGTACGCTCTAACTCAGTAATAAATAAAGGAACCCAATTGTTGGGGTTCATGAAAACCTGTGGTTATAAAAATACTACACTATGAACTTCGATATGATTCTTTTGTTTTTCCGGTGACTGCATCTGAGGCATACATTCCAGAAATTTTAAAGGAGGAAGATCTCACTCTACATGACTGTCTGGAAGTGATTTATGAGTATATGTATCATTCCTAGTCTTATTATTAAGAATTACTTTCCCTATTTATTTTTGTGTTTGGCGCCATCTATTACATAGTACCCTTTTGTTGGAAGAAAGTATTTTGTTGAAGGAGTGGTGTACCTTTAGGATACTACTATAGAAGGCTGCCAATTAGCGCACTGTTCATTTCCAATACTGTATTCTCTGGCATATATATATATATATATATATGTGTGTGTGTATATATATATGTATATATAAATGTATGTATGTATATATATATAATATATATATATATATATATATTATGGCCAGGGCTCTGATTTACTCATGGGAGTGGGGCTTTCCACAATGGGGGAGAGGCTGCTGATAGCGGGGGTGGAGTGAGGGAAGGACAGCGCTGAAAGCGCTACCTTCCCTGCCCGGCGTCTGCTGCTAGCCGGAGTTGGAGGGAGAGAAGGACAGCGCTGTTAGCGCTGCCTTCTCTGCCCTGTCAGCAGCCGCTGGGCTGCTGCTCTCCGGAGTAGGGAGAGAAGGACAGCGCTGTCAGCGCTGCCTTCTCTGCCCTGTCAGCAGCCGCTAGGCTGCGGCTAGCTGGCAAGGAGGGAGAGAAGGACAGCGCTATCAGCGCTGCCTTCTCTGCCCTGTCAGCAGCCGCTGCTGCTAGGCAGAATAGGGAGAGAAGGACAGCGCTGTCAGTGCTGCCTTCTCTGCCCTGTCCTCTCGGTAGCCGCCGGGGGAGGGGGTGGGTGCGTCGGCGCTGGGCTGGCTGATCACTGCAGTGATCGGCCCACGGTGAGGGACAAAGTGTGCAGAGGGACCAGGAGGTCCCTCTGTGATTGGCGGCTGCTAGAAAATAATTTTCCAGCAGCCGCCCACAGTGCTTTTCTGACTGGTCGTATCAGATACGACCATGTCAGGGAAAACCCAGTCTGGTATGGTCGTATCTGATACGACCATGCCAGGCAAGTGGTTAAATACAGTAAAACACTGCCCGATCGGAGCGGCAGGGGTTTGGGCCGCATGATATTTGTATTTGGGCCCACACAGTCGGGCCACATAAAATGTTTATTTGGGCCGCATATTTGACAAGCCCGATGTAGAGGTGCAGTCTATTTACTAAAGTGCAGGTTTATAGAAATTGAGTTGTTGCCCATAGCAAGCAATCAGAATCTAGCTATTATCTTCTAGAAGGTTCTAGATAAATGATAAATGGATTCTGGTTGTTATGGGCAACATCACTTCTAAAAACCAGCACTTTAGTAAATATACCCCGTAGCCTCAATACACCATGTGGCATGAGACACCTAGTGGGAGTGAGCTGCCAGGTCCTGTGCGACCCTGCTAGCTCCGGGCATATTGTTTTTCGTCCATTTTGGCCAAAAATTTGTAAATTGTCGTAATGTGACTATGACACACCCGTAGACTGTGCTGATTAATTTAATATGTGACACTTGTATATCTGTGTGCAATTGCATCTGTATACGAAGCAAAACGGAACTTGGAGTGGAAAAAAGCCGCGTCAGCTGCATCGTAATATATCCTATACAGATTCAGACTCAGACACACACAGATATACAAGTGTTGCATATCAAAATAATCAGCACATTCTACTGGTGTGTCATAGTCGCATTGCGACTAATACACCTTTTCGGGCGAACAAGGCGCCTGGCGCAAACAGAGTCGTAATGGACCTGGTGTACCAAGAGTGGCTGTTTGGCAGCAAGAATGTATGAGGAGACATCTGTATATAAACTCTGTGTGTTTGAACATTTGTCCAAGTTGCTCTTTGAGGTATTTTTTTCTAAATATCTTTCTCCTTTGAAAACTTTTAGAATATATTTGTCTTTCTCTGATTGACCCATTTTTTTCAGTCTGGTGGAGGGCTATTTATTGGCCAAATGTTCCTGGCAGGAGCCAAAAAGCAGTGCTGGGAATCCTGCCAAATCTTATAAAATGCTTTACCCCAGGTAAGCAGACTTTTGGGATGGGGTGGGGTAAAACTTCAAAACTTTTGTCCTGGCCTTGTCCTGGTGTCTATGTTCCACTGACCATAGCAGCGCGTATTACTCAGTAATAACTTTATTTTACAGATTTTCTAGTAGCTGTATAGGACCACTCAACCTGTAGCTTTTATATGGTCATAGAACATGGTGACTTCTAATAGTCTTAAAATGTCCTGTAGGGAATGCATCATCCCATATATTTTAGAATGTGATTTATTGTAAAAATCCATTATGAGAGTGTGAATTTAGAGATCTTAGTGGCAGGCTGCCACCCCAACCTCATATATACAGGTAAGTAACTCTTATAACTGACATTTTCATGCCACAAAATAAAAATTTGGGACAATGTAAGCTCTGTCTCTGATAAACCTGCGTCATCTGTCCAGATCCAGCTAACCATGCCCACAGCCAGGCCTACTGTTAAGATAGGTACACACCTGACAGATATATCTGCAGATGATGGTCGTTCATACACATTGAACGGCCATCATTTGCTTGTGATCTCGGGTCCTGGCGGCCGAGGGGCGGGACCCGGGGGTTGGTGGGTGTGTCGGGGGTGTTTCCCGCCCCCCTCCTTGCAGCTGACGCTGTGCAGCACAGCCAATGCGATATGTCGGTGAACGGCGACGTTCACTGACATATCGTGGGTACACACTGGCCGACGGGCATCAGATACATTGGCCAATCAATTGATCCGCCAATGTATCTTTCAGAATGTATCTTCCAGCTTTAGGATCTGAGATTTGAGACTGTAACAGCAAATTCTGTTGGAGGCAATGTGTACACTTCTTTCATCTACCAGGACTAGTGTATGCCTACTTGTTTCTCACAGTAGTGTTTCCACCTTCTCTATTGAGGCTGACTTTGGGTTTCAGAACATTTTTTTGAAGGTCTTTCAAATAATTAACTGGACATTTTTCTACTGTGTTACGGAAATGAAACACTTGGTTCTACTACGAAAACTTGCACTTTTGCCTGAGGTAATACTAACTGGCAAAAATGGATATTGTTTACAATAAGAACATACTGAAACAAATTGGATCTATTAACATTGCTTCATATAGTGGTACATTTAACATCACCATCTTCCATAATCTGCTTTCAGGAAGCTTCCTTGCATAATGGAATCTGCCCCATAGCAGATCACTGCCTCCTACCACATCCGCAAATCACCTCCTGTAATGTTCTGATTGGCTACAGGAGGCGAATAATGATATCTTGTAAGTGCTCTGAATGTAATTAAATGCACCCTACAAATATATGCTTTTTAAAACCGTAACCAACATTAAGAGAGATTTCCAATAAATAAAATAAAGGAACTGTTATACCTTGGGGACTCTAATGAATAGTTAAAAATCCTTAATTTTTATTATAAATTGGAAACAATTTGCCTTATCTAAGCAGTATAGAATGTATGTTTAAATATCAATATGCAATTTTTTTTCTGTACAGAAAAATAAATGCAACTTATAAAAGTGAACCTCAATACAATAATTAACTGAGCTTTTTTTTTCTGTGTGGGTTTTCCATTTATTGAATGGACAAGTGTGAAAGGCCCTATGTATTTTTGCTGCTGTCCTTATACTTTGTAAGATGTATTTCATTGCCTGCTAATACAAGTTTAGACTGACATACTGTAGCTTTCTATCAAGTGGTAGTCACTATTAGTGGCAAGGTTTCTTCACATCAGCAGGAACTGGAATCTAGTATCTAGAGTGCATGGATAGAAAGACCTGGAGTCCCAGAATGACTCCTGTCTGCACATGGTACTGTAATGTAATGGCATGGTGTTGCTATGCAGACTATAGAGCAGTATGTACTGGGCATCTAGATGACTTTGCTCTCTACAGGGACTGCATATACTAAACATGGTTTAATAAAATATGTTCAATAGGGGACCAAATGTGCACAGTTTACAGAATTAAATTTTTTTACTGTATGCATAGTGGCCAACTGCTCCTATTTCTGGGGACATTCACAGTTTTTGAAGAGTTTCTATAATGTCATTATTTTTTTCACAAAAATAATACATTTCCTATTTCTACTCTTTGACATGCACGAATCGCGATAAACTAAAATATGACAAGATAGGGCTGCTGGTTTATCGTTTTGTGAATATTCTATAGTGGCTGTGAGCCTTTTTTTTAAACAGTTGTGAATATTGAGCCAAATGTAACAGGGTCCAAGTTTAGCAGTAAACTCTCATGTTTTTAGAACTCAGACAATGTAATAGAATGCGAGAATATGCAAAATCGTATTTTCACAACTTGCAATGGTCAAAACATGCATCCAGATGCTTTGCCATTGTGAACATACAACTCGCCCTATGTAATAGGATCC
The DNA here is from genome assembly GCA_031769625.1 of Taudactylus pleione. NCBI lineage: Eukaryota > Metazoa > Chordata > Amphibia > Anura > Myobatrachidae > Taudactylus > Taudactylus pleione. The sequence continues at coordinate 16,220,587 of JAUIMM010000012.1, read as the reverse complement.
GAGTTGTAAAGACACACAAAATGTGTGCGGCAAAACATGGAAAAAAATAGATCTGCCTCAGGCTAGCGAGCCTAGTCTGAGCAGGTGCATGTTAGACAGAAGCTCCCACCCCACACACACACAAGCATAACCAGCCCCGGGCTCTGTTGAGCCTGTCCTGGTTGTTAAGAACCAGCACCAGGCTCTGTTGAGCCAGTCCTGGTTGAGAAAATACGGGGACAAATTGACGTGGTGGTCTCCCTTATTCTCCCCACCCAGGACCGGACTCTTTCTAGTGTGGGTGTAATGCCGCAGCCGTGGCACCCTTTAACCGGGTGTCACAACCAGGGTTTCTCGGCATGATGGTCGACGGGTAATACCTGTGAGGTCACTGTGGTGTCTGGCGGTGGCGCTGGTGCTTGGTGAGGGGCATTGGCTGCGCGTGGTTCTGTGCAGGCACATTGTCACTCTGGCTGGTGAGGCCTGGCGGTGCTTCCGTTCCGCTCGGCATGGGCGCCGCCATCTTGCCTCCGGTCATGTGATTCAGTTGTCCAATCCTGGTGGGTCATGTGCTCTCTCCAGCCAGTCATGGCACGGCACTTGGTATTTAGGAAGGTAGACCCTTTCTCACCCAGGATGCCACTAGAACCCTCATTCACTCATTGGTCATCTCCAGATTGGACTACTGTAACCTCCTCCTATCTGGCCTCCCCTAATCCCTTCTCTCCCCTCTCCAGTCTGTCCTCAATGTTGCTGCTCAGCTCATCTTCCTCTCAAAACGCTCTGCATCTGCCTCCCCTCTCCTACAAGCTCTCCACTGGCTCCCCTTCCCTTTTAGAACCCAATTTAAGGTTCTCACACTCACTTACAAAGCCCTCAGCCATTCCTCTCCCATTTACATCTCTGATCTCATCTCCCTTCACTCTCCTGTCCGCCCTCTTCGTTCAACAAATGCACGCTGCCTCTCATGCCAATTGATTACTTCCTCCCACTCCAGCCTCCAAGATTTTGCCCACACTGCTCCCCACCTTTGGAATTCTCTCCCGCTTCCCATCAGACTCTCCACCTCTCTTCAATCCTTCAAACGGGCTCTCAAGACCCACTATTTCATCAAAGCCTTTCAGCTCTCATCTTAACTTGCTGCTACATACTCCTCTCTCCCTGCCTACCCCATCTGTTTCACCCCTGTCTGTCTGTCCCTCCCCCTTAGAATGTAAGCTCCTATGAGCAGGGCCCTCTACCCTCTTGTGCTTCTCCTTACTCTACCTTCATCTACTTCTTACTCTCTACCAGGGCACGTAACACTTGGTTGCTTTGCATTATTGCTTATCTGGGTGTTATGGTCGCGAATGTAGCAATGTATATTATCCATGCCCTGTAATGTATTGTATTGTATTGTACTGTAAGTCACTGTAAATCAATCTATTTATGTACTTTGTAAGGCGCTGCGGAACACTTGTGGCGCCATATAAATAAACGATAATAATAGTAGAGAGCCTTCCTTATGTGCTAGTGCAACGTGTTTCTCAGCAGCAGCTGAGAGAGAGTTCCTGAGCTCGTTACCTGCCTCCATGGAAACTACCTAGCCTGTTACCTGCTCCAACCGCTGGACTTTCCCTGCACCCAACCTAGTGAAAGGATTTATTCGTCCCTCCACCTCTCCTGCTGGAGCTGGGTTCTTTTTCGTCGGCAAGAATGACGGTGGCTTAAGGCCTTGTATAGATTACTGGGGCCTTAATGATATAACAGTCAAGAATCGGTATCCACTTCCACTGATCACAGAGTTGTTCGACAGGGTTAAGGGGTCCATCATATTCTCAAAGTTAGATCTGAGAGGGGCCTATAATCTCATCCGTATTTGTGCTGTTGATGAATGGAAGACCGCCTTTAATACCAGAGATGGACATTTTGAATACCTTGTGATGCCCTTTGGGTTATGCAGTGCCCTTGCTGTGTTTCAGGGCTTTGTTAATGAAATTTTCTGGGTCTTGTTATATGTCTCGGTTGTTGTCTATCTGGACGATATACTAATTTTTTCGTTTTCTGTAGTGGAATATCATGAACATGTGAAGGAAGTATTATGCCGTCTGAGGAGGAATCACCTTTACTGCAAATTGGAGAAATGTGTCTTTGGTGTGCCGAGTGTGCCATTCCTTGGTTATGTCAGCTCTGGCTCCAGTCTAGAAATGGACCCCAAGAAGGCGATTTTGGATTGGTCCCAACCTCAAACATTGAAAGCCATCCAGAGACTGCTTGGGTTACCAGCTACTATAGACGCTTTATCAAGGGATTTTCATCATTACTGGCTCCCATTACAGCCCTGACCCGCAAAGGCGCTAATCCTGCCCTATGGTCACCTGAGGCAGAAACAGCCTTCCAGCTCCTAAAACAAGCCTTTATTTCGGCTCCAGTCCTACGACAACCAGATCTGGATAGGCCTTTTCTTTTGGAAGTGGGTTTCTCGGCATGGTGGTCGACGGGCAATACCTGTGAGGTCACTGTGGTGGGGGGTGTCTGGCGGTGGCGCTGGTGCTTGGCGAGGGGCATTGGCTGCACGTGGTTCTGTGTGGGCACATTGTCACTCTGGCTGGTGAGGCCTATGGTGCTTCCATTCCGCTCGGCATGGGCGCCACCATCTTGCCTCCAGCCATGTGATTCAGTTGTCCAATCCTGGTGGGTCATGTGCTCTCTCCAGCCAGTCATGGTGCGGCACTTGGTATTTAGGAAGGTCCAGAGCCTTCCTTCTTTGCCAGTGCAATGTGTTTATCAGCAGCAGCTGAGAGAGAGTTCCTGAGCTCATTACCTGCCTCCTTGGAAACATTACCTAGCCTATTACCCTGCCTGCTCCAACCGCTGGACTTTCACTGCACCCTCCATTTACCTTCCCCTTGCCTGAGTACCTGAGTCTGCTGTTACCCTGCACCTTGCCTCTACTTACACTCTGCTGGACTCACTTCAGCTTGCAAATTCACTTGAGCCTGCAAATTCACTTCAGCCTGCAAATTCACTTCAGCCTGCACACTCCCTTCAGTCTGCAATTCATTTCAGCCTCACCATACCTGCATACTGGACTGTTCCTGCCTTTCACTATCTGGACATTCTCCCATTTGCTTCACTACAGTTCTCAAGTGCACTTCAGTGCTATACCTGGACTATTTATTTTGCCATATCCATGTCTACTAAGTCACTCATTAAAAGTTCCACATTTTCATTTAAATCTGCTTCTGTGTCTGCTCCTATCACCACCCCAGGTCCACAACAAAACCAGAACCTCACACCAGCAAGGCCTTGCATTAAGTGCCCGCTGTGACTTGAAGTCTGCCTGTTAAAGAAATAGCCAAATAACCACAAGACACACACACCGTGACAGTATAATTTTATTAAAACATGCATGCACACTCACATTCACACTCACGCATACTCACCTATAATTCCTGTAGCCATTCATGTCCACTTGTCCAGTAGCATTCACGACACCTGATAAAAAAAACCATATTCACCTACCCCTTAGTTCTGGTCCTCTTCGGTCCATGTAGGGATATGCATAAAACTCGGACTCTATTACATTCCGGCCATGGAGTCTAATCTGGGTCTCCGTTCTGATATCTGGCCCTATAAAATGAATATACACCAATTTGGAAGTACAAACAGCTGTTCCTGAGTTGTATATATACACATGCAGTACTTTAGTTTATAGCATATCAGTACAATAAAAGCCAGACAGAGCTTACATTCTAAGCAATCTTGGTAACTGTTCTATGTCACACATATTAACACGAGAAGGTTCGCTTATGTCTGCCTCGTTATTCTGTCATAGGTTCATAAAAGTAAAACATGAATGGAGATGAAAGACGGGCAGACCGCATTTACAAATCGTGTCTGGGCGGTAGCTGGTACACAAATCCTTCTATCTCCTGACTTGTCTAATTAACCCCAGGGAAGTGGGAATCCTGTCTTTGCACTCATGTTATTCTGAAGGATTTGAAGGAGGATGTCTGGAGACAGTAGAGGAATTACATCTGAGACCATTAGCTTTTAAAAGGTGCACTTACATATTCTACGCGGATGGTGGGAATTCCTTTACATATATAGAGAAATAGAGCACCTCTGTTGTGTCAGCTGAAATCAGGCGTATCATTGTTATGCTTCCTTAGAACAGTATTTTTCTTTTCAAATTGTGGTTCTGGTGCTTGTGTTCATGGTTGCTATGAAGCATTAGTCTTGGGCAAAGATTACTGAACAGGATGATTGCTGAGAATTAAAATCCCACTAATTGTTAAATTAATATTTTTACCCCAACTCCAATTGTATAACTTATTTTTCATTGCTCTTCTACCCACTGTGCTTAGTGAGCACATACTCAGTTGGTCAGGATTCAGGTATAAATGTATGCTCCTTGCCTGGTTTTTAAAACAGACTGGAGCAGTAGGGAAAGGGGCACTACCACTTCTGGTCTTCTCCGATGGAGTTTTACAAAGATTGGTTCAGTCATTGTACCGTGTGTGTCTGGTCCAGAAGTATAGGAGCCCCTGCTTACAGTGCATTCTGGTTGTTGATAATACATGTTGTTAATATGACAAAATGTGCACAACATCATTTTGTACAATCAAGCAATCTGTGAAAAATATGGAGCAAATATTTAGTGATGATGATGAAAAGTTTTTCATTTGTAATTAACTGACAGGCATTTGTAATGAGGGTCACACCTCCATTAGCAATGGAGGAAGTCATTTTGATGGGCAAAATGATATTCATTACAACAAAGCCTGTTTGTTAACTAGGGACCAGTGGCATCACCGAGGCACAAGTAGAAACAGTCATTTTTTAGGTTAAACAAATATTCATAAAAATGCAACATTTCATTAGGAACCACTGATTACATGTATTAAAATGTGGTGGTAACGCTGATTGAGATATGCATTAAATTCTAACCACAGCAGCTGAGTACTGTACCTCTAGTCCAGAATACTGTGGATTAAGATATTGCTTCCCCAGTCCAGCCTCAGGGAATATAGGCATGCGTGACCCAGCGTGTTTAAAAAAAAGAACACACAGAAAAAATGATAAATAGAAGAATAGTAAAAAGTTTTGAACAGCTGCTTGTTATCCTCTTCTGTTACCATCCTGAGATGACGATAACACAAAATGTATTGCGTAGGTACATGTACCACCTCAGTGCTTGTCAAATAAGCATTCGTTGGCAGTGACCTTTTGATGTATAAGCCAAAGCCCTATTGCTGCCAAAAATAAATTTTCACCAGACATAGGGCTTTTTGACATTTCATACATAAACCCTTAAGGGTCACATCTTTATTAGCAATGCAAGTAATCATTTTGTCAGGCAATATATATATATATATATATATATATTTATATTTATGACAACAAAGCCTATTTAGTAGGTTAAAAAATATTCATGAAAATGCCACCTTTCATATCATTATGAACTACAGATGACATTAAAGCACTTATGGTCTATTCATTGAAAGACTGATTATGTAAAATAATCTATGGTCCAAATTCAAATAACCAGAATGGCTAATTACCCGCGATGCAGTGCGCGGACCTATTCTATTACAGCCTGTAGCAGCTACTTAACGCAGATTTCTGTTCACCTCTTCCTGAGGCTTGAACAGAAATCCGCGTTAAATAGGGCTTTCTGTTCTCATTGCGGCTGCCACGAACATGTTAATCCAAAACTCTGGGTACTTATCTAGGAATCTATGGGTTAACGCTTGTTAGCGGCAGATTTACCATACAAGGAAAAGGGCTTTTAATTGAATAGCCTTGGGCATAAAAGTCAGAGGCTATAACCGTTTTCCCTACACGGTAAATTAACAAGGCTAATTGAATCCGGCCCTATAACTGCAAAATCATGAGTGAGTCTCTATTATCATGAATATATCTCAGTAACCCTCAAATGGTGATGGTACAGGGTAGATTATGCATTTAAGATGGCTGTTCTGAAAGAATATATATTTTTATAACTCCATTCACCCATGGACCAAATGTCCATACATAGTGAAGGAAGCCATAATATGGTCCATTCTAATATTGCATGGCTGTCAACTCACTAGGAATTAATGATATTATTGTATCACATTTCAAAAAGTAGGAATAACCTGCATTCTGCTAATTGTTGGTTTTGCCCTCAATATTACTGCCTCCACTCTGCATGCTTTAAACCACATCGGGTACAAAAAGTATCTGAAACATGGTACGAATAAAAATATTAAATTATGGAACTACAGGTTTATAGCACCATGTAGCTTAGTCCATTTCCTTCCATCTTGTTTCTTTCATTATTTCTTAGTGGGAGTGCAGCGTTTTTCTGCTGTCAAACCACTTATGTTGCAGTGAAATCTTCATTTTACTCCCACACTGGGAGACAAGCTCTCTAAATCTGCTGTTACTTCTGTCTTCTCTGATAATGCACTATCCCTGGAGATATGGTATGGACAGGAATTTTCAGATCCTTCACAGACCTAGTCTGACTGTAGCAATTAACACTTTAACAGCTAGACAACTCCTTGATCTGACACGCGTTGCATTTTTGCCTCACACACTTTAATAGAGAAGTTTATATTGTAGCATAATTTTGCATTTATTTCACATAGCACTCGATCTATCATTCAGATTAACAGAGGGTGTGAGCAAGGCCTGGATTCCAAGTGTGTAATATGTATAATCTACATACTCCAATTCTAGCTTTACTGCATTTTGCAAATGGTGTCTGGAAAGTGTTTCCTACTGCCTCACTTATCTGTCTGTACAGCAAAATGGAGTGTACGATTAAATGGTGGAGTAAAGCGCTATTTAATTCCACTTACATTAGGGAACCCCCAATGTTTCAGGAAATGTAATAACGTTTTATACAAAGTGTATATTTTCACCAATTTTGTTAAATTGCGATAGTGCTAAAATATAAGTGTTAAAATTTTGTTCAAATCTTTTATAAGTCAAGAAAGCTAAATAGCATTAATGATGGCAAATTGCAAAAGGCTTGACATTAGTGATTAAAATGCAGCTACTGGTACATGTATGATTTTTACAGTGTGATTAAATGTTTTGCCCTGCACTAAAATATTAATATTCTAATAATATGCATACTATAACATTTCTGCATGGAGTAGATGTTTCATACATTTATATTTATTTGTTCTGGCAATGTCTACAAATCTGCCCTGTATTTCCCTCCTCAACTACCAAAACACTAATTTAATGTTGACATCTTTCCCAAAATTCTTATAAGTGCTCATTGTTTTAATAAACTTATTAAAGGTGGGCATCTATAGTTGAAATTTATGGTAAAAGAAGTTTCACCCCCAACTAGCAGAACAGTGATGTGCTGACATGCCCAATATATCTTGTGTCTCTGACTAAATGTCTGTGACCAAATCTGATTGGATGGTTCTGCAGTCATCCTATTAGTGTTTGAAAGGTGAAGATGAGTATTACTGAAACACTGGAGGGTATTTCAGGAACTGCAGTGTACATAAGCACAGTACCCCTGCCATTGTGGCTAAGTTCAGGGCATAGGATGTTTAAGCATAGTTTTATTTGTGGCTGCAATTCTTTCTATACGTTTAGCACTTATTCGTGTGTCTGGTTTACAATAATGCTACCTACTTTACATCTAAAACTGACTCCATACGTCAGGACATCATATCCCACCAGACCCTCAGCACTCCACCCCCTCCTTTCCTGGACCACCCCATCCCATCCATTTTACCAACTCTGATATACTTCTCCCCATCTCTCTCCTACCTTTTGTCTCCAAACTCCTTGATCATATTGTTTACAACTGCCTTTCTTTCCTCCTACTCCCTCCTTGAACCATTTTTCATCTGGCTTCCGTTGTCTCCACTCCACTGAAACTGCCCTCACAGAATTCAGCAATGAACTCCTTGCTGCCATATGCAAGGTCCACTACTCTCTGCTCATTCTCCGTGACCTCTCTGCTGCTTTCGACACTGTGAACCACCCTCTCCTCCTGCAAATCCTTCACTCCCTTGGTCTACGTGACACTGCCCTCTTCTGGCTGTCCTACCTATCTGACCGATCCTCTGTCTCCTCTCATGACTCCTCTCCCCCCCACATGCTCTTCCAGAAGGTGTTCCCCAAGATTCTGTTCTTGGACCTCTCCTTTTCTCCCCCTACACGTCCTCTCTAGGTGAATTCATTAGCTCTTTTGACCTCCAATATCATCTGTATGCTGATGATACCCAGATCTACTTTCTTTCCCCCCCCTCTCCTCACTCATATCTCAAACTGTCTCTCTGCTATCTCTTTCTGGATGTCCCAGCGATTTCTTAAACTTAATATGTCTAAAACTGAGCTTATCATCTTCCCACTGTCACGACCCTGGCTAGTTTTTCACCTTTGCCTTGAGACTTACCCCTGTCAACTGTCCTGTGGATCTGTATGTGTAATTCGCCTGGGTGATCTGTCCTGATCATGCTGGCTGCAACACTTCTGTGTATGCATTTGGACTGTGCTCTACATTGATTATTCACCTGGGTCTTTTCCTGTCTGTGAACACTGCTAGTCTTGATTGGAATCGCAGATGTAGTTCTGACTCTCAGTACTGCAGATATGTTTGCTCCCTCTGCATGTTGTGTCCTCCACCACTCAGAATGCTACTGCCAGACCACCTGACGGTATCCACTAATTCCTGTGAGTCCCAGGGTATAAACATCCTCCTCTGATAGCATTCTGGGCCTGAACATCTCGTTACTTCCTATGGTGTACAGATTGTGCTATATCTGTCTCTCTGAGTACAAGTACATCCAGTAATCCTGCTGGCAGCTATGCCTGGCATATCCAGAAATCCTGCTGGTTCCCAGACCAGTTCATCTAGTAATCCTGCTAACAACTATACCTGGCATATCCAGAAATCTTGCTGGTTCCCAGACCAATTCATCTAGTAATCCTGCTAACAGCTATACCTGATGTATCCAGAAATCCTGCTGGTTCTCAGACCAGTTCATTCAGCAATCCTGCTAATAGCAATACCTGGCATATCCAGAAATCCTGCTGGTTCCCAGACCAGTTCATTTAGCAATCCGAATAGCAATGCCTGGCATATACAGAATTCCTGCTGGTTCCCAGACCAGTTCATTCAGCAATCCTGCTAATAGCTATGCCTGGTGTATCTGGAAATCCTGCTGGTTCCCAGACCAGTTCAATCAGCAATCCTGCTAATAGCTATACTTGGAGCATCTGGAAATCCTACTGGTTCACAGTCCAATTCAGCAAGTCCATCAACTGGTTCTCAGTCCATTTCTGCAAGACTACCTACTGGTACCCTGTCCAGCTCAGCAAGCCTTCCTGCCGGTCCCAGTCCGGTTCCTCCACGTTTTCTATTGATTCCACTCGCAATGTTACAAGTTTCCTGTTCCTGTCATTTATCATCAAAGGCAGTTCTCACTGCCATACAATTCATATGCAAATAGAGCTATTTACATCACCCATGGTTCCAGTCAAGCCGGTCTCCACGGAATCCAGTTCAACACCTGAGTCAGGTAACTCTCAAGCACCAACCGTGACACCCACCTTCCCACATTACCCACTTCCCACTTATTCTTCATCAATTGATGGCACAACTATCTTCCCTAGCCCCAAAGTACGCTGTCTTGGAGTTATCCTTGACTCCTCCCTCTTCTTCAAACCACATATTCAGCACCTCTCGCAGTACTGCCATTTTCTGTCTCAAAAATATTTCCAAGATTAGACACTTTCTCACGCAGGATGTTACTAAAACCCTCATACACTCACTGGTCATCTCCAGATTGGACTACTGTAACCTCCTCCTATCTGGCCTGCCTGACTCTCACCTCTCTCCACTCCTATCTGTCCTTAATGCTACTGCTCGGCTCATCTTCCTCTCCAAACGTTTTACATCTGCCTCCCCTCTTCCCCTTCAGAACCCAATTGAAGAATCTTACACTCGCTTACAAAGCCCTCAACCACTCCTCTCCCATTTACATCTCTGACCTCATCTCCCTTCACACTCCAGTCTGCCCTCTTTGTACAACAAATACACGGCGCCTCTCCTGCCAACTGATAACTTCCCCCCACTCCTGCCTTCAAGATTTTGCCCGTGCTGCTCCCCATCTCTGGAACTCTCTCCCTCTCCCTATCAGACTCTCTACCATCCTTCAAACAGGCTCTCAAGACCCACTACTTCATCAAAGCCTTCCAGCTCTCATCCAAACCCCCTACTACATGCTCCTCCCTCCCTGTCTACCCCATCTGTCATGCCTGTTTGTCTGCCCCTGCACTATAGAATGTTCGTCTCTTTGCTTATACTTTCATCTACTCCTTACTCCCCGCTAGGGCACCTAACACTTGCTTGCTTACGCGCTGTTGCTTATTTGAGTGTTATAATCGCTAATGTAGCAATGTATATAAACCATGTCCTTATCCTGCATTGTAGTGTACTGTAAGTAATTAGTTTCTTGTTCACTTGTTTATGTACTGTACTTTGTAAGGAGCTGCAGAACACTTGTGGCACCATATAAATAAATAAATAATAATAATAATAATAATAATAATTATCATGCTATCTTCTTTTTAACGTTGAGGTTTTTTTATGATAAATATGTAACTCCTAATACTGCAGTTCCTAAAAAAATGTTGTAGTTTGTTGTTAATTTCCCCCTAGAGAATGAAGGAGGTCAACTTACATACTTAGCACAGCGCCCACAGGTTCCATTAACCATATTTACTGATGGAAATAAGTAGAGATCTGCAGGTTCGGTTTTACTCGGATATGTTTGGATCTCAAAAACGGCATCTTGTTGGCTATCGGCTATCATGTGTTTTGGATTGCCAATAAAATAAAGCCGAACTAATCCGAACTTGGATAATTTTGCCGAAAAAAACGAGTAAAACCGAACCTTCACATCTCTAGAAATAAGTCAGTGGTGGTTTCTTGGAAAGAGGAAGAAGTGAAAGCTTCAGAGCTTTGAAGAATTCCAGCGAAATAGGCCATAGATATGCTTCAGATATCCTTGTTAAAGGGGAATGGGGGTTTGAGAAAACCAGTCATGTAGTCATTTATCCAGTATATTGCTACAACGCCCTTCACCAAACGACTTTACTTCAAGAAATGTTTCATGTGGTTACAAAGATATGTGGGTTCAGTGAACGGTCAATGTGGTGTGCTGTGTACAGTACCAGGGTGATATTTTGAATGTAGACAATCACTCCATGCGTTAGGAAAAACCTCACATAGTAAATGGATTTGTAAAAAACTGTAATTTATATTGGTGATATAGCTTTTGCTGGTCAGTGCATAGTGGAGAACCGTAACAGATGCACTGGTTAGAAAAGTTCCATATTAATTGAGCTGTATGTGATATTCTCTTATTGTTAATGTAAAACTGCACAAAGGTTTGCTAATCATGCCGATTGCCAGTGGCGGGCTGGGCTGGGGGGCAGGGTGCCATCTGCCCCCGGGCCGGTACATTTCTACTACTGTAGGGCCACCGGCACACCCAGCAAGCAGATTCGTCAGCCTGCCTTTTAGTATTTACACTAACCACGGCAGCCTGTCAGTGGATGTCAGAGGCCCTGCCCCCCGGTCACGTATATACTGTACACACATACTGTATATGTGTATATATATATATATATATATATATATATACTGTATATTTATTATGTATATATATGTAGACAGGCATATATGTATGTGTATATATATATGTATGTGTATATATATATATATATATATGTATATACTGTACACACATACTGTAGATGTGTGTGCATATATATATATATATATATATATAATTAAAGATGTGGAATGGGTATGGGATGTCTACAGTCGGGATCCCGGCGGTCATAATCCCGACACTGACAATCCAACAGGGTTAACATATACACACACACACACACTGTATACATACACACATACTTATGCTGTATGTGTATATATATATATATATATATATATATATGCACACAGTATAAGTATATGTGTGTGTACATATATATAAATATATATATATATATATATATATATATATAAATAAAATGTACACACACATAAGGGCACTCACCAACACCAAGGTTAATCACACACACACACACACACACACACACACACACACACACACACACACACACACACACACAGACACACACACACACACACATATAATATATATATATGTGTGTGTGTACATATATCTACAGTATATATACATATATACTGTGTATAATTTTATTGATTGGGGCCCCCACAAGTTTGTTGCCCAGGGGCCCCCACAGACCTTAATCCGGCCCTGAGCGTCCATAAGGCCGCTCCATTTTCAGGGAGGAGGGCCCTGATTCAGAGCGAGCGCTCTGGTCAGAGCGTTCGGCTCTGAATCAGGCCCACAATTCACAAACACAAAAAATATTTTTTTATTTTGTTTGGAGTGCACTTTGGGGGTTACAGCACCCTTTAACGGTCAAGCTAGCCGGCCCTTCACTTATGACACAGGCGCACGCTTGGCGCTACTTTGTTGATGCACATGCGGCCACAGTGCACACAATTCACAAACACAGAAAATATTTTTTTATTTTGTTTGGAGTGCACTTTGGGGGTTACAACACCCTTTAACGGACAAGCCAGCTGGCCCTTTACGTATGACACAGGCGCACGCTTGGCGCTAGTTTGTTGATAACCGTGCGGCCACAGTGCACACAATTCACAAACACAAATTATTTTTTATTTTGTTTGGAGTGCACTTTGGGAGTTACAGCACACTTTAACGGTCAAGCCAGCCGGCCCTTTACTTATGACACAGGCGCACGCTTGGCGCTACTTTGTTGATGCACGTGTGGCTACTGCGCACACAATTCATAAACACAGAAAATAATTTTTTATTTTGTTTGGAGTGCACTTTGAGGGTTACAGCACCTTTTAACGGTCAAGCCAGCTGGCCCTTTACTTATGACACAGGCGCATGCTTGGCGCTGCTCCTTTGTTGATTCACATGCGGCTACTGCGCACACAATTCACAAACAGAAAAAAATATATTATTTGGAGTGTACTTTGGGGGTTACAGCACCCTTTAACGGACAATCCAAGCGGCCCTTTACTTATGACACAGGCGCACGCTTGGCGCTGCTTTGTTGATGCACGTGCGGGTACTGCGCACACAATTCACAAACAGAAAAAATATTTATTTTTTTGGCACTTGGGGGGAGCACCCCTGATGTACAGAGCACCCCTAGACAACACTAGAGCACCCCTTTAGGACTGGGACACTGCACAGGACTTTGGAGTGGACACAGCCCTTATGGAAAACTGACTGCACAACACAGTCCAGCCAGCCCCTATGGACTTTGGAGGAGTGGACACAGCCCCTATGGACAACAGCAGCACAGCAAAACACAGCCAGCCCCTATGGACTTTGGAGGAGTGAACACAGCCCCTATGGACAACAGCAGCGCAGCACAGCACAACACAACACTACACTACACTACACAGCCCAGCCAGCCCTAACTCCCACCCTCCCTCTTCACTGTCCACAGCCGAGTGAGAAAATGGCGCCGACGCGGGTACCTTATATAGGATCCAAAACCCGCGAGACCCGGAAGGCGGGATGATGACGTTTTGCCTCGATTTCAGATCCTAGTCAGGCAGGAAAAGTCGAGCCTGACTCGGATCGGCCTCGGATCGGGGGGGTTCGGATTTCAGAAATCCGAACCCACTCACCCCTACTCGCAAGCAGTTCGATGTTCCCCCACTGCGCATGCGCCACCTCCGGCGTACGCATGCGCGAGCCCAAGCGAGCGACGGCAGCTTCGTCGCTCTCTACAAGACAGGGCGGCTGTCGAAGTTGATTGACAGCTCACCCCGTTTTGTGGGAGGGCGCAGGCGTTCCCTCAGGAGCAGGAAGTCCACTCAGGCTTGCGGGAGCCGAGACCCACCCACAGTGTATTGACACAAGCCCAATGGTCGCGATAATCGCGACCATCACCAGGCCGCTCGCACTAGCTGTGGGTGGTTACCCACAGCTTTGCGAGCGGCCTGGAGGCTGAAACAAAAAAAAACAAAAACGCCCTGATTCAGAACAAGCGCCGCTGAATCAGGCCCTATGTTTGATGGACACCTTTACTTACCACTCCAAGGAGTTCTTTGTGTTTATACAAAACATCCAGGGCATATGGCTAATGGAATCATACTTTTCATAATTTGGATGTACTTAAGCTACATATGCTTAGTCATGAGTACCATTCTTTTTTATTTTTCTTTACCAAGTCTTTGTAAGAGCAAAAAGCTCTATCACAGTGTTTTGTAGAGTCTTATCTGGTAGAGAATGGGTTTCTGTGGCTTTGTGTATGCGAGATTCTCCTGGGACTTGGTCATTCTTCACAACCTGACCCAATTAGCTCCTCTTCTTATTTTATACGTTTGAGAGCCTTTCACCTGCCGCTACCATCCCAGCCTCTCTAGTAGTGCTAGGATGAATGTTCTCTCTGGTTTAAGTTTAAACAAATCTCTTTTTCAAGAATAAAAATCCCACACCTAAAACTAAACAGGTCACCTTAATGTAAACTTCATAAAGTTTGTCCAGTCCCTTTTAAAATAAGCTTGAAGTCGCCTCTGTGTTTCATTAGGCTGACACTTTTATGGGAAATGTTTTATCTTGGCTACTTTGGTTCTTTCCTTAAGTGGTGATGAAGATAAGTCTGGAGGTGGCCCTGAGGAAAGAGGCTTGTAAATTCCTCAATTTCGTAAAACACAAAGTTTGATCTCTGCGGACACCCCCAATTAAAAAGATGTTATATATATTGGCTCGTAACATAAATTTATGGCTTGTGTATATGAAGGACTTTGTTTACTAAATTATCTGCAGTGAGAAACACAAAATTGGGCTGATGGCCATGTGTTTTACAGCAAGGCTGACTTTTTACTACCGGTTGTAAAACTGCATTGCACAGCACAATGGCGTATGTTGGAGCTAGATAAGTAAAATATGTATTTGTCTAACTAGATCTTTATTCTTTTGTTACATTCAGGTTTAGTTTGTACTGTGGGCCTGATTCAGACCTGGACACTATTTGTGGCCGCTCGCTGGCTAAAAGGGGCCGGCTATTTAAATCATGCACTCGCACTGCGTCGCGTAAAGCCGCCCACTAAGTATTAGTGAGCGGTTGCACTATGCACTCGCACCTGTAAAGACGCCCCTTTGCCACTCACAACACACGTCATCTCCGGCTGTTGAAGGATTAATCGGGAACATCGAGAGCCATCGGAGCTGCTCGCAGCGCTTGTGGTAGCCTTTTCCCACCACAACATTGCGAGCAGTTCAGGCTAAAATACAACCCAGTCACGTGTGTAGTGACGCTACTTTGCTAATTATGCACACCCATTAAACTCCGTTATGATGGTCGGGCACGCCTGCGTTCGCACATCCACACCCCCGTTTACAAGCACCTTCCCCTATTACCACCCACAAACGGCACTATCTGTCACTCAAAATAGCGGCCCGTCTGCGAGCTATGGGCGAGCACTTTCCCATCGCATTGACCAGTTCGCACACGCGCATGCGCACTGCGGCTTATACACATGCACAGTTTGCGAAAAATCGCTCATTGCGTGCGGCCGCTGCTTTGCGACCGGGCCTGAATTAGGCCCAGTATGTGTTGCCATATAACAGCTCTTATTCCTCTTTTATCAGTATATTGACAATGCATGTACGATTCTGGTTGTATGTGTCTCCATAATCATGCTATATGATTGGTACTGATTCCTGTAGGTATTTTACACCTATATTTTATTAATGTGCTCCTCCTGCATAAAAACTGTATAGAAAACACATTATTAAAAATAGAGCAAAATGTAAATGCTAAGGAATCACAATTGTAAAGTGCAGCAGACTATGCTGGCGCTATATAAATAACTGTTAATAATTAAAATATATTATTAAACGCATGCTGTGTAACAGTTAATTGTATTGGTTAAATATTTCAGAAAAAGCTTTAAATTTGGTTCTCCCACAGTGACCCTCAATGTTTTGAAGCATTATTGATAAATAAAATTACATTATTGATACAAATGTAACAAGGCAGGAACTTGGCTGTGCATTGCAGCCCATAGGAAATCTATTCTAGTTCATCGGTTGCTAATGGTTACCAGTCATTTGACTGCTCCCAGTTACCCAGCCCATCATCTGCTCACAGCTACCAGTCCATCGGCTGCTCATAGTTACGTAGTTGTACTTTCTCCTACTGTGATGCTCCTTCAAATATACAATTACAGCTGATACTTTGTAGGTGACACGCAAGATTTACATTTTGTATATTGAGATTGCTTTTCGGGAATCTGTGCAGGTGCATGATCTGTTCTGCGCATGTGCAGAACGAGTATGCGATCCCACTTGCAGACTGGCAGCAGACTGGCAGATTGACAGTCTGCTGACGTTTATGGGCGAGGAGGGGGCGGCGATGGCCTCCGTTTCCTGAAACGCAGGTGTGTCACTGCCACTTTGGGGAGGGAAGAGGCCAGGGTCTCCCTCAGCTGACGAAGATTTCCTGGCCTCTTCCTCTCAACCGCGGCGGCCGGCTGTGTGACCCCATGGGTCACCTTAGCCGGCCGACGTTCCGCAGATTATCCGATGCTACTTTGGACAACACATTTCGGATAATTAATGCACAGGAGGCGTGATGTCTCCTGCTGCATTACCATATCTGCAAGGATCGCAATTGCAAAGCTGCCTGCGTGCATACATCATATATCTATAGCCTGCGTGCAGCTTTACAATTGCAATCCTTGCTGAGTGAAGCCCCCAGTCCGTTAAATCTAGTTCCTAGATCTGGTAAATCAAGTCTCCTATACCATCTTGCACACCAGTCTGGTTATACCACTGAGACTTGTTCTTACAGCAATCATTGGTTCCAGCTGATACCTCCAACCATCGATCTCAATCGATGCTTCCAACATCGGATTCTTATCGATTAAGTTCCTCAATTCATCAACATCGGTCCCAAATGATCAAGTTCATCTATTCAACAACATCGGTCCCAACCGATCAAGTTCATCAATTCATCAACATCGGTCCCAACCGATCAAGTTCATCAATTCATCAACATCGTAGTCTTATCAATTAAGTTCCTGAAGTCATCAACATCGGTCCCAACCGATCCAGTTTATCTAGATCCGCCTTAGACTGGGCTTCACCCTTATGGGAAAGATCGGATCCCATTCTAACATCTTACAAGGAAACTGTCAAGGCATTCCGCCAAATCTCTGACGAGCCTGGGAGAATGTCATCTGCATCTTCAGACCTTCTATGTCTCTGCCAGGGTTCAAATTATGTAGGCCAGTGTCTGGTGCAGTTTCAAATACTGGCATCAGAACTCTCTTGGAATAATGGAGCATTCTATGCAGCCTTCTGGAACGGTGACAAAATTAAAGATGTTCTTGATACTCAGGATCTCCCTGACAAATTAGAGGACTTGATCTCCCTGTGCACCAAGGTGGACTTACATTTTAAAGAATGTGCTATTGAGAGAGGGGGATTCATTCATCCCAAGCCTTGGGTGACAGCTTTGCCTCAGTCAGTTTCTCTTCCCAAAGAGAAACCAATGCAAATTTCACCTTTCACAGGTAGAAAATGTCTGAGAATCTCTGTTTATACTGTGCTGCTTCTCATCAACTCAACAATTGTCCCAAGCATCCGGGAAACTCCCGCTCCTAACTCAGCAAAGAGAGGGTAAGTTAG
Organism: Taudactylus pleione; assembly: GCA_031769625.1. Classification (NCBI taxonomy): domain Eukaryota; kingdom Metazoa; phylum Chordata; class Amphibia; order Anura; family Myobatrachidae; genus Taudactylus; species Taudactylus pleione. The sequence goes on along the minus strand of JAUIMM010000012.1, from coordinate 16,202,879 downwards.
GAGTAGTTCATTCCTCAACCGATTACATTCTCTAAGTTTCTCTTCAAGTAGCCAAGCTCTTCAAGCAAGTCTCTGCGCTGTTGGATTCAGGCGCAGTTGGTAACTTTGTCACATCTGAATTAGTCCAGTGATGGGCATTACCAACCGAGAGTCTGTTTCATCCTATCTACCTCACAGCGGTTGATGGAAGTTGCATCCTAGGGAGTACCATTACCCTTTAGACTCTACCTCTGTGAGTCAAGATTGGTGCTCTGCACTCTGAACTTTTAAATATTCTTGTCATATCCAGGGCATTGCATTCCATACTTCTGGTCTTGCTCTGGCTTCGTCTGCATAATCCTCAAATTGATTAGAGAACCTCGCAAATCACCGCTTGGGGACATTCCTGCTTCGGTTCTTGCCTCCAAAAAGTTTTTCCAGTCTGCTCTGCAGTGTCATCTAATCCGGAGGATAATACTCCTCCTTATCAAGAATTCACTGATGTTTTCAGTAAATCTGGTGCTGATATTCTTCCTCCTCACCCTGAATGGGATTGTCCAATTGAATTAAACCCTGGGAAATCTCTTACCAGAGGGAAAATTTATCCGCTATCGCTCTCAGAAACAAAGGCCATGACTGACTATATCCAAAAGAAAGGGTTCATCTGCCCTTCCACCTCTCCCGCTGGTGCAGGCTTCTGTTTCCTAAAAAGAAAAAAAAAAGGATTGAGGTCTGCGCCCCTGCATCGGGGCACTGAATGACATCACCTTTAAAAAACGCTATATCTCCCTCTGTTTGCAGAGCTTTTTGACCGAGTCAATGGAGCCACAATCTTCACCAAATTGGACTTGCGAGGACCATATAATATCATACGATTTCGGGAGGGAGACGAGTGGAAGACCACATTTAACACCTGCGACGGGCACTACGAGTACCTTGTTATGCCCTTTGGTCTCAGCAATGCTCCTGCAGTAGCCCAGCACTATGTCAATGAGATCTTCCACAATCTGTTGTACAAACATGTTGTTGTCTATCTTGACGATATTCTCATATTCGCCAATGATCTTGAAGAACATCTCCGGCAAGTAAAGGAGGTTCTCACACGTCTCCGTTCCAATCATCTGTACTGCAAATTGGAGAAGTGTGTCTTCGAGGTCAAGTCTATTCCCTTCCTGGGATATATTATTTCAGGTTCTGGTCTCAAAATGGACCCAGAAACATTCCAAGTAATTCAGGAATGGCCGCTTCTTAATACTCTCAGGATTGTACAGCACTTCCTTGGGTTTGCGAACTACTATCTCAAGTTTATAAAGAACTTTTCCACCATATTGCGCCTATCACTGCGTTCACCCGGAAAAGTGCCAATCCATCCCGATGGTCAGAGGAAGCAAAGGAAGCCTTCCAAAAAAATCAAACAGAAGTTAATTTCAGCTCCTGTTCTTTGTCTACCTGATGTCTCACAGCCATTCGTCTTGGAAGTTGACGTTTCTACCATAGGAGTCGGAGCTGTGCTCTCTTAACGCACTCCTGATGGTCTTCTCCACCCCTGTGGATTTTTCACCAGAAAATTCACTCCAGCTGAGTGCCCAGGCGTGTCCCAACCGACCAAATTCATCAACATTGGTCCCAACCAATCAAGTTCATCAATTCATCAACATCGGTCCCAACCGATCAAATTAATCAATTAACATCGGACTTGTATCAGTTAAGTTCTTCAATTCTTCAACATCGGTCTCAAACTAATCAAGTTCATCAATTCTTCAACATCTCATTCAATTCCATAAAGTTCTCAACATCGGTCTCAAACCGATCCAGCTCTCAATCCAGCATCATCGATCCCAATCTGATTCTGCTCATTCATTCAGTATTATATATTCAGTTCCATTCCAAACTACTGTTCAATAAAGACTTTCTATTCCTGTTCTCGCCTTCAGGCCCATCATCCACTGCCGAATCTCTACCTCCTCCCCTGGCTCAAACCACCTAAGTTCATCCACGCCTCTCAAATCTCTTCAGTCTCCCATGCCTGTTCCAACCTAAAACCAACCCTCAGGCGTGACACTTGTGGACTGTGGCCAGGCATGCCCAAGATCCCCTGGTCCACCAAACCTTGTGAATGCTGAATTCCAGGTAAGTAAACTTTTGGGACAGGGCACTACTTCTGATGTTTCATTCTTGACTGAGTTTTTCCTAAAGTGATTCTCTGTAAAAATAACACTAGCCGAAACATTAGCCCTACTCAAAATGCAACACTCAACTTTCTCTAGTATGTGGGGATGGGGTGGTGGACCGATCAGTGGGATTTTAGCCTAGTCCTACCCTGGCCTAGCACATTTGACAGGCCTGTGGTGAAGTTTGAACTACAGCTATTATAACTGTAGTTAGTATTAATTGGTAGGATGTCTCTATATATATATATTGTCAGTTAGAAAGATCATTTATATATCACCCCACAGCTCTGTCTTGGAAACAGTATTGTTTCAGAGACTATATTTGACTTAATCTAAATGTGATCATTGAATAGGAACGCTGATAAGCCTGCACAAACAGAAGCTTTAATCATGGTGTGCACGGTAGATCCTGGCAAGATTCACAAACTATATACAAAATAATTGTGGACGGTTCTGTGTGCAGTATCTGGGAGACGGGAGGCTGTGGTTTCAACCACATTAAGCTACAGAGGTTGTATTTGTGCCTGTCTTCCAGTAAAGAATCCACTGGACTCTGCCTGTACTCCTAATTTATCAGCAATCAAATAAGACATACGGTGTAATAAGAGAGCCACACATCATCTTGATTTTATGCATGATATATTGGTATAAAACAACATGGAAAGCAGCATAAATCTTAATATATCTTACTGACACGTCAATATTGCACAAAAAATATTTTTAGATTTATGTACACATGTAACCTCTGATAGTGACCTGTACATTCTTTAAAAATAATCAGGTTAAATTCTGTTAGTGGAGGATAAACTATATTTTTTTGCATTTGCTTTTGTTGTTTTTTAAAGTGATTGTTTTCTTTGCTTCAGTTCCCCTGTTTAACCTAGGGGCTTCCCTATAGCATTTCAATGGAGGTCATTGCCCTGGGGTTCCTTGTTTTGCCTCAGAAACAATACTGGACATGTGTAAGGAATGAGTGAGGAAATTTCACCCATGCCTTCTAGGAGATTCCAATTTGTGTGTCCAATTTGGTTTCATATTCCTTGATACGACTCTTGTACTTATACCCCTTACTTTTTTAAAGATGTCCTCTTTCATGCTTCGGAAAACGTTGACAGTAATGATGTCGACATTGAACATGTCAGTATCTGCCGAAATTTGACACATTTAAGGTATTCTAGAAAAAGTTTCTAAAAATTCTATATATTTTTCAAAAATGATTGTAAATAATGTCACATACATGTAAAAAAAAACCCACAGTTTTCAAAATAAAGTGGGAGTAGTTTAAAGTAACTCTTAAAATAAGTACTTTTTTTTTTTTTTTTAGAGAGAAACAACATAAAGTTTGTTAAACTGGTGATACAGGTACCTTTTTCAGCACATCATCGGTGTTTGTTATTTTATTGGTTCTATATATTTTTTTCCTATTTTATTTGTGTTTGTTTTTTTCTATTCAAGGTTTCATATAAAAGTTGCCTTTGGAAAACTTATTTAAAATAATTATATGCCTTTTATTTGTTGATTTATGGGTGACTGAATAACTTTGTTAAGGTGCACATCCACTAGCCGATTGCTCCCTGTACAATATCGTTAAGCAATTTTCCCTAGAAATTTCCCTCTACATATGATCATTTAGTCTGTACGATTTGCAAACAATTTGTAAACGATAAACTATATCGTATCATTCAAATTGAGCGGCAGGTTCCAGATGAGTGGTGTATTCTGGGCATTTATGTTTTTTGAGGGGTGGGTGGGGCTTTCATGAGGGGATAAATAGGTGGCGGCCATTTTATTCTTTGCATTTATGCTCTGTGGCTAGTTTGGTTTGGTTTATACCTGCTGAATGCTGTTGCATTGCTATTTTGCTGTGGTTTGTTCTTGGCTTGTCTTTAAACAAACTGTGCTTATTTTTGCTTATCATGGATACTTCTTATCGCAGGGCTGCCATCAGAAATTGTGGGACCCGGTACTGATAAATTAGGTAGGGCCCTACCTTCCGCCCGGATGTATGAGGCAGAGGTGGTCAGAGCTGTGGGTAATGTGGGTGGAGCTATTTTGGGGGTTGGTGCATAAACCAGTTTAAAAATTCTCAAAGTTTGGGCTGTGGGGGCAGTTGTTAGAGCAGCTGGTTGGACTAGAGGGCGGCAAAGGGCAGTGAAGGCCTGCTACACTGGGTGAGGGGCAGGGTAGGCAAGTTGGCTGGACTAGGGATGTCAGAGAGAAGGCTGGCTGGACCAGGGCAGGGAAGACAGGCTGGACTGGGACACGGCAGGGAAGACAGGCAGGCTGGACTGGGGAAGGGCAGTAAAGACAGGCTGGCTGGACTGGTGGTGGTGCAGTGAAGACAGGCTGGACTAGGCGAAGGGTTTAGGGCAAGGACGACAGGTTGGACTGGGGTAGGGCAGGGAAGACAGGCTGGCTGGACTAGGTGTAGGGTGCAGGGAAGGCTGGCTGGCTGGACTGGGGGTAGGGCACAGGGAAGGCTGGCTGGACTGAGGCAGGGCAAACACAGGCTGGCTGGACTAGGATGCACAATAGACTGGCTGGACTGGAGCAGGGAGCATGGAAGACTGGCTGGATAGGGGGAGAGGGTGCAAGCAGGCAGGAGGAGGCTGGCTGGCTGGGCTGGGGGGCACAGTAGGAAAGGCTGGCTGGGCTACAGGGGTCAGCATACCTGTATTACAAATGAACACAGGCTCCAGCATTTTCTGAGAGGGGGACCAGGTGGCAGTAGTGGGGCATACACAGGTGACAAATACTGGGCTGGCAGGGAAAAGGAGCATCGGAAGCAGCATGGCATGGAATTTTATATATGGAGCCGGCTGTGATTGGCTCAAGGAATGACAGCCGCTTCTGATTGGCTTCCGCTCTGCAAGCTGTGATTGGCTCGTGGAACGACAGCGACTCCTGATTGGCTGCCGTTCCGCAAGCTGTGATTGGCTTGCGGCAGGCTCCATATTTCTAATGACACTGCTGCGCTGCACCCAATACTCCTTCTCCCTGACTGTGCCAGTGGAATGAGATAGATTCCAGTACCTGTCTCCTGTGTCCGCCACTCCCACCCGGGCCCAGCAGTCCCCCCCTGATGGCGGCCCTGGATGACAGCATATGCTGGAGTAGTGCATTTCACTGATAGGGAGAGCAGAGGCGTCACTAGGGTTGGTGTCACCCGGTGTGGTAACTCATGGTGTCACCCCCTCCCTTCTACCCCATGGTCCTCCTCCCATATCATATCACACCATACAGAGGACCTGATTCACTACCGATCGCAGCTGTGATTACGCATGCAGGTCTGCTGCAAATATATGATAATGACTGTGATCGCAAAGCCAGCATAGACGCCCACTATCATTTGCGCACATCTATAATACCTTGCAGTCCTGCATATACATAGAGTACATCCAGTAACATAGGTCCCTCATGCACAATTACCTACTCAGAAATTGCTAACCTCATCGCATGCAGCGAGTACACAAGCTGCATATGCCGTTGCAGTGGCTAATTTATGCATACCCATGCAATGGCGTTCAAATGGATTGTCACGCCTTAGTTATTCGGAACACTCCCCCGCAGGGATGGGGGGTTAGCGCTATCCTGCGTCAGTGCATGCATGGGGGCACTCTCATTTGAAATGTGGATTGTAGTAAATAGGGGCCTTAAAGAGCTTCCCTGCTCTATGACAAATAGAAAAAAAAGGTTTTTGTAGCAAGACCTGGTGCAGATACTGTCACTTGTTTTAGTGTACAACATACTTGTGGATCAAATGTTATCTTTATTAGGCAATAAAATAATAATTGTAATTTATTCAAATATAAATGTGTGTCAAGGCCAGCTTCAGGGCTGTTCGAGCAGTGCGGCCGCTCGTGGGCACCACCCCATAGGGGGACCTTTAACTGCCATTGACCGCCAGCTGTAGGACCCGGCTCCAGCCAGGCTTAAGCTCTGCCACCCAAGTGATGTAGATGGGAGTCACCGAGAGGGCAGGATAGGGGGAGAGAGGCAGTGACACAGGCTAGCCACACCTCCGCTAAGGGGGGGGTGCGCTGCGAATGCTCTGTGTATGATGCCGGGACCTGTGTCTATAAAGACTCAGGTTCCCGGCGTTCCAAAAGGAAGAGACACTATGGTAATTATACTGGGACTGTGGGACCCAACTCCTTCTGTTATTATATATATATATATATATATATATATATATAAAAAGGTGCACACCACAGGGGTTATAGAAAAAAGGGGACTGCCCTGTTTAAAGCAACTATTGTGCATATGCTGATAAAAAAAATAAGAGTCAGATAAAAATAAAAGACAGACTGTAGCATAATACTTACTTCTACAAGAACCGTTCACAGGGAATGCACAGCCACAGACTCCTCCGCACTTCACTGCGAGCTGGCTTACATAGTGGTCAGACAGACTCAGACTCTGGAGGCGCGCAGCTGTGCTCCTTCCATAATGCTGGGCGGTGTCCGACGGGCGGGATTACATCACGCGGCGCGCACTACATCCTGGGAACTTGCTGTATACCAGGTGCCGCGGGGGGTGATTTGGGGTGCGTTCGCTATACTGTAGGCTGCGGGGGAAGGGGTGCGGCCCACGGGTGATTTTGGTGTCACCCTTCAAAGGATTACACCCGGTGCGGTTCGCACCCCCGGCACCCTCCTAGTGACGCCACTGAGGGAGAGGTCTGAGAAGCAGAGAAGGGTGCACTCATGCTGGACCAAGGAGTGGCTGCTACAGAGGGATACTCTCTCTCACATGCCACTACTGATGAGAATTCGTAAGAACAACCCTGATGACTTCTGCGTATGTATGACGTCATCTTCCGGGAGTTATTGAGTCTGGTGACGCCCTACATCCAGAGGCAGGATACGAAGATGTGGGGGGCCATACCCCCTGAGGAGAGGCTGATCGCTACCCTGCGGTTCCTGACAACTGGCAGATCCCTTGCTGACCTGAAGTTTGGCACCCTGATCTCAAACTTTTGGTAGCATCATCCCCGAGATCTGCAGAGCCATATTTAATGTCCTGAAGGCTCAATATTTTAAGGTAATCACAATATATATTGTCTGTATGTCTCATCTGCTGCCGGTCCCTACTGTCCCCCCCCCCTAAATGTGAATCATGTGCTGTCCTCATACTATATTCTTTGCAGGTCCCTGCTGTCTGCCCTAATATGTTATAGATCATGTGCTGGCCTTCTACTATATGCTGCTGGTCCCCACTGTACCCCCTCCCCCCCTTAAATTGGTATCATGTGCTGTCCTCATACTATATTCTTTGCAGGTCCCCGCTGTCTGCCCATATGTTATAGATCATGTGCTGGCCTTCTACTATATGCTGCGGGTCCGCTCCGTACCCCCTTCCCCCCCTAAAGTTGAATCATGTGTTGTCCTCATACTATATTCTTTGCAGGTCCCTGCTGTCTGCCCTAATATGTTATAGATCATGTGCTGGCCTTCTACTATATGCTGCTGGTCCCCACTGTACCCCCCCATCCCTAAATGTGACTCATGTGCTGTCCTCATACTATATTCTTTGCTGGTCCCCGCTGGCTGCCCGAATATATTATAGATCATGTGCTGGCCATCTACTATATGCTGCTGGTCCCCACTGTATCACCCCTCCCCCCTAAATGTGAACTGAGTCATGTGTTGTCCTCATACAATATGCTGCTGCCAAACTGCTGGTATGGTATTTGTTTTGCTGCAATGATTTTTTTAATTTGTTAGTTAATTTTTTTTTCTCTTTTCTAGTTACCATCTTCCATTGAGGATTGGCGAATAGTTGCCAAAAAATTTGAGGATAAGTGGAATTTCCCAAATTGTGGTGGAGCAATTGATGGGAAATTCCACCAGCTCATAATTGATCCCTTTATTTTAATTATAAAGGGTATTTTAGCATAGTGCTGATGGCCATTGTTAGTGCTAACTATGAGTTCATTTACATTGATGTGGGTAAAACTGGAAGAGCCTCAGATGGTGGGTCCTTCAAGGACACAGTATTCTACGAGCGTATGATGTCCGGTAACCTCCAATTACCACCTGCCTCCCTGTGCAAACATAATTTGAATTTTGCCTTTGTCGCCGATGAGGCCTTTGCCTTAAATGAACATGTTATGAAACCCTATGCAGAAAGGGGTTTAACCAAGGAAAAAAAAAATCTTTAATTATTGTCTTTCAAGGGCTAGGCGCACAGTTGAAAATGCATGTGGTATAATGTGTAGTCGGTTCCGCATTTTCTATACTCCTATAAATTTAAAGGTTGAAAAAATTGAGTGGGTAGTGATGGCCTGTTGTGCCCTTCATAATTTCCTTCGTCGGAAAACCACAACTCAAAGACCTGTACCTACCTCAGTTTTGGATCCACAGAAAAACTTGCTAAACCGTGAACTGTGGCCCTCAGTCTCCAGACCCCGAATACCCATGGTGGCCTCAGGATGTGCCAGAGAGGTCAGGGAAGAATATCTGAACTTTTTCAATGATAAAGGTGCAGTACATTAGCAAGTAAATTGCATTTAAAACCTGCCTTTTGCGGAAAACCTTGTATTTTAAATAAAGAGATTTTTGATTCATCCTTATACTATTTGTCCCATTTTTAATTGTTCTTAAATACCAAAAAATGTATAAAACATAACTATTACTAATTTTGTTTAAAGTGACTGATGGCTTTTAAATAATTTATCCATTTCCTTTGTTATTTAAATTGATAATGATATTATCCTTAAGTAAATGCTCTTACCATTTGTGTGAACTGCATTTTTTTTTTTTGGGTGGTTGTTTTTAAAAAATATAGGCTGCAGCAGGCAATGCCATTTTCAGATGGTGTGAGCTTCAGGGGTATAAATCTGACATGTTATGTTATGTTTGCAAACATTTTAAAAGATTCAAAAGCATTGATCAAACTACACCCCCATCACCATCCCAACAACCCACAAAACCCCACCCCAACACTCCCATCACCCCACCAAAAAAACCCTCCCTACCAACACCGATCAGCACACCTTTTAATGTTCCTTTATTAACAAAAACATTTAGACTGTATATAAAGACACCACACATGTTGTTTGTTTTTTAAATGTTATATAAAATATTTTATTTTTTTTAAACTTAGTTTTCTGGACAGGATACATCAAAATATACCAGAGAGTGCCTTTACAGCAAGGACTATTCCAATAGAAACATAGAATTAGGCACTTCAACAAGTGGTCATGTACAGTAGAGACTATTTCAGTGATGCCAACATCAACAAAGTAAAGGGAAAGATCCAGAATTTCAAAACTGTGTTCCCAAAAAGAGCACAGGAAATACACAGATGTCACAACGTTCAGTATACAGTGGTACATGAAGTCCAAAAGACTTTGTCATGGCACTTTGACCTTATTCAAGGTCATTCTGGAGGAAAAAACAAAGAAAAGGGAATGAACAAAATTTTGCAACACTTGAAAAAACCGCATTAAAAAAATCAAAATTTGAAAAAATCGTCATCGCCCTGTAGAGTGGTCTGTGCACTCTGCCATGCGGAATGCACACCACTCGTGGAGGTGCTGGGAAAGGGACGCTTGGTTGGTGTGGGGAAGTGACAGAGGAGGAATTGGTATAGGGGATACGCTGGTCGATGCTGTGGGACTGGGAAACTGCCTGAGGCCGAGGGGGTGGGCCACTGCCTAGGGTATAACCCTATGTTCGAGTCTTTCTCCAATTCGCCTTCAAGACCTCGAAGCATAGCATCATACACTATGCACTTGAAATGAGCGGCCTGGCTTGGCGCCATGGCCTTCATTTCATTGGCGATGTTCATCGCAAAACATGCTTCTAAAGAACCTCCTCCGCGTGTTGCAAAAAACGTTCACTCCTCGATGGTCCAGAGGCTGGCGTCCTGGTAGCCGTCTTCCTCTTCTTGGCGGGAGCCTGGGAAAACAGCAGCTCGATTGTAGACTCCATAACCTCTGTGGGCTCACTGGAGGGAGGGTCAGGATCGACGTCCAACTCGACAAACTAGGAAAATGAAAAAATATTCGTTTTTTAGAATAAAATTTAAAAAACACTTCCCATTATTCACCGAATTACAAAAATAGAAGAATGATGACATAAAATTTGGATAGGTTTTTAAAGTTAATCAATCAATTACCTGATCCAGACTCCCCAATTCTTCAGCGCGTAAATCTGCCGCCTCTGGTCCAGTGAACACCATGACCGTCTCTTTGGCTCCTTCTCCAGGACAAACTTGAGCAGGTCGTAGTACCATAACTTGGGCTTCTGGATCTCCTCTGCCACGGCTCCTGAATGTTGTGAGTCCATGTGCTTCTTGTGCTCCTTCAGGAACACTGGGCCTGATTCTGTAAGGATTGTAATTGCAAAGCTGCACGAAGGCAGCTTTGCAATTGCAATCCTTGCAGATATGGTAATGCAGCAGGAGGCATTCCTTGCATTACTTAGTCTGCGTACCATCTGCCGGCTGCCGTGACACATAGGGTACCACAGCCGGCGTTTACAAGAAGAGGCCAGGAAATCTCCGTCACCCGACGGAGATCCTGGCCTCTTCCCTCCCCCCCCCAACGGTGGAGACATGCCTCCGTTTCGGGTAACGGACACTGTCGCCGCCCCCTCCCCGCCCCCAAGCAGCAGCAGACTGTCAATCACTGACAGTCTGCTGCCAGTTTGCAAGCGTACCCGCAGACCCGTTCTGCACATGCGCAGAATGGGTCTGGCACCTGCGCAGATTCCCAAACATCTGGAATCTGTGTTCAGCAGTGCACTAGTGTGCACTGCTGAATCAGGCCCACAGTTCGTAGGTTCTGGATCTTCCCCTTGACCCAATCGATGTCAGCATCACTGTCGAAGTCTCTACTATAGGTGACCAGTTGGTTTAGTGCCTGATTATTTTTTTATAGTCTTTGCTTCTGACTTTCCAGAGACACACATTGGCGTGGTATAGTTCAATGAATCCTGTCCAGAATGAACGATTTGCACCAGCCATATCTGTGGAAGAAAAGAATAATGAATAAAAAAATTATTTATAAAATAATACCATATAGCATGAAATAAAACCTATTTTTCAAAAACCAAACATTAAAATGGCACATAATGTTCTACAAGAAACAGAGGCGTTACCAATACACTTGCAAATCGTGTACCCTCAACAAAAGGTGATTTTTGGGACATTTATTGGGTTTATAGTCCATTTCAAAAGAACTACAATTATTTTGCTAATGGCACACAATTTGCAATTATCTGAGTGCTGCATCTTGTTTTTGGATTAATTATATATATATATATATATATATACATACAGTAGAGTGTGTGTGTTTATATATATATATATATATATATATTATTGATACCGTTTGAACAGCATCGATATTAGAGAGATTTGATTGCACAGACCAGATTGCCCATACCTCCCATTTCAATATAAAATAACTTTGTCACACAGAAACAGTTTGCGGTTCCAACACACACAAAGGTACTATATTGTAAAAAGGGTATAATCAGCCTTAATCTATACAATGCAGCTATATACAGGATAAAGACAAAGATACAATTACCAACACTTCGCCATGCGGTCTGGATCCTAGACTAACAGCTGTCCATCAGGATTGCTGTGTGTTTCTTTAGGGTCAGGCAGGGAGAAAGGTAGCAAAGGAAAGGGGCTGGGATCCAGACTGCATGGCAATTTATAGGTGTACAATTACCTTTGAACATAAGCTGAATACTCAGAGGGGTTCCCTATTGGCCCTTTATTACTGAGTCACAATGGTTGTTGCTATTCATTTGTTAGTAAATGGTTGACGTCACTGGAGGTTGAACTGTTAGAAAATCCCTTTGTACTAACATTTGGCATGCAAATCTACAGGGGAGGTGTACAGTGATTTATACAGTATAGAGTATAATTCTTGGCAGGTCTTCATAACTCGATAGTGATCCCTTCCATATTCATTCTGTTGGTTTCATATTCCTGTTGAGACAGAGGGAAATCGGTAGATACTACTCATGACCCATTTATCTTATTCCTAATCCCAGATATCATATAACTGCTATTTAACATGTAACATTCACTGCATACCTTTAAAACACATAGCATTGTGCGTATCTCAGTCAGTTTAGGGTTAAATGGGATATAAGTTTATTGTAAGGAAAGGCTGCTGTCCGTCGGGGTAAGGTTTCCGACAATAATACTTAAAAGCTGGCTATGCGATTGAAACGCAAAACAGTATTTAAACAGTATTGCTGTACTAACTTTATGTGTTTATGTAATGTAAAAATGGCGCTTAACTGTTGTGAGCACAGAAGCATGGCTCGCCATTCACAATATGACGAGTTGCGGGGGCATGGGATGCGTGTGCATGTATAGCGAGCATGTGCAATTGCGCGTGCGCAAGTGGTGCGCAAATGCAGCAGGAGCCTGTGTTCGCATAAAATGGCCGTGGACGATCAAATCGTCCAATGGATGTCGTGTTGCGATTCGTGCGCAATTAAGCGATCGCAACCAATTTATACGGTTTCGACAGTCCACCCTTTGATAGCAATTATACGCTATCACCATACGCAAGAAACAATTGATAAATTGGTTATCTGATTAGCCATACTATAAGACATTAGTTAATGTTATTGTTATGGGATGGCATGAGTTGTTAATTTACCCATCAATGAAGCGCTCTTGGGGGAAGGGACATAAAACTAGCCTTATGTGCACACCACAGGCCAGACTGAAGAGGTCGTGACCATATGTTAGATGTGGGAATGCACCTAACCCATAAGGATAATTTTGAATTGTGTAGAGACTTCATTTTAAGATGTTTTGAAATAGCATTAATAACACTTTTATGCACTGCTAAACAAATCCAAATCACATCATTACAAGGTACCTGTTCTTATGGGACTTCTACTATCATTCGGATCTTATTTCATGTGGACACTGTATTATAAAGTATTGTTCAATGTTCTTAACGATATGACTCCGTGTGGTCATTTGAATCGTTGAATAATGCGCCCCTGGGGACATAAAGTAGCCCCTCGTACGCATACCACGTGGACTCTAAGTCGAGGACCAATGGGGAGCTAGTGTGGGAAAGCACCACTCCATGGAGAGGACAACCTTGGAAGAAAGGGCAGATGAAGACTACATTTAAACTAGGGTGTTCTAAAGAAACATTGACAATACTTTATTATACATGGCAATATGCAAGCAAACATTAGATCGTACTCTCTAATTCAGGGTTATAATGTGGGGTATTAGTTACATTAGTATTCACAGCATCATGGGTAACTACCATCATTATTTCATTTTCCTGGTTTCCATTGGAACAACCTTTTGCACACTTCATAGCCGCTGGAACACATCTGATACATATGCCAATTATTAAGATGACCACCAACACTAGGATCAGGAGTTTCCCTATACTCGCAACCAGTCCTTGGACCCACTCTCCTAGACCCGAGAACCATTTCATAGGGTTCAACCAGGAGAACCACTCTTCGACCTGTTCCTCCATTTCAGCTATTGAAGCATTATGGTTCTTCCGAAATTCCCATTTCAACTGCAGAATTTCATCCATTTTCCGGTCTATCACCTCCTTGGGGTCACTAGTGCTATTGGTGATATAAGTACAACATTTAACACCAAACTGGGTGGGCTAGGGTTACGCAATACCCTCCAGTGACAGCAGTTAAATAATTCAGCACTAAACGATGTTGGACCAGCTCTTTCTTGTACACTTGCAACTCCTTACCAGTGTACCTAAAGGTGCCATCATATAGCGCGGTGATATTATGTATTAATTTTGCGAGATCTTGAATATACCTAAAATTTAAAGATCCCCGAGCAATCCTGGTGGGATCAAGTGCAACTAAAATCTGGAAGCCAGTCGTCTCACTTATCATTTGAGTGGCTTTATGCACATCACCAGGAATCATGTTTCTCTTATTTCTGTGTTCATAATGCGTATGAAGGTATGGAGAAGGTATGTTCCTATGGACATCAATCATTTCATTATGTGCAAGAGTCATGACTTCAGGGAGTACCTTTCCCAAATAGCATAGTCCACTGGAACTTAATGAGAGCCATTTATACGCTTTTCTACCACAAATATAATATACATCATCTGGGAGGATGAATGGGATGGAATGTTTAATGATACCGGTACACATCTTTTCTATGAATGATCCCATCCCTATCTCCTCCATTTGGCTAATACAAGTATCAGGTTGTATGATCTTCGCACAGTACCCGGGTGGTACTCTTCCAACCATCACTTTAACATTACTCCGCGTATACCTGTACCTATAGAATTTCCCACTTGTAACAATGTTGTATAAAAGTGCTGAGTCTATAGATACATTATCGGCTCTCAGTGAGAAGGTCATTGTCTGATTAATTCCTGTGACTTCCCAATTCCCAGGTTTGTTGGGATTGGTGAAGTTGAAACATAACAGGATTTATCTACTTGATATTGGTGGAGCTTCAAATTAGGGGAATCGGATATGTTAAATTTTCTGTCCACCGGTTTGCCTCCCTGTAAGTCAATGACTTCAGAGACCTTTAAGGGGAATGGGACTAACCCTACATTATGCTGTCCTTGAGGAACCTGGGAGCATACCCAACATTCGGTTTGGTTCAAAACCTTGCCTACTAGGGAATGGTAGTCCTCTAACAGATGCTCGCCCAAGTATAAATTACTCTGGGTCTGACATCGTAGGATGCATTTATCATTGACTACAGGCCCACAATTTGCGCATATACAATACTCTTCAGACAATAAACCTTCACACTGCCGCCGAGATTCCAAGAGAGCAGATCTTTTAACCATTACAGTGCTAATATTGGTCAGGTACTGGCCTTGTTTTTGCAGCTGTTTCTCTCCCAGCTCCTCTCCACCGACACCACTACCGATCTCTCTCTCCATCCTCCGACCACCAGCACAGAACCAGGACATCCCGAAACACAACAGTATGATATGAACTCTGGGAGGATACACAAAAGCAGTTACAACCTGAAACCCCATCACCATACCAGGTCTTACCAGCCTTGTTCAAGTGCTACTGATACAATTAGTAGCTTTCACGGAACAGGCTTGCAATCGACAGGTCCAGGTTCTCTGTCTCTCCCCTGGTCTGGTTCTCCTCAGGATTTTTGACCTTCCGACAATGGCTGGAATGGACCCAGGTGTCTCTCTCAGCTACTTTCACGGATGTTGTACTTGTCAGTAGCACTTGGTATGGTCCTTCCCAACGGTCAGTCAAACAACCTGAACATAAAAAGTTTCGGATCATAACATACTCTCCAGGTTCAACATCATGACAGTTCATTTGAGGCATATCAGGTGATAACAGTTTTAGTTTCTGCTGCTGCTGTTGGAGCTGCTTACTCATCCCTATAAGGTACCTCACAGTAACCTCGTTGTTACTTTTCAAATCTTCCTGAGGACTTATAATTAAATGAGGTTGCCTCCCGAACAATATTTTGAATGGGGAAAGATTAAGAGGGGATCTAGGGGTGGTCCTGATACTATGGAGCACAAGAGGCAGAGCTTCTGGCCATCCCAAACCAGTTTCAGCCATGATTTTACTCAGCTTGTTTTTAATAGTACCATTTACCCTCTCCACCTTGGCACTGGCATGCGGTCGATATGGGGTGTGAAGCTTACTATTAATACCCATCAACTTACACATACATTGAAAATCATCTCCGGTAAAATGGGTACCCCTATCACTTTCAATTACTCTAGGGATACCATACCTACATACAAACTCCTGAACTATTTTCTTTGCCGTGAATGCAGCAGTGTTGGTAGCAGCTGGGTATGCCTCTACCCAATTAGAGAATATGTCTATGAAAACCAAAACCAAAACATACTTCAAGTTCCTGCAGGGTGGTAACTGGATGAAGTCAATTTGTATGACCTGGAAAGGGCCGTCTGCTGGAGGGATGTGAGATGGTTCGGTGGGTACAGTTTTTCCTATATTCTTCCTTAAGCAGGTCAAACAGGACATTGCCTTCTTCTCTGCTTGGGAAGAAAAGCCAGGTGCATACCAGTATGCCTTCACTAACTTACACATACCCTGCTTACCCAGATGGGTCAGACCATGTGCTGCTTCTGCTAAGCTTGGGTAGTATGTCTTAGGAGCTACTGGCTTCCCTTGTCCATTTCTCCAGAGCCCAGAGGACTTTCTCACATCCCTTGGATCTCCAGCTTGCCTTTTCCTGATGGGTACACACACCTTGCATTTCAACCAGTTTCTGCATGTCAACCATTTCAAAAACCAACACTTTATCAATTTGATTAAGTTTTAAACCCGCTGCCCATTTGGCAGCTTCATCAGCCCTGTTGTTACCCAATGATACTGGATCATCTTCGCAGGTGTGGGCTTTACACTTAATGACAGCTACTGTCTTGGGTAGCTGTATTGCCGTCAACAGTCGTTTTATGTGATGTGCATGTGCGATTGGTGTGCCTGCTGCCATTAGTCGCCATAGGGCCCCAAAATCGTGCACCACCCCAAAAGCGTACCTGGAGTCTGTGTAAATATTGGCCGTTTTTCCTTTGGCCAACTCACACGCTCTCCTTAGTGCCACGAGTTCCGCCACCTGCTGAATGGGGTGGACCGAGTGGTTCAGCCACTATAACGTCCTTGTCATCAACCACAGCATAACCTGTACATAACTCACCTGTATCAGTCTGTCTATGGCAACTCCCATCCGTGTAAAACGTTAAGTCTGCATTTTCTAACGGTGTGTCATGAATGTCAGGCCTAGCTGTAAAATTTTGATTTAAATACTCCATACAGTCATGCCTATTAATTCCTGTACCAAACTCACCTTCTACCACTGGTAACGATTCACCTTTACCTTCCACCCTTTGTGCATCATGAGGCACACTTGGTAAATATGTAGCAGGGTTTAAAGTATTACACCTCTTTATAGTAATGTTGGTCGGTGCAATTAACGCTAGTTCCCATTTAGTGAACCTAGCAGAGGAAACGTGTCTGGTCTGGGCTGAATTTAACAGGGCAGAAACAGCATGTGGTGTATGTACAGTCATGTCATGGCCTAACACTACATCCTCACTCTTTTCCACTAAGAGTGCGGTTGCAGCTACGCTCCTTAAACATGTTGGGAGTGCTCTTGCCACAGCGTCCAACTGGGCACTTTAGTATGCTACTGGTCTATTGGCATCACCATGTTTTTGTGTGAGAACTCCTGCCGCACAACCAGCAGCCTCCGTACAAAATAAATCAAAGGGTTTCCCATAGTCTGGAATCCCCAATGCAGGTGCTCTTATCAGACTGTCCTTAAGATTAAGGAAGGCTTGCTCTGACTCTTCAGAGTGCAAGACACGGTCTGGTTTTGTGGAAGATACTAACTCCTGCAGTGGTAAAGCCAGAATGGAAAAACCGGGTATCCATGACCTGCAATACCCACACATGCCCAAGAAGGTACGGATCTGGTGCTGGTTCTGCGGTAGTGTCATGGTCTGTATGGCGTGGATTCTGTCCGCTGTCAGATGTCGGAGGCCTTGGGTAAGACAGTGTCCCAAGTATTTAACCCTGGTCTGGCACGGCTGTAACTTGTCCTTAGCAACCTTATGCCCTGTGTGCGAGAGGTGAAGCAACAAAAGTTTAGTATCATTTAAACATGACATAAACGAATCAGAGCATAACAACAAATCGTCTAGATATTGGATTAGTACCGATCCATTGGCAGGTTGAAAAGACTGTAAACAATCATGTAAGGCCTGGGAGAAGATACTGGGGCTGTCAATGAAGCCCTGGGGTAGTCGTGTCCATGTGTACTGTACGCCTTTGTATGTGAAGGCAAATAGGTATTGGCAATCAGGATGAAGGGGGACGGAGAAGAAAGCGGAGCATAAATCTATTACCATGAAATGGGTTGCAGTTGATGGGATGACAGCTGGGTCAGGCACTACGGGAAATTGACTTTCTACCACCTTATTAACCCCTCTAAGGTCCTGTACCAGCCTGTACCCCCTCCCACCACTCTTTTTCACAGGGAAGATGGGACTGTTGGCTACACTGGCTGTACGGACTAAAATTCCCTGCTGTAGTAAACGCTCAATTATGGGGTGAACCCCTAACTCCACTTCTGGCTTTAAAGGGTATTAGGGAATTTTATGAGCGTGTCTACCGTTTTTCAGGTTTACCATGATGGGAGCTACATTTGCCATTAACCCAGTGTCCTGTCCATCCTTAGTCCAAAGGAAACTAGGTATTTGTTCTAACATTTCATCTACCTGAGCTGAACCCTTGTCTGATGTTATGGTGTGCAGCATTAACCTTTGGGGAGTGTCTAGCACATCCCTTACCTCGTGTGCAAACCTTCCTGGAACATCCATAATTATCCCGTCAGGGGTACAATAGATAATACATCCCATTTTGCACAATAAATCTCTTCCCAGGAGATTAGTAGGGGCTGTTGCTGCCAGGAGGAAAGAATGCCTGGCATGCAAAGGCCCAATGGTAACCTCCGTGGGTTTGGTTAAAGGATAATGCTGTACGCTACCTGTTACACCCATTGCTGGTACTGTCTGGTTTGTTATCTGTAGATTTTCAAGAGATTTTAAAACAGACCTGGTTGCCCCTGTGTCTACTAGGAAGGAACGTTCAGTACCAGCTACATTAACCTTTATTACCGGCTCTTCCCTAGTACCTCCCGTTATCCTGACTGCCTGCAGACTACAGGTATGACCTAACCCCTATAGTTGGCTATCTTCCCCCAGCAAGGCATTTGCAGCAACTATGTGGGCAGGATTTATCTGGTAGTTCTTATGGTTACGAGATGCATCAATACGTTGCTGCATGTGGGGTTCCTGAATTATGACTCTACAGTCCTTCCTAAAGTGTCCTACTTGGTTACAGTTAAAACATTTCTTAGCTGATCTGTTGGGGAAATTTTGTTGAAGTCCGGGAGGAGGGGATTTTGAGTGTGGGTATGATGGTTTTGGGTGTGTGTGAAGAGTGTGTTGTGGTCTGGTGTGGTATGTGTGAGGGAATTGTATGGGCCTGCACAGGATGGTAGGATGGTAGGTGTTTAAGACTTGTAACTGTGCAGGTGGATATGTGTCTGTTGGCTGTAAGTGCATATCTTCTAGAGCTCGAATGCTAACAGCCATCAATTTCTCGCTCTGAGCTTCACGTTTCCTGGTGATATTTTTGTCATGGTCTATTGCAGTTTCCCTGAGCGCGTCAACTGTTATCCCTCTCCAACCAGGGTGTGAGGTCTGAACTCTGTCTTTCAAACTGTCTTTTAGACCGTCCATTAGAACAGTGATGACCATTCCCCGGTAGTGCGTGCTATCCTCAATGTTTTCGATCCCAGTGTACTGAGTGATCGTCTGCAGCCCACGATTAAAGTAATCTTCTGCAGGTTCACTTTCCTTTTGTTTAATGGAGAAGATTTTACTCCAATTAACAACTAACGGGAAAAATATGGCTAGTTGGGCAACTATACGGGCAATGCAATCCTGATTACCTTGATCAGTTAAGGGGATGTCTGCATCCAGAGTACATGTTGTGATAAACTTTTTCACATCTGTACCTTCTGGGAGACATGCTCTTAACACCACTCGCCAATCCTTGTTGGTTGGCTCATGGGCATTGCCTAGATCCTTTATGAAACGCTGACATTTTGCCAGATGTTTCTTGGGGTCAGGAAATTCAGACATAATGGAATGTAGTTCCGCCCGTGTCCAAGGACAGTGCATCGCTACTTCCCTTGTGGGTACGACACCATTCGCATCTGCGTTCCCATTAGGGACAATAATTATCCTTACAGGGTGGATGCCTCCCACCTCTATACCTTTAAGCCTATTACTGCAGCGAACGGTATTAGTAACCTCCGCTATTGAAACAGTTGGTTCTAATACTTCCTGCACCCTTATTAAAGGAGCCTCCCCCACCATGGGTTCTACTAGGGCCTCCCCCCATGAGCTAAGGATCCCTCCCCCCCTCTTGATGCCATAGGGGCAGCTACTTGTACTTGCTGGGAAGGGACATTTAATAACTGCACAGCATGGGATACAGCAGACATTGCTACAGGATCACTTTCTGCATCATAGACATTTTCCAAATATTCACTCAGGACCGGGTACAACTTACTTGGTTCAGTTACAACATTTTTATAGTTTTTGTTATGTGGTAATGTATCATCACCGCCCACCACATAAGGTGGCGGGGGTGCGCAAGCGCGTTTCGCAATACCTTTGGCAACGCTACCGTGCCGCAAGTTTGCATTTCCCTGTGATGCGTACGCTACGCTGTGTAGCGTTGCGCGCGCATCACCCCTAGGCATGCACGTGGCTCCACGCTGTGCCCCATGCACGCCATTAACCCATGTGCGACTCTCATTCAGCCAGAGTTTCAAAGAATCATCATACTCCACTCTTTTCTTTAGGGATTTCACTCTACATATGTGATCCCTAAGGTTATTTAAAATCTCCATATTAAAGCTTCCAATCTTTGGGAAAGGTTTCTCACTCTTACTCGTCATCTTAACCCACACAGTACAGTGCGTCGTTGCGTACGCACCATATTTAGTGTACATTATATGAAGAGCCGACCCGGTCGGACCTTGCATACACAGCGCATCGTCTACCATCCCTGTTGACTGTTTTGCGCCCATTTTGCGAAAAAAACAACAACAATGATGAGACCGGTGGAAGAATTAACCGATAGGCTGCCTCCACGCACCTATTCTACAGTTAGCTAATATCTAAAAATAGGGAACACAGCAATACCTACTAAGGCAAGCACAGTACCACCTATAATAGGGAACACAGGAGTTATCTAGCTATAGATAAAACCACAGTAACCACCTATTGTCCTTTTGTCCCCGCAACCAGCCTCAGTCAGAGATGCCACACTCGTATGGTCCGGTCGCAACACTCAAAGGCCCTAACTGACCGATGAATATTACAACTACACTGGAAGCTATATTTTATCGTTAACTCTCTTTAACGATAGGAAACCAGGAGGATCCCCTCTGCCAGTATACCTGTTATGTATACCCTATATTTATTACCTAAAATAGGGACCACGAAGGCACAACCTATTTAACAATCTCAATCATACACCTTACACACTTCTATATTGTGGCCAAATAACAAAAATAAAAAAAAATACCTTTCTTTTGATTAATAGCCTTTTGGAGATTACAGCCCTATCAATATGACGTATTTCAGTCTTGATGATTTATTTGAATTCTAACAGAAATGCTAGTCACATGCTTCACTTGCTATTGTGCGTTCGGTTACAAACAATTAGATGTAATCACTACACATGGCAGGAAGTAGCCATACATCCGGTCGCGCGCACTATGCTGTGACTGTTTGCACGTGGTGTACACTAAAACCTTTGTGGCGTTATTGTGCGATCGGTTGCGCATGCAATGCGCGGCCGTTCTACAACAACGTGGGCAAGCACAAATCTCTCTCCACTATCCCAGATTCTAATCAGCCCTCTCTGAATTCGCAAACTGCGAGTCTCCGTCTCTGAACAAAAATAGGAACGCAGGAAAAAAATCTGCGGGCGCCTTTCCAGTCTTTTGTTCCAAGACGAGGGGAGCAGTTCAAAAACACAGTGATGGGTGATATCCAACTCGGTGAGCCCCCATTTATTGATACCGTTTGAACAGCATCGATATTAGAGAGATTTGATTGCACAGACCAGATTGCCCATACCTCCCATTTCAATATAAAATAACTTTGTCACACAGAAACAGTTTGCGGTTCCAACACACACAAAGGTACTATATTGTAAAAAGGGTATAATCAGCCTTAATCTATACAATGCAGCTATATACAGGATAAAAACAAAGATACAATTACCAACACTTCGCCATGCGGTCTGGATCCTAGACTAACAGCTGTCCATCAGGATTGCTGTGTGTTTCTTTAGGGTCAGGCAGGGAGAAAGGTAGCAAAGGAAAGGGGCTGGGATCCAGACTGCATGGCAATTTATAGGTGTACAATTACCTTTGAACATAAGCTGAATACTCAGAGGGGTTCCCTATTGGCCCTTTATTACTGAGTCACAATGGTTGTTGCTATTCATTTGTTAGTAAATGGTTGACGTCACTGGAGGTTGAACTGTTAGAAAATCCCTTTGTACTAACATTTGGCATGCAAATCTACAGGGGAGGTGTACAGTGATTTATACAGTATAGAGTATAATTCTTGGCAGGTCTTCATAACTCGATAGTGATCCCTTCCATATTCATTCTGTTGGTTTCATATTCCTGTTGAGACAGAGGGAAATCGGTAGATACTACTCATGACCCATTTATCTTATTCCTAATCCCAGATATCATATAACTGCTATTTAACATGTAACATTCACTGCATACCTTTAAAACACATAGCATTGTGCGTATCTCAGTCAGTTTAGGGTTAAATGGGATATAAGTTTATTGTAAGGAAAGGCTGCTGTCCGTCGGGGTAAGGTTTCCGACAATAATACTTAAAAGCTGGCTATGCGATTGAAACGCAAAACAGTATTTAAACAGTATTGCTGTACTAACTTTATGTGTTTATGTAATGTAAAAATGGCGCTTAACTGTTGTGAGCACAGAAGCATGGCTCGCCATTCACAATATGACGAGTTGCGGGGGCATGGGATGCGTGTGCATGTATAGCGAGCATGTGCAATTGCGCGTGCGCAAGTGCGTGCGCAAATGCGGCAGGAGCCTGTGTTCGCATAAAATGGCCGTGGACGATCAAATCGTCCAATGGATGTCGTGTTGCGATTCGTGCGCAATTAAGCGATCGCAACCAATTTATACGGTTTCGACAATATATATATATATATATATACATATTTATATATCTGTCTGAATATAGATTATTCAACTCCATGGTGCGTTACTGTACGGTCTTATAAACAGTCTATATATAGAGTATAGACTCTGTAATTGAAATGGTGGCTCTCCAAGCAATCAGTTGCAAATGTGATAATATTTAATAAAACATTTTGGGCCCATTCCCGTCAAGAGGGTGGGCATGAGCATAAAACGTTGTTTTAAATATCACATTTTCAAGTGACCACTTGGAGAGCCGCCATTTCCGTTACAGTTTATCTATTCTATATATAGACTGTTTATAAGACCGTACAGTACCGCACCATGGAGTTTAATATATATTTATTTATATATATATATATATATATATATATATATGTATATTGATGATACAAAGTTGCGGTGACACTCCGGTATTGAAAATCATACACAGAGGCAGGTTTTAATGGCATGCATTACAACCTGCCTCTGTGTATGATTATTAATATCTGAGTGCCACAGCAAATTTATATATTTTATATATATATATATATACACATGTGTATATATATATATGTGTGTGTGTGTATATATATATATATACACAACAAGGGCGGCACTCAGAGACTTTTCAATCAGGGTGAAGAAAATATGAAATGTATTCGGTCGTCATTGACTTTTCGGAGACAGAACCTCCTTCCTCAGGACACTTATATGTGTGTGTATATATTAGGGGTGTGCATCGGCCACTTTTCGTGTTTTGGTTTTGGATCTGGATCTTTATTCGTGTTTTGGATCTGGATTGGTTTTGCCAAAACCACCCTTCCGTGTTTTGGGTTCTGGGTTTTGTGTTTTGGATCTGTATTTTTTTGAAAAAAAGCATAAAAACAGCTAAAATCACAGAATTTGTAGGTTTTTCTGCTCCTATGCTATTATTAACCTCAATAACCTTAATTTCCACTCATTTCCAGTCTATTCTGAACACCTCACACCTCACAATAGTGTTTTTATGTCCAAAAGGTTGCACCGAGGTAGCTGGATGACTATGCTAAGCGACACGAGTGGGCGGCACAAACACGTGACCCATCTAGGCGTGAAACTGCAGTGGCAGACAGGATGGCAGTTTGAAAAACTAGGCCCCAAACTGTACATAATGCAAAGAAAAAAAAGAGGTGCAAGATGGAATTGTCCTTGGGCCCTCCCACCCACCCTTATGTTGTATAAACAGGACATGCACACTTTAACAAAGCAATCATTTCAGCGCCAGGGTCTGCCACACAACTGTGGCTGAAATGATTGGTTCGTTTGGGCCCCCACAAAACAAGCTGGCAATTAATCTGTCCCTGCACAAACTGGCTCTACGGAGGCAAGATGTCATCCTCATCCTCCTCATCCACCGATTCCTCACCCTCTTCAGTGTGTACATCCTCATCCTCACAGAGTATTAATTCGTCCCCGCTGGAACCACAGGTCCCTCTGTACGTTCTGGAGGCTGGTCTCCCTGGAAGAGTTGATAATTCATTTTATGAACATCATCTTCTCCACATTTTGTGGAAGCAACCTCCTACGCCTTTCGCTGACAAGGTTCCCGGCTGCACTAAACACTCTTTCGTAGTACACACTGGAGGGGGGGCAACTCAGGTAAAATAGAGCCAGTTTGTACAGGGACCTCCAAATTGCTTCTTTTTCCTGCCAGTACAGGTACGGACTGTCTGACATGCCTACTTGGATGCTGTCACCGATGTAATCCTTTAACAGACAGACGCACGCTTGTCGCTGCTGCTTTGAGGATGCAAGTGCGGCTACAGCCCACACAATTCACAAAGACAGAAAAAAGAAGAAGAATATTTTTATTGTTTGTGTAGTACACTTTGAGGGTGTCACCACCCTTTAACAGACAGACGCACGCTTGTCGCTGCTGCTTTAAGGATGTAGGTGCGGCTACAGCCCACACATTTCACAAAGACCGAAAAAAAAACAACAATATTTTAATTGTTTGTGTAGCACACTTTGAGGGTGTCACCATCCTTTAACAGACAGACGCACGCTTGTCGCTGCTGCTTTGAGGACAGTATCATATGCAGTGACAGTAGACTTGTCAGAAATTGTTGGCACGTCCTTCAGTCCGGACCAGATGTCCAAACCAGCCCTTGACTTATGACACAGGCGCACGCTTGGCGCTGCTAGTATGTTGATGCACGTGCGGCTACATCGCACAAAAGTCACAAACACATTAAAAAAATAGTTTTTTATTGTTTGGAGCACTTTGAGAGTTACACCACCCTTTAACAGACAGACGCACGCTTGTCGCTGCTGCTTTGAGGATGCAAGTGCGGCTACAGCCCACACAATTCACAAAGACAGAAAAAAAAAGAACAATATTTTTATTGTTTGTGTAGCACACTTTGAGGGTGTCACCACCCTTTAACAGACAGACGCACGCTTGTCGCTGCTGCTTTGAGGATGCAGGTGGAATCTAGACGGGATTTGGAACCGGGGACACACTACCTCCATCAATTGTCTAAATCCCACTGCACTAATGGCGGATACCGGACACACGTCTAACACCAACATAGCAGTCAAGGCCTCAGTTATACGTTTTGCTTCAGGATGACTGCTGTCGTACTTCATCCTCATCGCTAGGGACTGTTGGAGGGTCAATTGTTTAGTAAAAGTAGTGATGTTCCTACTTCCTCTCTGGAATGATGAACAACTCCAGCAGCAGCAATAGCACTAGGAGGAAGTGGTTCTTGATCTTTCCCTATTTTATTTTTAATCGGAGAAAGTTTGGTCCTCCATTTATGTTATATTGATATATACGTGCGGCTAAAGCGCACACAAACACAGAAAATATTTTTTTATTTTTGCTGGAGAGTAGTGCACTTTGTGGGTTACACCACCCTTTAAGAAATGAGCCAGCCGGCTCTTTACTTATGGGACACAGGCGCACGCTTGGAGCTGCTCCTTTGTTGATGCACGTGCAGCCACAGTGCACACAAGTCACAAACACAGAAAATATTTTTTTTTTTGGTTTGGACTGGAGTGTACTTTGGGGGTTACAGCACCCTTTAACGGTCAAGCCAGCCGGCCCTTTACTTATGACACAGGCGCACGCTTGGCACTACTTTGTTGATGCACGTGCGGCTACTGCGCACACAATTCACAAACACAGAAAATAATTTTTTTTTGGTTTGGACTGGAGTGTACTTTGGGGGTTACAGCACCCTTTAATGGTCAAGCCAGCCAGGCCCTTTACTTATGACACAGGCGCACGCTTGGCACTACTTTGTTGATGCACGTGCGGCTACTGCGCACACAATTCACAAACACAGAAAATATATTTTTTTTTGGTTTGGACTGGAGTGTACTTTGGGGGTTACAGCACCCTTTAACGGTCAAGCCAGCCGGCCCTTTACTTATGACACAGGCGCACGCTTGGCACTACTTTGTTGTTGCACGTGCGGCTACTGCGTACACAATTCACAAACACAGAAAATATATATTTTTTTGGTTTGGACTGGAGTGTACTTTGGGGGTTACAGCACCCTTTAACGGTCAAGCCAGCCGGCCCTTTACTTATGACACAGGCGCACGCTTGGCACTACTTTGTTGATGCACGTGCGGCTACTGCGCACACAATTCACAAACACAGAAAATATATTCTTTTTTTAGCACTTGGGGGGAGCACCCCTGATGGACAGAGCACCCCCTGGACAACACTACAGCACCCCTTTAGGACTGGAACACTGCACAGGACTTTGGAGTGGACACAGCCCCTATGGAGAACTGACTGCACAACACAGTCCAGCCAGCCCCTATGGACTTTGAAGTAGTGGACACAGCCCCTATTAACAACAGCAGCACAGCACAACACAGCCAGCCCCTATGGACTTTGAAGTAGTGGACATCAGCAGCACTACACTACACTACAACTACACAGCCCAGCCAGCCCTAACTCCCACCCTCCCTCTTCACTGTCCACAGCCGAGTGAGAAAATGGCGCCGACGCGGGTACCTTATATAGGATCCAAAACCCGCGAGACTCGGAAGGCGGGATGATGACGTTTTGCCTCGTTTTCAGATCCGAGTCAGGCGGGAAAAGTCGAGCCTGACTCGGATCGGACTCGGATCGGGGGGTTCGGATTTCAGAAATCCGAACCCGCTCACTCCTAGTATATATATATGTATATATATATGTAGATATATATGTATATATGTATATATATATATATATATATATATATATATATTATACATATACATACACATTACTGACGTAGCTGATGGGTGGATGACGTCAGTAACGTGTGCCGACGGCCGGGTGTGCAGTCCCGTCCCGAGACAGTACACGTGTGCACTGTGGTAATAAAAGTAAGCTGTTTCGTTATACTTCATGTCCTGATGAAAATGTAAATTAAATATTGAAACGTGGACTTCGATCACGCATCTCAGAGCTTGTTTTTATCTGCAGTGCCGCAACTTTTATATGTTTGTATTCCGTCCTGTGAAGGCAACCAGCAAGGCAATAATTTACTTAGGATGAGGGCCGGACCTCGTATGGATTATATAAATATATATATATATATATATATATATATACTATAAAAAGATACTTATATACATACAGTATATAGATATAAAATATATATTTATATATAGTACATACACTATATATATATATATATATATATATATATATATTCACACTATGACAAAACGTCGGCACTCAAATCTAATCAGACAATAAGTCAGCAGGTATTCATTCCTGTCGACTTATTGTCTGATTATATTCGAGTGCCGCCGCTTTGCCATAGTTTGTATTGGGACCCACTGCTGCAGTCACCTACGGAGTGCGACGATTCTTTGTATTCATTTAACAAGTGTGACGCCCACCAGTTCGCTTATATATTTATACAGAGGGGTAGGATGGAGCCATGGTGCCCAGAGCATGCCTATGCTAGCACCCATACACCCCCCCCTCGCACTGAATTTTGGTAAAGTGGACGTGTCCCTACAGAGATAGTCTTTTGCTAAATGCACCCTGTGCCGCTATCATCTCTCCCCTGTCCACTCTGAGGGCTTCATTCAGAGGCGGCTGCACGGTCTACGACCGCACGGCCGCCTCGATGTTTGTCCAGTGCGCATGCGCACAAGGGAGCCTGCTCCAAAGGGGGCGAGCTGTCGATGTTGATTGACAGCTCGCCCCGTTAGGAAGGCGGGCCGGGGGGGGTGGCAGGCCAAACGGAGGCGTTCCCATGAAGCTCTCCGGGGCTTACGACAAGTGAGACCCTACCCTAGGGTCTCGTCATAAGCCCCGATGGTCGCGATGGTCTATGACCATCGCGACCATCACCCTAGCAGTCGTTAGAGCTGTGGGTGTAAACCCATAGCCTAACGACCGAAACAGAGGCGGGCGGTCAGGATGCAAGCGGCCGCCCAGTTTCTGAGCGACCGCTTGCATCCTCCGACCGCCTCTGAATGAGGACCTGAGTCCCTCTACTCACTGTGACTTTTTTTACTCTCCGCCCAGGGAACACTGCTGTGTGTCATTTATGGCCAAACTTCACTCACTTGTTTCTGTCCAGGGTCGTCAGTAGCTACCCTGCCCCAGGGTGCTCCTGCATAATAAGATGAGTGGTGCCAGCAAGCCCCGCCTCCAGCAGTTGCCCATGGCACACCACTCTGTCTGTTTCATTGTCACACACACATTGACACACTGGCAGTGTGGGTGTTTCAAGGTCCGAACGGAAGAGCTGGATTATCATATGGAGTCCTAGGAAAGTTAAAGATTCAGGGAACCTCCCCATTTGATACGCCTCTTCATTGTCAGTATAGCCCAGCATATGTCATTTTTACTGACATTTACCCTATTGGTGTTGGCCAGTTGGTACATCCAGTAGACGTCCAGTCCACCCTCTGAGTCCAGACCCACATGCTCTACACCATTTGTTTTCTTTAATTAATCAAGTGACCTTTGTACAAAATTAATTAATGTATTGTGGTACCTAAACCAACCAATTACACATGTCCTACTATCTGTCCTCACTTGTCTGTCCGTCCATCTACCTGTTCTGCCTTCGGCCTCTCTGTGCCTCGATATGTGCCCCCTACTGACTTTGTCTCTGTGCCCCTTCTGCCTCTCTGTTCCGCTATCTGTACCCTCTATTCTTCTCTGTGGCTCTTTCTGTGCACCCTTCTGTCCCTGTGTCTCTATCTGTACCGCCTATTATTTCTGTGCCTCTAACTGTACCCTCTTCAGCCTGTCTGTACCCCATATTCCTCTCTGTGTCTTTATATGTGCAGCCTTCTGCCTCTATCTGTACCCCCTAACCCTCTCTGAGCCTCAGTCGGTGCCCCCTATTCCTCTCTGTGCCTCTATCTGTGTCCCCTCCTCCAAAAAGTAACGTGCTGCCTGCGGTCACTGTAGTGTACAGTATGCCACCGCACCTCCTGTTCCCCATCCCTAGTGTCAGCCCAGCAGTGTATAGTTCAGTTCACTTGCCCCTGCTGGATGGCGCCCTCCACGGTGGATCGGTGAGTCCCGGGCGGCTCCTCTTTCCAGTCCCCGCCTGTCTGGTGTCATATGTCACATGCACAGCTCAGGGTCGGGAGCGAGGAGGGAGGAAGAAAGCTGACGCGGCTCGGGCTGTTACTGATTAGACAGCTGCGGGCGGCCAGGCGGTAGGTGCCGGTCAGGCTGAGGCGCTCCCTGTAATCTTTTCGGCGCCTGGAGCTTGCTCTACACTGGAGCCGCCCTCCCTACGCCCCTATATGTGTATATATATATATATATATATATATATATATATATATATATACACATATACATGATGATGATTATCCGTTTAGTCGACATTGACTTTCGGACACTTTATGGATCTGTGAACGCCACGCTTCTTTTTCTCTGACCGCTTCCTTCAGGTCATTTATGTTCATGTTTGTGTCAGCCTTTATTGTGTCCAGCCAACGAGTTCTTTGGCGTCCTCTTCTTCTGGACCCGCTGACGAATCCAAGCATTAGCGCTGTTTCTAGGGAATTAGCCCGCATGACATGTCCAAAATACGAGAGTCGTTGTTTGGTGATCTTTCCTTCTAATGATACTTTTGGTTTGACCCGCTCTAGGATTGCCTTGTTCGTATTCATTATCTTTGTTTTCTTGATGTTGAGGTACAGTCCCATGCTCTCGCTTTCTTCTTTGACTCTTCTGACCAGATATTCTAGGTTTTTTCTACTTTCAGCAAGCAGAGTCGTGTATACATATACATACAAATGTCCAAAATCCTTATATATAAAAACAAGGCGGCACTCCAAGAAAAAATGTAGAAAAAGTGTTGTATTTAAATCATCATAGTGACAATACAAACATCATCCACATTTGAAAGCCCTAATGGAGGGTACACACGTTCAGATTTTCTGGAAGATATGAATGATAACGATTGTAAAAACCATTATATCATTCATATCGTTGACATGTTTGGCATGCATCTACGAACGATGTGCGTGCCCGCATGTCAGATAACGATATCTGATATCGACTGTGTTTGCAGTCAGTCAGATTTGGATGATATTATTCATTTAAATACTGTCAGAAATCGTTCATCGTTCATGAAATCGTTGGTAAAATCGTTCATCGTTGATCTAGCAAGTCTGACCGTGTGTGTGTACAAGATAAGACTTTTTTTTCAGGATGTATCACTATCAGTGTAACAAACAATCAAACTTAAGGGTGCAGGTGTCTTACCTTATATACACAAAATGCCATGCCTTCTCCCCACGATGCGCTGTACCAGGAAGAGGAGGCGGAACCTCCGTGTCCCTGAAAACCGGAAGTGACGCGGGCGATGACATACGTGGTTGCATAGCAACCCATGATGCCCCGGCTTCATCCTCTCCTCTGGGCACTGCAATGCTAGGGAAAGGATAGCACATGAATATAAATACAGTGAATATGAAGGACCCTGTTAAAAAATAACATGGAAAACAGTGCAACGTAAAAAGTGAAAATACATGTGTTTACACATACATTTATATATACATATACATACATATTTTATTTATTGTATTATTAACAGTTTCTTATATAGCCCAGCATATTCCATTGCGCTTTACAACCTAAATAGAACAAAACTGGGTAATAACAGACAGATATATAGGTAGGAAGGCCCTACTTGTAAGCTTACAATCTATAGGAAAATAGGCATTGATATACAAGGATAGGTGCTATATATTGCAATTTGGTCCAGCCAGACTGCAGAGTTTCTTGGTGGGCTGCATGATCCAGGAATGTCGGCCAAATGTCAGGATGATGTGAAAGAAAGACAATATGTGAGGTTATGTGTGAACTGTGAAAGGGAATGTAATTAGACATGGAAGCTATGAAGGTTATGTGGGCGGTTCTGGAATCTGATAAGCTTGCCTGAAGAGGTGAGTTTTCAGGGAACACTTGAAAAATTGGAGACTAGATGTAAGTCTTATTGTGCGTGGTAAGGCATTCCATAGAGTGGATGCTGCCCGAAGAAAGTCCTGTAACCGTGAATGAGAGCAAGTAATGCGAGGAGATGAGAGACGCAGATGTTATGCTGAGCGGAGAGGTCGGGTTGGGAGATATTTTGAGATGAGTAAAGAGATGTATGTTGGTGTGGTTTGGTTAATGGCCTTATGTGTAAGTAAAAGTATTTTGTATTCATAATGGATTGTAATGGCGATAGCCTGTTTTTGGGAAGACCAGTAAGGAGACTATTGCAATAGTCAATGCGGAAAATAATGAGTGCATGGATTAGAGTTTTTGCAGTGTCTTGTGTGAGATATGGTCGAATTTTGGATGTTTTTTAGATGTATGTAACATGATTTTGGGCTCTATTTATTAACATTATTTTTACTAAAATAAAGTGAAAAAGGGTGTTTTCACACCCTTTTCACATTATTTTAGTTTCACCTACAGTTACTATAAGGCAATTGGAGTAGAATTCGTAAAATTCTACTCCAACCCCTAAGTATCACTTATTTTTAGTAAGCAGATCGCATTTCCCATGATTGTAATACGAAATGTGATCCGACCAGAGTTACTAAAAATAAATTGTAAAAAAATACCGTTACCAGACTCCTGCCCTGCTCTAACGGGGAGAGCAGAGCCTGGGAGTCGGCCCCAGTAATCAGCTGTGTGGTCAGACCACGCGCTGATACACTGTAAAGAAAAAAAGAAAGTAAAAAAAAAAATTTACTTACTTGACTCCAGGGACCCGTGGTTGGGGCACTGGGTGATGTCCTCCCTCCAGTCAGCTGGTCTCCCATGCTGCACTGCGGCCCGGTCATCAGGTGATCGGGTCCCATGGAAGACATCACCGGAGCCTGGACCATGCAGGTAAGTGTAATTAAGGGAGATGGGGGGGTCACGGGGGGGGAGGGGTCATGGGGGGGTCCGCGATTGCAGGGGGTGGGGCTTAGCACTGGTGGCAGCGAAGGTCGGTCGGCGCATGTGCGGGGCTCTAGTCACGGTATATTTTTGCAAAAATACCGTGACTAGTGTGCGGAGGGGATTCGCAGGGACAGCTTTCTCGCAAGCTCTGTCCCTGCAAGGGATTTGTAGTAAATCCCTGTGATATTGCCTGAATTCGCAATGTGAATTCAGGGCGCCTGATTCAGACCCGCTCGATGGTGGCCCAGTGCGCATGCGCAATACCCGGATAGCGATGGGCAAACCGTCGCTCCGGGTCTCGTAAAAAAGGGGGCGTGCTGTCGATGCTGAGTGACAGCACGCCCCCTTTTGTGGGCGGGCCGGGGGCGTGGCTGCCCTGACCGAGGCGTTCCCATGGGAACGCCTACCATCTGGGGCTGGCCCCACTGACATCACAAGTGATGTCAGTGGGAGTGCTTTCGGCTCTATTAGAGCCGAAAGCACTCTAGGGCTTGCGGCAACGAGACCCTACCACAAGGGTCAAGACCATCGCGACCATCTTCCTGGTCGCTCACTATCTGTGGGTGGTCACCCATAGCTATGCGAGTGGCCAGGAGGCCGCTCTAAAAAAACAGAAGGCTGGTCCTGATTCAGAGCGAGCGCTCTGTCAGAGCGTCCGGCTCTGTATAAGGCCCTCAGTCGGTAATATCACACTACAATCTGCATTACCAATGTGGATTGTAGTAAATAGAGCCCTTTGAGACAGATTGAATGTGGGGAACAAAGGACAGTTCAGAGTCAAGGATGACACCAAGGCAGCGAGCTTGTGGAGCAGGATGGATTGTCGAGTTATCAACCGTGATCGAGAGATCATGTTGGTAACTGTTATTGGCCGGTGGAAATATAATTAATTCTGTTTTAGAAATATTAAGTTTCAGGTGGCGAGATGACATCCAAGATGAAATGGCAGAAAGACATTCAGTGAAACGGACCAATACAGATGGTGATAAATCTGGGGAGGATAGGTAGATTTGAGTATCGTCCGCGTACAGAGGATACTGAAAACCAAAAAAAAGATTAGTTTGCCAAGATAGGTGGTATAGATTGAGAAAAGCAGAGGACTTAAGACAGAGCTCCAACTGATAGAGGTATCAAAGAGGAGGCGGAGTTAGAAACACAAACAATAAAAGAGCGATCAGATAAGTAGGAAGAGAACCAAGAAAGAGCTGTGTCCTTAAGACTAGGGATTGTACATATATATTCCTACATACTGTATATATACATATATATATATATATATATATATATATTGTGACACAGTTAGGTTAGGGGGTCCCTCTCCTGGGTAGAGGACTCCTTCCTTACACACACCCACAGCAGCAGGGAAGCAGCACACCAGTCTGGATGCAAGTACAAGCTGGTCGGCGCCAGTCTTTATTGTACAATGACAGAAATATAAAGAAAACATAAATATAAATCCTAGCCCTGTCGGGGCACTAACTTCACAGGTACTTCCCTCACTACCAGAACCTGGCAGGGCCTAATGCCCTCGCCAGCAACAAAGCACAGCACAGTACTCACAGATAGGTTTTTCAAGTGTCTCTGAGAAAACTCCCTGCCTGCTCTCCCAGGTGAGACAATCAGCCCTAAACAAACTAGGCTTATATTGGCCACTCTCAGGTGGAAAACTAACAAGCTTGTTACCAGGCTGCGAGAACCAAAACCTGGAGTGGCCGTGGGTGGAGCCATCCCTCTCCTCTCACCCACAACCCCCAGGTCCCAAACCGGCTTTTCAAAAAGCCGAAACTCAAGCCTGCTACACTGCAGACTTTCTCCTGGGGGTTTAAAACACAAAAGACAGGAATCTGGGACAATGTACCTGCCACAGACCACTTTACCAGTGATCCTATCACATATCCCCCCCCTTTGTTTTGACCTGTGGGGCGGAACAACTGAAGCCCCCAAACAATGAACGCGTGACAACGCATCAGCATTGGCCAGCTGGCTTCCTGGCCTGTGTTCCACTGAAAATTTAAAAGTTTGTAACGCCAAGAACAATCTTGTAATTCTCGCATTACTGTCCTTATTTTCAGACATCCACTTCAGAGGGGCATGGTCAGTGATCAATTTGAACTTTCTTCCGACCAAGTAGTACCTGAGAGCCTCTAACGCCCACTTTATGGCCAACGCCTCCTTCTCCACTGTGGCATAGTTTCTCTCATGTACATTCAACTTTCTGCTAAGATAGAAAATAGGGTGTTCCTCACCCTCCTTGTTCTGGGACAGGACCGCTCATATACCTACTTCTGATGCATCGGTTTGTACTATGAATTCCCTTTCAAAATTACGAGTCATT
Source organism: Taudactylus pleione (assembly GCA_031769625.1). NCBI lineage: Eukaryota > Metazoa > Chordata > Amphibia > Anura > Myobatrachidae > Taudactylus > Taudactylus pleione. Next base: position 16,168,198 of record JAUIMM010000012.1, on the reverse strand, counting down.
AGGACTGGTTGGGAACACAACGCTACTTTCAACTCCTGAAAAGCTTTCTCTGCCTCAGGACTCCATTCTACCATGACTTTTTGTTTGCCTTTGGTCAGGTCAGTCAGTGGGACTGCCATGGTGGAAAAGTTGGGTATAAACCTCCTGTAGTACCCCGTAATTCCCAAGAAGGCTCTCACCTGCTTCTTATTCAGAGGCCGTGGCCAGTTTTGTATGGCATCAACTTTATTGAGCTGAGGCTTTATCAGGCCTCTGCCAATGGTGTATCCCAGATATTTTACTTCCTCCATGCCTAGACAACACTTTTTTGGGTTGGCTGTCAAACCTGCCTTATAGAAGGAGTCCAACACTGCTTGTACCCTGGGTAAGTGAGACTGCCAATCAGGACTATGAACGACCGCGTCATCCAGATAAGCAGCCGCATACCATCTATGGGGCCTTAGAATCCTGTCCATCATTCTTTGGAAGGTAGCAGGTGCCCCATGTAGCGCGAAGGGCAACATCTTGTACTGAAACAAGCCCTCTGGTGCTGAAAAAGCTGTCTTTTGTTTGGCGCTCTCGGTTAACGGTACTTGCCAATACCCTTTGGTTAGGTCAAGAGTGGTTAAATACCTTGCCGTCCCTAGTCTCTCAATCAGTTCATCCACTCTTGGCATCGGGTAGGCATCGAATTTTGAAACACTGTTCAACTTTCGGAAGTCATTGCAGAAACGCACACTCCCGACGGGCTTTGGAATTAACACAATGGGACTTGACCATTCACTATGTGATTCTTCAATAACCCCTAACTCTAGCATATTTTTAATTTCTTTTGACACCGATTCTCTTTGTGCTTCTGGTAACCTATAGGGCTTTAGATTAACTTTAACCCCTGGGTCAGTGATTATGTCATGTTTAATGACCGAGGTTTTCCCAGGTACGTCAGAGAACAGCACCCTATTTCTAATCAGAAACTCCTTGACCTCTTGTTGTTGAATTGCCGACAGGGCTTTTGCCACTGTCACTTCGGGAACTAAGGGCCCTGGACTTACTGGAGGGTCTCGGACGGCTGACAGTACCGTTCTATCTTTCCAGGGCTTTAACAGATTTATATGGTATATCTGTTCCGGCTTTCTTTTCCCCGGCTGCTAAACTTTGTAATTGACCTGCCCCACTCTTTCTAAGATTTCAAGGGGCCCTTGCCATTTAGCCAAAAGTTTATTTTCCACAGTGGGAACCAATACTAACACTCTGTCCCCAGGAGCAAAGCTGCGTAACCGAGCATTGCGGTTGTATACCCTCTGCTGTGCCTGTTGAGCCTGTTCCAGGTGCTCTCTCACTATCGGCACTACCGCAGCAATTCTCTCCTGCATTTGAGAAACATACTCAATCACCGTTTTGTAAGGACTAGACTGCCCCTCCCATGTCTCTTTGGCAATGTCTAGTAACCCCCTTGGGTGTCTCCCATACAACAAGTCGAAGGGTGAAAACCCGGTGGAGGACTGGGAAACTTCTCTTATGGCCAACAATAAATACGGCAATAAGTAGTCCCAATCCCTACCATCCTTGTCGACCACTTTCCTAAGCATGTGTTTTAACGTCTTGTTAAACCTCTCGACCAGCCCATCGGTTTGGGGGTGATAAACCGAAGTTCTTAACTGTTCGATTTTGAACAGGCGGCATAACTCTTTCATGACTTTGGACATAAACGGTGTACCCTGGTCAGTTAGTATCTCCTTAGGTATACCCAGCCTGCTAAAGACATGAACTAGCTCTCTGGCAATGGTCTTGGTTGACGTATTGCGCAACGGGATCGCTTCCGGGTACCTGGTAGCGTAATCCATTATGACCAGAATATACTGGTGTCCCCTGGCAGACTTCATTAAGGGTCCGACCAAATCCATCGCTATTCTTTCAAACGGCACCTCTATGATAGGCAATGGAACTAGTGGACCCTTAAAATGTGGCCTGGGAGCATGATACTGACACTCAGGGCAGGATGCGCAAAAGTCAGATACCTCTTTATGAAGCCCGGGCCAGAAAAACCTCTGCATTATTCGCTCAGTGGTTTTATCTACCCCTAGATGGCCTGCCGTTATATGACCATGGGCCATATCCAACACTGTTCTTCTGTAGGCTTTGGGAACTATTAGTTGTTCCACAACATCTTCCCCCTTCTTAGTCACCTGATATAACAAATCCTGCCACATTGCCATGTGGGGATAGGACAAAGGACTATCAGGGTCTACGGGTTTACCATCAACTACCTTTACATTCTCCCTGGCTTTTACCAAAGTAGGGTCATTCAACTGCTCCACGGCAAAGACGTCTCTTCTGACCTCTAAATCAGGCAGACGATCACCTGGCCCAACAACACTTCCCACCTCAATGGGAGGCACATCAGTTGGCGGGCCACCGTCATGCTCCGCATTCTCTAGTTCGCCAATCATAGTAGAAAAAGGGAATAACTCTGACTCAGAAGAAACTCCCTCCTCCACTACATCGACAACCTTCTCAAATGGATCGGGGTTGTTCACCTCTGGAACAAAACGGCTTTCCCACAACTTCCAGAAGTGAGCAAAGTCTCTCCCCAATATTGCATCGTACATCAGACCATGTACCAAACCTACAGAAACTATAGCAGAACCACATGGTGTCTCGATGTTCACCTCGGCAGTAACATAATATCGAGTATCCCCATGTATGCAGGTCACACCAACAGTTTTCCCTGTATGCCTCAAGGGGTTCACCAGCTCAGCTTTTATAAGTGTCACCAAGCTACCAGAGTCTAACAGTGCCTCTACTCGGTTGCCATCTACAGTGAGTACACACATGTGCTTATCAGTCTCAGCCTGCCGGTCAGCCGTACAGCTATCTGTGCAAAGAAAGACCCCCTGCGGTAGACATGAGCAGTATCACATTGCATAGGTTCAGTTGTAAGTGCACAATTAGCGGCAATATGGCCGAAGCCACCACATCGGAAACACTGAGTCATATTAATGTCTAGTCGTTTACGGGGCAAGAACCTTCCTGGCCTGGCAGGCCTGTCTCCAGGTTCTACACCCTCAGTCTTAGGTACATTCCACCGCCCAGCACCCTTCTCCCCTGGAACAGTCTTACCAGTGTCTGTGGGAGTTCGCCGGTGCGCCATCGGGGCTCGGTGGGGCATACTCATCAGCTCCTCAGCCACCACATACCTCTCCACCAGCTCGACCAACTGGTCCGTGGACTTAGGGTCTGCATGGCTCACCCACTTGCGCAGAGTCACAGGTAATGATCGCAGGTACCGGTCCATCACGACCCTTTCCACGATCTGTGGTCTCGTCAGCGTCTCGGGCTGTAGCCATTTTGAGGACAGATGGACGAGGTCATGCATCTGTGAACATGGAGGCTTGTCCCTATGGAACTCCCAGTGGTGGACCCGTTGGGCACGAACAAAGGTGGTGACTCCCAAGTGAGTTAGGATCTCCTGTTTTAGTTTTTTATAGTCCTTGGCATCAGCCAGGCATAAGTCAAAATAGGCCTTTTGTGGCTCCCCAGACAAAAAAGGTGCCACCAGACATGCCCACTGCTCCTTGGGCCAACTCTCCCTTTCGGCCGTTCTTTCAAATGCGGTGAGATAGGCCTCCACATCATCGCCCGAAGTCATCTTCTGGAGGAAGTGACTGGCTCGTACGGAGTGAGTGGTGGTGGGAGGACCAGTACCAACATCTCTGGGCCGGGCGATCAGGTGCTGTACCCAGGGCTGCCATTAGAAATTATGGGGCCCGGGACTGACAAAGTAGGCAAGGCCCCCCCCCCAGGAATGGGAGGGGGGGTATGGTAGAGGTGGGCGGAGCTACACTGGGGGTGGTACACCAATTTGTTCAAAAAGCTGTAAAGCAATGTTGAGTCCTGATTTCTGGAGGGGGGGGGGAGAGGCACATGACAGGGATGGCTATCAGGACTAGGAGGGGGACATGGCAGAGGTGGCTGGCAGGACTAGGAGGGGAACATGGCAGGGGTGGCTGGCAGGACTAGGAGGGAGACATGGCAGGGGTGGCTGGACTAGTGGGGGGAGTCTGGTTGGACTGGGGGGGCAGGACAGGGAAGGCTGGCAGGACTAGGAGGGAGACAGGGCAGGCTGGCTCTGGACTAAGGGGGGAAGTACTGGGCAGGGATGAATGGCTGGAACGTAGTGGACAGGGCAGGAACGGCTGGCTGGACTGGGGGGGAGCATAGGGCTAACTCAGGGATTATGTTACAATAATGGTAGTGTACCTGTAGAATGTCTTCAGCTCCAGAGTTGCAGCCGACTGAAGAGAGAGAGCAGAGAGAGAGGGGGCCCGGGTGTGGCTCTGCCAGTAGCGCTGCATCGGCGGCGGCATTCTAATATGGTGCTGGTCATGAGCCAATCAGGAGCGGTCACTCCTGATTGGTTGTCGTTCTGAGTGCTCTGGATAGCTCGTGGCTGTGCACCATACATGCCGCCGGTGATGTATAGCAATTGTACCTGGCATCCGGCGCAACACCGCTGCGTCCGGGCCCCCCTCTCTTTCAGCTCTCTCCGGGCCCGGGACTCAAGGCCCGGCAGTCCCCCCCTAATGGCGGCCCTGGCTGTACCACCTCTTTTATGGCCTGGCTGTTTTCCGCTAAGGCCCGGCGGGTTTCCTTGATGGCAACCTGTTGTTGCCCCTGGGCTGTCTCCAAGGCTGACAGTTGCACCCTGGTGGATTCCTGCAGAGCCCTGGTAGATTCCTGCTGAGCTCTGGTAGATTCCTGCTGAGCTGCTGTAGCTTGGAGCAGGGCTTTAATAATGTCCTCCATTTTTTCCTGGGGTGTAGGTTGGAAGCTGAACCTTGCCTCTCTGGGCATGGGCTGACGCCTCCTCTATGGGACTCCAAGGACACAGCGTTATTTCCACACTCACAAATTGGGTGTCTGTCCCTTTAATTTTTAAACTGAAAGTTTTCCTCTTGCTGCAACTTCAGTGTGTGTGGGTGCCCGCATTCTCCACCATATTGTGACACAGTTAGGTTAGGGGGTCCCTCTCCTGGGTAGAGGACTCCTTCCTTAAACACACACACAGCAGCAGGGAAGCAGCACACCAGTCTGGATGCAAGTACAAGCTGGTCGGCGCCAGTCTTTATTGTACAATGACAGAAATATAAAGAAAACATAAATATAAATCCTAGCCCTGTTGGGGCACTAACTTCACAGGTACTTCCCTCACTACCAGAACCTGGCAGGGCCTAATGCCCTCGCCAGCAACAAAGCACAGCACAGTACTCACAGATAGGTTTTTCAAGTGTCTCTGAGAAAACTCCCTGCCTGCTCTCCCAGGTGAGACAATCAGCCCTAAACAAACTAGGCTTATATTGGCCACTCTCAGGTGGAAAACTAACAAGCCTGTTACCAGGCTGCGAGAACCAAAACCTGGAGTGGCCGTGGGTGGAGCCCTCCCTCTCCTCTCACCCACAACCCCCAGGTCCCAAACCGGCTTTTCAAAAAGACGAAACTCAAGCCTGCTACACTGCAGACTTTCTCCTGGGGGTTTAAAACACAAAAGACAGGAATCTGGGACAATGTACCTGCCACAGACTACTTTACCAGTGATCCTATCACAATATATATATATAAGAAAAGCATTTATATACTGTATGCTCTTTAAAAAAATAATAATATATATATATATATGTATATTTACAGTATATAGGATTATAGATGTACAATCCCTAGGTCTTAAGGACACAGCTCTTTCTTGGTTCTCTTCCTACCTATCTGATTGCTCTTTTACTATGGCCTGCATGAAGCCCTCTGTGTCATTGGTGGACAGTGGGGGACGTTGGTGGACAGTGGGGGATGTTGGTGAACAGTGGGGGACGTTGGTGGATAGTGGGGGACATTGGTGAACAGTAGGGGACATTGGTGGTCAGTGGGGCCCTGTTTGTTTTACTGTACTTACCTTATTTTTGATGATATGCTGCTCCGTCCCTGCTGATCCGTCTGCACAGCTCCGCACCTCGCAGGGAATGAGATAAAATGGAGGATAGGGAGTGTCTAGGGAGTGGCTACGGAGCTTCTGGTCGTTATTCAATCCGGTCATGAATACGCTAACGATCGTTGAACGATGTGCACGATAACGATTACGATATTGGCAAATTGACCTGCAAAACAGGATGACGCTATATGCCAAAAATGACCAGTGGGAACGCGCATCGCTGGTCGTTTTCGACATTTCACTGCATGATTGAAAGTTTACGATGTCGTAATCGTTCAATCTCTCATTTTAATCTCCTAGTGGATGCGCGCCTTTAGTCTGCAAATTTCTAACGCAAACTTTCTTAAGAAAACACAATTTCATTTCTGTAAAATTTTTTCTTTTGCTTTACTATTTATTTTGTAATTTGTGACCATATTTCAACCCGCTTTTTATGTACTCTGTGATTTATACAACACCCATAAACATTTGGTAATGAATGCAAATGAAGTTACAAAGTAAACACTGAATATATTTCAACCATGTACTGCTCGTCTTCTACAGTATTGTGGAATATGTTGATGCTGTATAAATTATGGAAACTATTAATAAATGAAGCATGCCATTTTTGCTGCATTAAGTTTGACCTAGTGGAGAGTTCAATGTAAAAATAAAAGGGCATATTGTATGATCATTATAAGCAAGTCAGATGTGCCTTCACCTCAAAATAACATTTTACAATAGCACATGCACTGCATATGTAATCTCTCATACTGCAGGTTAAGCAATTCCCCTCATGTTGTGCTATGTTAATCAACCTTGTTGCACATTACACAGAAAAATAACTCCAGTTTACTGGTAACTGCAAGAGGTCAGGCATCAGTTAATGAGGAATACGAGATGATACTGTACATTCCCAAGGTCACAGGTCAAACAAGCTTGCATATAATTGAAAATGAGACTGTCATGTGCAATTCATATTGGCCATGAAGGACATACAGTCTAGACTAGAATTGCCACATTAATATATTAAAGTGTACCTATTTCATACACACAGGGCCTGATTCAGAGCCGGACGCTATTTGCGGACAGTCGTTCCAAAAAAGGGACCGGTTATTTAAATTGAGCCCTCGCTCTTTGTGGTTTGTTGACGCCTCTATGTCTGAGTGAGCGAACGAAAAATGCGTTCGCTATATTGTAAAGACGCCCTTTTGCCTATTTATTAGATTAATCGGGTACATCGAAAGGCATCTGAACTGCTCGCAGTGCTTGTGGTAGGTTTTTCTGACCGCTATCACTGCGAGCAGTTCAGACTAAAAGACAACCAAGTGACGTGGTCGATGACGCTCCTTTACTAATTATGCACTCCGATTAAATGCCCTTTTGACAGTTAGGCATGCCTGCGTTCGGATCTCCACTCCCCTGTTTTCAAGAACCTTCCCGTTACCACCCACAAACGATACATTTTGTCAATCAAATTAGCAGCCCCTCGCTGTTTTTGCGACCGCACGATTTCCGACCGCAATGACTGGTTTGCGCATGCGCATTACGACCCATACGCATGTGCAGTGGTGCGAACATTGCAGAAAGCGAACGAACAGCCGCTTACGAGCGGCTCTGAATCAGGCCCACAGTGTGCCTCATTTATGAAGCATCCTTGATGCATGTCGCTTTCGTTAAGTGAAACTGAGCGAATATAGTGTACCAGTGTACTTGGTTATGCATTTTTACCCTCCGATCTTGGAGGACCCCCTTTGCAAACTACAAGAGCACCTATGTGTATGGAGAGGTGTCCATATATTGGATGAGGTGCCATCTGCAAACGTTTCCAGTCGTCTCATAAAATGCTACTCTGTTTAACCTCAATTGTGGCTTATCTTAATTATGAAATTGATTTTACATTGGGACTGTCTTTTTGAAGATTGTTTTTTTACATGTGAATGGTGCAAAATATGGCCTATTAAATCTTTGCCAGCTCAGAGCTGGTGCTGTTCAAGTATTTGTGCTTAGTGAAAATGCCTGTACACCCATCTGCAAACCAAGGAACACCACTAGATGTGCTCTTTATACCTCTGCAAAACTGGGAGCACTAGAGCACCTACTTCACTATGAAAGCTCTCTCCACCAACTTCCTGCACAGATGCCACCATCTTTCCCCGCCTAAAACTATTATTGTTATTGATTTTATGTAAGACACCACAGAGAGAATTACATTTGAGATGTATGAGGCAGTGGTGTTTGTAGGTGAGGGTAACTCATTTGGATTATGTAGGATATGGGTAGTCAGTGTAGTATAAATACTAAGGGGCATATCCAATTAGCCGCAGGGTTTCACCCGTGGCTAATTTCCGGGCTAAAGTCCCGCGAAGCGGGGATTAGCTGTTCAATACAATAGCTTTTTCCCCACGTCAAAAAACCAGGACTTCCACGTGAGAACACACTGATTCCGCGAGAACTGCATAATCAGTGTGTTATTCACGCTCGCATGAAGCCGAATAGGGCAGCCTCACACAGATTTTACCTCGCACCTACATGAGGTGCGAGGTAATGCCTGACAGCGGGGACTCGCGCGCGGGGTCTCGGGGACACCCGCGCGTGGAGTCCCCGCTAATTGAATCCTGACCTGCGCGATAATTAGCCGTGGGGCTAATTGGATATGCCCCTAAGTATCCCTATTCACCGCCTTTTAAAGCTGAAGGATTTATGCAGGAATAGATGGAGCCTCAGCACATAGTGAACTTTTTGAGTGGATGGCATATGGGTTGATCGTGGACAGGAATTGTTTTGTCCAGATTTTGAGCAGTTGAATGTTGGAAGGTATAGTGTAAGGATTTATAGAGTAATCCTAGAGATGTGGCACTGCTAGAGAAGGATATATGCAGTTTTTGGATCCTGAAATACCCAGGATTATAGGTGGAAGTCAATTAGCTGTTGGATTTACCACAGAGTTTTAGCTCCTTGGTTAAGTGCCCAGAGGTTTTCATTTACTGTCTATGGTAAGCCCGTGAGTAGCCCCAACTAGGATTTCTGCTGAGGTGCAAACAGAAATTCGTGTTAACTAGTGCTTCTGGAGCTAGTCCCAGTGTTAATGTGGACCGTAAATGCATAGTTCCGGGCACTTAACTCGGGAGCTAAAACTCCGCAAGTCCCACAGCTAATTGATTCCCCCTATACACTTTAAATCCTGGGTATTACTGGATTCCATAAGTCAGTCTGAGACTCTAAGAAATTCACTAACCAATGATGACTGCCTCTCTCTGACCAGGCCCACAGCATGTCACTTGCTAATGATGGGCAGGGTGACAGGAGGTGACATGATGCAAGGTGTGGAAATATCTGTTCCACTAACACTGTAATACTGGTTGCCAGTATTACAATGACTCTGCCAGTTTATCCCTGATAGCGTACAAAGGCTGGCAAGAGACCCTAGCTAGAGGCTTATATATTAATAAATGCATTTGAAATTCGAGCTGGGTGCGATATTAGCACACATGATCGCATTGCAGGATGCGATCATAGCACCCGAATGTAACATATTGCAACCGCAGGGACAGGAGCTCCAAAAGGAGCCTGTACCTGCTATGTGCTGGGTGTGGTGTCCGGGTCAGCGGTCTCTTCACTCATGCTGGGACTCCTGAGCATGTGTTGTTTACAGGCCACACATGAGCAGTGGCCATTGCCAGGGTATGGCTCCTATGGACCCTCCATATTCCATTCAGGGGATATATTAAATATTTGTGGGTGTCACCCAAAAATGGGCGTTTTCGGGGAATAAGCCTCAAATATTTAATGATAAATGGGCCCTCTAATGTACTGTGGCAAAAGCAACAACCAATGTCCAAGTAACAATAAACAAATAGGGAGTTGAGTGAGAGAAGTCAGAGAATATACAAGAAGAAGCACAAACTAAATCCAAGCAGCACAGAGCAGCAGTATGGAGCTTGGCCCGCACAGTCCTGTATTTTGACCTGCAAATATCTACAACTGAAGGCACACAATGCCTTACCACTCGGGTCCAGACTGAAATAACAGCTATGCATGTTTAATCAGAATCCCGGAATAAGTCATCCTGAAATCCTGTTGTTTCAAAATGAGCCCAGGATTGGAATGCATAGAGTAACATCAGTGCCGTAGCCATTTTAGGTTACATTGAAGCAGGCAGAGATTGGTGAGAGGAATGCCAGAGGAGAAGATTGCAGCGGCTGGAGATAATGAGAGAATAGATAAAAGTTTTGCTTTGCACTTTTTAGGTAACAAAATGGTGCATTCTAGACAGGACTGCAAGAGAGACTAGATGTGAGGAGAAAATTACCTTAAATGGAAACAACAAAATAATGTTCTTGAGGATTTTACCTTTTACTTCACTATTAGTGACATCACTAAGGTATGTAACACTTTCAGCAATATTAAAAAGGAATATTAGTCATAGATACTTGTAATGTACTTGTCCGGATTGGCCGTTACCTACAGCGGGAAGATTCCCGGTGGGTTGATTGGTGTGTGGGGCCGCTTGTCACCTGTGGCCCCTCCCCCCTGGTCTCTGCTTTCTTTCATGACAGGCAGCTGTCACAGCTAATAGTGCAGTCCGCTGCTGGTATCACAGGAAGAGGAGAGACTCCAAGTCCCTCCAAGCTGACACAGAGCTACGCCCACCACAAACACCGGTCGGTGACGTCACATACCTCGGAGGCAGAACAGGTCAGTGTCCGGGACTGGCATCAAAGGTAAGGTCACATCTTCCCAATACACTCACTGGGGGCACATCCATAGGGGGGAGGAAGCAGTGTGTCAGAGTTCAGCTGGGGATCGGCCGTCCCTTACCGTCCTGCCGGTTTCCTCTGACTTCCTGGGCAGTCGGGCGGCTGGTGCGGCGATGTGGGAGGTGCTGAGCATTCTCCCTGATGCTGGTGTGTCAGCGGCCTAGTGCGCGGGGATCGGAGTCTCCGTCAAGGGCGCCACCATGACACTTCCTTCTCTGACTAGCCTTCCTTACCTGACAGTCTGGCCGGTCAGCTGATGCTGTGGACCAATCAGTGGGCTTCCAGGGGTATACGTCCGGCTACTGTGTATCAGGTAGTTGCCTGAACAACCATTGTCGCTGCTAGTGTTACTAGTGGTCTCTCGTTCCAGGTTCCCTTGCTTCCAGTGATCTATCCCTGTGTGCAGCTATATCGTCCATCTCACCAGTGCTTTACCACCTCATCCTGTGTGCAGCTATATCGTCTATCTCACCAAGTGCTTTACCACCTCAGCCTGTGCGCAGCTATATCGTCTCTCTCACCAAGGGCTCTATTTACTACAATCCGCATATTGAATGTGGATTGTAGTGTGATATTACCGAGTGAATTCGCATTGCGAATTCAGGCAATATCACAGGGATTTACTACAAATCCCTTGCAGGGACAGAGCTTGTGATAAAGCTCTGTCCCTGCGGATCCCATCCGCACTCTAGTCGTGGTATTTTCGGAAAAAATACCGTGACTAAGAGCCCGCGCATGCGCCGACCCACCGCCGCTGCTACCCCCACCGACGCTAAGCCCCGCCCCCCGCAATCGCGGACCCCCGCGACCCCCCCTCGACCCCCCCTCCCTTCATTACACTTACCTGCATCCTCCTGGCCTCCGGGCTTCCCGATCAGGTGATCTCGCATACTGCACTGGGACCCGATCACCTGATGACCGGGCCGCAGTGCACTATGGGAGACCAGCTGACCAGAGAGGAGCCATCACCGGAGGCCCGATCACCGGTCCCTGGATTAAGGTAAGGAAAAAAAAATGTTTCAATTTTTTTTTTCTTTTTTTTTACAGCAATCAGCTTGCGGTCTGTTTAGACCACATAGCTGATTACTGGTACCGGCTCCCGCCTCTGCTCTCCCCGTTAGAGCAGAGTGGGAGCCCAGTAACCGGGGGAGACCCTGGATAACGCCACCTGCAGGTGGCGTTATTATCACAGTGCTTCCCCCGGTATTTTTTTACAATTTATTTTTAGTAACTCTGGTCGGATCACATTTCCCATTACAATTATGGGAAATGCGATCTGCTTTACTAAAAATAAGTGATACTAGGGGTTGGAGTAGAATTTTACTAATTCTACTCCAATTGCCCTGTAATAACTACAGGTGAAACTAAAATAATGTGAAAAGGGTGTGAAAACACCCTTTTTCACTTTATTTTAGTAAAAAATATGTTAATAAATAGAGCCCCAAGTGCTTTACCACCTCAGCCTGTGTGCAGCTATATCGTCCATCTCACCAGTGCTTTACCACCTCAGCTTGTGTGCAGTTATATCGTTCAACTCATAAGTGCGTTAAAAAAAGTGTCCGGCAACTTGTAGGACATTTCTTGAAAGACTGACAGGCTGCCTGCAGAGCTGAACTACACTGGTTGCTAGGGGGAGACTGATTTCTGTTGGGGGGGAGGGGGCTTATTCTGTTCTAGGGGGAGATTATCTATCTGAGGGGGAGGGGGTTATTTAGTGCTCAGGGGAGATGATAAACTATCTGGGGAAGGGGATATTATGCGCTAGGCCAGCAGGATGGTGCTGGGGAGACGCAGGAGGATGGTGCTGGAGAAACACAGGATGATGGCATTGGGAAGACACGGAAGGATGGTGCTGGAGAAGCGCAGGATGATGGCATTGCAGAGACGTAGGGGGATAGCACTGGAAAGAAGCAGGGGGATAGCTCTGGAGAGACACATAAGGGGAGATGGGCTGGGGACACACCAAGGTGATGGTGCTGGAGACACACAAATAGGGCGGTAGGACCGCTGGTTGTATTGGAAGAAAAGACTGGGGGACAGTAATTTTCAGTAAGACAACAATTCTAATTAAACCATATTACTGATGCAAATGGTACCAAATGAGCAAATATATTTTATTAATATAAAATTGTTTGATATGGGAAACCCACATTTTGTCCTCCCCAAAAAATTCTGTTACTATGTATTAACTGGTTGAACCTCTGTTGCATGATGATGACATTGGCTTTACTGCTAGACAAACAGACGGCTTCCAGACCATGTGATTTTCTGCATGAATAGTGAATACCGACTCAAGACACTACCTGTCCAGGGAGGATCAATTTCTTCAGAGATTCCCCATTGCAGAGAAATCATATAGGTAAGAAAATACTCATTCACATGCTTGCTGTGCTTATTCACTGAAGAGAGGGACTGTGGGCATGCACCCAGCATGATGAAAATGGGGGTTGTGGCTTGCAGGCCTGGTATTTCACATTAGACCATACCCCTTGCCATGCCCTTTTTTCAGGCGCGCGCCTACGCTGCACACACATAGGCCCACTCTCATACTTTTCTTAGGGCCACTTTAAATTCCCAATCCGCCCCTGAATGTACTTCAGTCATTAATAGGGTCGTGAGAGCTCTGGCTATTTACTTTCCATTATAGCTTCATGTAGCAAAATGACTGTCTCATTTCTGTCTGCAATTTACCTAAGCAACAGCATTAGTTTTTGGTGAATTGATAAACTTAATTTGTTTAGTCCTCAAAAGGCTTCCTCTACTATATGGAAGAGTCAGCTTCTTGTATACATAAAAAACATCAAAGTATCAGAGTCAGTAAGAAGTTGAATGAAAATGAATTGGTGTTAGGTGAGCACAGTGCTTGGAGCATATGTTATACATTTGCTGGCGTTTGGTGGAAGTCAGAGATCACTCTGCTTCGTTACTCCTCTGATTATGATGGAGTGTGTGGTGCTATCACTGAGGCTTTAGAAGGGAACTCACACAGCCTAGAATATGGAGTGACCTCTTCTCTTGGTAGATTTGGTCAAATAAGACTTCACATGAGTAGTCATGGGAGACAAGAACGCGTATATGCTGAATAGTATATACCTAATATACCACTGATTACTATTTAATTTTAAACATGGGGGGAAGGGGGGGGGGGTTACAACTTTACAACCAATTCCTGAAGCTGGGCATAGTCTTTCCTCAGAACCACTTACTCATAAACAGTAAGATCCTGTTAACATGCCAGCTCCCTCTTGCATTTGGTGATAACAGACAGCTAGTAATATGCTGGTTTCCTCATTGAGAGATTGTTGTAGTCAAAACTTTTCCGCTAGATGTTGTGCTCATGATGAGATATCGTGAGCAATTTCCCCGGCAGCTCCCTGGCACTCCAGGACACGATGTGCAGCAAAAGCTTCACGATGCGTCACAAGATCTATCGCGCACGATCTAAAGATTTGCCGATCTTTAGATCGTGAAGGATAGCAGACAGGCGTTTGCATGGATCAGGGATATCCGTGATGCATGCATCTGTCTGTAAAAAAATAAACATAGATGGGTCAGCGAGATCCGTCTGTGCTGCGGTGTTTAAAATTTTTTTTTAGGACAATTAGTGGGACTTGCTCTGGGACCCCCCCCCCCCCCCCCCCCGAGGACTAATTAGGCAATTGGAAATGTCCAATTGGCTTAATTAGCGATGTCATCTGCATTCAACATCAGGAGCCGGGTCTTCTGCAGCAGGGTGTGAGTATGTGAGTGTTTGTAAGTGTGCATGAGTGCGTGAGTGTCCCCCCCTGTGTGAGTATTCCACTCTGTAACGGGCACTGGCAGAACTACATCTCCCAGCATGCCATGCACCATCCAGCAGAAACTGAGACTCCTTGCAGCCTCCTCCCCAATGACCAGATGAAGTGGACAGGTGAGTATCATTTTATTTGTTTTTTACCTTCCACAGAGTCTTCAGAGCTGACCACTTTTTTAAATTGGATACCGCGGATATCGGGAGCACACATACCCACAGTAATCCTAAATTGGGCATGAAAGGCGCAAGGTTTTTTACCTCCCTAACCTCGCGCCCATTTGAATCACCCCCATTTATATCAAGTTGCTGCTGTCTTTTTGAATTTGTTTCCATTTGTACTACTGCAGACAAGAAAATCCTTATTTGATTTATAAAACTGTAAGCAATTGATTTGGGGATATCTCAATATCATTACATTTAATATAGGAATTGTGACTTTATTAATAACACTGTAAAGTCATTGGTCTGTCTTTGGTACACTGTATGCTTTAGGGATTACTTGTATGAAAAAGGGAAAGCGCAGTCTCTTTATCCTGGTAAATAATAGATGAAACAGCTACACACTTTCACTGCCACAAGAGTACTCACAGGTGTATTGGGAAGCAGTAGCCTGGAGAGGAAATCTCCAATACAGTTTATTAGACAGTGAAATGCTCTTACAGTTCCATAATTAAAATAAGCATGTAGTGGTTTAACACTCACATATATTTATGCAAAACACAATATATTTCTGAAAGTACAGTGTCACGATCTGGCTAAGGTGATTCTCTGCCACGGAATTAGGAGACGTGGACCCAGGTTGAGGAGTGAACAGGAGGCGAGAGGCCTGGATTAGTGACTTGCTCATCCACCAGTACCGGAAGTTGACGAGACCTGACCAAAGGCGCGGAGTCTAACTTATTGGGGGGGTGTTCACCAGTGACCCCTCCAAGCGGGATTTGGTTTTAAGCTGCACCCAGTAAGCAGGTCGCGGCCCTATGGTCAGGTATCCAGCACAAGTGGGAAAATGGAAGAACACTATCACAGGGAAAGCACACTAAAAGATATTGGAGGTTTGTACTGAAGTGGTGTATTGAGTACACACTTAGTGGTTCCAGTGACAATTCTGGCACAGGAGATTAGCACTAGGATAACGTACTGAGGGCCTGATTCAGCTTTGGAAATACAGTGAGACTTAGCGCTTAACTGATCATCTTGGTGAAACCATGCTGCACTGCAGGTGGGGCACATTTAAAATGTGCAGGTAGATTCAGATTTGGGAGGGAGGTGTCCAAACTGACATCTAAATTGTAAAGTAATAATAAAGCAGTGCAGTATTTGTGGACTACAAGCAAAAGCAGCCAGTATTTACCCCAAATGCAATTTTTTTTTAATGTATTTACACCCCTTGCATTGCAATATGGTTTGTCCAGGTTCACAGTTAAGTGATAATTCTCACTCTATTCCAAATGCTGAATCAGGCGCTGAGTACACACTCGATGGCTTCAGATGCAGAGCTGGCACTGGAGAATGATATTAGTAGATGGTACTTGGATAATGTACTAAGGGCCTGATTCAGACCCACTCGCAAGCGGCTGTCCGCTCGCAAGTGGGTCGATGTTGTGCACTGCGCATGCGCACGACGGCGGGAGCTCCGTCGTGCGCATGCGCCAGACGCGACGAGCGAAGGTCTTTCCTTCGCTCGTTGTGTCTGATCAAAGGGGGCGTGCTGTCGATGTTGATTGACAGCACGCCCCCTTTGGTGGGCGTGCCGGGGGCGTGCCTCCCTGACGGGGGCGTTCCCAAGGGAACGCCTACCGTCAGAAGCCGGCCCACTGACATCACTAGTGATGTCAGTGGGAGTGATTTTGGCTCTGATAGAGCCTAAATCACTCCGGGCCTTGCGGTTGAAAAACTCAACCGCAGGCTCCGGCTCGCAGTGGCGATGGTCAAGACCATCGCGGCCATCAAACTGCACACTCGTATAGGCTGTGGGTGGTGACCCACAGCTATACGAGCGTCCAGGAGGACGCTCCATAATTAAGGAGGGCGGCCCTCATTCAGAGCGTGCGCTCTGCTCAGAGCATACGGCTCTGAATGAGGGCCAAAGTACGCACACTGTGGCTTCAGACACAGCACTGACACAGGAAACTGATATAACGAGATGGTCCTAAGTAAACGCGCTGAGGTTTCAGCCGCGGAGTTAGCACAGGAGATGACTCTAACAGATTGTACAAGATATTCTGAGTACACACACTGTGGAAAACACTAGGGACAAGTCACTAGACGAAACCTGGAACCTGGAACGCTGCAACAGCAAGTTAACACTGGAAGTAACGACTTTGTACAGGCAACTTCCTGTTGTCCAGAGCCCGGTATATACCCTAAGGTAGCAGTCCATTGGAGGACACTGTCAGCTGAAAGCAACCAATGCTACCATTGAGTAAAGGGTTAGTCAGGTGAAAACAGACTGTTATGGCTGCGTCCATGATGGTAACCGCAGAAACCACATCACGGAGCGAGCACACGGATGTCCTAGCAGACCCCAGGTATAATCCTCAGCATGTCACTCGCCGCCGCACTTGTCATCTGACCGCTCTAGAGATCAGGGGAAGCCAGCGCTGAGGTGAGTAACGGCCGATCCTAGGCTGCAACCTGACATACAGAAAATGAAGAACACACTATGGGGGCAAATCAATTAAAAGCGATGCAAATTTTGGGTAAAAAAAAAAAACATTGAAAATGGTTTTGTATTGGGTCTGATTTTTTTGGGGATGGTATGGATGTGTGAAGTATTTTAAACATCGCACGCGGTCGCAGCAGCTTTTTTACGGTTTTTAAAATTGCGTTTGTATGACACGAAAATATACTTGCACCCATTTAACGGGGAAGCAATCGGGAAGCCGACTGCCTATATACCGCCTATAGACGCCCGCATTTCCCCGACACCGGGAGACCGGCGCCCGGCCTCACGATCGTAGTGATGCCGGGCGCCGCGAGCGGACAGCCGCGGGGGTGGGGGGGGGGTTAGGTTTAGGATTCCCGGGGGGGACTTAGGGATAGGCACCCCCCCGGGAGGGTTAGGGTTAGGCACCCCCCCTGGGGGACTTAGGTTTAGGTAGCGGGAAAGGGGTGGGTAGGGTTAGGCACTTGGGGGGGGAAGTTAGGGTTAGGCACCCCTAAGGAGGGTTAGGGGGGTTAGGTTAGAGGATACTTACCTATCCACGATCGGGATTTCCAGCGCTGTCGGGCTTCCGCTGCATCGCACTCTGCTCCTGTCGGGCTGCCGCTGACGGGAATCGAACCGCCATGCGGCCGGCGGTATTTCATACCCATTCCCATTTAACGTACCCCCAATTTATGTGGAACAGTAATTTCCTGGGAAAAATTTTGCTTCCATCATCATTTTCAACTTTTTTTTTTTCACCCAAAATTGCGCGGTCGTTTTTCGCCAAAGTGCGCAACTTTGCACAAAATTTTTTTGAGGTCATTTATCATTAGGGAGGGTGTCCAAAGAGTTCTGAATGAAATCCCCATGAATAGCTCCGCGCACTCAGTCATGGCGCTATTCATCATCACATTTAATTGAATTGCCCCCTATATTAGCCAGGTGGTAGAATGGCAATTTTGACATGTAATCCTAACAGTTTAATAATATCATATGATAAACCAGACGGAAGATGTGTTAAAAACTTGTGAGGCTGCTACATAACAAATACAGTACTACAAAGAAATTAATACAAAAAAGCAATCCAGCAGATAATTATCAGTAGGACTGACAGTTTAAATTCCCCATGAAAGCTACACACACTGTACATGTACATTTGCACACAGGTTACCTAATTATTTGGAGTGTCATGAGTCTATTTTTCTCCTGGAAAAAATTAGGCCGATATAACATGAGACTTGGGACCCCAGGATATATAAATATGGTTTCTCAGTCAGTACAGACTCAAAAAGAGGAACTCATTTCAGTATCCGCCAGTTTGTCTTAATAATTGATTCCACTTTCTTTATTTTTGTTGCTTTAAATGAACCTTGTGTTGCTTGTGTAACATGTGTAACCAGGTTATCTTTGATAATGCAGTTTTGGTCCTATGGGAAGATGGTGGTCATCTTAAAAGCTACTGGCTTTGTTTTTGTCTCTAAATCCCAGTAATCGACAATTATCCTAGCTCTCTGCTCCTGCTGCATTCCTGCCACATTATCCTTTAATTAGAAATTCATACAATTGATTCAAATCCAATAATGGGTTTTAAAAGGCTTACTGCTGTGCAAAGGGGGCTGCTGAGGAGGTGTTGAGATTATCCATTTCCTGCTGGGACACTATGCTCTATAGTGACTGTTGTTGCTAATGCTAGCTGGACTCGAAAACATAAACCGTGGCAAACAGAAGTAGACCCTAAATCTCCTACCTCCCATTTGTTAATTCATATACAAGTATGTTTAGATGTGTCTAATAATTTACTTGATATATATTGGATTTCATGTAAAAAGTAAAGTGTACTTGTCACTTGCACAAAATTTTCAGTGGCAACTTTTGTACACAATTGGTAAATTTAGCAACTGGTTCAGAGAACTGACAGGCTGCAGAAAAACAGTACTGCATACAAAATGGCTGACTATCACTTCAATCTTTTTTTTAAGTAAAGGGGTATATTTTCCCTTACTGCACTGTTGTTTGGTAGATCTACATATCCAACTGTGTTTTACCTTCACTGATAGTTTTACATCGCATCAAAGGATGTTTTCAGTGAGTCATAGGGCACAAGTGAGATCACTTCTACTGTAAGGATGACATCACTGCTCATAATATAGAAGTATATATTTACACATATTCATGTAACTTGTATAATGCCTAATTTGCATGATTTACTGAATGCGGACACTCTATATAATTTTCCACAGACAGCACATGCGCTGCAGGGAACGTACGCATGTTTGTGCAGCCGAGTCTGACTTATCTCGGCTGTTTCTCTCCACCTGTGAAATGTGGCCAGTTGTTAGTTATATTCTGAGTCATGTGTATGCTGAGGGGACGCCTATTTCAGTTGTGTCTCTTGTGCCTAGCAAGCAATAGATCACTACTGGCCAAAAGTTTTAGAACACTCAAATTTTTCCAGTTTTTATTGAAAAGTAATTCAAGTCTAGTGAATAACCTGAAATGGTAAAGTAAGTGGTAAACTGCTGAAAGTTATTTAAAAAAAAAAGTTTAGGTTAGCCCAGAGGTTCCAAAACGCAGTTCTCAAGACACCCCAACAGTTCAGGTTCTAGCGATATCCATTATTGAGTACAGGTGGTTAAATTACTGAGATACTAATTATACTAATTAAGTCACATGTGGTCAAGCATGGATATCCTTAAAACCTGGATTGTTATGGTGCTTTTTTCCCGAGATTTGGAACCTCTGAGTTAGCAACAACTGAAAAAATAATGTACATTTTATTATTTTATTTTTTTTAAAAGACCTTTTTCAGGGAACAAGTAATGGGTTTAGAACAGGTGTTCTGGTCCATGAAGCACCACCAGTGGGCTACTGAAGACTGGAAGAAAATTTTAAGTCTTTGGTTCATTACACAGGATTTTTATACGCCATTGAGTAGGCAAACAATCGTTCCTCAGTAGGTGGTTTATTTAATAAGCAGCAGCTTTTAGAAACCATAACTTGGCGTGTTTAAGTTCAAAACTTAAAAGGGCAATGCTTTAATCGCAAAACACCCCATTGCTCTCTTAAACTTTTGGCTTAAACACGCCAGCAGCAGCAGCTTTTACAGCCACAAATTAGTAAATAAACCCCTTTGACACCAACTGTCAAACATGGAGGAGGAAGTAGAATGGTCTGGGGCTCTTTTACTGGATACCGAGTCTGCGACTTGCACAGATTGACTGGCCCCCTGAACCAAAAGGGCTATTGCAGGATTTTGCAGCTGCTTACAATACCCACTGGTCTACTACTGGACTTTGTTGCACTGATTGTAACTGTCTTCACAAAAGTCCCTGACGTAGATCGAAGTGTCGACTTCTCTAATATGCCTTTGATGTGAGTAAATAAATGTGAACTTTGCTTTGGAAACTGGTGAGTGCTCTATGTGCTCTTTGTAAGCCACCCTGAACTATGTATTGAAGACAGCGCTTGTTGAACCGCCCGTTTTGTTTTTATTTCGAGGTTTGGAGTTGTGGTGCACTCTGGGTGTGGACTGAGCTGCAGTCTGGAGGGCGCAGGTTGCCGCTACAATTTTGTATTTTGGTATATGTATTGAAGACCCATGTGGTTCCTTAAGTGGAGCACCCCAATAGTTACTTTGATTAAGACATGAGTGCAGACACTCAAACTATTTATATATTTATACTGTCGTAAGTTCCAAAAAAACAATAGCGCCACCTGGGTGCCTTTGCAAAGAGAAACATGGTTTTTATAATGTGTGCACCCTGACAACAGGGCTCTGGGAAGCCCTGAAATGTTGATATTATGGATTTTTAATATACAGTATAATGCAATTTTTCAAACTCTGAGTGTCGTGCTGGTTTACCAATAGAGATTTTTTTTTTGTATAAATATAAACGGTCATCTACTAAAGTACTGCTTGATCTTGAAACAAAGCACTTAACAGAGTTATATATGCTAAAAATGTAATATTTATTATAATATATGTATTTGTTGATAACGTATGAAGAGTAGAGATGCAATCCTTGAGGAAGTCTTGGTGATGGTACTACAGCACAAAGTTGAAATGTGTTGGGTCTAGACCTAGGCTACCTGGCTGAACTCCTCTGGTTTATTCAGAACAGCGCATTTTGTTTTTATAAATGTACGCATAATATATTATATTGTTATTGGCATATGTTTTGCCTTAATTATATTACAGTGTGTATTTTTATTTTTTTTGAGTGATTTAAATAAAAGAAGATTTTGGTTGATTATTGCCATATGCTGATTCCTGGAACTACGTTCAGATATCAGATAAGCCATACCTTTTATACCTATTGGTACGGGACCACTTTATATTAGGGGTGTGCATCGGCCACTTTGTGTTTTGGATCTGGATTGGTTTTGCCAAAACCACCCTTCCATGTTTTGGGTTCTGGGTTTTATGTTTTGGATCTGTATTTTTTGGAAAAAAAGCATAAAAACAGCTAAAATCACAGAATTTGTGTTTTTTTCTGCTCCTATGCTATTATTAACCTCAATAACATTAATTTCCACTCATTTCCAGTCTATTCTGAAAACCTCACACCTCACAATATTGTCCAAAAGGTTGCACCGAGGTAGCTGGATGACTATGCTAAGCGACACGAGTGGGCGGCACAAACACGTGGCCCATCTAGGAGTGACACTGCAGTGGCAGACAGGATGGCAGTTTGAAAAACTAGGCCCCAAACAGTACATAATGCAAAGAAAACAAAGAGGTGCAAGATGGAATTGTCCTTGGGCCCTCCCACCCACCCTTATGTTGTATAAACAGGACATGCACACTTTAACAAAGCAATCATTTCAGCGCCAGGGTCTGCCACACGACTGGCTGAACTGATTGGTTCGTTTGGGCCCCCACAAAACAAGCTGGCAATTAATCTGTTCCTGCACAAACTGGCTCTACGGAGGCAAGATGTCGTCCTCATCCTCCTCAATGTTGTGTACATCCTCATCCTCAGAGAGTATTAATTCATCCCCGCTGGAATCCACCACCACAGGTCCCTCTGTACGTTCTGGAGGCTGGTCTCCCTGGAAGAGTTGATAATGAATTTTTATGAACATCTCCACATTTTGTGGAAGCAACCACCTACGCCTTTCACTGACAAGGTTCCCGGCTGCACTAAACAATCTTTCGGAGTACACACTGGAGGGGGGACAACTCAGGTAAAATAGAGCCAGTTTGTACAGGGGGCCTCCAAACTGCCTCTTTTTCCTGCCAGTACAGGTACGGACTGTCTGACATCCCTACTTGGATGCTGTCACCAATGTAAACCTCCACCATTCTGTCAGTGGTGACAGTATCATATGCAGTGACAGTAGACATGTCAGAAATTGTTGGCACGTCCTTCAATCCGGATCAGATGTCCAAACCGGCCCTTGACTTATGACACAGGCGCACGCTTGGCGCTGCTACTGTGTTGATGCACGTGCGGCTACAGCGCACACAAGTCAAACACAGAAAAAAAATTGTTTTTTATTTTTGGAGCACTTTGGGGTTACACCACCCTTTAACAGACTTATGGGACAGAGGCGCACGCTTGGCGCTGCTCCTTTGTTGATGCACGTGTGGCTACTGCACATATGTTTCGCACACAAACACAGCAAAAAAATAATTGTTTATTTTTTGTGGAGCGCACTTTGGGGGTTACACCACCCTTTAACAGACAGACGAACGCTTGGCGCTGCTGCTTTGAGGATGCACGTACAGTGCACACAATTCACAAACACAGAAAATATTTTTTTATTTTGTTTGGAGTGCACTTTGGGGGTTACACCACCCTTTAACAGACGAGCCAGCCGGCCCTTGATTTATGACACAGGCGACACTTGGCGCTACTTTGTTGATGCACGTGCGGCTACTGCGCACACAATTCACAAACACAGAAAAAAAAAAAATTTTTTTTGGGTCGCACTTTGGGGGGAGCACCCCTGATGCACAGATCATCCCCTGGACAACACTACAGCACCCCTCTAGGACTACAGCCTTTATGGAACACTGGACAACACAGTCCAGCGAGCCCCTATAGACTTTGGAGTGGACACAGCCCCTATGGACAACTGACTGCACAACACAGCCCAGCCAGCCCCTATGACAGCAGCACAACACAGCCCAGCCAGCCCCTATGGACAACAGCAGCACAACACAGCCCAGTCAGCCCCTATGGACTGAGTGGTCACAGCCCCTATGGACAACAGTAGCACAACACAGCCCTGCCAGCCCTAGCTCCCACCCTCCCTCTTCACTGTAGACATCCGGAGTGAGAAATGGCACCGACGCGGGGACCTTTTATAGAATCTAAAACCCACGAGATCTGGAAGGCGTGATGATGACGTTTTGCCTCGATTTCAGATCCGAGTCAGACAGGAAAAGTCGAGCCTGACTCTGATACGACTCAGATCGAGGGGGCTCAGATTTCAGAAATCCGAACCCACTCATCCCTACTTTATATTGTTTAGAGTACATTGGTGATTGCACTAGGAGGTGTCCTTTGATTTTCATTATTTCTTGTAGATACAGCATGACTACACAAGGCTGGCTTCCATCCATTATTTTACAATAAAGCGCTTTAGAGAGTTGTATATGCTATAAATGTACTATTTAGTATTAGAATATATGCATCTCTATTAATAATTTATGAAGGGTAGAGTGTGGCAGTTATTTATAGACAAATGGTTGAGGTAGACTTTCTGCTGGGACAGTTCTGATTTTGCTTCTGTTCTGTTGTAACAAATGATGCATGTGGTTTACTGTGTCACTATTATCCTTTATATGGTGCCACAAGCACCTTACAAAGTACATAAATAGAATGGTCAAGACCAGGGTTGGCTGATTTAAACCACCTTGGTTAAAAACATTTTTTTTACTTTTAATATGCTGTCACTGCAGGTAGGGCGATGTGACTTCTTAAAAAAAAGCCTATTATAAGGGAATCTCACTGATATTATTTTACATTCTTGTTGCTTTTGGTCTTCATTTGAGTGAGCTGAACCAATACAGTAAATTCACACACAACAGAGAAATGGGGAGGGTGAACCAGATCATAGAGGTACTAAATCTGCCTAGCATCAGCTAAGACCCTTCCAACTCCTCCTCTAACAATCCTATAGGACAGGAGAAACCTGCAACTAACATTCTCAATCTTAAATGGAAAACAACCCCAACACAGACACAATACACAGAGAAACTCCTTCATGTTTAATTCAATTCAAAACCTTCAGTCCTACTGAGATGAGTGGAAGGAAGAAAAACTTAGGGATATATTTACTAAAGTGAGGGTTTTCAGAAGAGGAGTTGTTGCCCATAGCTACCAGTCAGATTCTACTGAACATTTATCTAGCACCTTCTAGAAGATAATAGCTAGAATCTGATTGGTTGCTATGGGCAACATCTCCACTTCTAAGAACCTGCACAGTAAACATACCCATTAGTCTTTGGATTGCTAATGTTAAAAAACAATAAAACATGGTTGATCAAGGTCTCTTAT
Organism: Taudactylus pleione; assembly: GCA_031769625.1. NCBI lineage: Eukaryota > Metazoa > Chordata > Amphibia > Anura > Myobatrachidae > Taudactylus > Taudactylus pleione. The sequence goes on along the minus strand of JAUIMM010000012.1, from coordinate 16,143,552 downwards.
ACATAGCAATGTTTCACAGTATTAATATAATAATCAGGATTATTTTTTTCATTAAAACATTCATAAAAAAAAAAAAAAAATTTTAAACAAAAAAACATTTTATTTTTTTTAAACCGTTTTATTTCCAACCCTGATCAAGACAATAAACAAGTGACTCAAGGCGGGTATCCACTACCCAATTAAACAGAGTGATTGAATGATAACGACATCATTATCGTTTAATCGCTCACTAATCGGGCACAAATCACGCGTGCAAGTGTCGGAAACGACCTGCGATGCGCGCTCCCACTGGTCGTTTCCGACATCAATTATCACCAGAACATGCTGGTCAATCTGCCGATAATGACAGATTGACCATGTTCGGGGATGATGCCTACACTGAACGACTGATCGTTCAGTGTAGGCATTGCAGGGGATGGGGAACGATGGTATGATTACGATGTCGTAATCGTAGTGGATGTGCGGCATTACACTACAAAACATTGCTGGACAAGGACATGGTTCACATCTAGAAAGAATGCATACTATTCTACAAGTTAATGTGACCATCAACTCTCACGAACAGACTATGCAGTGAACTGCTCTACTACCTCCATAAGTCTCCTCTTACGAGTTAGGCAAGCTTTAGATGTAACAGCAAGAGAACTACAGATAAAAAGACATTGATACTTATCTTTCCTCTAGCTGGGAATTCAAATGACAGGGTTACATTTGATGCTGCTGTTGCCGCCGCCCAATTGAATCTTCTCACAGACTTGCTTCACCCCAGATGGTGGCTTGGCACTTAATTAGGGAGAACATAAGCTGCCATTACAATAGAATCAATAGTTTTGGATCAAGTAACAGCCTTTATTCAAAAAATTTTGAATGACATAAGTCTTAGATGCAATTACCAATGCCAAACTTCGTTGACAAACAACTTCTCCACCAAAAGAAGGTAAGAATAGACATCACTATAGTGTTCACTCTAGGTCCAGCAGCAGGCAAAAGGAAAGGGGGTGTGTCTTTATGACGTGTCCCCTTTACGTTACTCTTTCTGGGCGTGCCCGGCACTTAGACGTGCTGGGCAGCCCCCAAGCGCCGCGGTCACTGTGAATGGATGCCGGGCACCATTACTCTGCCGTTTTCCAAACCCGTGGAACACTGCGGCCTGCAGGTGGAGGACGGAACCCGCAGGCTGTTTCAGAAATAGGGCAGAGCGCGGTGTCCCGCTGAAACAGCCTAGCCAGAATGCTACACTATATTAAGGCACAACAGTTCCAGGGTCTACCACATGCATAGCATTGCATATCAAAGATGGAAACCTGACTACACCTGATTGAACCAGGTGTTATGTAAGCTCAAGAAAAAAAAAAGTGTTGGCAAGGCAGATTATTTTGAAAATGGACTCTGGATAAATAATATGAGCATTATTGTCCTACCATAGAAGATGGATGAACCTAGTGGTTAACTTAAAGGATGCATAGTATGGCCATTCACCCACCCAACCCATATTTGGCAACACAGCACAGTTGTTAGCATGGTCCTTAATTTTAGCAACCAGGATGCAATCCTAAAGCTGGCGATAACCAGACTGTCATGGTGCTTGTGAGTTACCTGTCTCAGGTGATGAACTGGATTCTCTGGAGGCCGCCTGGACCGGAACCATGGGTGATGTAGATAGCTCTATTTACAAGACTTGTGTAGCAGTGAAAACTGCCTTTGATGATAAATGACAGGAACTGGAGGAACCGGACTGGGACTGGCAGGAAGACTTGTTGAATTGAATTGATGAACTAAGAACTTGACTCTGGACTGGAACAACGTGGATAGAACTGATATGACAGGAACTTGACTCTGGACTGGAATAATGTGACAATGGCTGAAGGGAAGTCAGGTAATGCTAAAACGAGGGCTAAACAGGGTAATCTGGAATTTCTGTGACAAAGGCTGGAACACAGGTGCAGGCAGGATTGAGTAATAGGGAATAACAGGTTCAAGAAGGAATGGGTAGGTCTGGGAATTTTAGGTTCAGGGAGGGAATAGGTAGGTAAGAGGAGCAGGAGTTGATCCACAGCAGGAAGCAAGGCAGGATGACACGATGCAGGTTTACAGAGTGTCAGAGACCAACCAGGAGTAGGGCTAGCAGCAGCGCACAGGCCAGGTATTGCTGTAACAGGATGTCTGGATGCCAGGTATTGCTGTAGCAGGTTTTCGGGATGCACCAGGAGTTGCTGTCAGCAGGTTTACTGGATTACCAGGTATAGCTGTAGCAGGTTTTCAGGATGCACTGGGGGTTGCTGCCAGCAGGTTTACTGAGTTGCCAGGTATAGCTGTAGCAGGTTTTCAGGATGCACCTGGGGTTGCTGCCAGCAGGTTTACTGGATTGCCGGGTATAGCTGTAACAGGTTTTCTGGATAGCACCAGGGGTTGCTGTAGCAGGTGTCAGGAATACACTAGAACGCAGAAACAGCATGAACCATACACCAAGGGAAGATGAGATGTTCAGGCCCAGAATGCTATCAGGGGAGGAAATATATACCGTGGGTCTGGCAGCAATTGGTGGATACGGACAGGTGGTCTGGCAGTAGCATTCCGAGTGGTGGAAGGCACAACATGCAGAGGGAGTATTCATCTCTGCAGCACTGAGAATCAGAACCACACCTGTGACTCCAATCAGGGCTAGCAATGCTCACAGACAGAGGAGGCTCAGGTGGACAATCAGTGTGGAAGAGAATGCACACAGAGAAGTGTAGCAGCCAGCATGACCAGAGCAGATCCTTCAGGCAATCACACACACAGATCCATGGAGCCAGCTGGCAGTGGAAAGTCAGCAGGTAAAAGGTAAAAACTAGGAGTGAGCGGGTTCGGATTTCTGAAATCCGAACCCCCCCGAGCCCCCCCGATCCGAGGCAGATCCGAGTCAGACTCGACTTTTCCCGCCTGACTCAGATCTGAAATCGAGGCAAAACGTCATCATCCCGCCTTCCGAGTCTCGCGGGTTTTGGAACCTATATAAGGTACCCGCGTCGGCGCCATTTTCTCACTCGGCTGTGGACAGTGAAGAGGGAGGGTGGGAGTTAGGGCTGGCTGGGCTGTGTAGTGTAGTGTAGTGCAGAGTAGTAGTGTTGTGCTGTGCTGTGCTGCTGTTGTCCACTACTTCAAAGTCCATAGGGGCTGGCTGTGTTGTGCTGTGCTGCTGTTGTCCATAGGGGCTGTGTCCACTCCTCCAAAGTCCATAGGGCCTGGCAGTGTTGTGCTGTGCTGCTGTTGTCCATACTAGCTGTGTCCACTCCTCCAAAGTACATAGGGGCTGGCTGGACTGTGTTGTGCAGTCAGTTGTCCATAGGGGCTGTGTCCACTCCAAAGTCCTGTGCAGAGTCCCAGTCCTAAATGGGTGCTGTAGTGTTGTCCAGGGGATGCTCTGTCCATCAGGGGTGCTCCCCCCAAGTGCTAAAAAAATAATATTTTTTGTGTGTTTTTGAATTGTGTGCGCAGTAGCCGCACATGCATCAACAAAGTAGTGCCAAGCGTGCGCCTGTGTCATAAGTAAAGGGCCGGCTGGCTTGACCGTTAAAGGGTGCTGTAACCCCCAAAGTACACTCCAGTCCAAACCAAAAAAAAAATAATTTTCTGTGTTTGTGAATTGTGTGCGCAGTAGCCGCACGTGCATCAACAAAGTAGTGCCAAGCGTGCGCCTGTGTCATAAGTAAAGGGCCGGCTGGCTTGACCGTTAAAGGGTGCTGTAACCCCCAAAGTACACTCCAGTCCAAACCAAAAAAAAAAATATTTTCTGTGTTTGTGAATTGTGTGCGCAGTAGCCGCACGTGCATCAACAAAGTAGTGCCAAGCGTGCGCCTGTGTCATAAGTAAAGGGCCGGCTGGCTTGACCGTTAAAGGGTGCTGTAACCCCCAAAGTACACTCCAGTCCAAACCAAAAAAAAAATTATTTTCTGTGTTTGTGAATTGTGTGCGCAGTAGCCGCACGTGCATCAACAAAGTAGTGCCAAGCGTGCGCCTGTGTCATAAGTAAAGGGCCGGCTGGCTTGACCGTTAAAGGGTGCTGTAACCCCCAAAGTACACTCCAGTCCAAACCAAAAAAATATATATTTTCTGTGTTTGTGAATTGTGTGCGCAGTAGCCGCACGTGCATCGACAAAGTAGTGCCAAGTGTGCGCCTGTGTCATAAGTAAAGGGCCGGCTGGCTTGACCGTTAAAGGGTGCTGTAACCCCCAAAGTACACTCTAAACCAAAAAAATATATATTTTCTGTGTTTGTCACTTGTGTGCACTGTGGCTGCACGTGCATCAACAAAGGAGCAGCGCCAAGCGTGCTCCTGCGTCCCATAAGTAAAGAGCCGGCTGGCTCATTTCTTAAAGGGTGGTGTAACCCACAAAGTGCACTACTCTCCAGCAAAAATAAAAAAATATTTTCTGTGTTTGTGTGCGCTTTAGCCGCACGTATATATCAATATAACATAAATGAAGACCAAACTTTCTCCGATAAAAATAAAATAGGGAAAGATCAAGAACCACTTCCTCCTAGTGCTGTTGCTGCTGCTGCTGGGAGTTGTTCATCATCCCAGAGAGGAAGTAGGAACATAACTACTTTTACTAAACAATTGACCCTCCAACAGTCCCTAGCGATGAGGATGAAGTACGACAGCAGTCATCCTGAAGCAAAACGTATAACTGAGGCCTTGACTGCTATGTTGGTGTTAGACGTGCGTCCGGTATCCGCCATTAGTGCAGTGGGATTTAGACAATTGATGGAGGTAGTGTGTCCCCGGTTCCAAATCCCGTCTAGATTCCACCTGCATCCTCAAAGCAGCAGCGAGAAGCGTGCGTCTGTCTGTTAAAGGGTGGTGACACCCTCAAAGTGTGCTACACAAACAATTAAAATATTGTTCTTTTTTTTTCTGTCTTTGTGAAATGTGTGGGCTGTAGCCGCACCTGCATCCTTAAAGCAGCAGCGACAAGCGTGCGTCTGTCTGTTAAAGGGTGGTGACACCCTCAAAGTGTGCTACACAAACAATTAAAATATTGTTCTTTTTTTTCTGTCTTTGTGAAATGTGTGGGCTGTAGCCGCACCTGCATCCTTAAAGCAGCAGCGACAAGCGTGCGTCTGTCTGTTAAAGGGTGGTGACACCCTCAAAGTGTGCTACACAAACAATTAAAATATTGTTCTTTTTTTTTCTGTCTTTGTGAAATGTGTGGGCTGTAGCCGCACCTGCATCCTTAAAGCAGCAGCGACAAGCGTGCGTCTGTCTGTTAAAGGGTGGTGATATCCTCAAAGTGTGCTACACAAACAATTAAAATATTGTTCTTTTTTTTCTGTCTTTGTGAAATGTGTGGGCTGTAGCCGCACCTGCATCCTTAAAGCAGCAGCGACAAGCGTGCGTCTGTCTGTTAAAGGGTGGTGACACCCTTAAAGTGTGCTACACAAACAATAAAAATATTGTTCTTTTTTTTTCTGTCTTTGTGAATTGTGTGGGCTGTAGCCGCACTTGCATCCTCAAAGCAGCAGCGACAAGCATGCGTCTGTCTGTTAAAGGGTGGTGTAACCCTCAAAGTGCTCCAAAAAATAAAAAACTATTTTTTTAATGTGTTTGTGACTTGTGTGCGATGTAGCCGCACGTGCATCAACATAGTAGCAGCGCCAAGCGTGCGCCTGTGTCATAAGTCAAGGGCTGGTTTGGACATCTGGTCCGGACTGATGGACGTGCCAACAATTTCTGACAAGTCTACTGTCACTGCATATGATACTGTCCTCAAAGCAGCAGTGACAAGCATGCGTCTGTCTGTTAAAGGGTGGTGACACCCTCAAAGTGTGCTACACAAACAATAAAAATATTGTTCTTTTTTTTTTATGTCTTTGTGAATTGTGTGGTCTGTAGCCGCACTTGCATCCTCAAAGCAGCAGCGACAAGCGTGCGTCTGTCTGTTAAAGGATTACATCGGTGACAGCATCCAAGTAGGCATGTCAGACAGTCCGTACCTGTACTGGCAGGAAAAAGAAGCAATTTGGAGGTCCCTGTACAAACTGGCTCTATTTTACCTGAGTTGCCCCCCCTCCAGTGTGTACTCCGAAAGAGTGTTTAGTGCAGCCGGGAACCTTGTCAGCGAAAGGCGTAGGAGGTTGCTTCCACAAAATGTGGAGAAGATGATGTTCATAAAATGAATTATCAACTCTTCCAGGGAGACCAGCCTCCAGAACGTACAGAGGGACCTTTGGTTCCAGCGGGGACGAATTAATACTCTCTGAGGATGAGGATGTACACACTGAAGAGGGTGAGGAATCGGTGGATGAGGAGGATGAGGATGACATCTTGCCTCCGTAGAGCCAGTTTGTGCAGGGACAGATTAATTGCCAGCTTGTTTTGTGGGGGCCCAAACGAACCAATCATTTCAGCCACAGTTGTGTGGCAGACCCTGGCGCTGAAATGATTGGTTTGTTAAAGTGTGCATGTCCTGTTTATACAACATAAGGGTGGGTGGGAGGGCCCAAGGACAATTCCATCTTGCACCTCTTTTTTTTCTTTGCATTATGTACAGTTTGGGGCCTAGTTTTTCAAACTGCCATCCTGTCTGCCACTGCAGTTTCACGCCTAGATGGGTCACGTGTTTGTGCCGCCCACTCGTGTCGCTTAGCATAGTCATCCAGCTACCTTGGTGCAACCTTTTGGACATAAAAACACTATTGTGAGGTGTGAGGTGTTCAGAATAGACTGGAAATGAGTGGAAATTAAGGTTATTGAGGTTAATAATAGCATAGGAGCAGAAAAACCTACAAATTCTGTGATTTTAGCTGTTTTTATGCTTTTTTTCAAAAAAATACAGATCCAAAACACAAAACCCAGAACCCAAAACACGGAAGGGTGGTTTTGGCAAAACCAATCCAGATCCAAAACACGAAGAAAGATCCAGATCCAAAACCAAAACACAAAACACGAAAAGTGGCCGGTGCACACCCCTAGTAAAAACCAGACAGGGTCGTGTCACAGACCAACTTTACTCCACCCGTCCAACTAGTTGGTTGATTGGAATGAAGATCCGGTAATGCATGGGAGCAAATAACAATCAGTCATTTGCTCCTAAACACCAGAAAACGGACAAAAGCTGTTGTTCAGACAAGTTTTTAAAATCAAACGGATTTAACTAACTGGCCTGAACGACCTTTTTTTCGTGTTTTCTGGTGTTTGGGAGCAAATTGCTGATTGTCATTTGCTCCCATGCATTACCGGATTTTCATCACGTCAATGCATAAGGACAACACATTCTTCTTTACCACACTGCAAAACTAGAATGAATTCAGCAGGAAAACTTCAGTAAATTGTCTCAGCACTCGATATTCCAGGAATAAATTTTTTTTCGACAGTCATAATATCGTTCTGAAGACAGCAATTTAGTAGATGGAGCTACAAGTAGGAGCCCCCACTGAAACGTAGGTACTTCATCAGCATCTTACTTGAGCCTATACTGTAGGTGTTAACCTGTTATTGTTTGTTAATTAAGGATTTTAAACTCCCCTAATATTTAACGGCAGATTGGGTGGGGCAGATAGTTGTGTGACCTGTCTACTTTGGATGTTATGGTATTGTTAAATTTATAATTCTGGCCTATACAGGGGTTATTTAGATTTGCTGTTTTTATTCCCCCCCCCCACCCATCTCTTTCCTAGCCATAGCCTAAAACCAATCAATACCAAATATCATTGAGTTATTCTCTTACAGATTTAAGTTCCTGTAGGTTCTGTTTAAGTGTGGGCCTATGGAGGGATTCGAGTCTTTAACTGGCTTGTGAGGTTCTATATTGTGACTAGTTTTTGGAAAAATATTTCTCTAGTTTCTGAATTAGGTATTGATTAATGTTTGAGTCTGGTAATCCAAATTCATTTAAACACCATAACGATTTAGGGGCTAAGGATGATATTCTTTACAGATCTAATCAGAGCTACCAATATTAGAGCATGGTCTGACCATGTTATCAGGTTGATGTGTGTATTGAAAATAGAGATGAGCGGTTTGGTTTTGGCTCTGATCTTTCCACAAGTTTGTATCTTAGAACGAGACAAAATGTCATCTTTAATGGACATCTGTGCCTCGTTCTGAGATTTGTGCTTGGCTGGAGGATCCAAACCAAAACTGAACCACTCTCCTCTGATTGAAAATCTCAGTTATTTGACCAAGGAAAATCATTTTAATCCTGGTGTATAGATAAAGAGCTATTGGAAAATAAGAAATGTATGTAGCTAGGATGTTCCACACTCTCCTTTAAGTTAAGTTGCTGAAACCTCTCCTTTCCTGCATTAGATGATGTTCTCAAGAAAGTGGCTTTGCTCTGAATTTGGGGAATAACGGTTTAGCAATAGGTCTGATAGCAATCTTTAAGCCATCTGACAATATTTATCTTGCAGGACAAATCCTATGCTTCTATCAGCTTCTCTCTAAGCCATTGATATATATGTATGTTAATATCTTATCTCATAGCTACTTGTCTGTCTCATGTTTAATATATATATATATATATATTAGGGGTGAGCGGGTTCGGATTTCTGAAATCCGAACCCCCCCGAGCCCCCCCGATCCGAGTCCGATCCGAGTCAGGCTCGACTTTTCCCGCCTGACTCGGATCTGAAATCGAGGCAAAACGTCATCATCCCGCCTTCCGAGTCTCGCGGGTTTTGGATCCTATATAAGGTACCCGCGTCGGCGCCATTTTCTCACTCGGCTGTGGACAGTGAAGAGGGAGGGTGGGAGTTAGGGCTGTGTAGTGTAGTGTAGTGTTGTGCTGCTGTTGTCCACTACTTCAAAGTCCATAGGGGCTGGCTGTGTTGTGCTGTGCTGCTGTTGTTAATAGGGGCTGTGTCCACTACTTCAAAGTCCATAGGGGCTGGCTGGACTGTGTTGTGCAGTCAGTTCTCCATAGGGGCTGTGTCCACTCCAAAGTCCTGTGCAGTGTCCCAGTCCTAAAGGAGTGCTGTAGTGTTGTCCAGGGGGTGCTCTGTCCATCAGGGGTGCTCCCCCCAAGTGCTAAAAAAATAATATATTTTCTGTGTTTGTGAATTGTGTGCGCAGTAGCCGCACGTGCATCAACAAAGTAGTGCCAAGCGTGCGCCTGTGTCATAAGTAAAGGGCCGGCTGGCTTGACCGTTAAAGGGTGCTGTAACCCCCGAAAGTACACTCCAGTCCAAACCAAAAAAAAATTATTTTCTGTGTTTGTGAATTGTGTGCGCAGTAGCCGCACGTGCATCAACAAAGTAGTGCCAAGCGTGCGCCTGTGTCATAAGTAAAGGGCCGGCTGGCTTGACCGTTAAGGGTGCTGTAACCCCCGAAAGTACACTCCAGTCCAAACCAAAAAAAAAATTATTTTCTGTGTTTGTGAATTGTGTGCGCAGTAGCCGCACGTGCATCAACAAAGTAGTGCCAAGCGTGCACCTGTGTCATAAGTAAAGGGCCGGCTGGCTTGACCGTTAAGGGTGCTGTAACCCCCGAAAGTACACTCCAGTCCAAACCAAAAAAAAAATTATTTTCTGTGTTTGTGAATTGTGTGCGCAGTAGCCGCACGTGCATCAACAAAGTAGTGCCAAGCGTGCGCCTGTGTCATAAGTAAAGGGCCGGCTGGCTTGACCGTTAAGGGTGCTGTAACCCCCGAAAGTACACTCCAGTCCAAACCAAAAAAAAAATTATTTTCTGTGTTTGTGAATTGTGTGCGCAGTAGCCGCACGTGCATCAACAAAGTAGTGCCAAGCGTGCATCAACAAAGTAGTGCCAAGCGTGCGCCTGTGTCATAAGTAAAGGGCCGACTGGCTTGACCGTTAAGGGTGCTGTAACCCCCGAAAGTACACTCCAGTCCAAACGAAAAAAAAAATTATTTTCTGTGTTTGTGAATTGTGTGCGCAGTAGCCGCACGTGCATCAACAAAGTAGTGCCAAGCGTGCGCCTGTGTCATAAGTAAAGGGCCGGCTGGCTTGACCGTTAAGGGTGCTGTAACCCCCGAAAGTACACTCCAGTCCAAACCAAAAAAAAAGTTATTTTCTGTGTTTGTGAATTGTGTGCGCAGTAGCCGCACGTGCATCAACAAAGTAGTGCCAAGCGTGCACCTGTGTCATAAGTAAAGGGCCGGCTGGCTTGACCGTTAAGGGTGCTGTAACCCCCGAAAGTACACTCCAGTCCAAACCAAAAAAAAAATTATTTTCTGTGTTTGTGAATTGTGTGCGCAGTAGCCGCACGTGCATCAACAAAGTAGTGCCAAGCGTGCGCCTGTGTCATAAGTAAAGGGCCGGCTGGCTTGACCGTTAAAGGGTGCTGTAACCCCCAAAGTACACTCCAATCCAAACCAAAAAAAAAATTATTTTCTGTGTTTGTGAATTGTGTGCGCAGTAGCCGCACGTGCATCAACAAAGTAGTGCCAAGCGTGCGCCTGTGTCATAAGTAAAGGGCCGGCTGGCTTGACCGTTAAAGGGTGCTGTAACCCCCGAAAGTACACTCCAGTCCAAACCAAAAAAAAATTATTTTCTGTGTTTGTGAATTGTGTGCGCAGTAGCCGCACGTGCATCAACAAAGTAGTGCCAAGCGTGCGCCTGTGTCATAAGTAAAGGGCCGGCTGGCTTGACCGTTAAGGGTGCTGTAACCCCCGAGAGTACACTCCAGTCCAAACCAAAAAAAAAATTATTTTCTGTGTTTGTGAATTGTGTGCGCAGTAGCCGCACGTGCATCAACAAAGTAGTGCCAAGCGTGCGCCTGTGTCATAGGTAAAGGGCCGGCTGGCTTGACTGTTAAAGGGTGCTGTAACCCCCGAAAGTACACTCCAGTCCAAACCAAAAAAAAATTATTTTCTGTTTGTGAATTGTGTGCGCAGTAGCCGCACGTGCATCAACAAAGTAGTGCCAAGCGTGCGCCTGTGTCATAAGTAAAGGGCCGGCTGGCTTGACCGTTAAGGGTGCTGTAACCCCCGAAAGTACACTCCAGTCCAAACCAAAAAGAAAATTATTTTCTGTGTTTGTGAATTGTGTGCGCAGTAGCCGCACGTGCATCAACAAAGTAGTGCCAAGCGTGCGCCTGTGTAATAAGTAAAGGGCCGGCTGGCTTGACCGTTAAGGGTGCTGTAACCCCCGAAAGTACACTCCAGTCCAAACCAAAAAAAAAATGATTTTCTGTGTTTGTGAATTGTGTGCGCAGTAGCCGCACGTGCATCAACAAAGTAGTGCCAAGCGTGCGCCTGTGTCATAAGTAAAGGGCCGGCTGGCTTGACAATTAAAGGGTGCTGTAACCCCCAAAGTACACTCCAGTCCAAACCAAAAAAAAAATTATTTTCTGTGTTTGTGAATTGTGTGCGCAGTAGCCGCACGTGCATCAACAAAGTAGTGCCAAGCGTGCGCCTGTGTCATAAGTAAAGGGCCGGCTGGCTTGACCGTTAAGGGTGCTGTAACCCCCGAAAGTACACTCCAGTCCAAACCAAAAAAAAAATTATTTTCTGTGTTTGTGAATTGTGTGCGCAGTAGCCGCACGTGCATCAACAAAGTAGTGCCAAGCGTGCGCCTGTGTCATAAGTAAAGGGCCGGCTGGCTTGACAATTAAAGGGTGCTGTAACCCCGAAAGTACACTCCAGTCCAAACCAAAAAAAAAATTATTTTCTGTGTTTGTGAATTGTGTGCGCAGTAGCCGCACGTGCATCAACAAAGTAGTGCCAAGAGTGCGCCTGTGTCATAAGGGCCGGCTGGCTTGACCGTTAAAGGGTGCTGTAACCCCCAAAGTACACTCCAGTCCAAACCAAAAAAAAATAATTTTCTGTGTTTAGCCGCACGTATATATCAAATCGATATAACATAAATGGAGGACCAAACTTTCTCCGATAAAAATAAAATAGAGAAAGATCAAGAACCACTTCCTCCTAGTGCTGAAGCTGCTGCCACTAGTCATGACATAGACGATAACATGCCATCAACGTCGTCTGCCAAGGCCGATGCCCAATGTCATAGTAGAGGGCACATACAATCCCAAATGGCAAAGTTCAGGAAAATGACCTTGAAAAAGACATTTAAATCAGCTGAAGAGAAACGTAAACTTGCCAATATGCCATTTACGACACGGAGTGGCAAGGAACGGCTAAGGTCGATCCCTAGTATGTTCATGACTAGTGGTTCAGCTTCACATGACGATGGAAGCCCTCCTCCCACTAAAAAAATCAAAAGAGTTAAGCTGACAAAAGCACAGCGAAGAACTGTGCTTTCTAAGAAGATATCACAAATCCCCAAGGAGAGTCCAAGTGTGGTGGTGGTTGCGATGCCTGACCTTCCCAGCACTGGACGGGAAGAGGTGGCTCTTTCCACCATTTGCACGCCCCCTGCAAGTGCTGAAAGGAGCACCCACAGTCCACTTGCTGATATGCAAATTGAAGATGTCACTGTTGAAGTACAACAGGATGAGGATACTGGTGTAGCTGGCGCTGAGGAGGAAGTTGGCGAGGAGGATTCTGATGGTGATGTGGTTTGTTTAAATCAGGCTCCGGGGGAGACAGTTGTTGTCCGTGGGATGAAAAAGCCCATCACGGTCATGCCTGGGCAGAAGACCAAACATTCCACCTCTTTGGTCTGGCAATATTTCTATCCAAATCCGGACAACAACTGTCTTGCCATATGTACCATATGTAAAGGTGAAATAAGTAGAGGTAGGGACGTCAACCACCTAGGAACATCCTCCCTTATACGGCACCTGCAGCGCGTTCATAAAAAGTTACTGTCAAGTTCAGAAACTTTGGCTAAGACCGTAAGCAGTCCAGGGACACCTAAATACCGTTGTCCTGTTGTATCCAAGCGCCTGCAAACCACACCGTCAACTCCCTCCTCGTCAATTTCCTCCTTAGTCAGGATCGGAAGTAGTCCTGCAGGCCATGTCACTGGCATGACTGACTCTCCTATCCGGGATTCCTCTGGAGGATCCTGCATTGCTACGCCTACTGCTGCCGCTGCTGCTGTTGCTGCTGCTGGGAGTCGTTCATCATCCCAGAGAGGAAGTAGGAACACCACTACTTTTACTAAACAATTGACCCTCCAACAGTCCTTAGCGAGGAGGATGAAGTACGACAGCAGTCATCCTGAAGCAAAACGTATAACTGAGGCCTTGACTGCTATGTTGGTGTTAGACGTGCGTCCGGTATCCGCCATTAGTGCAGTGGGATTTAGACAATTGATGGAGGTAGTGTGTCCCCGGTTCCAAATCCCGTCTAGATTCCACTTCACTAGGCAGGCGATACCGAGACTGTACAGAAAAGTCAGAAAAAGTGTCCTCAGTGTCCTGAAAAATGCCGTTGTACACAATGTCCACTTAACCACGGACATGTGGACAAGTGGAACAGGGCAGACTAAGGACTATATGACTGTGACAGCCCACTGGGTAGATGTATCACCTTACGCAGCAACAGCAGCAGCGTCACCAGTAGCAGCATCTCAGAAATGCCAGCTCGTTACAAGGCAGGCTACGCTGTGTATCACCGGTTTCAGTAAGAAGCACACCGCCGACAACCTCTTAGAGAAACTGAGGGAAATCATCGCCCAGTGGCTTACCCCACTTAGACTCTCCTGGGGATTTGTGATATCTGACAACGCCACCAATATTGTGCGGGCATTACATCTGGGCAAATTCCAGCACGTCCCATGTTTTGCTCACACAATAAACTTGGTGGTGCAGAATTTTCTGAAAAGCGACAGGGGCGTGCAGGAGACGCTTTGGGTGGCCCGAAAAATTTCTGGCCACTTTCGCCATTCAGCGACTGCGTGCCAAAGACTGGAGCGCCAGCAAACACTCTTGAACCTGCCCCGCCATCACCTGAAGCAAGAGGTTGTGACGCGGTGGAACTCAACCCTCTATATGCTTCAGAGGATGGAGGAGCAGCAAAAGGCCATACAAGCCTATACATCCACCTATGACATAGGCAAAGGAGGGGGTATGCACCTGACTCAAGCGCAGTGGAGAATGATTTCCGTGTTGTGCAAGGTTCTCCAGCCCTTCGAACTTGCCACACGTGAAGTCAGTTCAGACACAGCCAGCTTGAGTCAGGTCATTCCCCTCATCAGGCTTTTGCAGAAGCAGCTGGAGAAAGTGAAGGAGGAGCTAAGATGGAGCGATTCCGCTCAGCATGTGGGACTTGTGGATGAAGCCCTTCATTCGCTTTGCCAGGATTCCAGGGTGGTCAATCTGTTGAAATCAGACCACTACATTTTGGCCACCGTGCTTGATCCTAGGTTTAAAGCCTATGTGGTGTCTCTCTTTCCGGCCGACACAACCCTGCAGAGGTGCAAAGACCTGCTGGTGAACACACTGTCAGCTGAAGCGGAACGTGACACGTCAACGGCTCCTTCTTCATTTTCTCCCGCAACTGGGGCTGCCAGGAAAAAACTTAGGTATCCTAAGCAACCCGCTGGCGGTGATGCAGGGCAGGCAGGACCAAGTTTGGACATCTGGTCCGGACTGAAGGACCTGGCAACAATTTCTGACATGTCTACTGTCACTGCATATGATACTGTCACCATTGACAGAATGGTGGAGGATTACTTCGGTGACAGCATCCAAGTAGGCATGTCAGACAGTCCATACCTGTACTGGCAGGAAAAAGAGGCAATTTGGAGGCCCCTGTACAAGCTGGCTCTATTTTACCTGAGTTGCCCCCCCTCCAGTGTGTACTCCGAAAGAGTGTTTAGTGCAGCCGGGAACCTTGTCAGCGAAAGGCGTAGGAGGTTGCTTCCACAGAATGTGGAGAAGATGATGTTCATCAAAATGAATTATCAGCTCTTCCAGGGAGACCAGCCTCCAGAAGGTACAGAGGGACCTGTGGTGGTGGATTCAAGTGGGGACGAGTTAATACTTTGTGAGGATGAGGATGTACACACTGAAGAGGGTGAGGAATCGGTGGATGAGGAGGATGAGGATGACATCTTGCCTCCGTAGAGCCAGTTTGTGCAGGGACACATTAATTGCCAGCTTGTTTTGTGGGGGCCCAAACGAACCAATCATTTCAGCCACAGTTGTGTGGCAGACCCTGGCGCTGAAATGATTGATTTGTTAAAGTGTGCATGTCCTGTTTATATAAGGGTGGGTGGGAGGGCCCAAGGACAATTCCATCTTGCACTTCTTTTTTTTCTTTGCATTATGTACAGTTTGGGGCCTAGTTTTTCTAACTGCCATCCTGTCTGCCACTGCAGTGTCACTCCTAGATGGGTCACGTGTTTGTGCCGCCCACTCGTGTCGCTTAGCATAGTCATCCAGCTACCTCGGTGCAACCTTTTGGACATGAAAACACTATTGTGAGGTGTGAGGTGTTCAGAATAGACTGGAAATGAGTGGAAATTAAGGTTATTGAGGTTAATAATAGCATAGGAGCAGAGAAACCAACAAATTCTGTGATTTTAGCTGTTTTTATGCTTTTTAAAAAAAAAATACAGATCCAAAACACAAAACCCAGAACCCAAAACACGGAAGGGTGGTTTTGGCAAAACCAATCCAGATCCAAAACACGAAGAAAGATCCAGATCCAAAACCAAAACACAAAACACGAAAAGTGGCCGGTGCACACCCCTAATATATATATATATATCTCCTATTTTTATAATATTTATCTTATACCTATCTCTTGCTTGGCTACCTGTCTTGTTTTTAACAATATATCAGTCAATCCAATTATGTTATTTATGCAATTAAGTACTGTATCTTTATCATCTCTCTCTCTCTCTGCCATGCCTGTGCTCTCTCTTCTTCTCACTCTGTTTATCTATCCTGTCTATATAACATGCCTATCTTGTCTATAGATCTTTCTATCCAGACTGTTTATATAATGTGTTGCATGTTTTTAAGTGTCACTGTCTCAAATTAGCAAACATTGTAAAGTGGCTCCAATAACAAAAACAGATTCTTCATTTAGCCTAATCACCACCAGGACTTGAGGAACCAAGAGAACACAAACTAGCAGCATCACAAAGACACCTTGATGCATACATTTATTATAAAGCGGACTACGCTTGTTTATAAGATTGTAGTCAGGACATAGGTCCTGCGGTCATTCATACCGATCCCAGAGAATATATTGTCTTTCTTTAGGAATGATGGAAGGGAATAGATAGGAGCCGCTCATACAAACATGTAGGATTTTTCATGGTATTTTTTATGTCTGATTCTGATAATTACCAGTAACTCTCTGTAAAAGTCTACATTGCAAAGAGTGTAAACGTAAACTATTTTTAAACTACTACAATCGGCATTGGTATGAATGACCTATGTCCGGCAGTTCAAAATCCCGATGCCGGAAGACCGGCAGCAGTGAAAATTCCAACAGGTAAGTAAATACACTATCGCTAACCCTTCCCCCTCCCAACCCTCTCTTAGGGGTGCCTAAACCTCCCCCCTAGTGCCTAACCCCCTCCCCCGCAAGTGCCTTTACCTAACCCCCCCATCCCCGCAGCCTAAACCTAACCCCCTCGGGGGGTGCTTAACCCTAACCTCCCCCCCGGGGGTGCCTAACCCTAACCCCCCTTTCCCTAGCCTATCATTAGTCCCCTGTTGAGATTGCACAGTCGGGAAGCCAGCGGTCGGTATTTCGACCGCCGGCTTCTCTGCAGTTCGACCATCAGCTTACTGACTACATACCATATCCTCCATGTAGAATACATTTTCAAAACCACTTCAAAGAGAAATAGAGCAGGTTTCCCCCAATGCATGGTAGCAAATAATTAGAGACAACTTTCTTCAATATTTTAAAACTATGTAACACTTTCTTAGCAAATTGTTGCAAAGAAAAGATTTGGGCTGTGTAACTGTGATTTCATTGATCTGCATTCTTCCAAGGTATTTTTTTTTTGGAGTTGGGGCTTGTAAAGGGAGGGTTCATATTTGCATGATTAGGAATAAAATACGAACACATCCTGAGGGTGCGAAATGATGCAGATAATAAGGGGTGAGTACAGATAAAATCTGAAAAAAGAAACCATGTTTCTTTTTAATGTCAATGAGGCATAGCGCTTGTTGTCAGCTATACCAACATCAGAGACATATGTAAAAGCAAATGGATGATTCAGAGTCTTTTAAATCCATGTATGCCATATTATATAAGCTGATCTTTAAAAATATTTTTCAGAATGTTCAATAATGTGAGCATTTCACTTACACACACTGAAAACAGCCATCTAATTCATCATTTCATGCAAGTGCAATGCTGAATGCAGATTTCTGATTAACGGGATTCTGCGCGTACGCAGGATCCGTCCTGTGAATGTGCAGAACAGGTCCTGCGTGATCGTACGCAGCCCCTTATATGCCTCTACCTTTCATAGGCAGAGTCATTTAAGGGGCGGTGCGGGGGCAGACAGCAACCTAAGCAAAGGTGACTGTGCTCAGCTCTAGTGGAACAACGGGGAGCTGTTATTGGCATGAAGACCTCGCCAGTGTGACTCTAGAGGTCTTAGGCAATAGTAGTTCAGGCTATCATAACCCCACAATCGCCCAGGAGCCAGGCCAAACAGTAGAGCCTGTGGGTGGAGCAAAGAATGGTGATGCCATCACTCTCCGCCCACCACACATAAAAAAAGAGGGGGGAGGATATGTTGAAAGATCGACAGTGTAACAAGATGCTCCTATTGTATTTATACATCATCCTATGGATTATGCTGGCAGTACAAAGGTGAACAAATAGTTTTCCCTCAAAAGAGAATTAGCTGAATGTGTATAGCAGAGGTTCCCAAACTCGGTCCTCAAGGCTCCCCAACAGTTCAGGTTTTAGAGATATACAAGGTTGAGCACAGGTGGTTAAATCAAATTGACTGAATTACTAATTAAGTCACCTGTGGTCAATCATGGATATCGCTAAAACCGGAACTGTTGGGGTGCCTTGAGGACCGCATTTGGGAACTTCTGGTGTATAGTATAGTCGGTTTGCTGAGAAACTGTTTAAACTTCAATTTTTACGCATTTTTTTTGCACACATATCAGAGTATGCAACTAAAATTGTGTACGTGTAATATATATATAAATCAATTTACATTTTAAGTTGGACAGCAAAATATGAGTGTGGCTTATTGGTTTCTGGGTGTGGCATATGGAGATGAGATCTGGCCTAATGTCTAACTGTGAAGTGTATTGTACATATCCCTGTCCTTAGGGTCCAGTGTATGGTAGAGAGCCCCATGCTTGGGATCCAGTGTATGGTACAGAGCCCCATCCTTGGGGTCCAGTGTATGGTTCAGAGCCCTGGTCCTGGGTCCAGTTTATGGTACATACAGAGCGCGATCCCTGTTGAGCAAATGTGCCCTGTAAAGACTGATCCCTGGTGGGGCCAAGTGTATAATTTTGCTTCCACAGTCCTGACTGGATTGTTAGTTGCTACCAGGTCATCTTACATTGGTTGGTTGCAACACTATTGCTTTTCTTTCACTGAAATTCAGAATATAATTGAGTTTGGGAAACTCAAAGTGATTAGCCAATAGAAAATGCTGATACCATTCAGTTTCCTTTACTACAAAATACATTTGCTATTATTGGCTAGTATTATTTAGGCTGGTTGCAGGTCCGTGGCCTTGTGGGAACACTCAATCACTGAGCGATTTTGCCAGGTTAGCTATTATTGGCTGTATAAGCTCGGCATTCATCTTTTGCTTTTGCCCTAACTGGGAGATAGGACTAATATTCAGGTATTTTCTGCAGAAAGAAATGCCTGACTGGTTCCTGGTGAAGTGATATGCTGTTTTCTGTTGCATATTGGTCAAGCTCACAAAATGCCTGCTGGTTGTGTTTAGGTAACAGGTGCTCCTTACAAATGTTTCCATTTTCTGACTGTAGCTAAGGTACACTATTGGTTTTAGGAATTTTTTCATATATCACCCAATTTATGCTTTACACTTTTTTGAGGACAGATTAACAACAACCAGTCACAAAGGAAAAAGGAAAATGAACTCTTAATTTTGATACTGCATTCTTTGGTTACCTTACATTAATGTCCCACTGAACATTGTGCTTAGAAATGTGCACATATGTTAAATATATAATGGCTATAAATCAAAAGTACGTTTGCGTTATTTACAGATATGGTCCTTATATAATAGAGATTACATTAGTGAGTAAATTTATGATGTGACAGTGTTATACATATTCCATCAGTATATATTTTGAGGAAAACTGATGAAAATTAAATTTAAAAAGTATGATATTTCCTAGTGTTTTATACAAATTGTTTACACTGTGTCTAAATCCTTTTAGTGTTATTCAGACCTCTACACCCATAGTTCAGTGATTTCAATATTTTTGGTGTTGTGACACAGATGTCAAATTATACAGAACCCTAGAATATTTTTGTCTTTCTTTTGTCTTCTTAGGTGGACATATTCCACTTACTCCCCACAGTAGATCAATATCTCCATAAGACCCATATGTTTTCATGTACCACGACACATTTTAATAAATAACAGAAATCCGTTGAGATTAGGGCCTGTGTTAAAAAAAATAAAATAAATTAAATGGCAAAATCTACCCAACAAATCTTTAAATAAGGTTGGTAATTCAGTACCTTGGGCATCTATAAGGCACATGTTAAAATTAGGTCATAGCACTGGAACCTCTCCATTGATCATTTTTGTCAGATGACAGCAAGATTACAGCATTGTCAGAGAGAATGATGAATTTTCCTGGCTTGCACCTGCGTGCCTGACTTATGCTTTCCTCGCTCTGCGCTAATCCGACAAGGTGATATGGTGTATTCCATGTTGCTTCCACAGCACGACCCTGCACAATTTTTTATCCACAGAATATTATATTATCCATAGCATGGATCTGTGCAATATAATATTTACTCCATATTACTCACAGCACAGTTTACTGCAACATTATACTCAGGATGTGTTATATTATCCAGAACAGTGTACAGCTCTCGCAAGACCTTATCACAACATGGCTCCTGTATCCTTTACTCCATAATTTTAACATTAAAATGAATGTTGTAGCTGAACGAACCAATATTATATTTCTTTATGCAATATTTTAATAACCTGTATTTTTCATATTTGTGTTACAGCTGTGCGTTCTTGTGAGCCTAACACTATGTCTCTGCCTTACAAAGCATCCCCGTACAGTGGGGATAATGTAAACTAATCTTTATGATGTCTCATTATGTTTCTTTTTTGCCGCAGTGGGATCATTTTATTATAATTGGTTTAATTGTTGTCCAAATGTAATGTCATTGTGCTTCTATGGTCAGTAATGAAAACATGATGGTATATATGACAATTCCAGCAAAAACTCACAGTAATGGTTCAAAGGCATGTTCAGGGTAGTGTGACTAGTGCCGGGCATAAAGTCACTATAGCCAAGACACTTTATAAACTCCTTTAAAAATGTTTTGATGATCAAAGTTAGAGACAGACTCTTTAACCCCATCACTGCTGAGGGTTTAAGCACCCTTGTGCTGAGACTTTTTTTTCTCCAGAAAACACTATTAGTCTTTTTTCTTATTCTAACATGTCAAATAGAATTGAACCAAAGTGGCCAATTTTTTAAAATTTCAAGAAAATTAGCCAAAAGAAAATGATTTATTTTTTGAATACACACCACAAAGAAATACTTTTTTTCTTGTTTTAACCTTAACCCACCTTTTCAGTTTAGCTAACAGCAGGCTTCTATGTGTAGATGTACACAAATAATCTGCACTTGACTATGATAATGTATTCATTTTTTGCAAATTGTTCCCACCTCAATTTAAACTTTTACTATTTGTAGGAATAATATAAGAGGCCAATAGTGCCTACCATTTTAAACCATACAACCTCCTGCATTAAATAAGGCAATTTTTTTTTACTTGACACAAGAACTGGGCTTTAGATTTCCCCCATCTGAGGAAAATGTTATTTTGTGTGTACTGTTTCAGTTATTGTCTGATAATCACCAGGGGGGCATATCATTGTGTATGCGCAGTGCGACTAAAGGTCAACTGCACAAACATTGGCTTTAAGTCTACCTCTCAATCAGGCCCATTGGTAGTCACAGGTAGTCACCAGAGAGTAGCTAGTAGTGGGCCAAACAATTTGAAAGTGGGGACTACCCTCCACGGTTGCTGGTGTCATGTGACGCTGACACATAGTGCCCTCCATCCCATATACGGTAATGTACGTTTTCCATTGCGCAGAGTAACTTTGTTCAGTGATCACAAGTGATCAACAGACAATAAGTACTACAGGGCCCCATCATTTAAAAGAGGAGACTCTACTCTTTTTTTAAATGGGTGCCCCTTAATTACTGGTAGCCAGATTGGGGGAGATCTTACCCCGTCTGGACTATATGATTTTTCTTTCATGCAGAAAATGAATGTTTGTTGATCATGGGGGCTCCACTCTTGATCGTGAGGGTACCCACATCTTTGTAGCTACTATGGTAGTTATATGCTCGGTAATGCCGGCACTCCTAGACCCCAAAAGTGAAATGCTGTGGTGCCCTCCTACGGTGATAGCACACCCAAATCCATATAGCAAATGAGGCAGCACTCAGCAGACTTTCTTAATGATAAGGATAAAAGTCCTTTATTCAGACGGCGTTTCAGGGTTACTCCCCCGTCTTCAGGGGCATATGATACAAATGACACACACAAACACTATCTTATATATCCATAAGACATTGTACAATTACCAAGAATCATGAGTCTCACCTGTGCCCCGCCGCCCGACGGTGGCATCGCGGTAGAGACTATTTCCACTTCAGATTTTGTACCTGGAACTGATGTGCACTGAGAGCAGAAGTGTAGTTTCCTGCCCACACAGTTAGCCAAAAAAAGAAGTTTAACCCCTCGCAGGCTCGCTTCGCTCGCCACGCTTCGGGCACGGTGGCTTGCTACGCTCACCACATGGTTATATTCCCCCTTTATGCCCGCTTGGATGGTAGGGAATAACATTGAACACTGGCTGATGATGTCATGGTCAATCTATGGAAGGGGATCTAGCTGTTACCGCTGCATTGCTCCACACGCTAGACATAGACTGTCGCGTGCGCGATAACGTCATCCCCTGGCGGTACACGAGGCCAAACTGCATGATCCCACAGACTTGGTTACCTGGCAACCAAGTCCATGCTTTAAACAAGCAAGTTAAATCACATAATAGAGAGATCAGAGATCGTAGGACACAGTTGCTATAAGTAATGCTGCCTCTGATGTTAGTATATAGTGGGGACGCCGTTCCCTGTAAAAGGAGGGCACCTGAGCAAGCACTTTTTCTGGATTCACCTGAGTACCGGATCATTGTTGAACTGTTAATATATATATATATATATATATATATTTCTGTAACAGCATAAAAGCATAAAAACAGACAAAAAGACCATACAAGTAAAGGCATACACTCTCCATTGAGGCTATGAGCCAGATCCTGTTTATAGCAAACAACATGAGTGGAACTGATGGATGTTTCCAAAATTTACCTAGCAAACCCCTGGGTGATGTGAGCCAAAGAATGGAGAAACTACATACTCTGTCTTCATGGAGAGTAGTAACATAGCCTTTCAAATGAGATCAAAGGTCTGAAAAACATGTTCGTGGGAGTAATTGTAACTAAGATTTAATTTGTAAATAGTCAACTATTAGACTAATAATATTGTACTTCTCCACTAATTCTTGCAGTGGGCCTCTAAAACACGCCATCAATAAAATCAAAAGCAACTCTAGGTACTCAGGGTCAGTATCTCCAGGAGTGGGGACAGATGGCAGAACAACCAGGATGGAAGTCCAGGCATATATTGGAGACAGGAGAGGCGAGTAAGAGGTTAGGTCATATTTTATATTTCAGTATGACCAAGTTGACAGACAAAAGTACACAACTCGATCATCCAGTTTTTCACTCTGTTGATAAGGTTACCATAATAGACACTATAGAAAACACCTTATCATCATCTGCCTCAATCTGAGTCCAAGCTAAATATTCTCATCTAGAAAACCAGGCCATAATCTGGCTAAAATGAATGACAAGATAATACTTCTGCATATCAGCATTGTATAAGTTTGGAAAGGAGTTGTGGGGTAGAGAGGGTCAAAAGGATGTCCACAAATAAAGAGTTTATATTCTCTCTGCCCTAAAATAATTGCTTGCATCCAATGAATGAAGGATAGAGGGAAATTTATACTGATTTATAATGTGTACTCGTTTTGCCATTTTGCATTTCTTAAATCCAACCTGGTCATAGTGAATTATTTGGGGTAAAACCTTATTAAGATGCACAACCAACAGTTTAGAAAACAGTTTATATAATTATTTAAAAGAGATGGGGATCTATAATTGGTATAGGTACTGGGATCTCTACTAGACTGTATTAAAAACAATGGCCCTCATTCAGAGCCGGACGCTCTGAGCAGAGCGCACGCTCTGAATGAGGGCCGTCCTCCATAATTATGGAGCGTCCTCCTGGACGCTCGTATAGCTGTCGGTCACCACCCACAGCCTATACGAGCGTGCAGGTTGATGGCCGCGATGGTCTAAATAATCTATAACAGGTAATGGTACTGGATCAGAACCTCTATACACACCTTCCTATACCTTCTAATATCCTGCCTATACCTTCGAAGGATGACGCTAATTTGTGTACGCAGTCATGCAGTAAATAAAGACTTAGACCTGGAATCTGTGGTTGCAAAGCACAAGTATTATTCAAGTAAAAGTACAATCAGTTACACGCAATTGATCCAGACACAATTTAGGTGCAAAGGATTTATACAGACCCAAGTACAGTATATATACACGCAGCGCTTCTGGTACCAGGTGTTAGGCATCAGCAAGAAACCCCTCGTCTATCCTCATTCAGCATGAAGACTAAAAAACCCAGTGTTGGAGCACACATATTTATACCCCCCAGGAATAGACAAAACAATAGAGACGTTTGTTGCTGATGCTATTGGTTCCCAAGGGGGATCCATCTGTTATGGAGCATTTAACAGGCTGGTTCAAATAGACTCACCCAGCCTCTAACAACTGGGGGTCTCTGCCCTCCCGCCTCCTGCAACATCATAACAGTTAATACATTTTGTTGCTTGAAGTCTCTGCGGTCCATAACTCGAGAATGCATGATGCGATCTCCCCACCGATATCACCGGAATACTGTGGAAAGAGTACGCATCAGTACAAAGCCAAACATGGCTTTCTTAGCATGTATAAAACCTTGGTTATCAAATATCCTTATTTCACAGCATTTATACTAACTGAACAAACTTAAATCTTATACCTTAAAGCTAATGGAACCTTGTAAGTGAATATGTAATGTGTGAGTGTACGGGGTTTGATATGAAGATGCTAGTTAACTGGGGACAGATGCGTGCGCATTTAGATACTAAACGGTGTTTTCATTCGGGGTCTTGTGCATTCGCTAATATGCGACTAGTTAACAGCCCTATTATGCGTATTATTGTGTATATGAGAAATGATGGAAGATGCAATTGCATGGTGCTAATAGTATGATTGCCACATGTACTAAAATGTGAGTTTATCTAAAATGGCGCTTAGGCGGCCATTCGCAAAATGGCGTCTTGCGATCTCATTTCCAAGATGGCATCTTGCTGCCATTCGCAAGATGACATCGCTGCGATTCAATTTTAAACTGAACTTGTCTCAGCCAATTACTCAGCTTCGACACAGGGCTCAACACATTTTTGTACAATCTAGAGCCAAGCTAAAAGTTTAGGAGCCAGACCATCGTCCCTGACCAAAGTATATAAAAACTTGTATAGACCATCACACATGCCCTTTCAATGCTCCTCAGACCTCCCCACAAGCCTTCAGACCACCGCACATGCCTCCTTAAATGGTCATCATATTCCACCAAATGCCCATTCCTGGATCCCAATTCAAAATATACAATGCAGTAGTGTGCTTAATTCATAATATGTCACACCATAACGCCAAATTTATATTATTGCACACAGTAGGACCCAAATTTATATTATGAAACACTGCAGCTTCAGTTCCTTTCACCATTCAGTCTTCAATACCCCATCAGATCCTGTAAGGGAGCAGCACCCTGAGATCTTGATAAATGGTGATGCTAAGTCACCAGTGACCTCCGTTGGTAGTGAAGCATCACCTCTAAAGGCAAAATGAAAGAAAAGCTGGAATGAGACCAAGCAATCAGCAAATCTGGTGCTGCCAGCTTTGAGACTGTAGACAGAAAAGCATTAGTGCCGTCCCCTGCTGTGAAAACTGAAATTTCCAGTCCCAACCCATGCACTAAACCTGTCCCCAGGGAGCCTGGAGCAGCAGCAGCTGATAGTGGGACAGTAATTATGCCATACTATGAGGATCCAACATGCACTGTGTGTGAAGCTTGTAAAATCAGTTTCAGTAGACATGACACTTGTATAGAACACAAATGTTATTAGCAATGCAAATAGGATGCACAAGCAGCTTGCTGATTAAAATGATATGTGACATGCCTATATTCTTTGTGCGACCACTGGTGTATCTACATGCAAAATGGTATATTACAGAGTCAGCGAATGTGACACTGTAAAGTAACAATTTAAATGCAGATACACCCGCAGTTGCACATAGATTATAGGCATGCCGCATATTTTAATCAGCAGGAGCTGCTTGTTCATCCTATTCACATTGCTTTCTGAATAAGACACATTTGAAGGTAAAAATTTGCACGAAAAAACGCTCGATGCTAATGAGCATGGCACTACTAGTAGGGCTGTTTACACACACAAGGAAGTAGGATGTACAACCTGATCTGCTCTTGCACCTGAACCAGCAGGGTCTGGCAAACCTGTAGCGGTAGGGTGAAGGACTGGGGCAGCCACCTACTTTATTTATGTATTAAAAGTTTCTTATATAGCGCAGCATATTCCGTTGCGCTTTACAATTGGAAACATTGATAGAACAAAACAGGGTAATAACAGACAGACATAGAGGTAAGAGGGCCCTGCTTGCTTAGTTGCATCTTTCGGGTAGAAGTGAGGAGGTAGAGCCACACATTGAACCTGACTGTCACGCATGCCTCCTCATGTGACAGTCCTTCCCGCTTTGCAACCACCTCTGGAGGAGCAATTTGTTTTTTGAAAATTAACTTTATAGTACTTGGTTCTGAAAAATCTAATCGCCACAAAAATCTTAATCGACCTACTAACTGGGATTTGTCAAGCCCTGATTAATAATAAGGTCACATGCAGCTTAAAGTTACTTGTAGCTCAAACCTACAGCAATTATCTCCGACTCACAATGCTCAGGAGGAAGAAGGATTTCAGGATGAGAACTGACCCTTGACATTCGTCAAGTCATTCTCGTTTGCCTCTTGCGATTTAAATTTATCCTTCATTGGACGGGATGAACTCAAGCATTGAGAAGGAAGTGTTGCGGATGGCTCAGGAAGGTGTAATTTGAGCAATAAGGCTTTCACCTCATCTATATTCTTTCCATTACCTCTTTCCCATCTTTCATGACCATTAAACTGAAAGGGAAACCCCATTTATACTTAATCATATTAATGTCACTTTTTGTAGAAGGGACTTGTGGGTTTTCTTCAAGTTCAGATTCTGAGGCCAAAGAAATCACATAAATATTTGGAGGCATCTGCCTGTTCTTTTTAAACATAGCTTCAACTTTGGCCCACTTAAGGACTATTTTCCTATCTTCCTAATAAAGCCAAGTCCCATCATGAGGAGCCCCCAGGTCAGCGTTGTATGTTACAGATGGAAGAGGAACCAATGTTCACAAGTGCAGAGGTCTTCTTTATTGTGGGGGTCCCCAACTCCCCAGGGATCCCTGGCCTGGGCTGACTAGCGGTCAGGGCTGATGCTGCGGCTGGTGGGCCCGGTGATAGGGCTCCCCTGGCTGTAGCATCAGTCCCCCGCTAGAAAGGGTCTGTTGCTGGTTCTGGAGCTTGCAGGGGAACCCTACCCAATTTTATCCCTGTAAGTCCAGAACCAGGACTGGTTCCCAGAGCCCAGTGCTGGTTGTACTAAGTACAGTGGTACCCTACGGATTTTTTCCCTGTACTTAGACAGCCAGGACTGGCTATGAAAAGTCCGGGGCTGGTTCTGTTTTAGGGGGGGGAGGCACATCTTTTCTTTTTTTACATTTAACTCTTCCTAAGCTATTTACAGTAAGAAACATGCATGCATCTCACTGATGTATGCATGTATCTGTGTCAATCCGACCTGCTCATGCTCATATCGAAAGCATGAAGCAGGTCTATTAATTTTGGGATTTGAAGTTCGAATTGAAGTTCGATTTGGTGTTCAATTTCAAATCGAATGATAGTAAATAAGGGATTTGTGTGTTGGTCTATGTAAAAGTACCGATGTTTTTCCAATGTTCGATTTCAGTTCGATTTGAGTAAAATTTGGTTTTACATTCGATTTGTCTTTTAGTAAATACCCAAAAGCAAAATCGAATGCAAATCAAATGCCAAATCACTCAAACTGCAAAATCGAATGTTAGTAAATGTACCCCTTAATCTTGGTGTTACTTGGCCAGCACTTTTAGAAGCCTGAGATGTTGGCTCGGATCAGTAAGGAGTCTGAGATATCCTTGTATGTATTGAATTTGATGCGTTACAGAGGTATCTCTAAGATATTAATCTAGCAATCAATTTGTTTAATCAATGACACTCTATAGTAATCATCCAAAGAGCGCTAATGAAGATTTTAGTTTTAATAAAGTAAATCAAATCACATTATAAAAATGCAACAAATAATAACAATGACTCCAAGTAAACACATCACAAAATATATAAATTTAAAACCACAATTTGTTAATAGGGGCACCTCTATAGTAGGTGCACCTAATGTATAATGGGGCCAATGAATATTCAGTTCAAAAAGTGATTATGGTTCCTAGATCATATAGAAGAAGCCTCTAGCCCCAAAAAGTGATGCATTTAAATCCCTGTATGGAGGTGAACCCCTTGTCCCCTTGTGGTCAAAGAGATATATAATCAATCTTATAATAAACTGCACTAGGATAGTCACTGGTGCCTTTAAATTCAGTTACCCGCTGTGATCAGATGGAATATTTCACAATGGAGTGTAAAGGGCTGTACACACTTGCCGATATTTTTGACGACTGAACGATAATGATATCATTATCATTCAGTCATTCACTATATCGTCCAGTTTGTACACAAAACAATGAACGATAACGGCCAACGATGCGCGCGCCCGCAGGTCGTTGGCCTTTGTCGTTCATCGTGCAAACATGCAGACCAACCTAACGATATTGTCAGGTTTTTGCATGTTTGGGAATGAGAGAGGGTGCCCGGCACTGAACGATAACATTCAGGATATCGTTCAGTGTTTGTGCTCAATGTTGTTAACGACATTGAGCACATCTCTGCCGGGAACACACTAGACGATGTCGCTCATGAAGTGAATCGTCTAGTATGTATGCCCCATTAGAATAAAATCTCAAGCTACTAAAGGCAGTTACAGGTGGTATTAAAAACAGCATCTTATATTGTGATTTGATTCACTTGATTAAAACTTGAAAATCTTAATTAGCACTCTTTGGATGGTTACTATAGAGTGTCATTGATTAAGCATATTGATTTGCCGATAAATAGTACCCATCCGTATTATTGTATTTATATCAATAAAAAGCATCCATGTAAAATTATCTTTATTCACAAAGGTGTTTACAACCATGTTTGAAACAACAAAGACACCCAGAATACAAGTGTTTTAGTGCAGAAAAAAAATATTTGATACAAATTTTCAGTCACATTATTAATTTAGCAAACTTCAGTCCTCACCCCATCTTGTTAATTACCTATTGTTGGTTTGCCATCTGCGCTCAGGTCATAAACGGACACCTTACCCATTTCTATAATCTTATGGGCAAACAACATCCATTATGACTGCAACACAAAGAACGGACGTGATGTGTTACAACTACAAGAAAATAATTAAGTTCTTTGTCAATAACATTATTTGGTGAGGTCCTGAACACACCAGAACTGTGTTTATTTAACTACAATTAAATGCTAGTTTCACATTCACGTTAAAGACTGTTTAAGAAAGGCCTATTTGACACAGCATGTGTAACATTGACTTATTTCCACTAAACGCCAAGAGGTATTGTCTCAGGAGGTAAATATAAACCCTGCCTATTTCACAATCAATATTGACTTTCTACATCAATAAATCTTGAGCTTGGATCCAGTCAAGAGTAAATGCTTGCTAATTGTTCTGCGCTCGGTAATGATTAGCTGCTGGTTGTATTAGTGAATATTCATACATTATTACAGGCTTGATATACTTCTTCTGCACCAAAATATTGCTAACGAAGCATTTCTGCCTTTTCTCATCACCACATAATCACTCAAAGGGTGAGATTTACAACACTACTAAATACTAAAACTCTATACATATCTACAGTATATAAAATCTGCCATTTCCTGTCTATTTTGAGCATTAATATATAAAACACACAGATTTATTGCACAGATTAAATAGCTATATGTAGATGTGGATTAGGGCCTGATTCAGACTCTGACACATGCGTCCAAGATGCATTGCACATGCGCCCAGATTGTCACCACTGGTAAAATAGTTGAACAAACTAAGGACCAAAATTTTGAAAGTGAAAACCCTTGGCAGATGAGACCAAGGTACTCTGTCAAAGGCCTTGTCGGCCTTGCAACTGACCACCACGTCACAGTGACCTTGTCAGGAGTGATTGAGTCATAGCAGTTACAAGTAATCTGACACTGTGCACTGACGATCGGCCTTTCACAAAACCTGTCACACTGCAGACTATTTTTCCTAAATACCTGCATTTTCACCATGCTGTTAGGTCATCCAGGGTAACCATGGACTCTGCAAGCTTTAGGTCCACCTGCATCCTGGAAACAATTTCCTCCATTACAGAATTCTCTCCAAAATGGGACATGGGTGCCGCCATGTTGGACTCAGTCACCTGTTTGCTCCCAGCCAGTCAGAACACAGGATCCACTCTGGTGATTTCAGCAGCCACTCAGGTCACAGCCAGCCCTATTTAAGGACTTTCAATCACTAGTTGCCAGTGCAACATTGTATCTCCTGATGCCATCCTGTTCTCCTGCAGTGTGCTCCCAGCATGTTCAGCTTAGTCCTGCAGTCAGCTGCATGGCTCATTGCAGATCCAGCTATGCAGTTCCATCCCACTCCAGTGCCCAACTCATCGCTATCCGTTTCCATTCCGGTCCAGTGTCTGATTCAATTGCTATCCAGCTATTCGGTCCCATTCTGGTCCAGGCTCCAGCTTATTGCCAAGTCAGCAGTTCGGTCCAGTGCTCAGCATACATTATTCCTGTTATCCGGTGCAATCCAGTTCAGTGCTTTGCTAGTTTCATTCTATTCACAACCTTAGAAAAGCATTATCACCTCAGTGCCACTCTCCTAGACTGTCTTGTTCCTGCCTAGTTCCCAGCCTCTTTTATACATGTGAGAAGGAACTTTAATAAGCCACCTTGTTTCGTGGACACAGCCACTACTCCTGCTCCTGACAATCCAAGTACAAACAGTCCCAATGGCGTGACAATACCTCTCACAAAACCTGTCTGAGAAAGATGAAGAAGTGAAGGGAGAAGAGAAAAGGGTAGTATCTTAGTGCACAAGTCAAAAGTTACAAAGATCAAAATAAAATGAAAAATAATAAAAAAATAACTTTTATTGGATATTCATTAAAAATGATTCCCCTCCAAGAGTAGAATAATAGTGAAATTTAAGAATGAAATTTAAAGATTAAAACCATATGCCAAGGGTATTCACATCATCACAACGACTTCCATGATATCAATAAATCTGGGTACTAGCTTGAATAGGAGAAGACAAACAGATTAAATCAAAATATATAAGAGG
Source organism: Taudactylus pleione (assembly GCA_031769625.1). Classification (NCBI taxonomy): domain Eukaryota; kingdom Metazoa; phylum Chordata; class Amphibia; order Anura; family Myobatrachidae; genus Taudactylus; species Taudactylus pleione. Next base: position 16,112,734 of record JAUIMM010000012.1, on the reverse strand, counting down.
ATAATTCAGATCTTGATCACTGCTTACTGTAAGTTAGAGGTGATGAATAAAGATAAATATAGTCTGTGTGTTTGTCTTCTTAATGCAATTGTTGCTAAAAAAATGATCAGATAAATATCAGATGAAGAAGTGGCGGAAGAAATAATTGTAAGCGTTGAGCAACAAGCCTGATTTAGCCATGAGATGGGCCATAGGAGTGAACCTGGGTCAGGTCATTGCCTGGTTTTGGAGAAGATGGGGAGTCAGGAGTTTCTAATATTTGGCACTAAGGCCATCAGGACCACAGGGCTCATCAAGGAGGACCTAGTTGAATCTGAAAGTGACTGCAAATTAGCTTCTCTCAAGAAACTCATTGCCAGGGCAGGGTTATCCTCGAGAGCAGGATCAAGTGTCTTATAATATCTTTGAAGTCATCCGCTATACCCAGAGCATCATGCAAGGAGGAAGTGGGGCTAGGATTCAAAAATGGAAAAGAAAAATATGAGAAGGCTTAGTGCGGGTGCACTAAGGGAAGAGTTGCTCAGTTTTTACTCTGGGTGTCAGACCAGTTTCTTCCAGCAGAATATAAGCTAAATGTAGTTGTTGGATTTGCGGTTCAATAGAAAGAATAAAGTGATGCTTCAAATAGCTCAAATCTTTTGACCATTTAAGTGCATAAATGTGTTCCTTTATAAGCAATTACAGGAATTTTAATGCAGATGATTATAATTTAGGCTTTGTTTGATAATTATTAAGTTTTAGCACTATTTCACCTGGCAGATTCACATTTTTGAGGCTCAGGCTTCAGCCTGTTTCTAGTAACAGTTGGATAAATCTCTCCTCCAAATGGCAAAGAGGTTGGAGGCTTGTACGGACTCTGGAACATTTCTTATCCTGAAGGTGTTATGTTGTAATTGAGTCTCCAGATCTTCCATTTGGTTAAGCAGCTAAACATTGTCTCATAGGTCAGACATCTCAAGAACCATTACCTCTTGAAATTTACTAAGGTTATCCATTTTATGCTCCTAGGTATTGGTGCAACCGTGTACACGAAAATCTGTTTCCAGTTCTTTCACACATCGGCTTGGAGTTCGACTTGGAAGGTGGCCCTGATTTATTGCATAAGCACTTTGTACTAGCTGGTTTCTTGTGGAGAATTAACTTCAGTAACTTCAGCATCCTCTACAGGACTGGGCAAGTCTCTAGTGAGTTTAGATTATGACTTGCTCTTCTTTTTTGTAAAATGATTCTGCTTCCCTTGAGGCAGCATTATGGCTTCTTTGTAGGAGCAGTCTAGATCTTAAATCTGGTGGTTCTAACCCACTGATAGTTAAGGATACCATGAGGAGATTTGTGATGAACAATATGCATATGGAGTTACTATTGTGTGATGAGGCAGTTAGGAAGAGTGGGCCTGAAGGGAGCTCTCCTTATATCTGAAGATTAGGAGGTTAAGTTTGTGTTGTGTGAGAAGATAGGAAACAGCCCTCCTAGAGGTTTCTTAGAAGATCCACCACGTCATTGACTGCAGATACTGGCTGCTGCTTCATTATCTCTCAGCGGCTGCCTAAACATCCTGCTCCAGCCATCTTCAATCCTTTCCCTCCCCCCTAACAATTTACACCTATAGCTATGTCTGCTTTTACTGTGTTTTATCTATAGCGGTGCTTGCAATTACTGTGTGTCTGCACTGAAGATGAAGAAGTGGCGGAAGAAGTAATTGAGGGCAATCTCACCAGAATATTCAAGAAACGCATAGGAAGTAAATGTGTTTAACCCCATGTTGTAGGAATGTGTAATATTTATAGTGATCTACTTCATCTGCATCTGCCTCCACCTTCCTCTGCCAATGCTGGTATCATATATGTCATTTTAAATCTGAAGGGAGACTTTCGAGTTTTTGTGGAAGGGGGATAATGAAACAGTGAATCTAGAAAGTGCTTTCTAAAGCAACATATTATTAATTAGACATTGAAAAGAAAACAAGAAAAAAATCAACGTTGCCCGCAGCTCGCAACGACACTTCAACAAACTAATGTGTGGGGACAGTGAGGTCGTGGACATGCTGTTGAGACAACAGAAAAGGTAAAGGAGACTCCTCTTTTGCCTGGGAGAAAGCACAGGATGGGTCAGTCTGCTTTTTCCTCTGTTACCCTTTAAGAGAGTAAGCACTCACACTGGCTCCTTTCAAAATATCACACGTCTGCTGCAAACTGCACTTGGAGTGTCTGCTATATATACATGTAGACACTAATGGGCAGGAGAGAAAGAGACAGGCAATGAGGGGCAGGCAAGACAGAGGGGTAGACACAGAAAAGAGGAGACGCAGGAGCTCTGAGATGCAACCACTCAGTGTAAGAGTCGGACGTTAAGGAAGGTTTATCAACTTTTACGTTTACATTGTACAAAAGTTTGATTCCCTCATGTAGATTTCATGGAAACATTCTTAAGCACCAAGGTAACTAAATTTTATTCAGAATAGGGACTGCAGAACAAAAGGACCAGATGTTCCATAAATTCTATAGAAATTACACTTGGATATGTGTTTCCTGCTATTCTTCTCATTGCCCAACCCTCTGCTGAAGATTAAGAGAGAAGCTGTAGAAATCATATTGGTGCTTCCATTTGACCATGCCATTCCTGGTTTGCAGTGACTTGTGGAATGCTTCTGTCACATCCTTAGGGGCTCATTTATCAAGCAGGTTTTCCATAAAATTATGCGTATACTGCAGTTTCTACATCATTTTATGTATTACTGCTATGCAAGAACTGGGGGGAAAAAATGCAACGCTGTGGAAAGCTGCTAGTTAGCTCATATTTGCCATCGTAGTGGTAAGCTGGCCTGAAAGTTTCCTTGTCAGGCCAGCTTGTTGCTGACAACAGGAGACCTGAAAACTGTGTGGCACTATGCATAGCATTTTCACCCTTTAAGGTTGCTACAAACTGCTGGACTATGACTGTAGCTTACCAGGTCCGGTCAGATGGCCTCTCTTCCTCCTGCCACAGTGTCCGCTGTGCTGCGGCTCCCTCCCACATGTTCTGCCAGCAGCTGTTTCAGTGTCTCACATGGGGGTGCTGGTACATCTTGTCTTGGCTCCATTTCTTTAAGTGACCTGAGTGCTGTCTGCCAACCCTGAGCTAGCCCTAATTAGGTGGATTATTTAAATGGCTTCTGTGCACTTCCTCATTGCCTGGACTTCATGTAATCTACTTGGCCAGCAGATCTCCGGCTCCTAGTTCCTGGTACCATTGTGTTCCTTCTGGAAGTCTCTTGCACTCATTTGCAGTCTTTACTTCCTGGCTTTAAGAGTTCCAGCTACTTCTGGGTCTCCTCCTGGAAATCTCCTTGTGTATCCCTGTGACTAGATTGCACCGTTTCCAGTACATTGTCTCTCACTCTGCTCCTGCAGTCCTCTAGCTACATTTGTGCTTTAACCTCCTGTGCCTCACCTTACTCTTCATCAGCAATCCTGCAGCATCATTTGAGCATTAACCTTCTCTTGCTCTACAGTTTCATCTGTACCAGTATACATTATGCTACTCGCTCTAGACAATGTTTCTGGCATAATTTTCTTTGCTGAGGCTGTCTGGAATAGCGCACGTATTTTGTGTCGGTTTGGGGATGTGTCAGATCGCCATTTTGGGTTTCTTTAGGCTAATACACCTGTTGTTTAGTTCCAAAGTTTGTGGTGGTTGCTGAGCCTACGTGTGGCTTGGGTACCTGGGTGGAGTGGGACCCCAGAGGATGTGTGGGTGTCTGGAAGTCCGGCTCGCCAGTTATTCTTCCTCACAGTAAAGGGATGTAGTCAGAATGCCGACCGTCAGACTGCCAATTGTCAGAATACCAACAGTGGCATCCCGACGATCACAATCTTCACAGTATTAGGGTTAGATTTAGTGGTATGCACTAGGGGGATGGTTAGGGTTAAGCTGCGGGAGGGTGGGTTAGAGTGTAGGGTTAAGACTTTATTTAAAATACTTATCAAAATCTGTCAGGGTGCCGCTGAGTACGGGATCAGTTGGGATCTGTTGGGATCCCGTACTCAACCTGTAATAAAATGGTGTGCCTCAGGAATTAGTTTCAGTTTGGGGCATCCAGGAGAGTTATATTAGTGACAAAACGATTGCGGGGATAACCTCTGCAGATTCTCATAGGGAATGTGGGAATCCTCAATTTTATAAGATTAAAGTGGTAAAATAAATTCAGTGTTAAAGGCTATGAGGCGCCACCCCTTAGTTTACATTGTTAAGTAAGTAAAAACAAGGTATGTAAAATGTGTTAATAAGTGAACTAGTAAAAATAAGTTAACAGCAAGACAAATACAATATATATTATTGAGCATCTAAGGGGGGAATTCATTTAGAACTGTTAATTAACGGGTGTGAAAAAAGGTGATAGCCTCGGGCTTTATCGCCTGGGCTATTCAATTAGAGACACTTTTTAACGCCCATTAAATTAACATGTTGACGGCCATTAACAGATAGGAACCGTGAAAAGTTCACATACCTATGCGTTAACGGGATCTTTTCACCTGTTAACATGATACTTATCAAGGATTTCTTATTGGGTCAATGTTAAGTGCAGCCTGCGGGGCTAATTGAATAGCCCAGGTGGAGCAATTAGTACACAGTAAATTATTAATTGAATTCTCCTCATAAACAAAAGAATTGTAGCTAATAAAGAGATGGCTGACACTTTAAAACAATAGTAATTAATATAATTATAATTATACTTATTTGGTTGCTTTTCTCCTATGTATTATACATCCCTCCCACACCAGGTGGTATGCAGTTATATAGTTGACGGTCTCTCCAGAATTATGACAGTTATAATGGTAACGTGGTTAAATGTCAACATCATAAATGTTGATACCTGAAAAATGTTGACATGGACAAAATCTTGACATTGGTCTTACGGATTTGACATCAAAATGTTCTTTATCATTCTCCCAGGCTCAGTCTCTCTTCACCTTTTTACATTCCCATAACTTATCCTTTTTGCAGGCTAAGCATTATACCTCCAAGGTTGTTTCCTTCCTTTCCCGTATGGACTGCATGAACCAAATGTATACGGGCCTTCAATCCTCTATTGGGTCTAGGGTTGCCTTCTATTTGTTTTACAAATACTTCGGACACCGTACTACAGCGGTCATTATGATACTGGTATAACACGTTGGCTGAAGCATTTTCATGACCTCAGCAAATCAAAAATTTTGACCGCTCTTTTATATTCTGTTCAAGTTTTGCCTGTTACGACCTATCAGGAAATGTATTCTACATATTTTTAGAGGATATTTCTCCCCCTCCCGTAGTCATTTAATTGGACTCTCCTCCTCATCAACTTGCCCAAAATGTACGAGACCAGATGCTTCCCTTTACCACTGTTTTGGAATTTCACCTTCTGTACAACATTTTGGCTCTATGGTAAACAATTTGCATTATCAGACTTGTTAAATTATTTACGATTAACCCCAGAATGGGCCATCTTTGGTACTATTATACGACTAATTCCAAGATTTTACCAGGTTGTCGCAAATTGCTTTTGATTCTCTCAGCCGTGGCGAGGAAATGCATACAAATGTTTAAAGATAAGCTCTTTAAAGTGTTTAAGATGGACTGGATGGAAACATCCCACAAAGAACGACGACTAGAGAAGTTTTTCTCTATATGGGAATCTTTTATTGATACTTAGGGCTCTATTTACTACAATCCGCATGTTGAATGCAGATTGTAGTGTGATATTAACGACTGAATTCGCATTGCTTGCAGGGACAGAGCTTGCGATGAAGCTCTGTCCCTGCGAATCCCCTTCGGAGCCTTATCACGGTATTTTCGCAAAAAATATCATGACAAAGTGACCGCGCATGCGCCGACCGGCCGCCGCTGCTACCCCCCCCGGCGCTATGCCCCGCCCCCCCCGATCACCTGATGACCGGGCAGCAGTGCACTATGGGAGACCAGCTGACCGGAGGGGAGACATCACTGGAGCCCCAATCACCGGTCCCTGGAGTCAGGTAAGTACATTTTTTTTTTACCAATTTTTTTTTCTTTTTTTTACAGTAATCAGCTTGCGGTCTGTTTAGACCACACAGCTGATTACTGGGACCGACTCCAGGCTCTGCTCTCCCCGTTAGAGTAGGGCAGGAGTCCGGTAACTGGGGGAGACCCTGGATAACGCCACCTCCAGGTGGCGTTATTATCACAGGGCCTCCCTAGGTATTTTTTTCACAATTTATTTTTAGTAACTTTGGCCAGATCACATTTCCCATTACAATTATGAGAAATGCGATTTGATTACTAAAAATAAGTGATACTTAGGGGTTGGAGTAGAATGTTACAAATTCTACTCCAATTGCCCTGTAATAACTATAGGTGATACTAAAATAATGTGAAAAGGGTGTGAAAACACCCTTTTTCACTTTATTTTAGTCAAAATAATGTTAATAAATAGAGCCCTTAATCGTACATCAAATTCATAATTGCTTTCATTCTACATTATGGTACAAAACTAGAGTGTTTTTGTCTGATCCTCCTGTCCAACTCAGCTAAGGCAATATTTTATGGCCTGGATGGTCCTGGGCTGCTGGTGATCTACCTTTCCTTTCTTCTCCTTTTTCTCTTTTCTTCTTTTCTTAAATAAGCATGTAATATATTTGTGTTATATATTTTGTATGAGCTTTTTGCTATAAATGAATATGCTATTTATTATTGCTTTATTATATGTTGTCTGCAATATTACTATTTTTCTATTGCTATCATTATTAATCTGCTTGCTTATACTGTACATTAACAAAAACATTTAAAAAAGAAAGTGAGCAATAATGCCACTTATGCAAACCACCAAAAAGATGCGTGTTTGGTGGTTAGACACCTGTTTGGAGGCGAATCACTTACGGGTGCCTGACCCCTGGTGCAAGTCCAACCCAGTTATGCTAATAGTTTAGTAATATTGCTGATGTGATAAAGTGAAGTAAGCGACCTGTGTGCAATAATAAATCATGTTTTCTGCTAAAAAAAAAAGTAATAACACATGCTTGGATTAACAGACAGTCTGAGGATTTAGATGGTGCTGAAGTTGTGGGTGGACATCAGTAGATGGAGATCATGAAGGATGAGGACAGTGGGACTACAGAAGGCCATGCCTGTCCGCAAAATGGGTCCAGCCTCAGTTCCACAATAGGGGCCGCTTCCGATGCAGGGAAGTCCCACCAGTTGTTACCTTGTTTCTTTTACTCTCTATTCACAAAAGAGTAACGATTGCCAGAAAATAGATTTTGGAAAGAAAAATCATATGCACACAGTTAAGTGTTACGTGCCTAATATAGGAATTGCAGTAATGCCTGGCACATATTTCAATTCACTTTTAGAGTTATGTGGGTGTGCATTTTAAGGGCATTACAAAGGTAAGTGGGTGACCACTGAGCCTACTCTTTACACATGTTTGGGAGTGCCAGAAATCGGGTATTAACTATTGGGTATCTTTTGCACGATCCTAAATAAAATAGCTGCATTTAATCTGTGTTACTTGTATTCGGTGGTTAGATAATGCCTCTTTATGGGATTACAGTGTTCTCCCCAGAAAATGTTTCCAGCCGGGTGGCATCAAGAAGTAGCCGGGTGGAGGCCTTGCAATAATAAAATGTTTTAAACCTTGACCTTATAATGATTTGAAATAACATTTTATATATTAATTCTCCTTCTTATTAGAGGCCCAGTCGTCTGATTATGAAAAAACTGCAAAGTCTGTAGGATCTTGTCCTTTTTATACAGCTCCCAGATACTGGCCCCACTTGGAGGCTCCCAAAGTGCCGGGTGGTAGGCTGGTTTCTTGCCAGGTGGTGCACCCGCAAAAAACAGCCTGGGGAGAACACTGGGTTTATTTTACTTTTTAACTAATAAGCCTATCATGACTAATCAGACAACTGTGACTCTGTTGCTGTTGCTCAAACCTTAGTTTACAGGTGGACTGACAGAGGAACAAGTGACATGTAGCGCAGTAGTAGTGTTTGTGATAGACTGAGGACAATGGGGGCAACTGTTAGAAATTACTGTATTTTTTGCACTTGATAGGTTTGTTAACTCATTTTCCATCTGAAGAGAAAGTAAAAGTCCCTCAGATAAAATGATTTACTCCGTGTGCATAGGCAAATGCAGGGAAGGTTTCCATCTGCCTGGAAACCCCCCTCCCCAGCCCACACCATGACCACAATAGAAATAGTAATATAATAGATTGTTACTAGTGCTGCATGTTCTTCTCAGTTTCACAAATGAAATAAGTAGCACCACCTGTGGATATTTTAACATGTATCAGCTAGTAATAAATAACCTGTGCACTAGAAGATCTGGAAAACATGCACTGTTAGAGATGCACTGCTATAGAGTCCAATATGTACATACACAGTATGTCCAGGGTAGTGCTAGGTTCTTCTGCTGCTCCTCCAGGCTCACGGACTTGCTCCAATAGTCTGGAATGGTGCCTACATCTAAAATAAATACTTTCAGCTCAGGCAGGACGGCCTACTGGTGCATCTAATGGCTTACTGTGATCGCTGATCCTGTATACGCTGGAATTAATACACACAATACACTTTGTATGACGCTTATTAAAGCTGGTTAAGTATTAATTCTGCCATCTTCATTGACAGGCCACACTCACTCTAAAATTAAGCATTTGGAAACCCCCCTCTGGAAATCCTGCGTTTGCCACTGGTGTGTGGAGAGAGTAATCGTTCTATCATCACTGTTGATAATCTGTGGCAGCTTTACATGTCACCCAGGAATGTCAGACCAGTGTATTGTGTGACTCTGGTAACAAATGAGACCTGCATGTTACCATTGTTCTAGCTTCTGACCTGCCAGTACTTGAATCATTTAGAAAGTGCAACCCTTGACTGACTGAAATCCTGGCCCGTTTGTGTATTTCATTTAACTTTACATATGTTATCAGGACAGACATTGTCGTTTTCTAAGAAACTGAGACCCAAATAAAACCTTTAAAGATACCAATTAGTAGGAAAGCTTTGATTTAGGCTGTTAAATTAACAAATCCATTCTATTACATTGGTTTTGAGATACTTACATGGTTCAAAAATGTGAAATACCAGTGAATACATTTTGACCATTCTGCCCTTATATAGATACAGCTCCATTTCTGCTTCCATGAAAGTGTGTGTGATGAGATGAGATTGCACATGCCTAAGTTACCTGTAGACATCCACACATGTGTAATTTCACTGGAGTTTCAGCATGCATTGTATTTGTTGTCTGTGTTCTTGTGTACAACTGTGCTTTGAAAAGTTAATAGTGGAAAAAAAAAGTAAAGGGGCAAAATTTACTAAGCGGCAGTTTGACGGCGGTTTCTATTCTATTCTAAACCCCGGCGGTTTGGTGGCGGTTTCTATTCTATTCTAAGCCCCAGGGGTTGTTTTTGCAGCAGTTTCTAAATGACAACCCTGTTCTATTCTATTCTAAAATGTGTTTTGACTGTGGTTTTGCTATCTGCAGATTTACTAAGGCCAAAACTGAAGCAAAACTGCCATCAAAACACATTTTAGAATAGAATAGAACAGTGCTGTCATTTAGAAACTGCTGCAAAACCAAACCCCCGGGGTTTAGAATAGAATAGAAACCACCACCAAACCCCCGGGGTTTAGAATAGAATAGAAACCGCCACCAAACCCCCGGGGGTTTAGAATAGAATAGAAACCGCCATCAAACCGCCGCTTAGTAAATTTTGCCCAAGGTATCAAAAGCCCATTGTGCAGGATAGCACTGATGAGCAGAGTCTCAATTCCCTTCTTCAGGGTAGATTTTCATTGTAAAATATAGCAGAAATTGATCACACTGGCGCTGCCAGGTGGAGCAGCTGATCAAAATAAATATATGGTGTGTATATAAAATTGGCTTTGTCGATTTAAAAATTAAATACTTTTTAATGCTAAACAAAAAAAACAGTACATATCAATGATGTATATACAATGACTGGTTCTGGACTTTCCCATGGTGTCCTATATATATTTTTTATCCAATACCATATTAACGCTGTTCTCACCTTCTTTCAAGATATTCATCACAGTCAGCTTTTAAAGCAATATTTTCCAGAATTGATCGCTTGGAATGAAAAATGAATGAGACTGTACACTGTGCTAGATAAACATATGTAGTCAATCACAGCATTAGGCTCAGAGCAAAAAAAACATCAATAGAGCAAACTGTACCAGAAACAACAAAATGTGTGGCGAAATGTGGTGAAAATGTGTGGTGTCTGCCCTAATAGCTGTATTTTGCTTACAGTGACTGATATGAATTGTATCATGGCACACATCAAAATGAGATGTATCCAGCAAGTAATATGTGCTGTGTTCTGAGCACATACCAGCCGACAGATTAGGCCAGTGCAATAAGTTGTTCAGTTCTGGTACTTGGGAAAACATTCCCACAGATGGTAAATTGCATCTCACATTTAGGATGAGAAATTGTACATAGTATGCTAATTGCTCACCTTCCCATATGTAAGCTTCAGCACACAGAAACAGCACTGTATACACACGCTTTATCATATTTACATTATTGTCTTACACCACACAACTGCTGATCATCACTTTGGAAAAACAGCCATAAAAGTGGCATTTAGAAATTGCATTTTAACCATCACTGTTTTAACTGTCAGGGAACTTAATAAAAAGAATTCCTGATTTATGAAGCAGCCCCGAGACACAGGCTGTGCAGTTTTATTTAGGCTGAAACTTACAATTTGATAACAACAACAAAAACATACAAACTTTAACATTAAAATTATTTCAGCAGAATTTACAGTAAAAAATGAAGAGTCTTCAGTTCCTGATACCTGTCTTGGCTGGAGAGGGATAAATCCACCACTTCCATGCAGAAGTCTATTCTTTTAAACCAGGTCCACATTGGGGAAAGGCGCATGGTCCTCTAGTAGACGAGGATTACAGCTTTTGATAAATTGTTAAAATTGAAATGAAATAGCCAGTCTACTGTATAAGATTAAACAGCCAAGACCCATGGTCAGATGGTGTCCCATCCCCAACCACTGATGTAGTGATCCAGATCACTGCATCCCAAAACTCATATGTCCAGTGAAATCCAGCAAGAGTTAGGTAGACCTAGGAACATTCTACAAAGGACACTAGCATGCCTGTACCCTGTTGCTAGGAATTGGAAATGGTCTGTAATGAGACCTGTGATGATCAGAAATTGAAAAGTCAAGTTCATTTTGCCATACTGAAGTAAACCTGGGCAGAGAACCAAATTGGTCTTCAACCAGCAGTTTATATGTCTGAGAGATAATTCATTAGGTCAGTTTTTGCATAAAATATTTTGCCTACAGATAATGCCAGAGTTCCCCATTCACCAGTCCCAACCTTGTGTGGGAGAGTAGCACACTGCACTACTCTCCACCATGAAGGCTATCTTTATGTCCACTCATCTTTATGTATGATGTATGTATGTATGTATCTAGCATTGCTCTCGTCTGCCTGAGCTAGGTGTGTAGAAAGTTTTCTTTTGTTTTGTTTATGGTAGGCAGATTCAAGCCTCACTCTATTTTATGCTTGTGCAAAAGTCAGATGCGGAACATATGTCAGTTTCTTGAGCAAATTAATCTTAGAAGTATTTTGCTGTATTTTATTTAGAAGAGATGGGAAATTTAATGGACAGCATCTGAAATAGGTACACCAAACTTGGAAGGATCTTCATCTTGATTGCTACTATTACTCCCCTACTTCGGTGAGGGCCGAGGGTGGTCGCAGGCTGACAGGGCTCTCATCCTCTGCCCCATGGGTGTCAGAATGGGGGGGGGCATGAGGAGGCGGCTCCCCCACTCCCCAACATGTCAAAGGGGTGGTCGAGGACAGTTAGGGGCTGTGCTTTTTAGCAATAGGATACACAGCCCCTGCACCGCATGGCGGAGGACTGAGGAGGTGTAATGTGTGGTCTTTAAGTTAAAACGCCACACATTACATCTCCTCCGTGTGGTGCAGGAGCTGTGTAGCCTATTGCTATAAAGCATAGCCCCTGACTGGCCGCCTGCCGCTCAGTCAGGTAAGAGGGAGGAAGGGAGGGGAGATGAAAGGGGGGGCGGGCATCGGAACGATTTTATGTTGCCCCCCCCCAACATAAAATTGTTCCGATGCCCCTACATTCAACCTCCTAATTTTACCACCTTATTGTGCCCAGGACATTTGCCGACTCATGCAGGCAATCATCTGAATGTGGTGTCCAGGACCCTGAGCCAGAGTGTTCTGAGAACTCCAGCCTTCCTTTATGAATTGGCCAGCAACTTGCCTCTGATTTGCACCAGTGCTCTTCCCTGGTACCATTGTCTTTGGTCTTATTGTGTAGAGCTGGGCTTATGTTGCTCCCTGGATCTACAGTTTGATTGCCCCTATAACCTGCTACTTGCACTCTCCTAATGCTGCTGCCTGGTTTTCACCGCTGGAGAGCTGCTCTAGCTACTCATTGGGTGCAGCTTTGCATCCCCCATCACCAGTTTTGGGAGCCACACTCTTTCTTCTTTCCTTACTGCCATTGAGTGATCCCGAGAAGTGGCAGCAGTTTGCGCCTCTTAACATAGGTACTCTTCCATCTGCAGCACCCACCATTGCACATCTGTTTGGCACTGCTTTATCTCTTCATCGATCACTTTACTCACAGTGAAGATCCTCTTTTACTGCCCCTCATGCGGATCAGTAATCCCTGGTCACACATGCTTGCTGCCTGCGGACTTGCACCAGTATCTGCAGCTTAGTTTTGAGGTCTAACTGCACTCCATTCTTGCTATACTGTAGCTGTTCTAAATAAGATAGCTGAATTTGTTCACCTGCTATCTCCTTACCCCAGCAATGAAACCCTGGACTGCTACCATTCCCTTCTGAAACTTGTGGTAACATCCACCTGTGCCTTCTATTTACCATTGTCTATATATTTACCGCTTCTTCGGTTAATACTGTGTTTGCTTTATTCTTATGTTTTTCCAGTTTTGCTGCTGTATTTACATTGTTGTTATCCCCCTATGTTGTTCATATTTAGGATTAAAAACAAATTAAATGGATTTTGATGCTTGTATTTTGTATTTCACTTTTGTATACTGTTTTTTCTTTCCCCATTATTGGTCATAGCTCCATGTATTGCTAACCCTGCCCATTTTAACCTATGAAGTGTGCCCAAGATGGCTGCCTCATCTGATAATCTTGTAGGTAGGATGAACAATCCATAGATCTGATGATTCTCTGGGCATCTGTTATTTAGTATGTTATTTTGTATACTTTATTGTCACCCATCGTGTATTAGATCTACTGTACATGTATTGCTTAACCTACCCACTGTAGCCTATGTAGTTTGATCAAGTTGGCTGCCTCACCTGTTAAGATTGTGGATAAGATGAACAATCCCTTTAACTGATGACTCCATGGGTATTGTTTATCGAGTAGCCTATGTCACTCTCTGTATTCGTTGTTTCCCAATGTGCATCTCTTCTCCAGGTATTACTTATCCTGCCTAACATTACCTATTTTGGTAGACTGAAGCTAGGTTGCATGAATCTGTGCTGTGATGGTGGGATCCGCCCAAACAAGTTTAACAAGGGGCGTGACCACATCTATCAGATGTCCAGAGGTTACCAAGTAGGCCAGTGGAGGCTAGAAGACCTGTGGCCATACCTGCAAGAAGCAGGCAGGACTGATACTTTGTGTGTACTTGTGTGCAGACTAGCTGCCCTTGACAGTTGGGGCTGAAGAAGTGAGATAGTGCCCTGAATGGAGAGTAGGTTGTTTCTTATTTTCTGTTGCTGACAATATTAAAGCATAATTTTGTTTTAACCCAGACAAGCTGTATGGTGACCCTTATATGGGCATCCAAACATTACGCCACTGACCACTCTACTGAACAAACTACTCCAGAACATCACACTATGTAGTGTGCCTAGGACTGCTGCCTCTCCAGGTAGTAAGATGATTTTGGGGGTATTTTGATATTTGTATATTGTATTTCTTACTTTGTATCTCCCCAAACTGTAAACATATATCCATGTATTGCTAATACTGCTCATTGTAACCTATGTAGTGCAGCTAAGATGGCTGCCTAGCCTGGTATACTTGGGAAGGGGGTGTGTCCTAGCTAAATTCTAAACTTCAGAGTAAAAACAAAGCTGTCCAGTTTTTGTTCCCTACACACAATAGCACTGAGTATTTCCCTGCATGAAAGAAATAAATTCATTTGCACACCTTGCATTGCAATATGGTTTATTGCAGGAGCAAATTGATCCTTTTCTCCATGTTCTACTCTTTTTTAATTGTATATGGATTGGAATTGTGATTCTCTGTGATTTTTGGTGCACTTGATTATTAATGTTAAGTAATAATCTTAATAACTTAATAGTAAGTTAAGGTGAATTTACTACCATTTCCTGAGGCTCATCTTTGCTTGCCAGTGTAACGTTATCTAATCTTAAAATGTCTTTCTTTCTTCTAAAGTCCCTGGGTAGCGAGATATGCCTGCATTAAGTCACTCTTTTGCATGTGCTTTAACTTAATGTTAGAGGCTGTGAAATGAGGGGTAGAGATGGATTATACTGATATAGCTGGAGAGTTATCAGGAATGCTGTGTCCTAAATTGTAGGATGTCTGCTCGGGATGTAGGCATCATGTTCACAGTAACAATGTCAACAGTTAAATGGTCGACATCTGAAAAATGTTGACAGTCGAAATTTCAACAATATACATTTTAGGGGGTAGGGTTAGACTTTAAGTTGGGTTTTGATATGTACCTGTCTGCATTTTGGCTGTCGACATTTTGTCAGTGTTGACATTTTCCAAGTCAACATTGTGGTTTGCAGATGTTTTCAACATTTTGCCTGTTGACATCTTCTGCAGATGTGTTCTTGCACATGATTGCTGTAGTCGCGCTAAAAATACCCTGTTGGTGCGTGAGACTCGGCTAGAGCTGGTGTCTTTTTGACGTCTATTTTGCCGAACATGCGTCTAAGTCGCAATGCAATGTGACTTGGACGCACCAGCCGTCTGAGCTGATTAATTTGATATGCGACATTTGTATATCTAAACTAAGTCAGTTTGCGAAGTGCTACAGTGTAGCTGCCGCAGCACTTTAGTTCCAAGTTCCTTTGTGCTTCATATACAGGGCGGGATGTACTAAAGGTAAAAATGAGGTAAAACCCCTGAAAATGTATTCCCTAAATGTACTAAGCTCCTGTGCTTCGTCCCGATGGGTAACGCCACCTGAAGGTGGCATTGCCCAAAAGAAGCCGATGGGCTTCTTATCGGCACACTCTCCCTTGGGAGGGATCAGTCTATTCAGATGTGAGCGAATTCGCAGATCAGGCCGATTTCATTTGCATCTCATGCACCAAGGATAGAGCTAGTCCACCAAGGATTGAGCTGATGACGCCAGCGGACGCATGGGGTGGTGCGGTCACATAGATGGGACTGACTGTGAATACAGGCACAAATTCTGGTTTATTTCCAAGCTCATAAAGTGCCCGGAATTGTGACTATGTGCAAATGTCAATCAGGTCCTCATACCTTTTTGATATCACAAGTTTAGAGTTAGCTAGTGAGTTGATTATTTTTTCAACCTACACAATTGCTGTCTCCATCTCTGTGTTGGTGACAGGTACACTGTAGTGCTATTATATTAAAGTTTAGAGGTTTATATAGTCCAAGACAAGCAAACAGAGACAGAAAGTATTTAGAATTGGAATTAGGAGGGGCACTAGATTAATGCTGATCAAAAAAGTGTCTGATGGCACATAGCTTTCGTATCAGTGGATGCAAGGGATGTAAATCTTCTCTGACTCAAGCTCCGAAATTCTGCATTGTTTTCCCACTCCGGCTTGAGATTGTTGTGAGGCATCAAATGTAAGAACTGCCTTGTAACCACTTGCAATCTGGAGAGAAGCACTACATCTCGATGGAGAGTCAACGGCGTGTGCTCACAGGGCTCCCAGCCTAGTGCTGGTTCTCGCCACTTGAGCATAATTTGAGACACAGCTGGTGTTGTCTTCAGAAACAGACTGATTCAGTATCTGCGTACAAAGCATCAAACTCTGCATGGGAAAGTATTGAGCAAGTGAAATACAGTCAATAAGCACAATTAGCAATTATTATGCCAGTGGATATCCTGAAGTAGTGAATGGATGAACTACACCACCTGTCAGATGTAATTATTGGCCTAGGCACATGTCCATGTGCATCCTGGAAATACAGATACAACGAGAGAGAGTGTTTCGAGAAAATATGCTGTATATAAATACTCTGTAGAATGTGCAGAGCAATAAATATTTAAGGATTCATTTAATGATTCGCTTTTGAAAGCCAACACATCTTCGCTTTCATCAGCTCGATATGAAGGGACAGTGCCATCAAATACAAAACCAGACACGTTTTGTATTTAATATTATTACCCTTATAAAAAAAACTACAGAGAACACCGCATGAGAATCGCTGCATAATAAATGTAGCCCTTACATTCTAAATTCAAAATTTTATGAATCTCTACTAAAGCATCGTGGGAGATTTTACTTAATCCTAAAACAATTGTCTCTAGATAATTTAGTAATGCACATATAGGACACACATTCATATAACACAACATGGAAACTTAATATTCGCTCACCAAACAGTAATTAACAGAAGAATGTGATCAGAAAAAGATCAGCATAGAACAAATGCAAAGTAAAATTAAATAATTATATACAACCTTGAAAATAGCTATTATAATCTGTCCCTAGGCTAAATACAGGAACAAAAAAAAATCACACACAGACTTGTGTTTTAAATATAAATACCCACATTGGGAATCGTCAACATGGCAGAAGATCTGTCTAAATTCATACATGCATTTGTGTCATCACACTTAAGGTGGGTACACAATATACAGATACTGTATATCTGCAGATGATGGTCGTTCATACACACTGAATGGCCATCATCTGTGTCTGGCTGCGGGTCCCGGCGGCCATGGAGTGTGTCGCTGTGTGTGTACGGGCGGTCTGCAGACATATCTGTCCATCGGCTGTGCAGCACAGCCAATGCGATATGTCGTTAGAACGACGACGTTCACCGTCATATCGTGGGTACACACTGGCCAACGGGCAGCAGATATATTGGCCGATCAATTGATCGGTCAATATATCTGTCAGTGTGTACCCAGCATTAGGCCCATAGCAACCAATGAGATTCTAGCTATTATCTTCTAGAAGGTTCTAGTTAAATGATAAGAAGAATCTGATTGGTTGCTATGGGCAACATCTCTTCTTCTAAAAACTCTCACTTTATTAAATATACCCCTCATACATGCCTACTCTCCCGGGAATTGCGGGAGGCTCCCGATTTTTCGGGTAACCCCCCGCGATCCCGAGGGAGTAGGCATATCTCCCACATCCTGCCCACTTCCTAGTGAAGTGGGCAGAATGGGGAGATTTTACCTGAAATTATCGGGTCCGTCGGGAAGGGGGGGGCTAAATTAGGCAAATGCCGTCTATCGTCTGGCCTCGCCCCCCGAAGAGGAGAGCAGCAAGTCCCCTCCTGCTGCTCCCGGAAAGCTGCCCAGCAAGGTAGGTAAGTATGATACCCCTTAGACTAATACAATGCCCTCTACCTGGGTCTCCCAGCAAAAGAGTTGCACCACTTGCAGCTGATACTAAATGCAGCTGCCAGGCTATTAACCAACCAGCCCGTTCCAGCCACATAACACCCATTCTGTTCTCCCTTCACTGGCTGCCTGTAAGATGGCGAATCGTTTTCAAGATTGGCTTACTGACTTTCAAAGCCCTATATAACCAGGGCCCAAGGTACCTGAAGCAGCTTCTGATTCCTTACTGCCACGCTTGATTACTGCGATCTGTAGATGAAGGACTATTAGCAGTACCTAGAATCTCCCGGAATTCTTATGGGGCTCGAGCTTTTAGCACTGCCGCTCTGACTCTATGGAACTCGCTTCCCCGCACAGTTCGAGAGGCCTCCACTCTAGTATTTAGCATTTCACTAATGTCCCTTCACTAATGTATCTCTTTGCTGTTAAGCTTATTTTCTATTTTTTTATTTAAATGCAAATGTAAAGCACTTTGTCCTATTAGGAGAACAGTGCTATATAAATAACATTTTTATTATTATTGTTTAAATCTGGATTGCTGGATCAGACATGATGATAATGTTGGCCTCAGGGACGTATCTATAATGGGTACAGGGTGTGCGGGGCACACGGGCCCCTGGGTCCAGGGGGGCCCCGCACTGCACACCCTGCACCCATAGTACTACTTACCTCTCCGGAGACCCACGTCTGCGCAGGGGTCTGGCGCTGTAAAAATGACTGGAAAATGCCCACCGCTGCCATTTTCCCGTCGTTTGCGCATGCGCAGTACAGGGAAAATGGCCACCACTGCCATTTTCCCGGTGACATGCGCATACTCTATAGACTCTGGGCGCACTCTAGTGCCCAGAGTCTATAACTCCAGCGCTGGCCGCGCACAGCTCAGTGCGCTGCCGGCCGCCGGATAGAGAGGAGGGGGCCCTTGTCAGAGACTGCACACGGGCCCCCTCCTCTCTAGAAATGCCCCTGGTTGGCCGCTGATAGTACAAAAACCTAGAAAGAGTATAATAAATATATTATTGAAACTTAAATCACATTGCCTTTTGAGCTTAAAGGCCCCCATATATCAGAGATTGATTGCAGCAATCGTGCAATTTGCAATTGATTGTGTATAAAAATCTTTCCCTTTTTCAATCGATTGTGGCAATTCTGCAATCGATTGAAAAAGGGAAAGATTTTTATACACAATCGATTGCAAATTGCACGATTGCTGCAATCAAACTCTGATCTATGGGGGCCTTAAGTCTATAGCTGCATACACACACAACGATTTAGTTAATGAACGATTTTAGTAAATGATTTTTTCCCTTGAAAAAATGAACTAAAATCGTTTACTAAAGTTGTTCATTTACTAAATGTAATGAACGATTTTTTAGAACTACAAACGATTTTTGCATATTAATTTACTGAAAATCGTTCAGTTGACAAGTCTGACTGAACTACAAACTACAAACGTGAACACGCATGAACGATAATCGTTCATCGTTTGACTCAGAAAGTGAACGATTTTTGCAAACGATTATCGTTAAACGATATCGTTTAACGATAATCGTTCAAAAAATCGTTGTGTGTGTATGCAGCTTATGAGGTTGTGCTGAATTCTTGCTGTTATTAGATATTAGACTCAGCTGAAGTATATATGTTCACAATATGTGTTTTTGCCAATGTGTTTCATCTGCTAATAAAAGCTTTTTCAAAACTTTAAAAATTCCGTTATCATAAAGCATTTGTCGGTTCTGTTTAGGGATTGCAGTATTTAGCTTTATTTATTTAAAGACACCTTAAATAGATTTTTTTTTGCTTAATTTAGCCTATTATGGGGGAAAGTTTATGGTAAAATAGTCTAAAACTAGGTACACACTGACAGATATATTGGCCGATCAATTGATCGGCCAATATATCTGCTGCCCATCGGCCAGTGTGTACACACGACATGTCTGTGAACTGCTGATGTTTACTCAGATTGAGCATTATTAGACATTGCGTATAAGTCACACACGTAGTGATTGTTTTTCGACTACATTTGTACAGAGAATTTATTCACAAAGTGAATGTTCGCATTTGTGAGCCTTGAGAGATCACAACTGCAATTGCATTTGAGACCCTCTCTTCTTGCTCTCATTCTATATATTTGCACAACCATACCTTGTCCTCTCCGCAATGGTGCATTCTGTTCCCTTACTAATAGATCTTGCCTGAAGCTATTGTATTGTCAGCGATGCATCACACACAAAGAAGATTAACAGGAGAGCATTGGAAAAATGTATCTAATTATGGGACAGAGATAAAAAGAATGGCTCTCTACTGGATGATGAGCTAGTCAAGTAGACAAGTAGTTGCCTATCCACTAGACGATTAAAATGAGCGATTGAAAGATCACAATATTGATATTGTTCGATCGTTCGATAATCGTTCGATAAACATTGTTTGAAAATCGTTTGAAAATTTGGTCTTTTTGACATCTTTTAGACATCTATCATCATGTAAACATGCTGGTCAACCTGACGATATCATCAGGTTCAGCATTGTTGCAGATGATTGATTGTGCCTGCACTGAACGACATATCGTTCAGTGTGGGCACCCTGCAGTGTAGTGAACGACTGAACGATATCGTTATCGTTCAGTCTTTTCACTGTCGGGTAGTGGATACCCGCCTTTAAAGGACCACTAAATTCAGAAATACATTGCACTGCACAGCAGAACTAATTAAAAAA
Source organism: Taudactylus pleione (assembly GCA_031769625.1). Taxonomy (NCBI): domain Eukaryota; kingdom Metazoa; phylum Chordata; class Amphibia; order Anura; family Myobatrachidae; genus Taudactylus; species Taudactylus pleione. The sequence continues at coordinate 16,092,412 of JAUIMM010000012.1, read as the reverse complement.
AAAATTAAATAACCTCCACAATTCAGTATAGATAGCTGGAGCTCCTCAAACATGTTGTGGACCTCATGGGATCTCATGCAGGTCAAAAAGATGATTATGGATGGATTTGTGTTACAGTGACATCAGGGACCCCACCGCTTAATAAGAATCAAGCAATCAACTCAGTACATTTCTGTACCACAAGTATGCTACAGTCCCGCCTGCCTCCTAACATAACACACTTCAGTAAAAGTAAATAGCATTTGCTATATACTAATATCAAAATTTCATCCCCAAAGTTTACTTAGCTAAGTCTGTCCTTCCAACATACTGAGGGTCTTGCTGCACATAGTTGCAGGCTGCATGTTTTGAATGGAGGACACACTAGAGTACAGGATAGAGGGGCCTATTCATTAAACCTAAAAATTCTCTAGAGATAATTAGGTTTAGAACTCTCATGGAGTTCTACCTAATTATAGGTGGAATTCATCATTCCACCTCTCCATAAGTATCTATTCTGAAAAGCTGTCATTTTTGCGATGACAGCTTTTCGGGAAATAGATACTTTTCCCTGCCTACACTACCTTATCGCCTCTGGAAACAGTGCTGCGCATGCGCTGTTACATCTGCAAAACCAGCGCATGCGCAGCACTGCCTACAGATGCGTTAAGTTTGTGTACCCCCCCCGACCCCACCCACACTCCTCCCCCCTCCGCTAACCTCCCCCCCCCCGACTTACCTGTCCGCGCAGCAGCCTCCAGCTCCGTCCTGCTGGTCTGTCATGTGGTTTCCCAGCAGACCACATGACAGATTAGAAAAAAAAAAGTCTATTTTGCTATTCGCCACCTCACAGTGGCGAATAGAAACTGCATCAAATTCCGAAAATTCATAATTTTCGGAATTTGATGAATACCACAATTTCCACATCCTCATACTAATGTATGGGGAGTGTGGAAATTAACGCAGGGGAACTTAGCAAGGAGATATCTGTGATATCTCCTGTGCTAAGTCTGTTCATGAATAACAAAATAACGTTATTTAAGGAAAATGTCCTTAAAAACTTTATTTTAGTGTTGATGAATAGGCCCCAGAGTGTCTTGAACAAAATTAGCTTGTTTTGCCCCTATGTGTTTATAAAAATTATACTGTCACATTTGTTTAGGACAATCTTTTTTTTTCAGTTAAACTTGCACACTTCCTCCATGGGTGATACCCTGCCCAGTCTTCAGTGGCACCTAATTGCTCCTATGCTTTATTAAAATGTATTGGACAGGTACAGTACTCTTGTGCTATGCAGGCGCCCAGATGAGTTAATACTCCTATTTGCCACATGGGGTGGCAGCCTGGCAGTTAACATTAAGATTTTAGGGTTGTACAGTGGACAACCCTTTTAAATGAAAACACACTATGGACTAAATGCATTCTGTTTTTTTCCCCCCAAAGTAATAAGTAATGCATATCAGTTACCAATGTTCAGGAATATGTATGAGTAAAATGTCTAGCTTATATGTGTTGTTCAGATATCATCGCATCAGTGAGCAATGCAGGTGTGGTGGTTTGACCACAGTCTAATAGCATGTTCAGTGCATTAAAAATAGAGCATACATCAGGATAATTTATTCCTTTGGCAGCACGCCTTAATACTATGTCCTACACCCTAACTGGTGTGCCACAGCTCCCTAGCTACGAGGCTTTCACTCATGAGTAATGGCCTTTTATCTGAATTTCAATGTTCCATGGAGCATTTTGCTCTGTAGTTATTATTAGTTTTGTAAAGCAAAAAAAAAATCTGTTACTTTCCATGTTCAAATTTAGCTACTTCTAACTCAAGTAGAGAATGTTTTCACTACAAGTAAATGTATGTTTAATCTCTCCAGATGTTCCTCTTTCCTGTCTTCAAAATTTGACAGATTGTAATTTCCCCACTTAGCCGGCCTTTAGGGACTGAGCCCAGCCTCTGTCAAACACGGTTCACTTCCAGGTTCCTTAACCTACCCGGTAATTGTGTACCAACTAATTGCATGCTGCTGTTCTCTTTATCACAAATTCTTAAACAAAAAGGAGAAAGGAGAAGTGGTTTGTTAGGTACATTGGAGGAAGGTATGTCTGGGAAATGGGTTGTATGAGTGCTGTCAGTGCAACATTTGGGCTTCTCTGGACAGCATTGTGCAATGATTTTCAAACGCAGAGTAGATTATACCCCTTTTACATCAAAATCCCGGGTCCAAGGGGGGGAATTTGAACACTGGGCCTAATTCAGACCCACTCGCAAGCGCATTGCGCTCCCAAGCGGGTCGATGGTGGCCCAGTGCGCACTGCGAGTGCGCGACCCCCGGAGCGAGCGCAAAAAGCACTCGCTCCATGGCTCACTACAAAAGGGGCGGCTGTCGATGTTGATCGACAGCTCGCCCCGTTTTGTAGGCGTGGCCGGGGGGGCTTCACAAACGGAGGTGTTCCCAAGCGAACGCCTGCCGTTTGTGGGTGGCCCCACCGACATCACCAGTAATGTCAGTGGGAGAGCTTCCAGCTCTATTAGAGCCAGAAGCTCTCTGGGGCTTGTGGCCACGAGACCCTACCACAAGGGTCTCGTCGCAAGCCCGATGTCAGTGGAGAGCTTCCGGCTCTGATAGAGCCGAAAGCTCTCTGGGGCTTGCGATGAACGAGACCCTACCACAAGGGTCTCGTTGCAAGCCCGATGGTCGCGATGGTCTTGACCATCGCGACCATCATCCTGGCCGCTCGCAATAGCTGTGGGTGGTCACCCACAGCTATGCGAGCGGCCAGGAGGCCGCAACTAAAAAAAAACAGCGCCCGCCCTGATTCAGAGCAAGCGCTCGCTTTTTGCGAGCGCCTCAGAATCAGGCCCACTGCAGCTTGACCTGGGTTGTTCCCGGGTTTGCCCCATTTACACTGAACCCGGGTAATCCCTGCTTTTCCCTATAGATGTCATTAAAAATGGACATCAAAAGAGAGGGGTGGGGACTGCTTACAGCATTGCAGCAAAGATGGCAGACTGCTGTTCTGGCTGTGTATCAGCCTGCATTTTTGGCTGCTGGTCAGGCTGTGGTGCAGGCTGCAGTTCTGGCTGTGGCAGGAAATGTCTGCTTGCTTTTGTGGCTGCTGGTCAGGCTGCTGTGGTGCCGGAGGGTAGACAGGCAAGCGATGGCTGCACGTGCTGTCTCTCTGCAGGGCAGGGACAAATTAAGGGACATATGGGCCTGGGGCTGATAATGACCAAGGGCCTACGTGCAGACTCCTTGTGGGCCCCCTCCTCTCTGGCAGCACACTAAGCGGGAGCCAGAATCTACTGCCCATGCGCGGGTCTCTGGAAAAGTGGCACCTGCGCCTTATTCTCTGGGAGATCTTTACTGCACATGCGCAAGTCACCGGGAAAATGTCCGTTGCCATTTTCCCAGTGATTTTTGTTGCTCTGCAGCGTCTGTCCAGCACTGCAGAGCACCAGTCTGAAGACTGCGGAGAGGTAAGTATATTTATGGGTGCAGGGTGTGCAGTGTGGGCCCCCTTGGATCTATAGGCCCATGTGCACCGCACACACGCCAGTGGCCTTATGTGAGATGCAGAGGAGGTGGGACCAGTGCTGTGTGGGTGTGTACACACCGACACAATCAGCAAGAATGTCTCCCTAAATACATTTAAGTATAAAAATTGCATCATATTGTGAGAAAATTAGAAAAACAATTGTAATATTTTAAATTTATGGCTGATCATGTGGCTTGCTGGCATCTGGTCAACATCATGCTGCTTGATGATGGGCCTATTTTTATGTGAAAGCCTGGAGCTGTAGCTCCATCCGCCCCATTGTTAATCTGGCCCTGCTGCAGGGCACTGACAAATGACATCATCTGCCAGTGCCCCAGAAGCTCCAATGAGCAGCTTTCGGAGCTAGCCGGGTCAAATAATCCGGCTATCACCCGTTTACACTTTCGCATGACCCGGGACCAACCCGTTTTCAACCCTGCTCTCTACCTGAATAGGATTGCAGGGTAAATCGTCCCAGTTTATTTTTTTGGGAGCTGTTCACACTGAGGTCTGACCCGGATCGACTCGGCAATAACCCGGGTTATTCGGTTGGTGTAAAAGAGGTATCAGAAATACAAAAGGCAGCTAATGTGTCTTCATTTCATTTCTTTTTGCCATGTATGGCATTGGCATCCCTTCTGAATGAACGATTTTGTTTGTGTCACTCATATGGATTTACTCTTCTGGCAAAGATAGAGAAAGCTGGTTTTCTAGAAGTATAGAAAGAAAAATGCCCCCTGTGTTATGTTGGTATACCCCCCAACATTCTGCGGCACTACATTAGCCACAGCCTGAACCACCCAAATATAATTCTCATTTAGCAAAGCCACACTTTCAAATGGGCAGCATGTGTGTCTTTGTACTTCCTCTTTGGGACAGATGGCAGGTATAATTGTAGAAATGCTGTATGAAAACTGGCCCATTGGTATTCACAGGGCTGTATTTAAGGTTGTGCTAGGGGGATGTACGTGAATAGGTTGACAATGCCGACATTCATTATGCCGACACAATGTTGACAGTTACATGTGGCTGGGAGGGTTATACTGTGGGAGGAGGCTAGGGTTAAGAGGGGGTTAAGGTTAGGCATTAGAGGGAGGGTTATTGTAAGGGGCATGGATTAAGGTTAGTGATAGCAGAAAACTACTTACCTTAGTTTAGAGGGATCAGATGTCTGACCCTGAAGTGACGGTCACATGGAGCCGCTGCAGCCGCACGGAGCAGGTAAGTCACTGCTGGGCCATGTCAACATTTCACCACTGTCTACATGATGAATGTCGACATGATGACTGTCAACATATCATACCACACCCGTGCTAGGCATTGTAAGTGAATACATGCTAAATCATTAGTCCATGACCCCACATGCTCATACTCTATTTAACACCACATCCCATAGGCAAACGCAGGGGGGTTTTCCGTCTGCCTGCCTGGAAACCCCCCTCCCCAGCAAACACCATGACCACAATAGAAATAGTAATATAATAGAATTTTACTAGTGCTGCATATTCTTCTCAGTATCACAAATGAAATAATTAGCACCACCTGTGGATTGTTTAACATGTATCAGCCAGTATTAAATAACCTGTGCAACAAGTAGGAGATCTGGAAAACATGCATATGTACATATATGTCCGGCTCCCTCCGTGCAGCAGCCAATGAGAGTCTGCCTGACTCTCATTGGCTGCTATTACAAACACACAGCTGCCGCTCACGGCTGTGTGTTTGTTTATGTGTAGGGCAGACTGCTATCACAGTGTTCTGCCCTACACTAGAGGAGCCCTGACGTCGGATGCTCTCGCTAGGATCCGACATCAGAAGGCCACCATTCGGCCCCGAACGGGGATCCGAGTTAGGCGAGGAACTCCCCAACATGGTTCGGGTGGACTCGGATCCCCTATGTTCGGAGCGGTTCGGATTCCACAGAATCCGAACAACTCATCTCTACAGAGTACAGAAACAAAGTACAGAAACAGTACATAAACGGTTGAACAAAACAAGAAAACAGTGACATACAGTACAAGACATTGAAGGACAAGTACATGGTATATAAACATTTGGAGTATAGAGTAGATAAGGAAATAAGTAAAGGAAGGAAAAATACATGAGGGAAGAGGGCCCTGCTCGTAAGAGCATACATTCTAAAGGGGAGCGGCAGACAGACACGGGTGACACAGATGGGGTAGACAATGAGCATGGGACAGAGGGTTAGGATGACAGATGGGTGGATTCCTATTTTACAGTTTGTGAGGAAGTAATTAATAATAATACTTGTATTTATATAGTGCTTTTCTCCCACAGGACTCGCTTTACAGACATCAGAAAACATGGTACATTGTTAAAGGATTAGACACTGCAGAAAATAGAAAACCACACGGAGATAATTAAAAACAACCAGAACCTAAAGAGCACAATAAACATATTGCAGGGTTGGTGCAGACATTTTGCGAAAGAACTTTCATGGGTTATATATTTCACCAACAAAAGGTACCAGATGAGGCAGCCATCTTGGGCGCACTACGTAGGATTACCCTGGGTGGAATAGGTTATGCCTAGAAGAGATGACATAAAATGAGTGGTTGCAGAGTCCTAACGCTAGGAGTAGGGTCCTAGGTGAAAGATACAGTGCCTTGCAAAAGTATTCACCCCCTTTGCATTTTTCATGTTTTCTTGCCTCACAACCTGGAATTAAAATGGATTGTTTGAAGGAGTGCATCATTTCATTCACAGAACATGGCTTCAACTGTGAAGTGGTGTTTTTTTTTTTGTGAATCGAACAACATTTAGGACAACATAACAGAAAATTTCAGAGTGCATAACTATTCACCCCCCTAAAGTCAGTACTTTGTCGAGCCAAATTTTGCGGCAATTACAGCTGCAAGTCACTTTGGATAAGTCTCTATGAGCTTGCCACATCTTGCCCCTGGGATTTTTGCCCATTCCTCAAGGCAAAATTGCTCCAGCTTCATGTTGCATGGTTTCCGCTTGTGAACAGCAATCTTCAAGTCTGATCACAGATTCTCAGTTGGATTGAGATCTGGGCTTTGACTAGGCCATTCCAACACATTTAAATGTCTCCCCTTAAACCACTCGAGTGTTGCTTTAGCAGTATGCTTCAGGTCATTGTCCTGCTGGAAGGTGAACCTCCGTCCCAGTCTCAAATCACAGGCACACTGAAACAGGTTTTGCTCAAGAATATCCCTGTATTTGGCACCATCCATCTTTCCCTCGACTCGAATCAGTTTCCCAGTCCCTGCTGCTGACAAACATCCCCACAACATGATGCTGCCACCACCATGTTTCACTGTGGGGATGGTGTTCTTGGGGTGATGGGATGGGTTTGCACCAGACATAGCGCTTTCCTTGGTGGCCGCAAAGTTCAATTTTAGTCTTATCTGACCAGAGCACCTTCCTCCATACATTAGGGGAGTCGCCCACATGCCTGTTGGCAAACTCAAATCCTATCTTCTTATTTTTATCACTAAGTAATGGCTTTTTTCTGGCCACTCTGCTGTGGAACTCTGCAGCTCCTTCAAGGTTACTTTTGGTCTCTGTGCTGCCTCTCTGATTCATGCCCTCGTTGCCCGGTCTGTGAGTTTTGGTGGGCAGCCCTCTCTTGGCAGGTTTGTTGTGGTACCATGTTTTTTCCATTTGAAGATGATGGATTCGATGGTGCTCCGGGGAATCATCAAAGATTTGGATATTTTCTTATAACCCAACCCAGAATTGTACTTCTCAACAACTTTGTCCCTAACTTGTTTGGAGAGCTCCTTGGTCTTCATGGTGTAATGCCTCTTGCTTAGTGGTGTTGCAGCCTCTGGGGCCTTTCAGAAAAGAGTCTTGACCATCGCGACCATCATCCTGGCCGCTCGCAATAGCTGTGCGAGCAGCCAGGAGGACGCAACTAAAAAAAAACAGTGCCCGCCCTTATTCAGAGCGAACGCTTGCTTTTTGCGAGTGCCTCTGAATCAGGCCCACAGTGAGGGAGCCGGCACTGCACGCACCTTCAGGACCCCCAGAGTGATTACAATGGGGGTCCAGGCTGCTAGGCCACACTCCTACCCGCGAGGGACGCCACTGAACCTTTCTGAGGTTCTAGGTGTATCACAAAATATACAGTTAATATCTGATAGTTGCTATGGGTTACAGCACATTTGTGTAACTTTTTTTTAAGAACTGACTGATGTGAATGGCCAACTATTCTCTGTAAAAGTGCAGTGGAATATGAGTGCGCTATATAAATAACTGGTAATAAATAAATAATAAATATGTTTGTTATTGAGAAATTCAGAAAAAAATGTAGTGAAATAGTACAGTGAAGTAAATTGTGCTTACCTGTCATCCTTAGGTTTGGTTATATAGCGCCGTATTCAATTAGCGGCGAAAAGCCGTTTTTTGTGTAAAAGTTTTGCCGGTGACGTCATTTCGCCAGCGGGAACTTATCCCTGTATTCAATTGTTGCGACTTTTCGCCGGTGCGAAAACGCAATGCAATGTACCCGGCGGTAAAGTTTCACCTATGAATAACTGGCAGAAAAAAGTGCAGAATTGCAGTTTTGGGGTGCAAACTAAAACCACCCTGCACCCTTAGGACTGGTCCTCAAAGGTATACTGCATCAGAAAAATTCAAAAGAGAATTAAAGAACACCCCAAAAAATGACTTTGAAAAAGGGGGCGAAAAAGTTTAAAGTTGGGGTTCAAACTTAAAAACTAGCGAAATAGACTTTGGGGGGTTCTGCAAGAATGGGGGGAGGTGTTTTTTTGATTGCAGGTGCTTGCTGAAGGTGCGTTTTTAATGCTTTTTAAGACCTCACTTTAGCAATTTTTAAGGTGGCCCATACACGGTAAGATTTTTTACACGATGTGCATGATTTAGATCGATCGCAGCGATTAATCGTGCATATCGTGTGTGGTTTGGCATGCTGTACGACGGCGATGCGCGTCCCCGCCGTCGTACATCGGCATCGTAGATCTTATGGAAAAACCATAAGATCTGCGATCCGTCATGCTGTTAAATAGGTAACCGAAGCATCTTGTCTGATGCATCGTTTACCATTCACGCGATGCATCGGGCCGAATTTGAAAACGTACCGAGGTGTCGTACATTTTCAAATTGCACCGTGTATGGTCCGCATTACTATGCTTGCACCGATTTTCATGTACCTCAAATTTGCTGGGATAACTTATTTTCGCCCCCAAAAATGACAAAATGCTATTCTTCACCACTTGAGAGCATTTTGAACACCCCAAATACCTTCAGCAGGGCTATTCGGGGGTATCCATAGTGATCCCCTATGTCAGTGCATCTTTTGGGGGGTGTCAGGCTGATTTCCCCATATCTGCCAGCACTTTTCGCCTCCTTTGGAAATTAATATGGGGATAAGCAGGGACGCGCGCGATACTTTTTCACATGCAAACCAGCGATGTCGGCGAAAAGTCCGGCATATGAAAAGTACGTGACTTTTCGCTTCTAATTGAATATGCCCCATAGTGGAGCATAGGTTTGTGCTTCTTTTTGTGCACATATTTAAATTACATTGAGCATAAAGAATTTGATTTGGTGTTGGACCAAAAAACCTGAGGCACCCCTGCAAGTGTCCCGAGGCACCCCAGGGTGCTGCGGTGCACAGTTTGGGAACCACTGCTCTAGCCCTATATTTGTTATTTTCCCAATGTGTTTGTCTGATATATATTTTAAGAAATGACTGTTTATACTTGTTATAGGAGTTTCTGTGATAGTACTAGTTAGATTTCTTGAATAGCTCATGATTCGTTCAGTACAGTTCCATTATTTGCTTTCATTGTCCAGTAACCACTGTATTTCTTCCTACAATATAATGGCTTGGTAAGGGATATGTGTGGCAATGTTGGTGTCAGAAAGAACTCCAAGGGCCATATGTAATAGGTTGAGAGTTTAGCAGTAAACTCTCACATTGGTCGAGTTTTATCTTCAAAATGGGAAAACATCTGAATGAGAGTTTAAGTCGAGTTTTTTTTAGTCTAAAAACATGCGAGTTTGCACGTTCTCGGACTCTATTACATAGGCTGAGTTTACAAAGTGTGAGAGGTTACTGCTAAACTCTCACATTTTCTACACTCTCACCCTATTACATTTGGGCCCAAATATGAGAAAAAGCAGAGATAGCTGATGTAAGTCCCTTAGTTTAATTATAGTCTACAAAGAGGTATTACATTATTAGATATTAATATTTACTTAAGAAGTGCCAGCATATTCAGTTGGGCTTTACAATCGAGAACAAAACAATAATAAAACCAGACAGAGGGGTAACTAGTGGCTCCTGCTAGCAATCTACAGGGAAATAAGCATTTCTTACATGAGGATAAGTGCTACATATTGCAAATTAGTCCAGCCAAATAGCAGAGTAAAATTGTATCTACTGTATATACTCCCTAACACAAAATTGAGGTTGGTGACTCTTTTCACACCTCAAATAAACACTGATTCACTGTGTGTGTACTGTTGTATGTTGATATAGTAATAATATTGCACTCTCACCGTAAAACTCTTCTAACTAGGATGAAAATCCCTGTCTCTCTCTAAATGTTGCATTATTAATGCTTTTAATAATTTACCTTAGTTCTATTTTTAAAGATAATCTTGAATTATCTTCTTAAATGTGGGTTCTACATGTGCCTGCAGAGAAGAAAAATTATTCCCAGCAGGACACATATGGACACAACAGATAGTCAAGTAACCATCAGAGAACTGTTTTGAACTTGGAGGCTTGATTGATGCTGAAATGCATATGTCAAGTCTGTGAATTCACCAGGACTACTCTTAGGCATACTTGCCTACTTTTGAAAAAGCATTTCAGGGAGATTGTGAAAGCAGCACCTATGTGCGCGGTGGTAAAGTGGGCGTGTACTGCTACATCTGAGAGGTGTGACATAAAATTGATTTACATCCACATGTAAATGAGCCCCAAAGCAGTTAGTAAGATCTACTTGTTGATGAAAACACACTGATACTTCTCAGAAAATACATGCAACCACAGGGATCATTGTGCCTTATACCCAATGCAGGGAAATTATATTAATGATCCCATTTGAATGTATGTATCTCTGTTTTTTCTTCTATATAACAGTGTCATAATGGGGGTAAGGTGAAATGAGGGAGATTGGTAGACTCTTCAGGGAGATAGGGAGATTGCTGCTATTTCAGGGAGTCTCCCTGACAATGAGGGAGAGTTGGCAAGTATGCTCTTAGGTAGAATGGAATATATCAGTGAACTGTAGCAGGTATTGTCACTGGATAATTTCAGGACCACATGGATGCCTGTTAGTCAGGTTTGAATTATCTGTTTGCACTTATTTTAAGTGGGGATCTTTCAAATTTATTTACAGGATTGATCAAAAATGATCAGAACAATTATGTTTGGCCAGTTTGGGGGCAGCACACTGGCACAATGATTAGCTTGCTGCCTCACAACACTGAGATCTTGGGTTCGATTTCCACCAGAGCCCTATGTGTGTGGAGTTTGTATGTTTCTGCCTGGATAATTAGTAGTTTAGATGTGGAAAAGAGGCGCTGTCTGTTGTGTCACAAGGGGAATATTTTATAGAAAAATACATCTCTTAGATGTAGTATATACTGTTTCCTCCTTGTACAGGTGATGTTCTGCATGGTATTTGTCTTTATGTTCGTCCGACCCAAATTATTTGATGTACATAAAAACAAACATAATGCAGAAATGTGTAGTTCTTTCTAGATAAGGTTCTTATTTCTTAAAGGGGCAGATGGTGAATGGTGAAGGCTTAACACCACTCTCTCAATGGGTAGTGAGTATTTCCTATACAGTAAGTGTATATTATATGCCCGTAAAGGGTGAGTCTTTGTGGGAAAACACACCTAACTTACACATCAATGGTACAAGCTAAAGCTTGTAGGGGTTTTTTGAAAGGTCTATCCTGGTGATATCCCACACAATCCCCAAAACGTCAAGATAACACACCTAACTTACATACAAAGGTGTAAGCTAAAACTCCTTAAGAGTAAAGAAACTGTTACAAGTTTTAGCTTGCACCTTTGTATGTACTGTACCTCACTAATTACGTGCAGGGTGCTAGGATGAACACTATTCATGCTACTGTTCTGTGATGACAGATAACCAAGGTGGCAATGTTCCATTTGTTAAGACTTCATGCCAACTAACATTGGCTCTTGGATTTCCCAAAAAAATAATAGCCCAACACAATTGGTTCTATCTTACTGTATCAAATGTAATTTTGGGGCACATCTGAGGCACAAACCTTGAACTATATTATCCTGCCTGTTCTATCAATAACTTTATTTACTTCTCAGCATTCTACGTAAATTTATACCTTAAACTGGCCTGCAATCTTCCTTCTATAACTACATTTAATAATATACTCCATACATCCACGCACTCCTGCTTCTGGTCTCCTGAGAGTTCAGCTTTGCTAGTTTACTGACCTAACCACCTGTCAGTAGCCAGCAAGCAAGATATCACATTACACAGCTTAGAGTCTCTTGTGACTTTATTATACCTTAGCAACATGTCCTTCCATGGTTGTTAATCTGGGGCCTAAAATGGAGAAAATTAATCCAGACAGCTGTGGTCTTGCAAAAAAATACTAATAATTACACATGTTTTCTGTGGTAAATGCAGAATGAGGACCACCTTGTGAATATTACCAAATCTCATTTCCTATGTCTGGGTGTGGGAAGGGTGACTATGTCAGGTAGCTCTTTCTATGTATGTTAATGGAGACCTATGCAGACTGCAGCAGGGATATTTTAGCCATGTTTAACTGTGCTGTGCCTTGTCCAAATTCTTTTGCTAACCAGTTTGCTTTCCTTTGGTCAGGAAGTCTTTAAATTACCTCATACATATGTTTTGAAATAAGCAGCAGATATTTAATGTGTGCACACTTGTATTGTTTGCTGTATATATGAAGTAGAAGAAGGAACACTAACCAAAAGTAGTACAGCTACCCATCCACATATAATGAGTGTATATATATATATATATATATATATATATATAATTCTTACTCTTATTGGAAATCGATGCTCCATTGCCTTCAATGAGTGGAACATATCCATTCCACAATGTAATAAATACAGATTTAATTGCGGCACTCAGAGACTCCACAGTCAGTAAGATGAACAATCCAATGGAATAAAGTTTTGGAGTGTTCGTTTTACAGACTGTGGAGTCTCTGAGTGCCGCAATATAATTTAAAGAAAAGAGAACAATGTGAGTTTTCTGTGCAGATGCTGCTCGCCAGATATGGGAAAGAATTTTATTGCGACAATGGCTTCCAGATGTCTCCAGTAGGGTTTTTGATCGCACTCGCTCTTTGATTGGTACAACAAGTACGTTACTCATTTATTTATTTTTGTTTTACAAACTCTGGCTCTACCTAAATAGCCTTTTATGATTAAAAGCCCTCATAGTATACCCTCATGTCAAAAATAGCCCTTTTGAATTGCCAATGCCTGATCCATCATATCTGGAACTGCTAAATCTATCTTGTTCATTATTTTCGGTGTGGGTGGTACAACATACATTATATGTGAATAGCAGGCTTAATGGATCTTCAGTTTTCAGCATTTTAACCTTATAAAACAGGTGGTAATTTTTTGCCAGTAAAGTCTTGTCCATTAAGAAAAATGACTGCAACATACTGTATATATAACGGTTTCTTTTTTTACTATTATTATTTTTATTAATACTTTTTTATATAGAGCCAACAATACTCACTTCCATCGCTAGACAATTTAGAACAAATGCAGTAATAAAACAAGCTTAGGTATTAACAAACAAAGTGTTTATAAGGCCTATATGATCCAGGCATACAGCAGTGTTGCTTATAGGCTCAATAGATTATTTACATTTTAAAAGAGAACAGTGTATAGCAGGCGTATTTAGCATGTGGCAGTACAGCTTTTGTCAACGTATTACCCAACTCAATACCTCCACTCTGCCTAGGCCTGCTGGGATGTGTAGTTCCACAGCATATGGAGGGCAGCATATTCAATGCCTCAGGTGTGGAAGGTTGGTAATCCCATAGAACAGCGTTAAGTGGTTTGGGAATTTGATAAGGTAGCCGAAGGAGGTGCGTTTTCAAGGAACACTTAGAGGGGTATTCAATATGGGAGCGAAAAGTCCGTGCTGGACTTTTTGCTCCACATCGGAGATTTTCCTGGAATAAAGTATCGGGCGCACGCCCGCTTTATCCCAGTATTCAATATAAAAGCTACGAAAACGGGAAACTGCGAAGTGGGATCTGCGTAAAAAAATGAATTTTTCCTTGAATAAATTGTAGGACCCCCCTAAAGTTGTAAAAACATGGGGGATCACTATGGGTACCCCCGTTTTAGTCTGCAAATGAAAGTCGGGGTTTTAAATAGCGGCTGCAGGTGTTTTTTCCCGACTTTGAAGAAGTGTTGCAGAAGAGCACTTAGGTTATTTTTTTATTTTTTTAAGTGGTCCCATCAAATTTGGGGTACATGAAAATGGGTACTAGCATATTTTTAAGTCCCTAAAGTCTTTATTTAAAAATTCTGCAACTATGCACCTGCCACTAATAGCCTATTCTAGAATACACCTGCCGCATATTTGCAGAATAGCCCTGAACCTATTTCCCTATTTTTAAACACTTTTTTCCCATTTTTTTTTCACCCCTATTTTTAAATTAATTTTTTGGGGTGTCCCTATTTTTTTTTTTTTTTTTACTTTTTTTGACACAGTTATTTTTAAAATGTCATTCCCAGGGGTGCAGGCTATTTTTTTTAAGCCTGCACCCCTAAACCCCAATTCTGCACTTTTTTTCGCCACCTATTCAGTGATGAAAAGTTATCCCCGTTTTTTTTCAAAGATTTTTCGAACCTACGAAAAGTCTTTGAAATTGAATGCAGTGTAAAACTAAAACCTGCGATAATGACGTCATAGGTGCGATATTAACGCAAAAAACGGACTTATTGCTCCATATTGAATTCCCCTATTAGAGTTTAGCAGCGAGGTGAAATCTTGTACGAGGGAAGGAAGTTTAAAAAGTGGTTTCAGGCCGAAAAAGTCTTGTATACCGGAATAAGGAAAAATAGTGAGTGAGGAAGCAAAACGCAGGTCTTGGCAGAGTGGAGGTATTGAGTTGGGAAATACGTTGAGGCAAATGAAGAAACACATGTTAGTGTAGTGTTAATGGCCTTAGATGTTTTTAGGCGCTTTTTTTAACTTGTTCAGTAAAATACAGACAGTCAATCTAGAGACTGGCATAGACACAGAAGTAATAGAAGAATATTTGGTGAGGACAATAAGTTTGTTGCCTTCTAAATAAATAATAAATAAATAAATAATAAAAGGGAAAGCCGGGTTGTGGGAAGACCTGTAGGAAGGGAATTACATTTTCTGCAAGGAATCGGTATGAAATACCGACAGTCGGGATCCTGGCGGTCAGAATCCCAACGCTGGGATCCCGACAGGTTTAACATACTGACACTTGTTGATTTTGCATTTGGAGATTTACTAAAGGCAAAATCGAATGTCAAATCGAACATAAAACAGAGTTTCACCCAAATCCCACTCAAAACCCGAACATCGGAAAAACATCAGTACTTTTACATAGACCAACACACAAATCCCTTATTTACTATTATTGGATTTGAAATTGAACACAAAATCGAACTTCAAATCCCCAAATGAATAGACCTGCTTCATGCTTTCGATTTTAGCATAAGCAGGTCGGATTGATACAGATACATCTGTGAGATGCATGCAGGGGTCCCCCCCTAAATACACAACCAGCCCCGGACTTTTCATAGCCAGTCCTGGTTGTGTAAGTACAGGGAAAAAATGGCGTAGGGTTCCCCTGTACTTAGCACAACCCAGTGATTGTGCTTGGCGACAAAATATGTGGGTCCCAGGGACCCGCAACTTTAAAAAAATGGGGTCCTACCTGACCTTTTCTTGGTCCCATCATAATTTATGCTTTAGAGCTCCCTATATGACCTTCAGACCTCCCCACATGCCCATATACCCCTAGAATGCCCCTCTGATACCCCCAAGTGAATCGGTTTTGTACCTAGAGGTCAGACCGCAGTACCCATTAACAATAATGGGGACTGCAGTCTGCTGCGGTAGTAAGCAAAGAAAATACTGCGCTGGTGTGTCTCTGTCAAAACAACATACATATACACATGTAAATAATCATTAATAAATGTATTAAAAATGTTTGTAATACAGTACTGTATACCAATGAATATAAAATCCTACAAATTAGTAGTAAAGCTAAGCTCCAACAATATACCTGTTAATATGACATGGTTCTATTATGTGCACCACAATAATCTATACAAATATTAAGGCAATGGACAGCAACAGTAAATATGTATCCAATGGTACCTCAAATTTGCAACAATGTTTCATATGCATATAAAAGTAACTGTTCACAGATTAGAGAGTATGTATACCGTGAATATAAAAGTCCAGCACTTAATTAAATCCAGAAGAATGAGGCTAGATGTAAGCCATGACTCATACCTCTCAAATGTGATATAGTAAAAATATATATTGTCCCATCACACCTAATCAGAGGTCAATAGGCCGATTATGGAGACGACTGAATAGATCCCCTGTGATGGTATACTACCACAGTCATGAGGGGTCTCCAGCTCAAATCCCAGTAATGGCAGCACAGTCAGGCAGACCACGGCTCAGTCCGGTGATATCTGCAGCAGTCCCGCTCACTCACTCCGCCAGTGGAGAGGGAACCGACAGCGTCACCACAGCCGGCAGGATGTATCAGCCGGATGCTTCCGTACTGCAAACCACCGCATCAGCTGCATAGACAATCAGCGTGTCCAGGTAAAAAAGCAGCCTCCGGTCTCTTTAGTAGCAGAGATAGGGTAAAGCCGGTGGGTATCTGGATATCTTTATATTCCAAATTGCTGGTTAGTAAATGCAAAGGAGTATAACAGCCTGCTGCTGTAGTTAGCCTTCTGCAGGAGATTTCTGTGAATCTTCAGCAGAATCACCTTTAGTAACCCTGCGGCTCTCACCATTGACTTCAATGGTGGGAGCCGTTCATTGGCTGAGAGAGGCGGGGGCTGATATCTCTCAGTCAATACAGCCCTACAAAGAGCTGTATTGACCTCTGTCAGCCCTACAAAGGGAAAAGCCGCATCTGAGCTCTTCATTCGGGAGGTAACAACCATCATGGTTGTTACCTGTTGCGTGGTTCGGGTTTTATCATTTTTGTATTTTACGAAGACCAAGGATGCCTACAGGGAGAAGTGGACCAGTCCAGGTAATGTAGGTGAGTATGTGTGAGTGTGTATGTATGTATTAAAACTATATTGTCACAGTGTGGTGTGTTGTGTTTATTTAAACATTTCTTTACAGGTGAACTACAGGTAACAGTGGGCCCTTAATGCCCCGCATGCTGGTATTTGTGGTTCTCCAAGTACCAGCATGAGGGGGAGGCTTGCTGGGACCTGCAGTTCTACTCATAAAGACAATGTTTATACTTATCTTTTTTATACTACACTTACACTATCAACACGCCACCCATGGGGATAGCCCCAGGCTATCAGCCTAGGCCTAGGATGCCCTGGAGAGGGGGACCCCTTTATTGGGAGGGTACCCAACTCCCCAGAAATCCCCGGCTGACTATCAGTCAGGAGTAATGTTTCAGATGGGGAACCCGGTGATAGGGTTTCTCTAGCTCTGACATTACCCCTCCGCTAGAAAGGATCCGGTGCCGGTTGTGGAAATTACAGGGGACCCCTACACATTTTTTCCCCTGTAATTCCAGAACCAGGACCGGATCTGAGAGTGGTGCTGGTTATGCTAAGTGCAGGGATACCGTACGCAATTTTTTCCCCTGTACTTACACAACCAGGACTGGCTATGAAAAGTCCGGGGCTGGTTGTGTATTTAGGAAGGGAACCCACGTAATTTTTTTAAAATAAAATTAACACTTAACAAGAATTTTACTGTAAGATACATGCATGCATCTCACTGATGTATGCACGCATCTGTGTCAAAATTAACTACTCATGCTGAAAATGAAAGCATGAAGCAGTTCTATTCATTTGGCACTTTGAAGTTCATTTTGAAGTGTGATTTGGTGTTCGATTTGTACATGAACATGCAAAATCAAACATCAAATCACTGTTCAAAATCGAACCAAATCGAATTTCGATTTAGAAAAGGCTTCTAAAATCGAACTTTAGTAAATGCACCAAATCTTTATTGGAGGATCCAGAAAAATATTGAATCATGGATTCTTCAGTGTATCGAATTAATCCAACAGAAAGAAATCGCTGTTCATTGCATTTCTCTTTATGCGCCAAAATTGTCATGACTTTTAATAAAGCCTGATCTTTCCTTACCATTTTCTAAATGTTAACATTGATATTGTGACATTTGTACATTTAAAACAAGAAAATGTATTTTACATAATTTATTTATTTTACAAATAGGACATTTATTTTACATAATTTGTTTTTGCCATGTACTGTTCTCTTGAGAAAACTTCATACATTACACATCCTGCCAACATAGCTTTCTCTGCTTTGTATTTAAACCCAGTTATGCTGTGCACATAGTGAGAAAGAAGGCCCTTTTATCACGTTCTGGAATAGCTAATGATTACATATGAAAAATTACAGATGACAATATAAATATTTTCTCCTGTATTGTTACAAAAGATCTTATTTATGACAAAAAATACAGTTTTGTCTAGCAAGACTTGGGGGCTCTGTACGTGAAACCCTACTGACGGTAAGTACAGCCATCCCAGAATGGCCATAAAGCATTTTTTATTACGTAAATATAAAATTTTTTAAATAAAATGTGTTTTTACTCATATTAGTGGAACTGAAAGATTTTCACTTCCACTGCTCAAGTAAGACGATTCACACTTGGGAAAAAGAGCAGACACAGGTCATGCAAAAGTGCATGTTAACTCTTACCGCTCTGGGATCGCTAGAACAATACCACAGCAATATTTTTCATAGATGCTAATGATAAGTGACTAAAACAGATCATGTCGATATAAACAGTGATTTAATAATAAATACAACCCTTGCCTGGAAGCGGTGCAAAGTTAGGCTATGCTCTGTGATCCAGGAGCCAAGCTTACACGAGAGGCGAGGTATATCACAGCAGACGTAAGGTAATAAAAACCTCTTTTAGACAATTTAAGGTCTGACCTTGAGCTGGAGTAAAGTCACCCCTAAACAAAATTGTTTCTTGTGTATAGTAATAGCATCAGGATCTACAAAGCTTGTGGCAGAAGCCTCTACCACCCTTATCGCCAATCACCCTGTTTATTTTGTTTGTGAGCAAACGTAAGAGAGCGCAGCTGTTCCTATACTGTTCCCTTGTTTCTACAATGTGCCCAACTGCTTGCATCCATAATCTGAGGGAAAGATAAGACTGCCTGTGTCTGCGAATTGACTTATTAAACAGCCAGGCAGGAATTTAGTTTAATCATGTGGCTTTCCTAAGATAAACTGTTTTTCCAAGGCCATTACAGACCCTAATACATTATCACAATAAATAGATTTGCCCTGCGCTGCAGTGAAACACTTAATAAACAGCAATCAGTTCAAGCAGAGACAGGCAGAAAAGGTATAACTTGATAACCACCCCAATATCACTGGCAAAGATATATTTTTAAATCTGTTTATTATTTAATTTATTTAGACTTTTAGCAAGTGTTTTTCCAAATGACTTCCTGTCCCAAGGACTTTGCATGATTTGTCTCAGATCTGGTGCTACATGTAATCAGGGCCGTAGAGAGCCCGGCCGGGCCCGGGTAAAGGAGGGGGCGTGGCCCAATTGCGGGAGGCGTGGCCACACCCCCCTTGACAAAAAAATAAATATTTGCGTGGCTGCGCGCTGGGGAGGGGGCGCTGTAAGCCCCCCAGCCCGGCGCTAAGCAGGGGGGGACGCGATCAGTGATCGCTCCCTCCCACAGCCATAGGAGACTGCTCCGGCTGCTGCAGCAGCACTGCAGCCCAGTACAAGCTGTGTGCTGAGCTGCTGTGAGGGAGGAAGGGGGGGCTCCGCTGGACCCGGGCCCCACCGGGCCCCTCTAGCAAGCCCCAGTAAATAGTATTCAGATGCACGAAGATGGTCTGTCTTATAGGCATGTTATGGGATTGTCGTGCGGGTATCGCTGGACTGGTTGCACACTCAGATGCGTAGTCACTCACATTGGAGGCTGTACTCTGATGGAGAACCTGCACCTAGCATGGGACAGGTGTAAGTTTAAATGGTGTGACAGATGCGATGCACCAAGCAGTATTTCAGCATCTAAAGACACTCAAAGTGAGTATCACAGTCAGGCGCACAACGGTACAATAGGGAAAGGCTTGTAGTGGTATTAGCATAAGTTTGCATATCATGTTATAAACTACGTGTACACGAAATGGCTTCTGTTCCACCTCCATTTGTTGCCAAAAAGGCACAGTACTGTAGAACAGAGTCCTAGCATTTATCTGAAAGCCTCTCATTACTTTAATTCATGCCGTGACGTGTGTAACAGATTTGTCCTTACTTCCCCATTGGGAAAAAAAGATAATTTTAACAACTGAGATTTTGTCACATTTTATAAGAAGTGCAAGGGACTGTCAGCTTAATGTGCTGAGTCTTAAGTATGTGACTTATCTCTAACATGCAGCATTGTGCAAATCAAGCAAAATCACACTAGATAATTACTGTGGTTTTTTAGAAGGGATTAATATTAATACATGATCAGGATGTAGTTGCGTTAACATCCTGTGTCAGTTTTATGGTCATTTAGTGTAAGGCGTTTAAAACAGATTTTCATAGTGCTGCCATAAAGTGTTTCCGATAAGTTGACTTTATTACCATCAACAAATAATAACCTTCTAATTGCATGTGGAAAGAATTTGATGTGAATATACTTAAGATATCTTCATCCAGAAATCCCTTTTTCTTGTTTTGCAAAGTTTTGTAGCTATAGGAGTGAGCGCAGGGTTAGGCTCAGTCAAAGGACTGGCATTGTAAATCTACTTCTGCTTATAGCATAGATGAGCCCCCAGCCCTGATTGACTCAGCTCATTGCTTTTCATTCTACAGCAAGATGCGTTATCAGACATACTGTGCCCTCTCTGAAATGGGGCTTGTGGTGCTTAAGGTAATATTATTTACTGTGTAGAAATTGATAAATGAACTCATTTAATGAGTAGAGTCAGGGCCGTTGAGAGCCTGGCTGGGCCCGGATAATGGAGGGGGCATGGCCTAATCGCGGGATGCGTGGCCACGCCCCCTTGAAAAAAAAGAAATAATCACTTTTTCAGCACCGTGTAGCATCGTTGAGCACCGTGGAGGGGGCGCTGTAAGCCCCCCAGCCCGGTGCTAAGCAGGGAGGCACGATCAGTGTGATCGCTCCCCCCCCACAGTCATAGGAGACTGCTCCGGCTGCTGCAGCAGCCGCGAGCAGTTTCACACAGCAACCCAGCATAAGCTGTGTGCTGAGCTGCTGTTAGGGAGGGGGGGGCGACGCCGGACCCAGGCCCCACCGGGCCCCTCTAGCAAGCCCGGGCCTGGGTAAAATGTACCCACTCCCCCCCCCTCTCAGCGCCCATGAGTAGAGTAAGAGAACACAAACACAAGTTTATCCAAGCAGCAGAACTAAAGCATGGTCGAGGTGCACAGGCAGCGGTTTGTCTAGGCAACATTTGGTTAGCAGAGTCTAAAGGGCAGACTAGATGGGCCAAGTGGTTCTTATCTGCCGTCAAATTGTATATTTCTATGTTTCTGTACACAGGAAGCATTTGGCCTAAGCGGCATACAATTAGCAGAATCAAGGTACACAGTCAGCGTTCAAGGTATTGGAGCACGACAGGAGGCAAGACAGGCACAGGATAACTTGTGTGTAACACTATAACTAGCAGTGTTCTCCCACTGAAACTACTATTTTAATCAGTTAAAACCAATCAGCATGATTGGATAATATTAAGCATGTGACTACAAGCATCTAGGATGCGTGGCTATACATACCTCCCAGCATTTGCTGCTCCAGAGTCGGGACCTTCGCGCACCCTCGGCGCGCTTGCCTGAAAAGGGGGCATGACCTGATCATGAAGGGGGCATGACCCAATGACACGCCCCCATTTACATCACTAATGGGGCGTGCCTAGCATCTCCTAGATGCTGGGCTGCCCCTGGGCTTCCCCCCGTACTGTGAATAGATGCTGTGCGCATGCGCACAGCATCTATTCTCACTCTGATGTATGCTTCCCTCAACTGCCCCCCCACCGCGGGACACTGCGGCCCGTGGGCGGGACAGCGGGACAGTCCCAGAAACACGGGACTGTCAAGCTGGAAGAAGGATAGTTGGGAGGTATGCTATGTAATGAGACAACTGCTGCACCCGATCTGTGAATAACCACAGTGACCTCCTATTTGTAATACTGTATTTCTAGCGTTTATGTGCCTGATTCAGAGTTGTACTCTTTTTTGGATGCAGCAGCAGTACTAACATTTGCTAATGCCGCAGGAGGCGTTGTGTCAGGGGCGTATTTAGAGAGGAGGGTGCACGTGTTCACTCACCATCTGGGGCCCCCTGCTCCCTCTCCGGTGGCCGCGGTGCACTGACAGGTTCAGTAGACTCCGGGCACTAGTCTGTGCCCAGAGTCTACTGCGCATGTGGTTTTCCTACTGCACATGCGCAGAACACTGAGAAAATGGCAGCAGTGGCCTATTTCCAGATATTCTGTGTAGCACCTCTCCAGCCGACATGGGACTTCGGAGACGTAAGTATTAAAAAATATGGGTATGCCCCCCTGGACCCAGGGGCCCGTGTGCGCCGCACACCTTGCATCCATTATAGATATGTCCCTGCGTCGTGTGTAAATAGACACCTCCTGATCAGAGGTGGATTTAGATCTTATGGGGCCCTAGGCAAGATACCGGTTTGGGGCAAACAACCCGGTGCATAGTACTGTAGGTTTCGTAGGGGCAAGATACACACATCATATTACACACACAAACATATATATATATACAAACACACAGTAATATGATGTGTAGATCTTGCTCCAGTGACACCTACTGTAATATATGCACAGTCATTACAGTAGTTGCTACTAGATTACATTGTATACTGTATATATTTATATATACAGAGAAAAGGGGGACAAACAGAGGGAGACAGGAGGAAAGGGGAAAAATAGGGCGAGACAGTAGGAAAGGAGGATGGAAAAGGGAAAGGGGGATGGACAGAAGGAAACAGGAGGAAAGGGGACAGGATTAAAAGGGGAAGAACATGACCTAGAAGCGTTCACCGGGAACTTAAGTGGCCGCCTGCTCTTAAAACTCGGAGTAGTAGTGGTTCACATGGATTACCTCTGGGAACCAGAGAATTGCGTGAGATACTGGATAAGAGAACAAAAATCAGTGGAGCGGCCTGGGAGCCGCTGGTGTGGCTTTGCAACTGGTAGTGCAACTAGGAGAATAGATGGAGTGACTTGAGAGTCGGTGGTGCGGTCTTTGAGCGCCGATGGTGCTGCTTTGAGTGCCGATGGTCCAACTTAGAGCTGATGGTGCAGCTCAGAGCCGGTAGTACAATTTGGAGAGTTGATGGAGTGGCTCGAGAGCCCATGGTGCAACTTTGAGCGCTGATGGTGCGGCTTTGAGCGCCAATGGTGTGGCTCTGAGCCAATGGTGCGGTTCAGAGCCGGTAGTACAATTATAACAATTGATGGAGTGGTTTGAGAGCCAGTGGTGTGGCTTAGAGAGCCGATGGCGCAGCTTTGAGCGCTGGTGATGCGGCTTTGAGCGCCGATGGTGCAGCTTAAAGCCAATGGTGCGACTCAGAGCCAGTTGGAGAATTGATGGAGTGGCTTGAGAGCTGGTGATATGACTGAGAGCCGATGGTGTGGCTTTGAGAGCCAGTGTTGCGGCTTAGAGCTGCTAGTTCAATTTGGAGAATAGATGGAGCGACTTGAGAGCCGGTGATGCGGCTTTGAGAGCAGGTAGCAGCTTGGAAGCTGATTGAGCAGGTAGAGAGCCGGTGGAGTGGCTAGGGAGCCAGTAGCAGCTTGGAGGCTGATGGAGTGGCTAGAGAGCAGGTGGAGTGGCTAGGGAGCCGGTAGCAGCTTGGAGGCTGATGGCTTGGCTAGAGAGCCAGTGGAGTGGCTAGGGAGCTGGTAGCAGCTTGGAGGCTGATGGAGCAACTAGAGAGCCGGTGGAGCGGCTAGGGAGCCGGTAGCAGCTTGGAGGCTGACGAGTGGCTAGAGAGCCAGAGAAACAGGATTCACAACAACCAGGATTAACAATAACACTGACCATGCAGCAGAGCTGAGAGATCCACAAGGAATGCTATAGTCTGCAAGGCGGCAAAATGTTGGCAAAAAATAGGAGCAGGAACCAATCATGTCATGTGGTGGATAACACGTGCCATCCTGCGGCATCTGGATCGTCTTACAACCAACGGAACAGCATCAGGGACAATACTGCCAGAAGGAGGAACATTGCTGGATAGGAACAAGTTGTGAGCATGACTTGTAACACTTGGTGGAGAGGGAAAAGCAATCACTGATGAGACAGTGGGTGACAGTGGAGAAGCAGAGATTGGCAGGAAGAGGCAGTAGGTGACAAGGAGAGGCAAATAGTGACAGCGGAAGGCACAGAGTGACGGAGAAGCAGTGGGTGAGTAGGGAAAGGCAGAGGGTGACTGGGGTTGACAGGAAAAAGTAGAGATTGGCAGGAAGAACCAGTGGGTGTCATGGAGAGGCATAGAGTGACAGGGAGAGGCAGAGGGTGACTGTGATAGGCAGTGGGTGACAGCGGCAGGCAGTGGGTGTCTCCTTCCCCAACATACACACACCTACCTCCTGACCTGCAACAATGGTTTATATATACACACACAAAATATATGGAAGTCTGACTTACCATTCCTGGTGGTGGGCGGAAAAATCAACGGTGTGTTGACTGAGGTGAGACACATCAGGTGGTGGGTTTCTTACTTCTTTTAAGATGAACTTCAAATAACTGCTGTGTATACGGGGGGAGGGTATGTTACACTGTGGTGCTAATGCTCAGACTATCACCAGCAATAGCACTCACTAGGACTATATCACATGCCAGTTGGTATTATTTAATGTACATAATAAAATTACTGTGTAATATATATTTTTCTCTCTTACAACTTCCCACTTATTCTCATATATACTATATATACACACAATTTTTTTAATGATCTGTCTGTCCCCCCGCCCCATCACTTATATACATTTTATATTCCTCCCCCCTCCCCTGTATACAATCATTTGTTGCCCCCACCCTTCACAGTGTATAAACCTAATGACCTTTTGTCCCCTCTTCCCTGTATATATTTAATCATTCGTCCCCCCCACCACTTCATGTATATAAATCTAGCAATCTTTTGTTCACCACACCCTTTCACTTGTACCTGCTCCACCCTTTTTTATTAGTTACCTGCTCCTCCATTTTTACTTCTGTCTTCTTAATGGGCTGCTGGTTGGGGTTGGGCTCAGACTGGCCAGGCGGGCTTGCTGCTCTGCACGCAGTCTATCTGCTCCTCTTCTTAGGGATGAGACAATTTGATGTCATGACCTCTCATTCCCTCCCAGGTG
This sequence comes from Taudactylus pleione, assembly GCA_031769625.1. NCBI lineage: Eukaryota > Metazoa > Chordata > Amphibia > Anura > Myobatrachidae > Taudactylus > Taudactylus pleione. The sequence continues at coordinate 16,067,275 of JAUIMM010000012.1, read as the reverse complement.
TTGCTCACACCACTGGGGCTGCTCTCCACTCCACCTGGTAGCAGCCTGGCACAGTCAGACATCGGAGCGGAGGGGGATCCCAGAAACAACATTACAGTGGGGCGCACCGATCGCGGCGGGCACAGAATTACATAACTGAGTGTTGAAACATGAGGCAAAAAAACTGGGTAGCCGCAGGCCCCTTAGACCAAGAGCCCCAGTATACCACACCGGCTGCACCACCGGTAGTTTTGCCCTTGTGTGTATGTGTCCTCTCAGAGCTGGATTAAGGCTTTCGGAAGCCCGGGGCACTTAAGACTGGGGGGCCCTAAAGAGCATCATTTGGGACACATGAAAAGGGGCATGGCCACACCTCATGCCCATATATTATTTCACACTGGAGGGGTGTAAATCACTTCCCCAGCCTCTCAGTCCCGCTAAAATTGGGGTGGTTGAGGTGCCATACATATATACATAGATACTGTAGGACGGGATGTATCAAGCATGGCATTTTGTTAGTGATACATCCCGACCGTTAGTGGCATTTATAAATGCTGTATGCATGAGGATATGCGATTATTTACGCAAAGGACAGAGTTGTACTGCGCATGCATGGCCGGGGGGACCTGGGAGGGTTTCTATTGGAACCTTTTTGGGAAGTTAAGTGACAGACACTCATACACACACACATACAGTCACAGCCACACACTTTTACACACACAGTTTGTGACAGAATACTCTGGCCAACAACATGGATGCTACTGGTAATCCATCACCCCGAGACCTGCTCGAGAACTTACTTGCTAGAGTCAAGAAGCAAGACCAAGACCAGGCTCAGATTATGCAGTGTTTGCAGACACTGATGCAGCAAGTCGGTGTCGCTCAAGCACCTCCAGTACAACCAGGTCCATCTACTACAGCACCAGCCGCAGGGGATTCTGCACCAATACGGATTCTGAATCCAACAAAATATGATGGGGATCCGATAGGCTGTCATGGATTCCAGAACCAGTGCTCGATCCAGTTCGAAGTCCAGGCAGCAAGTTTCCCTTCAGACAGGACAAAAGTGTCTTATATAATCTCGCTATTGTCAGGTCAAGCATTGGCTTGGGCCTCTCCATTGTGGGAAAGGAATGATCTGCTTGTCAACAAAAGTGCAGAGTTTCTGAGAGCCTTTCCGAAGGTCTTTGATGAGCCTGGGTGAGTATCCTCCGCAGGGTCGGCCATCTTGCAACTGAAACAGGGGAACCAATCTGCAGGACAATATGCCTTACAGTTCCGATCCCTTGCTTCAGAATTGGGGTGGAACAATGAAGCCTTGGTTGCCGCATTTATGCAGGGACTATTGGATCAAATTAAGTTGTCCTTGCATCCAGGGAATTGCCAACTTCAGTGGACGACTTGATCTCCTTGTGTATCCGAGTAGACCTTTGCCACAGAGAGAGAGCATGAGAAAAGGAACAGTCTTGATGCTTCACTTTTAAGCTGGCCCCATGACTCACGGCACCTACTGAGTCTCCAGAAGAACCCATGCAGATTGGAAAATCTTGCCTTCCTGCCTCAGAAAGAGAAAGGATGTTCAAAAATAAACTTTGTTTGTACTGTGACGAATCAGGCCACCTCCTCTCTGGCTGTCCAAAGCGTCCGGGAAATGAGAAGGCCTAAATGATCGAGGGGTAGTCACTTTAGGTGCGTTGAAATACACCCCCAAAAAATTAAGTACTTCCCAGTTTTCCATCGATTTAACCCTGGTCGTGGGAAATTCCTTTGAAGAAGTCAAAGCCTTCTTAGATTCAGGTGCCAATGGCAATTTCAGCACGGCTAAAAAGGTCCAAGAGTTAGGTGTTGCATCATTGACGTGGATGGAAATAAACTTCCCATGGCTACCATTCAAAACAGCACTTCCTTTCAGCACCCATCCTGAGACAACCTAATTGTGACCAACTATTGTTTCTTGAGATGGGGTTGGGGCAGTCCTGTCACAGAGAGACAAAGGAAAATAAGTGGTACTCATGTGGGTTCTTCTCCCAAAAGTTCTCTACATCAGAGAAGAATTATGCTATTGGTGATAAGGAACTACTTGCCATCAAACTGGCTCTACAAGAATGGTGATACTTGTTAGAAGGAGCTAATTCCCCATAAGAGTCTACACCGATCATAAGAATTTGACGTACCTCAGGACAGCTCACTGTTTACATTATCGTCAGTGCAGATGGTCATTATTTTTTGATCAATTTAATCTAGTGATTTCTTAAGGCCGGGTGATAAGAACATCAAGGCCAATGCCCTGTCTCGAGCGTTTAGTTCTGCTGAAATGGAAGAAATAAAGGAGGATAAGGCCATTCTAAACCCTGTCTGTTTCTTAGCAGCCACCAAGAGGGTCAAGATTCCACTGGGGAAAACATTCATAGCCTCAGAACTTCGGGGTAAACTACTTCAGTGGGCACATTCATCACGTTTCAGTGGCCATGCGGGCATCAAAAAAACCTTGGAACTGATCCTCAGGTGGTACTGGTGGCCGACGATCCGTCAGGATGTAAAGGACTTCGTGGCAGCCTGTCAAATTTGTGCTCAGCACAAGATTCCACCGCACTCTCCATCGGGTTCCCTGTTGCCACTACCAGTGCCTGATTGCCCTTGGACTCACATTTCCATGGACTTTGTGACTGATCTGCCTTCATGCCAAGGGTTCAACACAATTCTGGTGGTGGTGGATAGGTTCTCCAAGACCGCTCACGTTATTCCTTTGAAAGGTCTACCCTCAGCACCAAAGTTGGCAGAGATTTTTGTAAGATAAATCTTTAGGTTACACGGGTTTCTAAGGACATTGTTTCCGAATGGGGGGTACAGTCTACCTCTAAGTTCTGGAGAGCATTATGCAGGTGCTTTGGCATCAATCTGAGCTTTTCTTCTGCCTATCATCCCCAGAGTAATGGCCAGACTGAATGAGTAAACCAAGAATTTGGAAAAATTAATTAGGATGTAACTTTCAGTCAATCAAGATGACTGGGCCTCTCTGCTACCTTGGGCTGAATTTGCCCACAATAACCTGTACCATGAGGCATCGGGACATTCTCCATTCTTTGTTCAGTAGGACTTCATCCAATGTTACCCGAGTTACCAGGCCTTCAGCCAGTATCACTTCCAGCTGTACGTGGTACAGTGAATCGATTCTTTAGGGTCTGGAAGATGGTAAAGAGGAATTTGTGTAGAACTTCTTCAAGGTACAAGCTGTTTGCAGATAGGAGAAGGAGGAGGGATCCGGTGCTGGCTCTTGGTGATAAAGTCTGGCTGTCAACCAAACATCTGAGATTAAGGGTTCCGACAATGAAATTCGCTCCCAGATTCATTGGTCCTTTTCAGATCTTACAAGTGATCAACCCAGTAGCATATAATTTGAAACTTCCAAACACTGTAAGAATACCCAATGTGTTTCACGTTTCTCTTCTCAAGCCCTTGGTGCTTAATCGTTTCTCAACTCCTTGCAGCCCTCCTCCTGCGATTCCGATAGACCATCAAGAGGAATATGAAGTGAAACAGATTCTGGACTCTAGGGTTTCTAGAGGAGCTGTTCAGTTTCTAGTAGATTGGAGGGGGTATGGTCCTAAGGAATATTGCTGGGTCAAGGCTTCTGACATTCATGCGCCTCAGCTTCTTCAGAAATTCCACTGGAAGTTTCCCAACAAACCATTTGTGGGGTGTTCAGTGCTCACCCCTACAAGGGGGGGTAATGTCACAGTGCCGGACACCAGCTACCACTTACCAGGTCTGGCAGCACTGGAATCTGTGGCGGGCAGCGGGCAGGGCATCCCTGGCGCCTGCTGCCATGACTTCCGTTCCGGGTCCCCCACATGCTGGCTGGAAGTGCAGGCGGCCGCGGCTCTCCTAGGTACTCCAAACGTGAAGTTACGTTTGGCGCGAGATTTGAACCTCATCTATAAGAGGAAGTCTCTGGCACCAGACAGGTACCAGAGTATAGGCTCCATACCATACTCCAGCGTTCCTAGTACTTACCTGTTATCCTGATCTTGGCCTTGGCTTGTTTATGACTCTGAATTCATCTGACCCCTTGTACTACTCCTGATATCTGGTTCTGACCTCACCTACTCCCTGTGACCCGTTTACATCTGCTCCCTGGTACGTCTCATCTGTTTAGTTTTGCCCCGGCCTGTCAACTACGTTTATTCTTCTGCACCTCATCCAGTGTCCACCAGTACCTGTATAGAGGAACCTAACCTGAGGGCCACGACCTGTGTGTTAGACGCAGCCAAGTCCATACCTTCTTGCGAGGGTCCCTGGTGAATACTGCCGGCACATTATACTCCGCGCCTCAGGCATAGGTCTAGCCAATTCCCTAAATACGGGCCACATCCACAATCCGTCCGAGAGTTTGTGACAGGAACTGCTTCCCATCACAATATACAGTGGTGTGAAAAAGTTTGTGCCCCCTTCCTAATTTCTTCTACTTTTAATATTTGTTTCAGATCTTCACACAAAACTGAATGTGCTGTAATATAAACATACCCCGAGTGAACATAAAATAATGTTTTTAATTGATGATTTCATTTATTTAAGGAAAAATGTATCCAACACCTATTTCACCTATGTGAAAAAAATAAATTGCCACCCTTAATCTAATAACTGGTTGCGCCACTTTAAGCATCAACAACTGAAACTAAACACTTCTGAGTACTGGAGATAAGTCTTTGACATCACTGTGGGGCTATTTTGGCCTATTCTTCTTTGCAGGATTGCTTTAATTCAGCCACACTGGAGGGTCGTGATCATAAACTGTGTTTAAGGTCCTGCCACAGCATCTATGAGTATTGGATTTAAGTCAGGACTTTGATAAAGCCATTCCAACCCCCTAATTTTGTTTCTTTAGAGCCATTCAGAGGTGGACTTGCTCTTGTGCTTTGGATCATTGTCTTGCTGCATAACAAAATTGTGCATGAGCATAAGATCATGGAATGATGACCGGACATTCTCCCTCAAAATTTTATGACAGAGAGCAGAATTCTTGATTCCATCATTTATGGTGAGTCGTCCAGGTCCTGAAGCAGAAAAGCATCCCCACACCATCACACTACCACCATCATGTTTGACTGTTGATATGATGTTCTTAATGTGGAATGCTGTGTTAGCTTTATGTCAGAGGTAAAGGGACCCATATCTTCCAAATAGTTCAATTATTGACTCATCAGTCCACAGAACATTAGCCTAAAAGGCTTGAGAGTTGTCAATGTGTTTCATTGACAAATGTGAGAAGAGCCTTTATGTTCCTATTGATAAGCAGTGGTTTTTGCCTTGCACCTCTCCCATGGATACCATTTTTTCCTAGTCTCTTTCTTATGGTGAAATCATGAAAGCTGATGGTGAAATCATGAAAGCTGACAATAACTGATGCACGTGAGACCTGCAGTTCCTTAGATGTTTTTCTGGGTTTTTTTGTGATTTCCTGGATTAGCTGTTGATGCGATCTTGGAGGAATTTTGGTAGGCTGGCCATTCCTGAGAAGCTTCGCCACTGTATAAAGATTTCTCCATTTTCAGAAAATAACTCTTACTGTGGTTTACTGTAGTCCCAGCACATTAGAAATAGCTTTGTAATTTTTTCCAGACTGATATACAGTATTTCAATCATTTCTTTCTTATCTCTTCTGGAATTTATTTTGATTGTGGCATACTGTGCTGCTTGTTGAGACCTTGTAGCCAATTTTACCTTGCTGTAAAGGTTATATTTTATTCATATTTAGATTCAACATGATTGCCAGTAATCAAGCCTGATTGTGACTAGTCTAAATGAACCAAATTCAATTAGATTGACTGGTTGAGACTAAGGGGGCAATTACTATTTCACACAGAGCCAATTGGTGTTGAATAACGTTTTTCCTTCAATTAATGAAATGATCATTTAAAAACTGTACTTTGTGTTTACTCTTATTGTCTTTGTCTTGTTTTCAATTTCAGATCTGAAACACTTAAGTGTGACAAATTATCGAAAATAGACAATTCAGTAAGGGGGCAAAAATTTTTCACGCCACTGTAACTGATTTGAAGTGACAGCAATTTTCCTTAGCTGTTCAGCCAGTCGCAAGCAGTTTCCAATGATAGCCACAATGTGATAGGTTCATTTAACAGGGAATCCTATGGACTCCTTGCTTTGATCATGCATCAGTACAGATTAATTGAATAAATTCTGATGTGAATAAAAAAAAACAAATTAATAATTGTGGGGAGCTTGTCATGTCAGTGCTCCAATTTCAATGACCTAAATATGTTATAAGGTGTTTCTGCCTGCAATGTACAAATACATTAAAATGAATGGATCATTAATGGGAAAAATGCTGGTTTAACCGCTTGTGTTATCCTCAATGTTACTGTTGTACGTCGTCTGACGAATATGAGAAGGCGTCCCTATGCTCTGTTGTGCTTTGGAGTTATTAGCATATTTTAGTAACTGCGATCAGTGAGAGAATGCAGTTGAGTTTGCATTAGCGTACATCTCTGAATCAGGCCCAATGTCAGCTATTGTGTGTGGTTGGCATCACTGCTTAACAGCACTGAGGTCTTGGGTTTGATTCCCATCAAGGCCCTAACTGTGTGGAGTTTGTATGCTCTCCCCATGTGCTTCCTCCGGGTACTTTGGATCTGACAAAAAATTGAACCCTAGTGTATATGTGGTAGGGATTATAGAGTGTAAGCTCCACTGGAGCAGGGACTGAAGTGACTGACCAAATATTCTCTGTAAAGCTGCATAATATTTGTGTGCTATATAAACAAAATAGATAATAGATAAAAAAAAATTTGAAGACATACTAGCAGCATTTGCAATTCCCCAACACAAAAGTAATAGACACTTTGGAGATGGATTGCACTTTGCCTATCTTAAGTGATCTTTGCTATTAGCGTGACATACGGCTTCTTTCTTAGCAACACTATGTTCAACAATTTTTATGTGCAATATATTTTTAAACAAATTTGCCCAGTTAAAGTCGGTGCAATCCATAACAACCAATCCGATTCTAGTTGTCATTATTCTAGTGCATATTAGATAATAAATCTACTGGTTGCTATGGGTTACAGAACCTTTTTTCTTGTACTCAAATTGTCAGGATTTGTCTTAGAAATATTTCCACAAAACAAAATATGTAAACAACTGTTTGAAGAATGGATGCAACAATAATAATAGAAGCACTCTCCCTTCATCTAGTTTGGGCCCACAAATTCAAAAATAAATCGAAAGTGCTGTATTTTTCCTTATCATACCAATATATGACTATTCTCTTGTCTCTAGAGTATAATTACAGTGTAATGCACATCGGAAATTAAAATTGTTTTACAAGTACAAGCAGTTAGATTATCAGTCTGTGCATGTATATTTGCCAGCTTCAGATCCCCCCAGCTGACCTCCACAGATCAAAACCAGGCCCGTTTGGAAGCGATAAGATAATGCCAGATGTGGCATTTTAATTAGCACGATTTGCTAAACACTGGCTTAATTAAATGCAACTTGATAAGCACGCTAATCTCTGTACAAGCGTTTCCCAGATGTTTCTGCTTCTTGCCAGTCATATCCCCAGGCTAATTATACGCGGGATTAGAAAGCCGGGCTAGGAATCCACGAACCTGTCCGCGGTCATTTCAACTAACTTCCTTCAAACTGTGTCAGAGGCTTACAGCATGACAACTGTCCATTTTAAAGTATGAACACTGGAAAATAGAGACATTGGTTACAAAATTCACAGCAGAAAAAGTGTTTAAAAAATGTTTTATTGCATTTTTATTATTTAGTTTTTTTGTGTTTGTTTTTTTAACAGGATTATCCACTTTATTTAAGAACTTTTTTACAGGCATTCCTGATCAATCCCCCAAGTTGACCCATCCCTGCAGTCTTATGCAGATTCACTAATCACGTCTATGCCAAAATTCCTGTTATTTACATTTTCAGTAACTTCCTGTACACATTTTCCCATTGCAAAAACTGAGTTTAAACATGCTCCAAGCCAGTCTGTTTGTGCTCTGAAACATTACTGTGGCCCTTCCAAAAAAAAAGCATGCTTCCAAGATTGCCAAAACTATCCCTACCATTATTTAGATATGGGGCGTGATGCCTCTATTCACCTATCTATATGAAATATATCCATGTCTGCAAAACTGCTGTCATTGGTCGCAGATCTGCTATTTTCTCATTTGCAGGTAGGAATGGTCAAGGTTGGACTGGCCCACAGGGGTCCTTGGGAAATCCCACTGCCTAAGGGCTCCACTCCCTTCTCCATGGGTAGAGCAGGGTCGTGGATGAACTTGGGTGCTTGATTTGTTTCTATGGAAAGTACACTAAGATTAGCCCTCCTGCCAATCAAAGTGGGTGGTGCAGACACACCCCTCTCCCCTCTTTTATAAAGAGGGGAGAGGGGTTGTTCTCTCTAATGCTTGGCCAAGTCCATCTGTTTTGGATGGCCACACCCATTAAGCATGGACCCTGGCCTTGCATTCCCTGGTGGGCCCTTCATGCCCCAGTCCGACACTGGGTACGGTGATTGTAACAAACACAGAGAAAGGTTTATGGTCTTTGTATAGAACTTCCATGGAGTTAGTTGCTTGCTTTGTGTTTCCACTATAAAGGGAATGTTCCTTTAAATGTGGCTTCATTATTACTTGGATCTCATTTTTTTTCTTCAAAATGCCAACATCTTGGCCATGTCTTGCCTGTAGGAACGTATACATTTAGGCAAAAATAGTCACAGGACTATGCACTTTGCACTTTTGTAAAATTACATTTTTTAGATTGTCCTCTGTCAGACAGCTCAACTAGACTAATTATTTTCCTGCGCGGTGCATAGTAAACTCAAAATTGTTCAGTATAGCATGCAAGGCAGCTGCTGGTAGTGCAGTGTATAAAATAACCTGTGTTGGGCAGACATTTATATGTAACAAAATATTATATTAAGGTTTTGTGCTGTTGGTCAAGTGTTTTTTCAAAACAGTACTGAATTCATGTATTTAAAAAAGAAAGAAAAGATTTTACACTCAAAAAAACACAAACTGCATTCTGCATCATTTAAATCGATACCCTGCAGCTTCACTCCCTATAACAGTGTAGCATGAAAGTGCCTAACATAGCTCTATTTATTGTAGAATTTGCTGTCTCACTTTCAGCTTGAAAAATAAAATATTGTTATTCCACTTATATTCAACAAACAGCGTTTAGATAAATGCAGAGGAGAGAGCCCTACAAAACCTCTAATTTACCTTTCAATTAGCTCAACCTCTGCCCTTTCATTGTACGTGGAACGCAGCCGGCCATCACTTTAGCCAGGAACTTAAACAGGGCTGTAATGGCCAAGAAATGGCTTCAGGCTCCATTTGTGATGTCCTGTAAATGGACAGATAATAGCAACGTTTTCTGACAATTACAGCTTTTAACTAATCCAACGTTAACTGCTGCCCTTTTTTTTTTTTTACTTCCTTACTTCTTCAGGGCACGTACTGACTAGATTTTCCAAGAGACTCTTTGTAAATTCATTGATTTATAAGATTACTGAAAATTCAGCTTACTTAAGCCAGTTTGGTAAGGCAAGAGATGAGCAAAAATGACAACTGCGTCAATTTACGGGTTCAGGTTAAATGCTGTCTTCGGTTACATCTTGAATGCAATCAAATAGCCTTAATTCACAGAAATTACAAAATAGTTGATGCTAGGACATTATCATAGAATGCATAAAAGTCCATTACCCATTTAAACTGAGCCTTAATTACATAGGTGTTTCGGTTGAAAAAACACAAATTTCCACTTGTTGCTTGAATAAACATAGTTGTTCCATAGAAATGTAAAATGTTCCCATAAAGCTGTAAAGTCAGACCCTCACTTCCTTTCTTGAAGACTAATAATCTAGACTGTTTGTGCCTTTCACCTATAGCAGTGCCTTTTCCCGTATAGCTGGAAGTCGTCATCTGTACTCTCATGCTCGCAGGACTTCTGCGTATTTGTATTTATTCCGTAGGGATTGAGAAAGAGCTGAAGTTCAGGGAGGACAAAGTCAAAAAACACATCAAGGTCAACAGCCAGATCTGTAGTAGAAATACCAAATAATCAGACAAAGCAAAGAAACTGAGTCAGGAACCAGAATAGTATAAATATACAAAATCAACAAGCTTCGGCAAGGTCACCAGAGCAAAGGTCAGGGCTGCAGAAGCTCATCAACAGCCAAAAAGTTGGCAGTAGAAAGAGCGCCCTTGTAAAAGTTCTAATATGTACATGTGAGAACACACAGTAGGTTCCTATCAGGTGGCAAATCTCAGACATTACAAAGCATCACAATGAGCACCCAGCAAACTCATGGACAACCATGGCGTCAAACTGCCTTATGAGGCGCAAACCCCTAATTTTGTTTCTTTACAGCCATTCAGAGGTGGACTTGCTCTTGTGCTTTGGATCATTGTCTTGCTGCATAACAAAATTGTGCATGAGCATAAGATCATGGACTAATGACCGGAAATTCTCCCTCAAAATTTTATGATAGAGAGCAGAATTCTTGATTCCATCCTTTATGGCGAGTCGTCCAGGTCCTGAAGTAGAAAAGCATCCCCACAACATCACACTACCGCCATCATGTTTGACTGTTGATATGATATTCTTAATGTGGAATGCTGTGTTAGCTTTATGCCAGAGGTAAAGGGACCCATATCTTCCAATTAGATCAATTATTGACTCATCAGTCCACAGAACATTAGCCCAAAAGGCTTGAAAGTTGTCAATGTGTTTCATTGGCAAATGTGAGAAGAGTCTTTATGTTCCTATTGATAAGCAGTAGTTTTTGCCTAGCACCTCTCCCATGGATAATATTTTATCCTAGTCTCCTTCTTATGGCGAAATCATGAAAGCTGACAATAACTGATGCACGTGAGACCTGCAGTTCCTTAGATGTTTTTCTGTTTTGTTTTGTGATTTCCTGGATTAGCCGTTGATGCGATCTTGGAGGAAGTTTGGTAGGTTGGCCATTCCTGAGAAGCTTCGCCACTGTATAAAGATTTCTCCATTTGGAGATAATAGCTCTTACTGTGGTTTGCTGTAGTCACAGAACATTAGAAATAGCTTTGTAATCCTTTCCAGACTGATATATTTCAATAATTTCTTTCTTACATCTTCTGGCATTTATTTAGATTGCGACATACTGTGCTGCTTGTTGAGACCTTGTAGCCAATTTTACCTTGCTGTAAAGGTTATATTTTATTCATATTTAGATTCAACATGATTGCCAGTAATCAAGCCTGATTGTGACTAGTCTAAATGAACCAAATTCAATTAGATTGACTGGTTGAGACTAAGGGGACAATTACTATTTCACACAGAGCCAATTGGTGTTGGATAACGTTTTTCCTTCAATAAATGAAATGATCATTTAAAAACTGTACTTTGTGTTTACTCTTATTGTCTTTGTCTTGTTTTCAATTTCAGATCTGAAACACTTAAGTATGACAAATTATCGAAAATAGACAATTCAGTAAGGGGACAAACCTTTTTCACGCCACTGTAACTGTGATTTGAAGTGACAGCAATTTTCCTTAGCCGTTCAGCCCATCACAAGCAGATTCCAATGATAGCCACAATGTGATAGGTTCATTTAACAGGGAATCATATGGACTCCTTGCTTTTATCATGCATCAGTAGAGATTAATTGAATCTCTTCTGATGTGAATTAAAAAAAAACAAATTAACAATTGTGGGGAGCTTGTCATGTCAGTGCTCCAATTTCAATTACCTAAATATTTTATAAGGTGTTTCTGCCTGCAATGTACAAATACATTGAAATTAATGGATCATTAATGGGAAAAATGCTGGTTTAACCACTTGTGTTAACCTCAATGTTACCGATGTTTACCCTGTTGTACGTCGTCGGTCGGATATGAGAAGGCGTCCCTATGCTCTGTTGTGCTTTGGAGTTAATAGCATATTTTAGTAACTGCGATCAGTGAGAGAATGCAGTTGAGTTTGCATTAGTGTACATCTCTGAATCAGGCCCAATGTCAGCTATTGTGTGCGGTTGGCATCACTGCCTAACAGCACTGAGGTCTTTGGTTTGGTCCCACCAAGGCCCTAACTGTGTGGAGTTTGTATGCTCTCCAGATCTGTAGTAGAAATACCAAATAATCAGACAAAGCAAAGAAACTGAGTCAGGAACCAGCATAGTATAAATATACAAAATCAACAGGCTTAGACAAGGTCACCAGAGCAAAGGTCAGGGCTGCAGAAGCTCATCAACAGCCAAAAAGTTGGCAGTAGAAAGAGCACCCTTGTAAAAGTTCTAATATGTACATGTGAGAACACACAGTAGGCTCCTATCAGTGGCAAATCTCAGACATTACAAAGCATCACAATGAGCACCCAGCAAACTCATGGACATCCATGGCGTCAAAGTGCCTTATGAGGTGCAAAAATAATGGCAGAATGGCCAGATGCATATCTAAAAATCTGTCTAAAGCCTAATTACCATTAGCTAATTACCTAAATACCAAAGCATAGTTCACTTTGCAATAAGAGAGATAAAAAATCCTGCCTTCATACAGCTCTCTGATCATACAACTGTCCTCTTTTACTAGGAAGATATCCAGTCCATTTACACTACAGTGTCTACTATTACCAGTTTTATGGGAGCACATTATGTAGTTTTACTGTTCTTATACGTATTAAAGAATCCTTCTCATAGCCAAAGATGAGATTACTTATAAAAGTAAATGGTGACATGGCGGGGGTATCCAATTAGCAGCGCTAAAGTAGCGTTGCTAATTGATCGCGGTGGGACTATCTTATTAGCCCTGAAGTGCCGCCCGATGCCTGGCACTTATCGTGGATATTTTTCGGGATCTGATGTGTCCCGAAATATAATCCACGATAAGTGCAGTTATTTCACCACCTAATTGGCGAAAACACATAAGTCCGCGAGCTTAACGTATGTGTTTTTGGGATAATTATCCTATTATTTCGACCGAAATAATAGGATAGGGTGAAAAAAAACATCAGTGAAAACAGGGATAATGCTTTTTTTTCGCCGACCGCGGCTATCCATTAGAGCCTGAACTATGTTCGGGGGTAATTTAATACCGCTCATAGTGTTTCCAGCTGGTACCTTCCACTGACCATTACATATTTAATATTTATTTGAAAAGTGAGTTTTGATAAAATTGCTTAGAGTCAATGAGTTCTGATCAGAATACTTCAGTATTCATTAGAAAGCTTTTTAGGTATAAGTTTTAATGCACCTACAACTGTATACTATTACAGATATTAGGAGCCACCTATAATCTGTGTAAGAGATGCGGCCTGTCTACTGATATGGTTACAGAGCTTGTGACATATAATCTTACTTTTACAGTAGGTGGTAAATATACTGATCACTCTTACCTTATAGCTGAGATTTACCATACCCCTTTTTAATGTATTTCCCATTCTCTAAACCCTTTCCAAATACAGGGTAGCTTTTTTTTGCTTTGTGGTGTGGTACCCACAATTGAACTGTATATTCAATTCACAGAGGCCTCACCAACACTTATTTTTTTTAGTCTGTCCCTTTAATTCAAGATAATATTTTGCTGCACACATGTTACAGATTGGATGGCATACAGTCACTAGGTCTTTGATATAGAAATATACCTTGATCTTTATCCGCTATGTTACTGTGTATCTCAATTAATATAGGGACCTTAATACATTTACATGCTCAGACATTCTTAAATTAGAAATTCATGAATCATCTGCAAACAAATACAGGTTGAGTCTCGCATATCCAAAATGCTTGGGAGTGGGACCAGGGGTATATTGGATAACTAAATATTCCGTATTTTGGAATATTTGCATTTAATAATGAAATGTCTTGGGAATGGGACCCAAATATACACACACAATGCATTTATGTGTTATATACACCTTATACACACAGCCTGCAGGTCATTTTATACAATATTTTCAATAATTTTGTGGCTCAAGCAAAGTTTGTGTACATACATGACATTTTATTTATGTTTCATATACACTCTATACACGCAGCCTTTAGGTCATTTTATACATTATTTTTAATAATTTGTGCCTTAGACAAAGTTTGTGTACATTGAACCATCAAAAATCAAAAGTTTCATTATCTCAGTCATGCCAAAAAAATTCCGTGTTTTGGAATATTTGGATATGGGAGACTCAACCTGTATATTACTTTAAATCCAAGTTCTATATATAAAGGAATTAAACAGCATTCCTTCTAGGATAACCATACTCCAATTAACAACTGTTGTTTGTCAAACAGTTTTCCATGTTGCATACATATTATATTATCTAAAGCAGTAGTTTTTAACATGTACAACATACTCCTGTGAGCCATGTTCTTTGGCCGGAAAATAATAATGTAATCTTCCAACAAATGGGATGTTTGTCCCATTCTATTTTTTTTACAGCAAATACATAATCATTTCCATCCGTCCCTGCCCTGATAAACATGCACACACCAGGGTAGATTTTATCAGAAGCCAAATAACCTACCAGGGTGTCTATGGGGAGTGGGAGGACCTGGAGCACTTGGAAGAAACCCACACAAACATGGGAGAAAATACAAAATCCACAGAGATATGGCTGGGGCTGGTTTCAAACCCATGACCCATATCTCCCAACTGTCCTTATTTAAGCAGGACAATCCTGATTTGGGTACAGTTGGAAACATGTCAATGTCACATGGTGTTTTTGCGAAAGAAATGGTATGGCCTAGCTATTTGAAAGCACTAGACACACCCAGATGGCCTTAAACACATCTTCTTATGGCGAGTGGTCAAGCTCCCTTTTGGCTGTGTCCCGCTTTAGAATTTTTAGATGCTTGAAATGTATTGTGACCCCAGTGCTGTGAGGCAGCAATGCTACCTCTGTGCCCTTTATTACTTGAAAATATTATGTTAGATGTAGCTATGTTCTTAATTTATATAAAACTAGCTTCACCCATGATGAAATTGCTTCTGCTAAAATTTGTTTTGAGGTACTCTAGTTGTATTGCTTTGCATAGGGGCCCTGTTGTGGGAGGGGCCCATGTGACCAGCAGCGCTATACAGACTGGTGGCAGCAGCGCATTCACCCACCACTCACACCAATGTCAGTGTGTGCCCTGTGCACAGACTGCTATGTAGCCTATCCTATTCACCCATCACTCACACCAATGTCACTGTGTGCCCTGTGCACAGACTGCTATGTAGCCTATCCTATTCACTCACCACTCACACCACTGTCACTGCGTGCCCTGTGCACAGACTGCTATGTAGCCTATCCTATTCACTCACCACTCACACCACTGTCACTGCGTGCCCTGTGCACAGACTGCTATGTAGCCTATCCTACTCAAGTGACCACAGGCCCAAAGCACCTCTCCCCCTACCCCTTTCCGGCCACGCGCAGTGTGGCACACCTATTTCTTACATTGATAATGTCAATACATTTTGTTTTTGTTATTGCTCAGCTTTTACCTGATGGATCAAAGTGCAGGTTATTTCTAGGAGTTTCCACTACAAAATGATGCAGTTTTCATGAGAATCGGTTCAGTAGTTTTTGCGCCAACTTGGAACAAACAGACAGACACAACGTTCTTATTATATGAGTATAGATGGTTATAATGAACTTGTATAAAAATTGTGGTCACTCACTTATATATTTTACTTTTTTTTTGGTCAAACTTTTTTTTTTTATTGTTGTGGTCTGTAAACACAGAGAATATAGGTACAACATTACATTGGTACGCTGGCATCATCATTACGTAACTGCAACCAATCATAAAACATAAAAGTCAAAACAGCTTACTGAGTAAACAGATATTTTAATATTTTCTCTTATGTAATAGAGAAGAGTCTAGAAAGGCTTAAGAAGTGAGAACTAGCATGCTTTATTAGATCCCCACACCTAGGGCCTCATTCAGAGGCAGTCGGAGGATGCAAGCGGTCGCTCAGAAACTGGGCGGCCGCTTGCATCCTGACCGCCCGCCTCTGTTGCGGTCGTTAGGCTGTGGGTTAACACCCACAGCTCTAACGACCGCTCCGGTGATGGTCGCGATGGTCAGAGACCATCGCGACCATCGGGGCATACGACGAGACCCTAGGGTAGGGTCTCCCTTGTCGTAAGCCCCGAAGAGCTTCTGGCTCTGTCTGAGCCGGAAGCTCTCCACTGACATCACTAGTGATGTCAGTGGGGCCTCCCCCAAACGGTAGGCGTTCCCATGTTCCTGGTAGGCTGCCACCCCCCGGCCTGCCTTCCAAACGGGGCGAGCTGTCAATCAACATCGACAGCTCGCCCCCTTTGGATCGAGACCCGCTACGACTGGCACTGTCGGTCGTAGCGGGTCTCACGCATGCGCACGACGGCGCCGGCACCGTCGTGCGCATGCTCCGTGGGGGGCCATCGACCCAGTCCGAGCGCATCGGCGCTAACGACCGGGTCTGGACGACCCCCCTAGTACACAGCAATGAACAAATGCTAGATAGAGTGTGCCAGAGTGACAGAAATGTATCATAGCTGGTGTAGCAATCCCCGGTAGTTGATTTGGAAACCCTACTAATATTGGAGTGGGTGGCTTCTGAAAGTAACTTAATTCACGGTTTCTTTGAGGTATAAAGGCGCTCAACTCCCTTTACAATGAGCTCTCCGTCTTGTCAATATAGTTGAGTTTCAGAATTATCATTTTCAGTTCACCTATTGAGGGTGTCAATTTGTTTAGTATACCTTTTTTTTTGCAACACAACGATTTTTTTGAACGATTATCGATAACGATATCGTTTATCGGTCAATCGTTGAAAAAATCGTTCACTTTCTAAGTGAAAACGATGAACGATTATCGTTCATGCGCATTCACGTTTGTAGTTTGTAGTTCAGTCAGACTGGCCAACTCAACGATTTTCATTAAGTTAATATGCAAAAATCGTTTGTAGTTAAAAAAATCGTTCATTACACTTTCAAAAATCTGGCAGATAATCTGACAGAAAATTGTTCATAAAATCATTCATAAAATCGTTGGTAATAAAATCGTTGTGTGTGTATGCAGCTTAACTCTGATTGTACTACTGTATGAGTATTGGGATATGTTTTTTAATATTGAAAGAAGTCATCCAAGTTGAGCAAAGAAAAGTGATTCGGAAGGAAGTGAGATTTGAAATGTTTGATTAATGAAGAAGAAAACTTTGGGCCTTATTCAGACCCACTCGCGAGCGCTGAGCGCTCGCAAGCGGGTCGATGGTGGCCCAGTGCGCATGCGCATGACGGAGCCGGCTCTGTCGTGCGCATGCGCGAGACCCGGATAGCGACGGGC
The DNA here is from genome assembly GCA_031769625.1 of Taudactylus pleione. Taxonomy (NCBI): domain Eukaryota; kingdom Metazoa; phylum Chordata; class Amphibia; order Anura; family Myobatrachidae; genus Taudactylus; species Taudactylus pleione. The sequence goes on along the minus strand of JAUIMM010000012.1, from coordinate 16,049,976 downwards.
AAACCATCGCTCCGGGTCTCGTACCATAGGGGGTGTGCTGTCGATGTTGAGTGACAGCACGCCCCCTTTGGTGGGCGGGCCAGGGGCGTGGCTGCCCAGACGGAGGCGTTCCCATGGGAACTCCTACTGTCAGGGGCTGGCCACACTGACATCACAAGTGATGTCAGTGGGAGTGCTTTCGGCTCTGTTTGAGCCGAAAGCACTCTAGGGCGTGTGGCAACGAGACCCTACCACAAGGGTCTCGTCGCAAGCCCGATGGTCGCGATGGTCTTGACCATCGCGGCCATCTTCCTGCCCGCTCGCTATAGCTGTGGGTGGTCACCCACAGCTATGCGAGCGGCAAGGAGGCCGTTCTAAAAAAGAAATAGCCCGGCCCTGATTCAGAGCGAGCGCTCTGTCAGAGCGTCCGGCTCTGAATTAGGGCCTTTGTTCCAAAATTTTTTGACTTTTGAAATATTTTAATTTGAATGGACATTTGAAAAACATGTAAAGTACTTTTAAATACAATAATGTAGGAGTTTGTGGGTAATTTGTGAACACTTTGTGCTGATGTCACTATTGATAGGCTTAATATTATTTCAGTCTACAAAATTGCTGCCCACACTGTCTAACTAACAGGTGCACTTTAAAAGACATGTTCTATAGGAATTCTTCTAGTGTGAAGTGTGTAGATACATGAAGAAATAAAGTTTAATGTCACTAAAGATGTTGCCAAATAACTGGCTGATGATATCCATATGTTATCTGTATGGTCTGATATATAATCACAAGATGTCAATCACAAACACATGTATTCTGACACACAGTGCTATGGTCTGGTGTATTCCTTCATGTAAACCCCTCAAGTCACCTCTCATCACCCAGTGATCATGTCTGACAAACAGATTGGAAACACATTGTAATTATCTGGCATCACTGCACATTATGTCTAATAATGTGACTGACTGGATTGAGCAAATTATGAAGGCAAAGGGGGTAGAAATATTGTCTACCACAGAAATCGAATGTCTGGAATTTCCATTCTAAAGGTATTTCAAATGGTTATAGAAATTCCCCCGCTATACGGCATATAGTGCAATGCTAAAGACTATTGATAAATACAGCACAAAAAACAAATCTACAGAAAGAAAATTGATGGAATGAAATACAGATGTGTACATATACACGTCTTAAATTGCACCAAATAGCCATTTTATCGTGCCTCAAACTTTGCTACAGTACTTAGCCACGTCAAAACCTTTATCCTGAGTAACTACAGATGTACCCACATGCATCTATCCTCTTTTCGCCGAGCATCTTTTCATGCATATTTTTACCTTCAAATGCATCTTATTCGCACAGTATAGATAGCACAAGCAGCTTCTGCTGATTAAAATGATATGCAGCATGCCTAAGTTTTGTGAGCGAGTGCGGGTGTATCTGCATGTGAAATGCTACATTACAGTGTCAGCGGCTGTAACACTGTAACGTAGTGTTTAGCATACAGATACACCCACCCTCGCACAGAGAACATAGGCTACATATCATTTTAATCAGCAGAAGCTGCTTGTGCTATCTATTTGCATCATTGTGCGAATAAGACGTGTTTGAAGTAGGGATGTGCAGGCTCGGTTCTACTCGGTTCCGTTCGTTTTTTTTTACCGAATCTTATTGGCTATCCAAAACTCGTGACAGCTGAAACCCAATAAGATTCGGGAAAAAAAAACGAACGGAACCGAGTAGAACCGAGCCTGCACATCCCTAGTTTGAAGGTAAACAAAGTAGCAGCACCAAGCGTGCGCCTGTGTCATAAGTAAAGGGCCGGCTGGCTCGTCTGTTAAAGGGTGGTGTAACCCCCAAAGTGCACTCCAAAAAAAATTAAAAATTCTTCTTTTCTGTGTTTGTGTGCGCCTTAGCCGCACGTATATATCAATATAACATAAATGGAGGACCAAACTTTGTCCGATAAAAATAAAATAGGGAAAGATCAAGAACCACTTCCTCCTAGTGCTGAAACTGCTGCCACTAGTCATGACATAGACGACAAAATGCCATCAACATCATCTGCCAAGGCCAAAGTCATAGTAGAGGGCATATAAAATCCCAAGTGACAAAGTTCAGGAAAATGACCTTTAACAAAAACATTTAAATCATCTGAGGAGAAACGTAAACTTGCCAATATGCCATTTACGACACGGAGTGGCAAGGAACGGCTAAGGTCTTTCCCTATGTTCATGACTAGTGGTTCAGCTTCACATGACGATGGAAGCCCTCCTCCCGCTACAAAAATCAAATGAGTTAAGCTGGCAAAAGCACAGCAAAGAACTGTGCGTTCTAAGAAGATATCACAAATCCCCAAGTGTGGTTGCGATGCTTGACCTTCCCAACACAGGACGGGAAGAGGTGGCTCTTTCCACCATTTTCACGCCCTCTGCAAGTCCACTTGCTGATATTCAAATTGAAGATGTCACTGTTGAAGTACAACAGGATGAGGATACTGGTGTAGCTGGTGCTGAGGAGGAAGTTGACGAGGAGGATTCTGATGGTGATGTGGTTTGTTTAAATCAGGCTCCGGGGGAGACAGTTGTTGTCCATGGGATGAAAAAGCCCATCACGGTCATGCCTGGGCAGAAGACCAAACATTCCACCAATTTGGTCTGGCAATATTTCTATCCAAATCCGGACAACAACTGTTTTGCCATATGTACCATATGTAAAGGTGAAATAAGTAGGGGTAGGGATGTTAACCACCTAGAAACATCCTCCCTTATACGTCACCTGCTGCGCATTCATAAAAAGTTACTGTCAAGTTCAGAAACTTTGGCTAAGACCGTAAGCAGTCCAGGGACACCTAAATCCCTTTGTCCTGTTGTATCCAAGTGCCTGCAAACCACACCGTCAACTCCCTCCTCGTCAATTTCTTCCTTAGTCAGAATCGGAAGTAGTCCTGCAGGCCATGCCACTGGCATGACTGACTCTCCTATCCGGGATTCCCCCGGAGGATCCTGCATTGCTACGCCTACTGCTGCCGCTGCTGCTGCTGTTGCTGCTGGCAGTCGTTCATCATCCCAGAGAGGAAATAGGACCACCACTACTTTTACTAAACAATTGACCCTCCAACAATCCTTAGCGAGGAGGATGAAGTACGACAGCAGTCATCCTGAAGCAAAACGGATAACTGAGGCCTTGACTGCTATGTTAGTGTTAGACGTGCATCCAGTATCTGCCATTAGTGCAGTGGGATTTAGACAATTGATGGAGGTAGTGTGTCACCGGTACCAAATCCCGTCTAGATTCCACTCCACTAGGCAGGCGATACCGAGACTTTACAGAGATGTCAGAAAAAGTGTCCTCAGTGTCCTAAAAAATGCGGTTGTACCCAATGTCCACTTAAACACGGACATGTGGACAAGTGGAACAGGGCAGACTAAGGACTATATGACTGTGACAGCCCACTGGGTAGATGTATTGGCTAACGCAGCAACAACAGCAGCGTCACCAGTAGCAGCATCTCAGAAACGCCAGCTCATTCCAAGGCAGGCTATGCTGTGTATCACCGGTTTCAGTAAGAGGTACACTGCCGACAACCTCTTAGAGAAACTGTGGGAATTCATCACCCAGTGGCTTACCCCACTTAGACTCTCCTTGGGATTTGTGATATGTGACAACACCAACAATATTGTGTGGGCATTACATCTGGGCAAATTCCAGCACGTCCCATGTTTTGCTCATGCAATAAATTTGGGGGTGCAGAATTTTCTGAAAAATGACAGGGGCGTGCAGGAGACGCTTTGGGTGGCCCAAAAAATTTCTGGCCACTTTTGCCATTCAATGACTGCGTGCCGAAGACTGGAGAGCCAGCAAACACTCTTGAACCTGCCCCGCCATCACCTCTAGCAAGAGGTTGTGACACGGTGGAACTCAACCCTCTATATGCTTCAGAGGATGGAGGAGCAGCAAAAGGCCATTCAAACCTATACATCCACCTATGGCAAAGGAGTATGCACCTGACTCAAGCGCAGTGGAGAATGATTTCCGTGTTGTGCAAGGTTCTCCAGCCCTTCGAACTTGCTTCACATGAAGTCAGTTCAGACACTGCCAGCTTGAGTCAGGTCATTCCCCTCATCAGGCTTTTGCAAAAGCAGCTGGAGAAAGTGAAGGAGGAGCTAAGACGGAGCGATTCCGCTCGGGATGTGGGACTTGTGGATGAAGCCCTTCATTCGTTTTGCCAAGATTCGAGGGTGGTCAATCTGTTGAAATCAGACCACTACATTTTGGCCACCGTGCTCGATCCTAGGTTTAAACCCTATGTGGTGTCTCTCTTTCCGGCTGACACAAGCCTGCAGAGGTGCAAAGACCTGCTGGTGAAAACACTGTCGGCTGAAGCGGAACAGCTCCTTCTTCATTTTCTCCTGCAACTGGGGCTGCCAGGAAACAACTTAGGTATCCTAAACAACCTGCTGGCGGTGATGCAGGGCAGGCAGGACCAAGTCTGGACATCTGGTCCGGACTGAAGGACCTGCCAACAATTTCTGACATGTCTACTGTCACTGCATATGATACTGTCACCATTGACAGAATGGTGGAGGATTACATTGGTGACAGCATCCAAGTAGGCATGTCAGACAGTCCGTACCTGTACTGGCAGGAAAAAGAGGCAATTTGGAGGCCCTTGTACAAACTGGCTCTATTTTACCTAAGTTACCCCCCCTCCAGTGTGTACTCCGAAAGAGTTTGGTGTTTAGTGTAGCCTGGTACCTTGTCAGCGAAAGGCGTAGGAGGTTGCTTCCACAAAATGTGGAGAAGATGATGTTCATCAAAATTAATTATCAATTCTTCCAGGGAGACCAGCCTCCAGAACGTACAGAGGGACCTGTGGTGGTGAATTCCAGCGGGGACGAAGTAATACTCTGTGAGGATGAGGATGTACACAACACCGAAGAGGGTGAGGAATCGGTGGATGAGGACGACATCTTGCCTCCGTACAGCCAATTTGTGCAGGGACAGATTAATTGCCAGCTTGTTTTGTGGGGGCCCAAACGAACCAATAATTTCAGCCACAGTCGTGTGACAGACCCTGGCGCTGAAATGATTGGTTTGTTAAAGTGTGCATGTCCTGTTTATACAACATAATGGTGGGTGTTAGGGCCAAGGACAATTCCATCTTGCAACTCTTTTTTTTCTTTGCATTATGTACTCTTTGGGGCCTAGTTTTTCAAACTGCCATCCTGTCTGCCACTGCAGTGTCACTCCTAGATGGGTCACGCATTTGTGCTACCCACTTGTTTCCTACTTAGTATAGTCATCCAGCTACCTCAGTGCAACCTTTTGGCCTAAAAACAATATTGTGAGGTGTGAGGTGTTCAGAATAGACTGGAAATGAGTGGAAATTAATGTTATTTGGGTTAGTAATAGTATAGGGACAGAAAAACCCACAAATTCTGTTATTTTAGCTGTTTTTATGCTTTTTTTAAAAAAAATACAGATCCAAAACACAGAACCCAAAACCCGGAAGGATGGTTTTGGCAAAACCAATCCAGATCGAAACAAGAAGAAAGATCCAGATCCAAAACCAAACACAAAACACGAAAAGTGGCTGGTGCACACCTCTAATGTGGACCCATCTGTAGTACATTCTTTCTCGTCAAAAATAAACAAATATGCAAACTCAGTTTCCCTAAACTTTATCCTCTATTAAGTCAGACATGTTACATACAGGTATATATTGTATCCAACATAGTACATACCTCACTGCGTATGTTCATTCCTAAGCATTCAGCAAACTTTACACCTGCTGCTTTCCTCTGATGAATCCCTCCCAGGGCCGGATTATAGGCGGGGCGCTAGGGGCGGTCGTCCCGGGGCTCCCACACACTGGGCCTGATTCAGACCCGGTCGCAAGCGCTGAGCGCTTGCGACCGGGTCTGGTTGAAGAGTGCCAGCTAATCTGTTTAGGTATACATATATATATATATATATATATATATACACACACACACCTACATCTACATATACATATATATACTGTATATATATATATATATATATATATATATTATATATAGCTCATATATAGGTGTGTGTGTATATATATATATATATATATGTATATATTAGGGGTGAGCGGGTTCGGATTTCTGAAATCCGAACCCCCCCGAGCCCCCCCGATCCGAGTCCGATCCGAGTCAGGCTCGACTTTTCCCGCCTGACTCGGATCTGAAATCGAGGCAAAACGTCATCATCCCGCCTTCCGGGTCTCGCGGGTTTTGGATCCTATATAAGGTACCCACGTCGGCGCCATTTTCTCACTCGGCTGTGGACAGTGAAGAGGGAGGGTGGGAGTTAGGGCTGGCTGGGCTGTGTAGTGTAGTGTAGTGTAGTGCAGAGTAGTGTTGTGCTGTGCTGTGCTGCGCTGTGCTGCTGTTGTCCACTACTTCAAAGTCCATAGGGGCTGGCTGTGTTGTGCTGTGCTGCTGTTGTTAATAGGGGCTGTGTCCACTACTTCAAAGTCCATAGGGGCTGGCTGGACTGTGTTGTGCAGTCAGTTCTCCATAGGGGCTGTGTCCACTCCAAAGTCCTGTGCAGTGTCCCAGTCCTAAAGGGGTGCTGTAGTGTTGTCCAGGGGGTGCTCTGTCCATCAGGGGTGCTCCCCCCAAGTGCTAAAAAAATAATATTTTTTGTGTGTTTGAGAATTGTGTGCGCAGTAGCCGCACGTGCATCAACAAAGTAGTGCCAAGCGTGCGCCTGTGTCATAAGTAAAGGGCCAGCTGGCTTGACCATTAAAGGGTGCTGTAACCCCCAAAGTACACTCCAGTCCAAACCAAAAAAAAATAATTTTCTGTGTTTGTGAATTGTGTGCGCAGTAGCCGCACGTGCATCAACAAAGTAGTGCCAAGCGTGCGCCTGTGTCATAAGTAAAGGGCCGGCTGGCTTGACCGTTAAAGGGTGCTGTAACCCCCAAAGTACACTCCAGTCCAAACCAAAAAAAAAATTATTTACTGTGTTTGTGAATTGTGTGCGCAGTAGCCGCACGTGCATCAACAAAGTAGTGCCAAGCGTGCGCCTGGGTCATAAGAAAAAGGGCCGGCTGGCTTGACCGTTAAAGGGTGCTGTAACCCCCAAAGTACACTCCAGTCCAAACCAAAAAAATATATATTTTCTGTGTTTGTGAATTGTGTGCGCAGTAGCCACACGTGCATCCACAAAGTAGTGCCAAGCGTGCGCCTGTGTCATAAGTAAAGGGCCGGCTGGCTTGACCGTTAAGGGTGCTGTAACCCCCAAAGTACACTCCAGTCCAAACCAAAAAAAAAATATTTTCTGTGTTTGTGACTTGTGTACACTGTGGCTGCATGTGCATCAACAAAGGAGCAGCGCCAAGCGTGTGCCTGTGTCCCATAAGTAAAGAGCCGGCTGGCTCATTTCTTAAAGGGTGGTGTAACCCACAAAGTGCACTACTCTCCAGCAAAATAAAAAAATATTTTCTGTGTTTGTGTGCGCTTTAGCCGCACGTATATATCAATATAACATAAATGGAGGACCAAACTTTCTCCGATAAAAATAAAATAGGGAAAGATCAAGAACCACTTCCTCCTAGTGCTGTTGCTGCTGCTGGGAGTTGTTCATCATCCCAGAGAGGAAGTAGGAACACCACCTACTTTTATTAAACAATTGACCCTCCAACAGTCCCTAGCGATGAGGATGAAGTACGACAGCAGTCATCCTGAAGCAAAACGTATAACTGAGGCCATGACTGCTATGTTGGTGTTAGACGTGCGTCCGGTATCCGCCATTAGTGCAGTGGGATTTAGACAATTGATGGAGGAAGTGTGTCCCCGGTTCCAAATCCCGTCTAGATTCCACCTGCATCCTCAAAGCAGCAGCGACAAGCGTGCGTCTGTCTGTGAAAGGGTGGTGTAACCCTCAGAGTGTGCTCCACAAACAATTAAAAAATTCTTATTTTTTTTTCTGTCTTTGTGAAATGTGTGGGCTGTAGCCGCACCTGCATCCAAAAAGCAGCAGCGACAAGCGTGCATCTGTCTGTTAAAGGGTGGTGACACCCTCAAAGTGCTGCAAAAAATAAAAAATATTTTTTTTATGTGTTTGTGACTTGTGTGCGATGTAGCCGCACGTGCAGCAACACAGTAGCAGCGCCAAGCGTGCGCCTGTGTCATAAGTCAAGGGCCGGTTTGGACATCTGGTCCGGACTGAAGGACGTGCCAACAATTTCTGACAAGTCTACTGTCACTGCATATGATACTGTCCTCCTGTAGCCGCACTTGCATCCTCAAAGCAGCAGCGACAAGCGTGCGTCTGTCTGTTAAAGTGTGGTGTAACTCTCAAAGTGCTCCAAAAAATAAAAAACTATTTTTTAAATGTGTTTGTGACTTGTGTGCGATGTAGCCGCACGTGCATCAACATAGTAGCAGCGCCAAGCGTGCGCCTGTGTCATAAGTCAAGGGCTGGTTTGGACATCTGGTCCGGACTGAAGGACGTGCCAACAATTTCTGACAAGTCTACTGTCACTGCATATGATACTGTCCTCAAAGCAGCAGCGACAAGCGTGCGTCTGTCTGTTAAAGGGTGGTGACACCCTCAAAGTGTGCTACACAAACAATAAAAATATTGTTCTTTTTTTTCTGTCTTTGTGAATTGTGTGGGCTGTAACCGCACCTGCATCCTCAAAGCAGCAGCGACAAGCGTGCGTCTGTCTGTTAAAGGGTGGTGTAACTCTCAAAGTGCTCCAAAAAATAAAAAACTATTTTTTTAATGTGTTTGTGACTTGTGTGCGATGTAGCCGCACTTGCATCTTCAAAGCAGCAGCGACAAGCGTGCGTCTGTCTGTTAAAGGGTGGTGACACCCTCAAAGTGTGCTACACAAACAATAAAAATATTCTTCTTCTTTTTTCTGTCTTTGTGAATTGTGTGGGCTGTAGCCGCACTTGCATCCTCAAAGCAGCAGCGACAAGCGTGCGTCTGTCTGTTAAAGGGTGGTGACACCCTCAAAGTGTGCTACACAAACAATAAAAATATTCTTCTTTTTTTTTCTGTCTTTGTGAATTGTGTGGGCTGTAGCTGCACTTGCATCCTCAAAGCAGCAGCGACAAGCGTGCGTCTGTCTGTTAAAGGGTGGTGACACCCTCAAAGTGTGCTACACAAACAATAAAAATATTCTTCTTCTTTTTTCTGTCTTTGTGAATTGTGTGGGCTGTAGCCGCACTTGCATCCTCAAAGCAGCAGCGACAAGCGTGCGTCTGTCTGTTAAAGGATTACATCGGTGACAGCATCCAAGTCAGACAGTCCGTACCTGTACTGGCAGGAAAAAGAAGCAATTTGGAGGTCCCTGTACAAACTGGCTCTATTTTACCTGAGTTGCCCCCCCTCCAGTGTGTACTCCGAAAGAGTGTTTAGTGCAGCCGGGAACCTTGTCAGCGAAAGGTGTAGGAGGTTGCTTCCACAAAATGTGGAGAAGATGATGTTCATAAAATGAATTATCAACTCTTCCAGGGAGACCAGCCTCCAGAACGTACAGAGGGACCTGTGGTTGTGGATTCCAGCGGGGACGAATTAATACTCTGTGAGGATGAGGATGTACACACTGAAGAGGGTGAGGAATCGGTGGATGAGGAGGATGAGGATGACATCTTGCCTCCGTAGAGCCAGTTTGTGCAGGGACAGATTAATTGCCAGCTTGTTTTGTGGGGGCCCAAACGAACCAATCATTTCAGCCACAGTTGTGTCGTAGACCCTGGCGCTGAAATGATTGGTTTGTTAAAGTGTGCATGTCCTGTTTATACAACATAAGGGTGGGTGGGAGGGCCCAAGGACAATTCCATCTTGCACCTCTTTTTTTTCTTTGCATTATGTATAGTTTGGGGCCTAGTTTTTCAAACTGCCATCCTGTCTGCCACTGCAGTTTCACGCCTAGATGGGTCACGTGTTTGTGCTGCCCACTCGTGTCGCTTAGCATAGTCATCCAGCTACCTCGGTGCAACCTTTTGGACATAAAAACACTATTGTGAGGTGTGAGGTGTTCAGAATAGACTGGAAATGAGTGGAAATTAAGGTTATTGAGGTTAATAATAGCATAGGAGCAGAAAAACCTACAAATTCTGTGATTTTAGCTGATTTTATGCTTTTTAAAAAAAAAATACAGATCCAAAACACAAAACCCAGAACCCAAAACACGGAAGGGTGGTTTTGGCAAAACCAATCCAGATCCAAAACACGAAGAAAGATCCAGATCCAAAACCAAAACACAAAACACGAAAAGTGGCCGGAGCACACCCCTAGTATATATATATATATATATATATATATATATATATATATATATATTTGGGGTTTGGACTCTATTTATATATATATATATATATATATATATATATTCCAAGTGTACCAGATAATTAAGCGACTGACGTATAGGTAGTTTAGTGATGAAGATGTGCAATAGTGCTTGCAAATATGATACATATAACACGTCTTTTTTTACAAAAATATATATAACACATTTTAATATTAAAAAGGGACAGACATAAATTAGGTCTGTTTAGATGAACGCAGCAAGTGCAATTGTTGAATATATACAAAGTGCAAAAGTGCTGATAAATAAATAAATAAGCCTTATATAAAATTCATACATTCATATATAAAGTTAATGGATGGATATATAAATATATAAAAACAGGAGAAATATATAAGGTCAAAACATAGAAGAATCAATATATATAAACAATTTAAAACTATTGATTAAAAAGTTCTTAAATTGTTAAAAAAAGGGAAGTAAATAAATAGTCCAAGAAGTTGCTTTAAAAAGTATATCTTATCTGTGTCAGTTCATTCGGGCAAAGACAGTTTTCCCATTGCGTTTTGTCCATTTAGGGACTTCATCAAGGGCTCTATATATATATATACCTATAGCAGTTCTATTGGGGCCCCCACAAGCTTGTTGCCCAGGCCCTTAATACGGCCCTGATCCCTCCCATGAGGCTGCTGCTGATCTCCACAGGTCAGAGAAGCATGTGATGAGCTCCACCAATCAGAGCTCAGCACATGCCTCTCTGACCTTTGTGCTAAGTCTCATAGGACCTTACACAGCTCTCAGCAAATGCACTCAGTGAGCCACCCTGTGCAAGCAATCTTGTAGGACCTGGCACTAACTTCCATATGAGTGAAAATTCCTGGAAGTGGCAACGGCACTGTGCCCTATGCATACCTCCCAACTTTTGAAGTGAGGGATGCGTGATCCTTCGCGTGCCTACGGCGCGCACGTCCAAAAAGGGGGTGGGGCTTCTGAAAAGGGCAGAGCTTTCCTAAAAGCGGCGGAGCCTTGTGGAAACCCTGCGTTTTCATCACTATAGGGGTCATGCCCAGCACTCTCTGAGATGCTGGGCAGCCCCCCCAGGCTCTCCCTGCGCTAGTGAACAGATGCCGTGCGATGCGCATGGCATCTGTTCACCTTCTGCACACCCGCTGCTCTGCTATGCAAAGCAGCGGGTGTGCTCTCCCCAACTTTCCCCCCACCGTGGGACACTGTGGCCCATGGGTGGGACAGCGGGACAGTCCCAGAAAAAAGCGGGACAGTCCCGTATAGGCATACCTCCCGCTGAATGCGGGACAGTTGGGAGGTATGCCTATACGGGGTGGTACCACTGTTCGGCCACTCTACAGGAATGGGCCTTGGGCCAGCCCCGAAGCGAGTCCCTTGCACCTGTCTCAAATGTTTTATTTTGGGGGGTCGGCGCTCTCTTGTCTCCCCCATTTCGGCGCCTATTCCTCCTATACATAGTATGCAACACCACTGTGCATCCACTACATAGTTTGCCACACCACAGTGCCTCCAGTACATAGTATGCCACACCGTAGTGCCCCCAATACATGGTATGCCACACCACAGTCCATCCAATACATATGCCACACCACAGTGTCTCCAATGCCTAGTATGCCCGCACCACTGTGCCTTCAATACATAGTATGCCACACCGTAGTGCCCCCAATACATGGTATGCCACAGTGCCTCCAATTCATAGTATGCCACACCACAGTGCCTCCAATACATAGTATACCACACCACTGTGCTTCCAATACTGTCAGGTATCGGCCCAGGATAAGCCATTACTCACCACAGTGCTGACTTCCCGAGCAGTCAGATGTCAGTTACGGCACCGAATGACTCGCTGAGGATTATGCCTTAGGTGCACCTGGACATCCATGTGCAGCTCCGTGACTTGGTTACTAAGGTTGCGGTCATGGGCGCAGCCATGACAGTATTCATCACGTGACTGACCCTTCGTCCAATGGTAGCATGGTCGTTGTCAGCTGACGCTGCCCTCCAATGGACTGCTACCTTAGGGTATATTACTGGGTTCTGGACAACAGGAAGTTGCCTGTACAACGTCGTTACTACTAGTGTTTGCTTGCCGTCACTTCGTTCCAAGTTCCCTTGCTTCCACTCTCGAGTTATTTCTAGTCTCTCTCCTGTGCCAGCGGTGCATCTGGACACCTTTCCTGTGTACTTAGGGCCTGATTCAGACCAGCTTGTGAGCGCACAGAGCTCGCAAGCGGGTCGATGGTCCCCCACTGCGCATACCAGAGCCGGCTCCGGCGTGCGCATGCTCGAGACCCGGCCGGTCTTGACCATCGCAACCATCTTCCTGGCCGCTCGCTATAGCTGTGGGTTGTCACCCACAGCTATAAGAGCGACCAGGAGGCCGCTCTAAAAATGAAGAAGGACGGACCTGATTCAGAGCGAGCGCTCTGTCAGAGCATCCGGCTTAGAATCAGGGCAACTGTACCTACGTGGTACCAGGGAGTACAGATTCCTCACTAATGCTTCTTTCAAAAGTACACCCTCCTGGGCTTCATCAGTGTTATCTCCCTGTTGACTTCCACACAATCCTCCATATCGGTGTTCCCGTGGCTGTGGTCATGAGTGCAGCATTATTGTCTCCATTGAGGACTCGGGAGGCACCAAATTGTTTCCTTAAGGGATTTCCCACCTGTATCAGATACCTGACCAAAGGGCCTCCACCTGCTTGCTGGGTGCAGCTTAAACCCATATCCCGCTTGGAGGGGCCCCTGGTGAACACCACCCAGCAAGTTAGACTCCGTGCCTTTGGTCAGGTCTCATCAACATCCGATACTTGTGGATGAGGAGGACATACATGCAGGCCCCTCGCCTCAGATTCCTTCCACAACCCGGGACCTCAGCTTCCAGCTCCTCAGTAGGAGATCCTCCTGAGTCAGTCGTGACAAATATACCACTGTGCCTCCAATAAATGCCACACCACAGTACAGATGTGTCCACATGCATCTTATTTTCTTGCACATTAACCACTTAACTGACAACTTAGGTGGGAACATCTATTTCAACTTATCCAAAATGATTTCAATAAAAAAAATAAAAATGTAAGATTTGTAACAAAAAAAAGGATTTTCTTTTTTCGAACATCGGAAACCACCATCAGAACATCAGAAACATTGCTACCGTCGCGACTTTCAATTTCAGGCACCAGGTACACTAAGGGGGTGAGGGGGGAGGTTCATTTACTTTTTCCCAGCTGCTGCTAATGTTTGCAGCTGCTGGGTGTGGGGTCCTGCTTTGCTGACCGATCAGCAGTGCCTTCAAATGTGTCTTAACACGACTTGTAGTGCACGGAGGTAAGATTTATGTGGACACATCTGTACATCCAAAACATAGTATGCCACACCACAGTCCCCCAATATGTAGTATGTCACTCCACAGTGCTATACATGGTATGCCACACCGTAGTGCCCCCAATACATAGTATGTCACACCGTAGTGCTCCCAATACAAATTATGTCACACTACAGTACATCCAAAATGTGTCAATGTGTATAATTTATATTAATGTGTACAGGGAGGACATGCTGCTGTCCCTTCATCTCCTGCCTGGGCTGGAACATGCTACACCAGCAGAATGATCTCATGGACTCTTCATAGGTGGGCAAGTACCTGACTTATTTGTATCTGGGCAGCTGTATGAACACTGGGAAGGAGATGATGTGAGCTCATCCTTGTGAAGGTGTCTAACATCGTCTATCAAGGAGTCCTGGGAGCTGGTCTCATTCAGCAGCCATGGCCCACTCTGCCCCCACTGTATCTGGCAAGAGCACCTGCAACATGAGCGGCCTGGAGAGTTTCCTGACAAACCAGCCCACGCTGACCGGCAAGTGTAGAAGGGCAGACAGCAGCATTTGGTCTGAGTGACAGTCAAACAACAGCACCTCTCCCCACACAGCAGGTCTCCACAACTTCAGTCTGCCTGAAAATCTGTACTGCTGTAATCATCAGGGACCCTCCTGGGAAGCCCAGCACCATTCTCTGCTCAGGGATCCGGGAGCTAGCCTTTCTTGCGATGACAGAATGGAGGGTGTAGGCAGCTGGGGACATCATTAAAAGATGCACTAAAGCTGTGAGGAGAGCCAGACCAAGTGCGAACTGCAGGACCCGCACAAATTTTTGAATCTGCCAACCAGTACCAGTCAATTGTGCCTCCAATCTCAAAATGGGGAGGGTCCTCAATTTGCATGACTTCTGCTGTATGCAATAGTCATGCAGTGTGGAGTGGACGGAGCGTAGTTCTGTTTATAAACAACCTCACTCTTGTCAATGACTGGCCTGGGTCTCTGCAAATCCGGTTGCCAGGTGTAAAATCTTAGTCGCCATGGTGACCAGGATTTGTCGAGCACTATTTGTGAACTAATTCACAAGATTGAAGGAAAAGTACACAAGGCAGGTCTGATATGAGTGAACCTCACCAAGCATAATTGTGCTTAATCTGTGACATTATACCAATTTCCTTTGCGATGAAAACACAAGATTCAGAAAAAAGTAGCCGGATAAAGTTGAGGAAAAAGTAGCAAAATTGAGGAAAGTGGGCCTGATTCAGAGCCGGACACTATTTGCAGACGGTCGTTCCAAAAAAGGGGCCTGCTATTTAAATTGAGCGCTCGCTCTTTGCGGTTTGTTGACGCCTCTATGTCTGAGCGAGTGAACAAAAAATGTGCTCACTATTTTGTAAAGACGCCCCTTTGCCGTTCACATCACACGTCATCTCCGGTATTTATCAGATTAATCGGGTACATCGAAAGGCATCTGAACTGCTCGCAGTGCTTATGGTAGGTTTTTCTTTCCCCTAATACTGCGAGCAGTTAAGGCTAAAAGACAACCAAGTGACGTGGTCGATGACGTTCCTTTACTAATTATGCACACCCATTAAACACCCTTTTGACCGTTAGGCACGCCTGCATTCGGATCTCCACTCCCCTGTTTTCAAGCACCTTCCCCTATTACCACCCACAAACGGTACATTCTGTCAATCAAATTAGCAGCCCCTAGCTGTTTTGCGAGCGCACGATTTCCGACCGCAATGATTGTTTTGCGCATGCGCATTACGACCCATACGCATGCACAGTTGTGCGTACATCGCTCAGAGCGAACGAGTGGCCGCTTACGAGCGGCTCTGAATCAGGTCCAGAGTACGCAGCATGGGAATCATGCCATCTGTATACAAACATACACCTATTAACATACAGTGGTATAGCTAGACATTTGTGGACCCTTGAGGAAAACTTTTGGAGGTCGCACAGGTACTGCTCAATCATGAAAACCCATATACTGTATACACTTGTTGATTTGACACTAAATATGGGCACCATAGCAGCAATATCCCCTGCACCAATGGTAATGTTGAAGAGGAAAGAGAGAAAAACAAAACCCAACATTTAGGGCCTGATTCAGAGCCGCTCGTAAGCGGCCGCTCGTTCGCTCCGAGCGATGTTCGCTCAACTGCGCATGCGTATGGGTTGTAATACGCATGCGTGAACCAGTCATTGCGGTCAGAAATTGTGTGCTCGCAAAATAGCGAATGCCTGCTATTTTGAGTGACAGAATGAGGCGTTTGTGGGTGGTGACAGGGGAAGGTGCTTGAAAACGGGGAGTGGAGATCCGAACGCAGGCGTGGCAAACGGTCAAAACGGGCGTTTTAAGGGTGTGCATAATTAACAAAGCAGTGTCATCGACCACGTCACTTGGTTGTTTCTTAGCCTGAACTGTTCGCATGATTGCGGTAGGAAAATCCAACCACAAGCACTGCGAGCAGTTCAGATGCCTTTCTATGTACTTGATTAATCAAATAAATAGCTGAGATGATGTATGATGCGAGCGGCCAGGGGGCGTCTTTACAAAATAGCGAGCGCATATTTCGTTCGCTCGCTCAGACATAGAGGTGTCAACAGACCGCAAAGAGCGAGCGCTCAATTTAAATAGCCGGCCCCTTTTTTCTGAACGAGCGAGCGCAAATAGCGTCCGGCTCTGAATCAGGCCCTTAGTACGTTATACTAACTATTAAACACTGTTGAAAAAATAGAAATAAATTAGAAACTCTTTTCAAACACTGACAAAGTTTGAAATATGTTTTTGGGTGGTCGCTCCGCTTATGAAAATAAAGAGGTTGTTAATTAAAGGGACTTTGTGCTAGATTTACTAAGCAGCTGTTTTTTCAAGCCATGCTTCTCTGAAGTTTTGGTTCCTAAATTTAAAATGGTAATAATATTAAATGCAAAACACGTTTGGTTTTGCATTTAATATTATTTTAAATTTCAGGTGTCAAAACTGCCAGGAATCGTCATTTTGCAAAATCAGTTTTTACTAAATCTAGCCCTTCTTCCCCTTCTTGCAGTTACCTGTCCTGCATTCCAAAAAATGCCTAAAAGTAAGCATAAGCCTGGTAGTCAACTTACGGTGCTTTTCTTCTCTGCTTCTTTAGGGGCTTAGCGTGCAATGCTGAACGCAGACTCCCGATTATCTGAAATTTGTGTAGGTGGGAACAACCTGCTTTCCTGGAAACAGAGGCGGGGATGTCCGGCGTTCCCCGAAACGGGGAAGTGTAGTCCCCATTTTCCTGGCGTGGCTAGGCCAGAGTTTGTGTCCAGAGACACAGTTTCCTGGCCTCGCAAGCCAGCCAGCCTGCTTAAGCTGAGGCTTACTCAGCTGGCCGGCGCCATCCCCTGGTCGCAAAGCAGTGCAGTGACCCCTGTAGTTGTGCCCCTTATTAAGCGCTTCCTGTGGTAGTGCCCCTTATGCAGTGCCCCTTATGCAGTGCCCCCAGTACTTACCTTACCACGCTTTGCATCACTGGCTCCACGCCGTCGACTCCTGCTGCCGCTGACTATATCTAACTGGATCCAGCAGGTGCGCTGGCTCCTCACATCATGGGCGACGTCATGAAGTCACACGCGCACTACATCACTGGGAAAGCTGGCCTCTGAAGAAATCAGAGGCTTCTTTAGCCTCTGATTGCTTCAGAGGCCAGCGTTCACAATTGCAGTGGCGTTGCCCCAAGCCCCCCTCTTAATCCAGCCCTTGCCACTCCCAAGCCACTGCAGGGGCCGTTGTTACGCACTGCCGAGCCGCATCAGAACAAAGAAAGAGCCTCAGTTTGGCTACCCCTTTTGTTCCAATGGTAGTGTTTTTACTATTTGATGGTGTTGGTCCGATGTTTACCACCATCAAATAGAATCATTTCATGGTGTTCCAATGGTTGGTTGTTTTTATTAAATTCCTGATAGCTATGCCTCCCCTGGCTCCTTCCTTGCTACTGTGACTGCAACTGGGCATCTTCGGAGGTTTGTTGGAGGCTGTCTCTCACTCTCTGCCTCAGATATGATCCTGCTCAGTCCCTGACTCCCTCCCCTCTCTAGGCTGCTGTTAAGCAGCAGGGCACACTGCTAGCTCTGATTGGCCCTCACTTTGCTGTTTCAGCCCCATGGACAGCTACTCTACTTCAGCTTGATGTAAAAATAAATAAAAATTCTGTGACTGCTTCTCTAAAATAGTCACTGCATGGATCCCTTTTGTCATAGATGAATGGTTCATACACCTAAACCTTCCTCGACCCGTGCTGTATAGAATAGAGAAAACCCCATCAAAATCTGCCCAGTGGTTCAAGAGATTAGCATATATATATATATATATATATATATATATATTTTATATATATATATATATATATATATATATATATAGGGTTGCAAGATCGAGAAGGCGTCACTCAACGGGTTAATAAAAAGATTTCAAACAAGTTCCATCAAATCAACGTTTCGGGTTTATTTCAACCCGTCATCAGGACACATTTGTCCTAATGACGGGTTGAAATAAACCCGAAGCGTTGATCTTGCTATTTTGACTCATGACTGGCACCTCAGTATTTTCATTATGTGAATGGGAGTGCTGACTCTATGGACAGAATATATATAGGGTTGGGTATGAAATAGTCAGGATGCCTTCTGTCAAAATGCCAATAGCGGCATCTCGATGCTCAGTAACCCGACGGGTCGGGTAAGTATACTAACCCTCCCCCCTTCTCCACCTAACCCTCCCTACTTGGTGCCTAAACCGAACCCTCCCCACCCCACACCCTAACACTCCCTGTTAGTGCCTAATCCTAACCCTCCCTCCTTGGAGCCTAGCCGTCCCCCCTTAGTGCCTAACCCCACCAGTGGTGCCTAACCCTAACCTCCCCAAAGCCTAACCCCCTGTGGTGCCTAAACCTAACCCGGGTACGGGTTCGAAGCCTGATGCTGGGATTTAAATAGACGGCATCCCAGCCGTCGGTATTATAAATACATCCTATATATATATATATATATATATATATATACACACGCAGTCCCACATGGTAGTACTTGCCGTACAAACCAAAACGGCACTCCTGGATTTGTAAAAAGACGCTTTATATGCAATGAATCTCCATCAAGGTTTCTGGGCTACGCAGAGCCCTGTCATCAGGATGATAGCGGGTACAAGGGTGAATATAAGAGCTTACCTTATATCCCCCTGCAGCTAATGTCACCATGGTTCGACTGGATACATTACAACCGAAGGGGTTAAATTAAAAAATTATTTGGAATGTTTTGTAATTTGTCATTCACTCGTTTGGCATCATTCCTTCCTTGTTCAGTATTTAGTACCATTCATTGCTATTGTTATTATGTCCATTTTTCTAGTGATTTATCATATGTCTGGTTATGCTTTATTCCTTCCACGGCATTTTTGCAGTGTCACTGGGTGTCTTTCCAATAGTTTATTTTTCTTGCAGAGCAGTGCCGGAGCAGGAGGCAGCGTCCGGCATTACCATGGTGACAGCCGGGCACCTATGGCTGACGTCATCACTGAGGGTGCTCAGGGAGGCGGACATGCACTGCCAAGCTCTGCCATTAGCTGCAGGGGGATATAAGGTAAGTGCTTACATTCACACTTGTACCCGCTATCATCCTGGTGACAGGGCTCTGCGTAGCCCAGAAACGTTGATGGAGATTCATTGCATATATATAAAGCATCTTTTTGCAAATCCTGGAATGCCAAGATTTGGTCAGTACGTCAAGCACTACCATGTGGGACTGTGTATATTTGTAACTTGGGCACCCAGGTAATAAACTATTGACAACAGGAGTGCTGAATTCAGAGAATTTGGTATATATATATATATACACACACACATATAGTGCAGCATACTATGCAGTACTTCACAGTTTGGAACAAACCCAGAAGTAAGATTGGGTATTACAGATGTGACATGAAATAAAAACAACTGATTTCTCCTTACTCTCAAAGATTCAAATAATTATGATTTCAAAATGTTAAAGATGAAATTAAGTTGGTATCACCAAATTGAGTCCTATTATGACATTTTTTATTTTAGTGCTATTAATACTATTTTCTTATATCCACATGTTGCCACACAGAACACTTCCACATGCAGGCTATGAACATGCCCCTCCATGTTGTCAGATTAGTGCAATATTAAATGCGTTACACATTCATTTTGCAATTGGCACCTTACCCTTATAGAATGATTCCAGCGGAATAACTTTAGTACCAATTATTTTTCAGATTAGATTTTATTATAATGCTGGTGCAATATTTTCTTACAACCACTAGTCATATTCCTTCAGGTAAGCAGAGGTCAGTGGTAGATTTATCCCATTTACATTATGTATTTCATAAATTGCATATACTACAATGTCTAGCATTCCCCACGTTCTGTCTTATTCTAATGGTCACATCATAGACAGCTACAGGAAATGCAGCACTTATTAAGGGAAAGAGTTGGTGACTATAAACCTCATTTTTATGACTCCACCTCTGCCCACAGAGTGAGAATTTCAGTATATTTATCGGAAGAAACTGGAGGTGAAGGAAACAGTGACCAAGTCTTCCAGTGCCCTGCATTTTACCATAATGAATGGAGGTCGTTACTCTGTCAGACATACTCAGCATTTAGTGCTACATTAGCTGCCGACTGCAGGTCTCTTAAACTCTTGACTCTTAATTACAAGATTTGCATTGTCCTTGAGAACAAGTTGTAATGAGTTTAAAAGACCCCAGTTTTTACAAAATACAACCACTCCAAGAAAATAGCCATTGGGATGGTAAGATACTAGTGAAGTGATCCTTTGGAGAAGTTTTAACACCTCCAGATCATGGTTGAACTGAGTGACTAAGATCCACAGATCACACCCAGTCTTGCCGGGTTCTTTATGTTGACGAGTCACATGTCCTTTGGGATGAGTGTTCTATTCTGCACAGAGAGCAGTTGTCAATACCCATTCTATGTAGCTTGTGCTGCTGCTCTAAAATATCATGGATTCATGCATTTCACTGACACTGCAACCATAGTTTAAAGCTTGCCATACACTAAACCAAGTGTAGACTAGAACTTGCCTGAATTACCATTTTTGTCTGTTTTCTGACATTTGGGAGCAAATTGCTGATTGTCATTTGCTCCCATACTTTACCAGATTTTTATTCCAACCAACCAACTAGTTGGATGAAAGTTGGTCTAGTGTATGGACAAGAAAGGCTATTATAACAACTACAAACAGACATGGTGAAAAAAGTAAAACCTTCCTTCAAAATCCAGCTTACTTCAATGTTGAAAAGAAAAATCACCCCCTTCATCTATGTTTAATTCACATTTTGTTTCATAAAATATCCTAACTTATGTATTAGGTAGTGATGATAGTGAGAAGGATATCATTCTGGATTGTTGCTGTTTTGTCTTTAATAAGTTAGAAGTGCATCTAAATATGTACTTTTCCAGAAAACTGCTACTGAGAGTTGCAAAATGCAATCCCTGCCACCTCAGAAGGTTTGCAGAGCGATAAAGGATGTGGCTCTAATTGGAAGCAGATAAGTCCCCACAATGGTTTAATGCAGAGTTGAACAGAAGTCGACAGCAATTACTCATAAAAAATGTGTATATTCGCCCATATACATCTATGAGGCCGGACTTCCCCCAATTGTATACTTAGGGCCTGATTCAGAGTTGTACACAAACAAGATGGTTTTAGATCTGCACATGCGCAGGATCTTTACTGCGCATGTGCAGATCTCCTTCTGCATAACTCGCTCTCAGTGCCTGGACACTGCAGTCTGATTGACAGGCAGCGGCTGTTTGGGGGCAGTCAGGCAGCGTCACAGAAATTAGCACGTCGGCCACATTTCAGGGAGTGCTAAAGCTAGTGGCTGCTTCCTTGTATGCAGGTTCACTGGCTTTAGCTGCGTGAACACTGGGCCTGATTCAGAGCCGGACGCTCTCTCAGAGTGGCATTTTTTTTTTGAACCGGCCTCCTGGCCACTCGCTAAGCTGTGGGTGACCACCCACAGCTTTTGCGAGCAGACAGGTGATGGTCGTGATGGTCACGACCATCGGGCTTGCGACGAGACCCTTGTGGTAGGGTCTCGTCCATCGCAAGCCCCAGTGAGCATCCGGCTCTAATAGAGCCGGAAGCTCACTACCGAGGCTGTCCCCAAATGGCAGGCGTTCCTTCGGGAACACCGCAGTTTGGCCAGCCACCACCCCCTGCCCGCCTCCAAAATGGGGTGAGCTGTCAATCACAATCCACAGCCTCCCCGTTTTGGTGCGAGACCCGTAGTGACGGAGCACCCGTCTCTGGCCGGGTCTCGCGCATTCACAGTGGGGGACCATCGACACGCTTGCAAGTGCTGTGCGCTCGCGAGCGGGTCTGAATCAGGCCCACTGTCCTTCTTGAGTAACCTGAAGGTTACTCAGATGACGTTGTTCACGCAGAGTTATCCAATGCTGCATCTTCATACGCAGCAGCAGATCACATAAGCCAGGAGGAGGTGTCTATTTACACAAGATGCCTCCTGTACCATTACCATATTTTAGCGCAATACTGTGCTACCACGTCCAGCTCTAAATCAGGTCCTTAGTTTCATACCCATCATCATTATCAGTGCGCACTTGCACCAGTCCTATATTAGGTGCAAAAGATCCATCTGCCAACAAACGCCCTCACTGAACTTAGTTTATGTGATTACATTCTGTTACAGCCAGTTGATTGTGGAGATGCATTTGTTATGCATAAGACTCTGCTTCGCCTACAGTTACACACACTTGGTTCAGGGACGTGCAAAGAGCGAAAATATGCAAAATATACTTTAGAAACAGAATTGCCTTCAACTCTGCATTAGTCCCTAAATGTGTGTTCTCTACCCTTTAGTTCATTCAAATAATCTTGAGTTGTGAAACAAAATCTTAATTTCTGCTCAAGTGTGCAAAGGCAGATGGATTTAGGGGCTGATTCTGAATATTTAGCAATTTACATTCATTAAAAAAAAAAGTAATTTTGGGTATTTGCAAAGCTGTAACTATTGCAAGATGTGCAGGTAGATGCCAGTAGCATATGCGCCGGAATAGGTACGGGATGCCGGCACTCAGGATCCCAGTGGTCAAAATCCAAATGCCGGCATCCCGATAGAGTTAGAATAATGAATCCTGTCGGTCAGTATTCTAACTAGGGATGTGCAGGCTCGGATAGGTTTGAATTTTCCCGCCAAGTTCAGATTTTTCCCGCCAAAAATCAGGTCTCAGAAAGAGGTAAAATGTCATCTTTCATGGACAAACATCATCATTCCTGGACAAAAGGAATGATGATGTTTGTCCATGAACGATGACGTTTTGCCTCTTTCTGAGACCTGAATGTTGGCGGAAAAAATCCGAACTTGGCGGGAAAATTCAAGCCTATCCAAGCCTGCACATTCCTAATTCTAATCCTTCCTCCCTCTCTCCCTACTTTTCTCCCTACCCTAACCCTCCCTCCCGGTGCCTGACCCTAACCCCCCCCCCTTAGTGCCTAAACCTAACCTCCTGCCCCCTGCATCGTAAACCTAACACTCCCCCTTGTGCCTA
Source organism: Taudactylus pleione (assembly GCA_031769625.1). Lineage (NCBI taxonomy): Eukaryota > Metazoa > Chordata > Amphibia > Anura > Myobatrachidae > Taudactylus > Taudactylus pleione. Next base: position 16,026,760 of record JAUIMM010000012.1, on the reverse strand, counting down.
ACCCCTAACGCTAAGGTGCCCCCCAACCCCGCTACTTACCTCTGGGATGCCGGCAGTCAGGATTCTGACAAGTGTCGGGAATCCGGCGCCGGCATTCTGAGTCCCGGAATCCCCATGGTCAGGATATTGCCCGCATCCCTATGCGCCCGATATATGTCACATGCACTTACAAACATTTTTATAGCCATTTGTTTTGCTATTAGACGTCGATAAAACTACAAGTACTTCTCTAATGTGTCAGAAACAACTCCACATCTTCTGTATTACTATTTTTTTTTTTCCTAAGGGCCTGATTCAGCTTTGGGAATAGAGTAACCATGTTGCAATGCAAGGGGTGTAAATACATACATTATTTATTTTTTGCATGCAGGGTAAATACTGGCTGCTTTTGCATGTCAACAAATACTGCACAGCTTTATTTTTATATTGCAATTTAGGTGTCAGTTTGGACACACCCCTCCCAAATATAAGGGGTCAATCCTATTAGGTGCGAATTGCGAGTAGCGAGTTTGTTTCTTGAAACTCGCACACTTCGCAGCGAAGCGCGCTCCCGAAAATTCTCCAATCCATTTAAAAAACCCTATTCGCACTACTCGCAGCAGAGGGGTGCGAGTTGACTGCCAAATGAGATTTGCGAGAAATGCATGATAATGTGGGGAGACCCCCTTAGGTAAAAAAGGCCACGCGCTGGCGAGGGGGCCGCAGTGAGCCTGGCGCATAACCAGTAGGGGCGTAATCAGCTTGATCGCTCCCCCCACTAGCATAGGAGACTGCTGTGGCTGCTTCTTAGCAGCTGCGAGCAGTCTCCAAGTGAAGCCCAGCACACAGCAGCGTGTGCTGGGCTGCTGTGATGTAAGAGGGGGGAAGCGGTGCCGGACCCGGGCCCCCACTGGGCTCCTATAGCAAGCCCGGGCCCGGGTAATTTGTACCCGCTCCCCCCCTCTCTGCGCCCCTGAGACCATCCTGGACCCCCCCAAAATGGATAATTTCGTTAGCATTACTCAGGGCCCAGGGGCACTACTACTGGGGGCACTACTACTTGGGGCTTTACTACTTGGGGTACTACTACAGAGGGAGCATTACTATTGGGGGCACTAATACAGGGGCATTAATACTGGGGAATTTATACAGGGGACACTATTACAGGGGGCATTACTATTGGGGGCAATACAACTGGGGACACTACTACTGGGGCACTACAACAGGGACCATTACTATTGGGGGCATTACTGATGGGGGCACGACTACGGGGGGCACTACTAATGGGGGAATGGCATAGGGGGCACCACTCCTGGGGGCACTGCTACTGGGTGCACTGCATAAAGCGCACCACTACTGTGGGCTCTGCATAAGTTGCACTACCACTGTGGGAACTGCACAAGGGGCATAAATACAGGGGGCACTGCATATGGGGACAACTACAGGGGGCACTTCATAATGGGCACTTTTGCCTGAGAGTCAGTGGGGGGGGGGGAGCCTAAGACCTGTCGGGATGGAATATCAAGGGAGGGGGCTGGAATGAAGTGTGTATTATGTGAATCTTGTTTTTTCAATGTGCTTTATGTGGTTCTGGATTTCAAAATGTATTTTATGTATTTCTGGATTTAATAATGTATTTGAGGTGGATGTGGTTGTAAACGTAGTTTATGTGCCTCTGGCTTTTCCAATATATTTTATGTGGAAGTGGTTTGTTGGAGTGTAATCCTGAAGTGGCTTTTTCAGTGTACTTTATGTGGATCTGACTTGTATTTTCAATGTGCTGGGCTCGCTCCCAACGCAACTAAAAACGGGTGTGATACAAGATCATACTTCTGCAAATTTCACACCAAAGGCATGCACACACAAATGCGGTGTGAACTTGTGACAGCTAGGCCACACCCCATTTTTTGAGCGCATGCTGTCTGCCTTTGTTTTAACTACATATATTTTTCAGTGCTCTGCCTCTGACAGGTTAGCCAGCCCTGGGCTCAATAGTCACAGTGGCTGACATTCTTGGTCTTACGAGACCACGCTCCCTTACTGTGATACCACACCCCCTCACGATGAGTCCACGCCCGCTCCACAATATTACTGCTTCATGGGGGAGCAGGGGGGGCACATTTTGACTGCTCGCACTGGGAGCCTCAGACCCTAGAAACTGCCCTGGATGTACATATGTCTTTGTCCCAGTCTGCAAGTATTTGCTTTTATGTGCTCAAACCAGCTCTTACTGTACTCTGCCTATGTGCAGGCTGGCAAATGTGACAGAACCATGTAAATCATGCATAGGTGCATTTACATGCAACCACTTTTCTGTGAATGCACAGAACGATGTCACGCAAGATACTATAACTGGCGTACCCACTTGGTATCAGGTGCTTGATACTTATTCAGGATGGAGTATTCCCAATCCGTCCCTCTCCTCAAATTCAGCAGTGCAAACCTTTGCATTCCAGTAGACACAACTGCAAATAAGTGCACTGAAACAGCCTTCTTGTAAATGAAACTTAGTGACAATTATTCCCCTGAGTGGAGAATTATGGCAGACTGCTAGCAGATGACCACTGTATTTAGTTTTGCTGTGCAACTGTCTGAAAGCTATTGTATGTTATCAGCTATTTTCTTCTAAAAGATGCTGACTGCATTGTCTCTCAGTAGGATTACTGACAAACAGTCAGCAGTGTATAAGAAAAAGCTTCACCCCAATCACAGGTTTATCTCAAATATTAGTTCCTGATATTTTTACATATATATTTATGAGTTTTGATAAATAGCTCTTTCGTACAAAGCAATTTGTATTTAATATTTAGGGGACCTTCAGCTTCCAGAAAACATAGCATAGTTCATAATCTGATTAGTAGAAAAACTATTTTTCAGCTCCTGAAAACATACACTAAATGGATATACATTTTAGCCATCAGAGAAAGAGTAAAGCCAAGCAGCCCGTACCTCTTTCATGGCCATCACAAATATGCCTTCCTTTGCCAAGTGAGAAATCTGGACCCGTCTGCTTCAAAGTACGATCAAAGTTACGTCTGACTTCAGAGCATGATGTTTCCCTGGCACTTTTATCCCTGTGATGTATGCTGCTTCTCATTTTGTCAGGCCCTGTGATCTGTCTGTCTCATATTTAGCTATACTTCCCTGCATTTTACATATGTCCCAGAACAGAGATGTAGAGCGAGCCACTGCCACCATCTGCCACTGCACTCAGGCTTATTCCAACTGATGTTTTATCGTCTGTCAACTAATGAAATTATAGAATGAATTTTGAATGGAGGCAGATAAAGACATCTTTATTGGTCTGCAATCTGATGGATCTTTTGCTTACTTGTCTAATCATATATCAAAAGACAAAAAAAAATCCAGACTTGGAAAGCAGAGAGGAAATAAAAAAACAAAAAACACACCCACCGGTGACGTACATGTTGGTAGGGTCCTCAGCTGTTGAAACTGTATTAACAGCTCAAATTACTCAGTGCCCCCTGTGAGTTACCGTGTGGATTGAGATTAGCATTGGCCACAGATTGTGTTTAATTACTGTTTATACAGTTACACTGAACAGTTATGTTTGACTAAACGCCCGCATGGAAATCAATATACTAGTATTTTGGATAGCGGCCACCTGTTCCCCACTGGGTTGCAGAATCTAAAAAATGGGTTTGAAGTTTAGCTTATACAACTGAGCTCATTTCTCCTAGCCCTTGAAAGGCTTTCCAGATCTTATGCTAAATGGATGGAGGGCCGAACAAGTGGCCCCCACTGGGAGCATGGAAAACTGCACCTATTATCAGAGTGAAGTCATTTAGGATTATCCAGCAGGCCTGACCTCCTCCCTCTTGCCAGCTTTAAAGCTGACTGTAATCCGGCCACTCAAGCACTTCTTTCTTTACATGGAACATGGAGGTGAGATGGCTGTGTAAGATCAATAGTCTGCCCTGCGTGCTGGCTCCAATCAATGCACTAGGTGAATGAATGAATGCACTGTGCCCCTTTTTGGCTGGGTTCTGATGACACGAAGGTGAGAGGTTTGAATGAGGAATGCAGTTTATCCCAAGCCAAGTAATGAAATGCTAACCACTTTATCACCATGACTTGAGATCCGTGTATGTACTGTACACCACAAATGGATAGAGTGTGGCTATTTATTAATTTATTAAAAGGATATTTATATACCGCACACATATACTGCAGAGCTGTACAGAGAATATTAAGTTATTCATATTGGTCCCTGCCCCGATAGAGTTTACAATTTATATTCCCTACCCCATGTACACACACATTTAAACAAGGGTTAGTTTTTTTGCAGAAGCTAATTAAACTATCTGTATGTTTTTGGATTGTGGGAAGAAAACGGATCACCCCAAGGAAACTCACAGAAACACAGTGACTACATACAAATGGCAAATGGTTAGGGTCTTGATGGGGAATCCAGGACCTTAGTGTTCATTCCTACATATTCAATGTGTGAATATTGACACTGAACAAAACAAGGATGTTCTCATGTCTGAGAGTTACCATGTTAAGAAAATGAAGCTTAGTGATGCAAGCAAGCTTTGAAATTCTTCATCATAATTTGGCCACTGAGAGCTCTGTTGTGTTGTTGGTAGGGATGGGCGGGTTCGGTTCTCAGAGAACCGAGCCCACCCGAATTTTGCAGATCAGAGGCAGATTCAAGCAGGCTCGGAGTTTCCCAACTGACTCAGATCTCGAAACCGAGGCAAAACCATAGAGTCGGAAATCTCGCGGTTCGCGAGCTTACGTCTCTATGATCAATGTAGTATATAGGGACCACGCGGCGGACGCCATTTCACTCCGGCTGTGGAGCCCGAACAGGGAGGGTGGGTAGTGTAGGGCAGGGAGAGTGGTGCTGTGTGCTGTGCTGTCTGCTGTGTCCTGGGCTGGTGCACTGCTGATCCATTCTGGGCTGGTTCTGCTGAGTGCTGATCCATTGCTGGCTGGTGCTCTGCTGTCTGCTGTCCTGGGCTGGTGCTGCAGTGCTGATCCATTCTGGGCTGGTTCTGCTGAGTGCTGATCCATTTTGGGCTGGTGCTCTGCTGTCTGCTGTGTCCTGGGGTGCTGCAGTGCTGATCCATTCGGGGCTGGTGCTCTGCTGTCTACTGTGTCCATCTGGGCTGGTGCAGAATACATATGGGCTGGTGCTGCGTCCATCTGGGCCCAAGTTCAGGACTCCCCCCCAAAAAATATATATATTGTAAAAAAAATAAAAAATAAAAGTGGCTGTTTGTGTAATATTTTTTTGTGTGTGTTTGTGTGTTAGGCTTAACCGCACAAGATCCTGCCAGCAACACAAGTTGCAACCTAGTGCTGCCTGACTCCAGTCGTGATCAATCGCTGCTCTGGGCCCAAGTTCTTGAGCATAAAAAAATTTTAAATCAATTGTCTTTTTTTTAATCTTTTACTGTCTGTGTGTGTGTGTGTATCCAGCCAGCAATGCAAGTTGCAACCTAGTGCTACCCCACTCCAGTCGTGATCAATCACTGCTCTGGGCCCAAGTTTTTGAGCATAACATTTTTTTAAATCAATTGTCTTTTTTTATATTTTACTGTCTGTGTCTGTGCATGTATCCAGCCAGCAATGCAAGTTGCAACCTAGTGCTGCCCCACCCAGTCGTGATCAATCACTGCTTTGGGCCCAAATTCTTGAGCATAAAAAAAATTAAAATCAATTGTCTTTTTTTATATTTTACTGTCTGTGTGTGTGCGTGTATCCAGCCAGCAATGCAAGTTGCAACCTAGTGCTGCCCCACTCCAGTCATGATCTATCACTGCTCTGGGCCCAAGTTCTTGAGCATAACATTTTTTATAATCAGTTGTCTTTTTTGTCTAATATTTTTGTGTGTGCGCACGACTGCACATGTGTGAATTTTGTAACCGCACCTTGGCTCAACTATTGGTGCTTGTGACACTACTTCAAGACCACAGAAAATATGGAGGGCTGTCACATGACAGGAGTGCAAGGCCAAGAACCACATATTGTAGCTGCCACCAGCAGTGCAAGGTCATCAACTTCCTCGTCCTCTATGAAGGCCCATGCCCCAGGGCTTAAGTCACGCCATCGATATGGTAAAGCAAGTTTACTGAAGTTAAGAAAAAAAATTGAAAGGATATTTACCTTTAGATAAACAGAAAATTGGCAATATGCCATTCACTACACGAAGTGGCAAGGAAAGAATAAGGCCTTGGGCTTTCTTTATGAAGACTGCGGATTCTGATAGCCCTTCTGCTTGTAGTAGTAGTGGTGGTGGTCCAATTAAAAATGTGAAAGTTGTTAAGACAGCTCCGGAAAAACCAACTGTGTGCCCTGAGAAATCGAAATCACAAATCCCTGAGTAGAGTGCAAGTGTGTCCGCGGTTGCCATGTGTGAGCCAGACCTATATACTAGTGTACTGGAAGATCCTCCAAGTTCCAACATTTGTGTGCCCTCTTTAAATGTGGGGAAGGGCAGTCAACATCTTGCAGACGTAGTCACTGAGGATGCTTCTGTGGAATTGCACATGGAGGAGGAGGATATTTTGGTAGTTGAATGTGCTAAGGATAATGAGGATGTTTGTTGTTGATGAGGATGCTGATGCAGAGGATGTCCTTTGTGTAAGTAAGGCAACAGCTGTTGCCCATGGATTGAAAAAGCCAAAGCCCATTGTTGTCATGCTGGGGCAAAAGACAAAAAAATCCACTTCTCACGTGTGGAATTATTTCCACCCCAATCCGGACAACAGTTGTCAAGCCATATGTAACCATTGTAAAGCAAGAGTGAGTAGAGGGAGGGACCTAAACCCCCTAGGAACCTCCTCCTTGTTACGTCACTTGGAGCGCATTCATCAAATATCAAAGTGTATGACGCCAAATTCCAAAACTCAAAACGTAACAAGTCCAGTGTCACCTACCTCTCTGTGGGATCCAAGTGCCTTTGATCTCCAACACCAACACCTGCATCATCATCAACATCCTTATTCGTGATCGGAAGTAATTTAAAAAAACAATTGACTATTAAACAGTCCTTTGATAGAGGAAGTAAGTATAACAGCTGTCACCCAGTTTCACAGCGGATCAATGACGCCATGACGGCTGTGCTAGTATTAGATAGTGAAATAATAAAAAATGAGGATGATATTGTGGAGGAAGTGCAAAAGGAGGATGAGGGGGAAATTTGTGTCCTATCTGACACTAATGTGGATGTTGATGATAAGGATGTGGTTATGTAAATCAGCCACCAGTGGCAGCAGTTCTTGCTCATGATAAAAAGAAAGCCAGGAAAGCAACGTCTTGGGTGTGGAATTATTTTCATCTAAATTCTGACAACAGTTGTGAAGGCATCTGTTCCATTTGTAAAGCCAAAGTTAGCAGAGCAATGGACATTAACCATCTAGGCACCTCCTCTCTGTTACATCATTTGCAGCGAGTTCATGCAATTTGTTTAACAAAATTATAATTTGTAAATTAATAACAAGCAGTCCAGTATCAGCTACCAGCAGTTTGGATCATAACATGCAATCTCCACCACCAACGCCCTCATCATCAACCTCCTCCTTAATAATTGAAAGTAGTCCTTCCAAAAAATGTTTTGTGGGGCCCAAACAAACCAAGGAGTTCAGCCACGAAAGTGTCAGTCCTAGAGGCTAAAGTGCTTGGTTGACTGTGCATGTCATTTTTAATATCCCACATAAGAGTGGGTGGGAGGGACAATTCCATCTTGCATCTCTTTCCTTTACATTTGGCACAATTTAGGGCATTGCCGACTGACATTATTATAGTTTATTAAACTGCCATCCTGTCTGCCACTGCTGTGTGGCAATGTTTCATAGATGTCCGATATTTTTATAAACTGCCGTGCGTTTGTGCTGCTGCTCTGTTCATTACATTAGCCAGCCAGCTCGCTGCAGCCTTTGGCCTGTATTGGTGAAAAATAGTGAAATCAATATTGTGAGGTGGTTAAAAATGCCTAGAAATGCCTGAAAATGATTGTTATTAAGGTTAATAATACTGTAGGAACAAAAACAGGCCCAAATTATGTGTGTTTAGCTGTTTATATCATTTTTTGGAAAAAATACAGATCCAAAACCAAAACCTAAAAACAAAACACCAAGGAAAAAAATCAGATTCAGATCTAAAACCAGGGGAGATCCAAAACCAAAACATGGGGGTTGGCGCACATTTCTAGTTGTTGGCTACTTGTAAGGCTACCACATTTAAAAAAAAAAAAAAAACAGGACACTTGTAGGACAAACTGTCTGCATAGACAACAAATAATGCTTACTTTTAGGGGCACAGTGCATTTATTCATTTACCTAATGCTTTCATTGGAGCCAGCACGCTGAGCAAGCTATTGATCTTACACAGCCATCTCTTTTCTGACAAAAAGATTTTACTAATAAATAGAAATAATGATAAATTAATAAATATTTCCTATTTCACTGCAGCAATAATAACAAAAAAATATCATCACTCCATTGGGTTCTTGTGTACTTTACGGACTAATTGTAAAGAGAACCCAATGAATGTTTTAAATGGTACTTGTGTACTTTACGTACACAAGTACCGAAAGTTGTCCCCACCTAAAGAAGAAAGTTGTCCGCTCGCCAAAAGGTTCTATTCCCCGATATGCCCACTTGGATGGTAGGGAATGACGCTGGACACTGGGAATGACACTGGACCCTGGCTGATGACGTCAGGGTCCTCTCTGTGAAGGGGATTTAGACATTACCATGATTGATAATAATAATGAGTGTAGAACACTTGGGTTCTCTCTGCAATGAGTCCGTAAAGTACACAAGTACCCATCATTGATTTTTAAATACATAAATTGAAACGGATAAGAAAATCTATTATAGATTATTTTATTCATATTTAAATGTTATTGCTGAAAATATGTTTTATGCACAAATAATGATTTTCATTTGTTATCTGGCAATAACAGTACTAGTGCTGCCACAATACTTCTTCCTCAAAGCTTTCCAGCTCTCATCCTAACTAGGGGTGAGCGGGTTCGGATTTCTGAAATCCGAACCCCCCCGAGCCCCCCCGATCCGAGTCCGATCCGAGTCAGGCTCGACTTTTCCCGCCTGACTCGGATCTGAAATCGAGGCAAAACGTCATCATCCCGCCTTCCGAGTCTCGCGGGTTTTGGATCCTATATAAGGTACCCGCGTCGGCGCCATTTTCTCACTCAGCTGTGGACAGTGAAGAGGGAGGGTGGGAGTTAGGGCTGTGTAGTGTAGTGTAGTGTAGTGTAGTGCTGCTGTTGTCCACTACTTCAAAGTCCATAGGGGCTGGCTGTGTTGTGCTGTGCTGCTGTTGTTAATAGGGGCTGTGTCCACTACTTCAAAGTCCATAGGGGCTGGCTGGACTGTGTTGTGCAGTCAGTTCTCCATAGGGGCTGTGTCCACTCCAAAGTCCTGTGCAGTGTCCCAGTCCTAAAGGAGTGCTGTAGTGTTGTCCAGGGGGTGCTCTGTCCATCAGGGGTGCTCCCCCCAAGTGCTAAAAAAATAATATATTTTCTGTGTTTGTGAATTGTGTGCGCAGTAGCCGCACGTGCATCAACAAAGTAGTGCCAAGCGTGCGCCTGTGTCATAAGTAAAGGGCCGGCTGGCTTGACCGTTAAAGGGTGCTGTAACCCCCGAAAGTACACTCCAGTCCAAACCAAAAAAAAATTATTTTCTGTGTTTGTGAATTGTGTGCGCAGTAGCCGCACGTGCATCAACAAAGTAGTGCCAAGCGTGCGCCTGTGTCATAAGTAAAGGGCCGGCTGGCTTGACCGTTAAGGGTGCTGTAACCCCCGAAAGTACACTCCAGTCCAAACCAAAAAAAAAATTATTTTCTGTGTTTGTGAATTGTGTGCGCAGTAGCCGCACGTGCATCAACAAAGTAGTGCCAAGCGTGCGCCTGTGTCATAAGTAAAGGGCCGGCTGGCTTGACCGTTAAGGGTGCTGTAACCCCCGAAAGTACACTCCAGTCCAAACCAAAAAAAAAATTATTTTCTGTGTTTGTGAATTGTGTGCGCAGTAGCCGCACGTGCATCAACAAAGTAGTGCCAAGCGTGCGCCTGTGTCATAAGTAAAGGGCCGGCTGGCTTGACCGTTAAAGGGTGCTGTAACCCCCGAAAGTACACTCCAGTCCAAACCAAAAAAAAATTATTTTCTGTGTTTGTGAATTGTGTGCGCAGTAGCCGCACGTGCATCAACAAAGTAGTGCCAAGCGTGCGCCTGTGTCATAAGTAAAGGGCCGGCTGGCTTGACCGTTAAGGGTGCTGTAACCCCCGAAAGTACACTCCAGTCCAAACCAAAAAAAAATTATTTTCTGTGTTTGTGAATTGTGTGCGCAGTAGCCGCACGTGCATCAACAAAGTAGTGCCAAGCGTGCGCCTGTGTCATAAGTAAAGGGCCGGCTGGCTTGACCGTTAAAGGGTGCTGTAACCCCCAAAGTACACTCCAGTCCAAACCAAAAAAAAAATTATTTTCTGTGTTTGTGAATTGTGTGCGCAGTAGCCGCACGTGCATCAACAAAGTAGTGCCAAGCGTGCGCCTGTGTCATAAGTAAAGGGCCGGCTGGCTTGACCGTTAAAGGGTGCTGTAACCCCCGAAAGTACACTCCAGTCCAAACCAAAAAAAAATTATTTTCTGTGTTTGTGAATTGTGTGCGCAGTAGCCGCACGTGCATCAACAAAGTAGTGCCAAGCGTGCGCCTGTGTCATAAGTAAAGGGCCGGCTGGCTTGACCGTTAAGGGTGCTGTAACCCCCGAAAGTACACTCCAGTCCAAACCAAAAAAAAAATTATTTTCTGTGTTTGTGAATTGTGTGCGCAGTAGCCGCACATGCATCAACAAAGTAGTGCCAAGCGTGCACCTGTGTCATAAGTAAAGGGCTGGCTGGCTTGACCGTTAAAGGGTGCTGTAACCCCCGAAAGTACACTCCAGTCCAAACCAAAAAAAAATTATTTTCTGTGTTTGTGAATTGTGTGCGCAGTAGCCGCACGTGCATCAACAAAGTAGTGCCAAGCGTGCGCCTGTGTCATAAGTAAAGGGCCGGCTGGCTTGACCGTTAAAGGGTGCTGTAACCCACAAAGTACACTCCAGTCCAAACCCAAAAAAAAATTATTTTCTGTGTTTAGCCGCACGTATATATCAAATCGATATAACATAAATGGAGGACCAAACTTTCTCCGATAAAAATAAAATAGAGAAAGATCAAGAACCACTTCCTCCTAGTGCTGAAGCTGCTGCCACTAGTCATGACATAGACGATAACATGCCATCAACGTCGTCTGCCAAGGCCGATGCCCAATGTCATAGTAGAGGGCACATACAATCCCAAATGGCAAAGTTCAGGAAAATGACCTTGAAAAAGACATTTAAATCAGCTGAAGAGAAACGTAAACTTGCCAATATGCCATTTACGACACGGAGTGGCAAGGAACGGCTAAGGTCGATCCCTAGTATGTTCATGACTAGTGGTTCAGCTTCACATGACGATGGAAGCCCTCCTCCCACTAAAAAAATCAAAAGAGTTAAGCTGGCAAAAGCACAGCGAAGAACTGTGCTTTCTAAGAAGATATCACAAATCCCCAAGGAGAGTCCAAGTGTGGTGGTGGTTGCGATGCCTGACCTTCCCAGCACTGGACGGGAAGAGGTGGCTCTTTCCACCATTTGCACGCCCCCTGCAAGTGCTGAAAGGAGCACCCACAGTCCACTTGCTGATATGCAAATTGAAGATGTCACTGTTGAAGTACAACAGGATGAGGATACTGGTGTAGCTGGCGCTGAGGAGGAAGTTGGCGAGGAGGATTCTGATGGTGATGTGGTTTGTTTAAATCAGGCTCCGGGGGAGACAGTTGTTGTCCGTGGGATGAAAAAGCCCATCACGGTCATGCCTGGGCAGAAGACCAAACATTCCACCTCTTTGGTCTGGCAATATTTCTATCCAAATCCGGACAACAACTGTCTTGCCATATGTACCATATGTAAAGGTGAAATAAGTAGGGGTAGGGACGTCAACCACCTAGGAACATCCTCCCTTATACGGCACCTGCAGCGCGTTCATAAAAAGTTACTGTCAAGTTCAGAAACTTTGGCTAAGACCGTAAGCAGTCCAGGGACACCTAAATCCCATTGTCCTGTTGTATCCAAGCGCCTGCAAACCACACCGTCAACTCCCTCCTCGTCAATTTCCTCCTTAGTTAGGATCGGAAGTAGTCCTGCAGGCCATGTCACTGGCATGACTGACTCTCCTATCCGGGATTCCTCCGGAGGATCCTGCATTGCTACGCCTACTGCTGCCGCTGCTGCTGTTGCTGCTGCTGGGAGTCGTTCATCATCCCAGAGAGGAAGTAGGAACACCACTACTTTTACTAAACAATTGACCCTCCAACAGTCCTTAGCGAGGAGGATGAAGTACGACAGCAGTCATCCTGAAGCAAAACGTATAACTGAGGCCTTGACTGCTATGTTGGTGTTAGACGTGCGTCCGGTATCCGCCATTAGTGCAGTGGGATTTAGACAATTGATGGAGGTAGTGTGTCCCCGGTTCCAAATCCCGTCTAGATTCCACTTCACTAGGCAGGCGATACCGAGACTGTACAGAAACGTCAGAAAAAGTGTCCTCAGTGTCCTGAAAAATGCCGTTGTACACAATGTCCACTTAACCACGGACATGTGGACAAGTGGAACAGGGCAGACTAAGGACTATATGACTGTGACAGCCCACTGGGTAGATGTATCACCTTACGCAGCAACAGCAGCAGCGTCACCAGTAGCAGCATCTCAGAAATGCCAGCTCGTTACAAGGCAGGCTACGCTGTGTATCACCGGTTTCAGTAAGAGGCACACCGCCGACAACCTCTTAGAGAAACTGAGGGAAATCATCGCCCAGTGGCTTACCCCACTTAGACTCTCCTGGGGATTTGTGATATCTGACAACGCCACCAATATTGTGCGGGCATTACATCTGGGCAAATTCCAGCACGTCCCATGTTTTGCTCACACAATAAACTTGGTGGTGCAGAATTTTCTGAAAAGCGACAGGGGCGTGCAGGAGACGCTTTGGGTGGCCCGAAAAATTTCTGGCCACTTTCGCCATTCAGCGACTGCGTGCCGAAGACTGGAGCGCCAGCAAACACTCTTGAACCTGCCCCGCCATCACCTGAAGCAAGAGGTTGTGACGCGGTGGAACTCAACCCTCTATATGCTTCAGAGGATGGAGGAGCAGCAAAAGGCCATACAAGCCTATACATCCACCTATGACATAGGCAAAGGAGGGGGTATGCACCTGACTCAAGCGCAGTGGAGAATGATTTCCGTGTTGTGCAAGGTTCTCCAGCCCTTCGAACTTGCCACACGTGAAGTCAGTTCAGACACTGCCAGCTTGAGTCAGGTCATTCCCCTCATCAGGCTTTTGCAGAAGCAGCTGGAGAAAGTGAAGGAGGAGCTAAGACGGAGCGATTCCGCTCGGCATGTGGGACTTGTGGATGAAGCCCTTCATTCGCTTTGCCAGGATTCCAGGGTGGTCAATCTGTTGAAATCAGACCACTACGTTTTGGCCACCGTGCTCGATCCTAGGTTTAAAGCCTATGTGGTGTCTCTCTTTCCGGCCGACACAAGCCTGCAGAGGTGCAAAGACCTGCTGGTGAACACACTGTCAGCTGAAGCGGAACGTGACACGTCAACGGCTCCTTCTTCATTTTCTCCTGCAACTGGGGCTGCCAGGAAAAAACTTAGGTATCCTAAGCAACCCGCTGGCGGTGATGCAGGGCAGGCAGGACCAAGTTTGGACATCTGGTCCGGACTGAAGGACCTGGCAACAATTTCTGACATGTCTACTGTCACTGCATATGATACTGTCACCATTGACAGAATGGTGGAGGATTACATCGGTGACAGCATCCAAGTAGGCATGGCAGACAGTCCATACCTGTACTGGCAGGAAAAAGAGGCAATTTGGAGGCCCCTGTACAAACTGGCTCTATTTTACCTGAGTTGCCCCCCCTCCAGTGTGTACTCCGAAAGAGTGTTTAGTGCAGCCGGGAACCTTGTCAGCGAAAGGCGTAGGAGGTTGCTTCCACAGAATGTGGAGAAGATGATGTTCATCAAAATGAATTATCAGCTCTTCCAGGGAGACCAGCCTCCAGAAGGTACAGAGGGACCTGTGGTGGTGGATTCAAGTGGGGACGAGTTAATACTTTGTGAGGATGAGGATGTACACACTGAAGAGGGTGAGGAATCGGTGGATGAGGAGGATGAGGATGACATCTTGCCTCCATAGAGCCAGTTTGTGCAGGGACACATTAATTGCCAGCTTGTTTTGTGGGGGCCCAAACGAACCAATCATTTCAGCCACAGTTGTGTGGCAGACCCTGGCGCTGAAATGATTGGTTTGTTAAAGTGTGCATGTCCTGTTTATACAACATAAGGGTGGGTGGGAGGGCCGAAGGACAATTCCATCTTGCACCTCTTTTTTTTCTTTGCATTATGTACAGTTTGGGGCCTAGTTTTTCAAACTGCCATCCTGTCTGCCACTGCAGTTTCACGCCTAGATGGGTCACGTGTTTGTGCCGCCCACTCGTGTCGCTTAGCATAGTCATCCAGCTACCTCGGTGCAACGTTTTGGACATAAAAACACTATTGTGAGGTGTGAGGTGTTCAGAATAGACTGGAAATGAGTGGAAATTAAGGTTATTGAGGTTAATAATAGCATAGGAGCAGAAAAACCTACAAATTCTGTGATTTTAGCTGTTTTTATGCTTTTTTAAAAAAAAATACAGATCCAAAACACAAAACCCAGAACCCAAAACACGGAAGGGTGGTTTTGGCAAAACCAATCCAGATCCAAAACACGAAGAAAGATCCAGATCCAAAACCAAAACACAAAACACGAAAAGTGGCCGGTGCACACCCCTAATCCTAACCCACTACTCCATGTTCCTTCCTCACAATCTAGCCCATCTGTATCACCCCTGTTTGTCTGCACCCTCCCCTATAGAATGTAAGCTTTCACGAGCAGGGCCCTCTTCCTTCATGTTCTTCTCCCTCACTTACTACAACTTTAATTTACAACAGCACCTAACCCTTGGTTGCTGACACCATGCTGCTTATTTAAGTGTTATGCAGCAATGTATAAATTGTGTATTTGTCCTGCATTGTTTGTACTGTTAATAACTTTTTCTTGTGTGCTCATTTGTCTATGTACTTTGTAAGGCACTGCGGAACCCTTGTGGAACCATATAAATAAAGGATAATAATAATAATAAATGATCTTCCCCCAACAATTTTGGGTCATCTCAGTGAGTGTAGCCTAGCAATTCACTAGGACTAATTTTTTATAGCACTAAGGGACGTGTGACATCACGGTGAGTTCAAGCTATAGATTCACCCCTAATGGCTGCATCCACTGTGTGTAATTAATGAGTACACTTTCATTTTAGGAAAAAAAGAATGATGCATCTTCAGTGAAATTCATGTAGCGCTGCACTGGAAAAGCAGTGACACTAGGGGCCTGATCCTGAGTTGGATACACTGTACTCCTGTTTGCATGGTATAAAATCTACTAATTTGTACTGCACATGCTCACAAGACCAGCGGCATGTATGCAGAGGTACACGCATCTATACTTACACCTGTTACTGACTACAAAGGGGGAAGAGAAGAAGCGGCCTATCATAGGCTGCCTATGGTAAAGGTGGGTTTGCTTGATTACCAACAGTTGTAGACCTGCATGGAGAAGCAAATATGCCTGTTAGTAGCCTTAACTATCATGGGTGCCTGATAGCTGACCTGGTATAAATACATACTGATGGTGTACACCAGCACTAGCTAGCTAACTACAAATTAAAGCTAATAGGTACTTTATTCATTCATTGTACTTATATTATAGGATTTTGAGTTCATATTTAGAATGTAATAAGCCTAAGGGGCCTATTCATCAACACTAAAATAAAGTTTTTAAGGACATTTTCCTTAAAAAACGTTATTTTAGTATTCATGATGACAGTTAACACAGGAGATATCACTGATATTTCCTGGTTAAGTCCGCCTGCGTTAATTTCCACACTCCCCATACATTAGTATGGGGATATGGAAATTATGGTATTCATCAAATTCCGAAAATTATGTATTTTCGGAATTTGATGGAGGTACTATCCGCCACTGTGAGGTGGCGAATAGCAGGTGAGACTTACCTGCGGTCAGCTGGACAGGTCCCCCGCAGCTCCCTCCGGCGCTCTGGTGCGTCCTCTGGCTCCAGAGGCTGATCGGACACTGTTCTCCCAGCAGAACACAATAAAATTTAGAAAAAAAAAAAATGTTATTTTTTCTAAACACTACTGTGGTGTGCTGGGAGACCACGTGTCGGACCAGCAGGACGGAGCCGGAGGCTGCTGCGCGGCAGGTAACTTTGGGGCGGTGGGGAAGTGAGTGGAGGGGGGGCACACAAACTTACCGCCGTTGTAGGTAGTGCTGCGCATGCGCTGGGTTTACGAATGTACCAGCACATGCGCAGCACTATTTCCAGCTGCGGTAACTTAAGAGTAGAGAGGGATAACTATTTCCCAAAAAGCTGTCATCGCAAAAATGACAGCTTTTCGGAATAGATACTGATGGGGAGGAGGAATGATGAATTCCTTCGGTAATTAGGTAGAACTCCATGCGAGTTCTAACCTAATTACCTCCATCTATTTGTAAGGTATGATGAATAGGCCCCTAACAGTGAATTAATTTTTCACTGCTAGAACAAATATTAACAAACATTTCTTGTGCTTATGACCTGTTTATGTGTACGCATATATGGGTGCATATATGACTGACGTAAACCTCGGGGCGGCTTTATTCTCCTTATGAGTGATCTATAGAAGACGGCAAGTACATTAGGCTGCTTATAATGTATCTAGTAACATGTTTTTATATTTTACCGAACATATATATGCATAGTGAAAATAAATAGTATATAATGTTTTAGAAGCTATTTTCCCTTAAAACAATCCTCTTTTTTAGCAAACATTCTTTTAAACAACTTAGGACACAAGTTGAAAAGTATGTAATCACCTTAACAATAGTGATACCCTTTCACTCAAGTTGTTACTGTGTTATAACATTCTCTAAGGAAATGTGGATAATTTATGTTGACCATGATTTTTCTGTAGGTAGTAAGGACACTGACACATTGTGGCTCAGGCCTCTAAAGCCTCTTTCAGAAGGTAGGGCTTCATGTTTTGCCAGCTGACTGTGAACATGACACTACTCCAACCAGTCCCAAATCAGGAGAGACGCATACGAGGAATCCTCACGATGCAAACAGCAAGTGGCTCTTCAGAAACTGACAATAGAACAAGAGCTTTTAAAACCAGGAGCGTTCATGCTCGGACGACTGTCTAAGTTTTCCCATTGGGTGCGGCCAACACTGGATTGTGCTTTGCTTAGTATGAAATTACTACACTCCTTATGAGAACTTCCTCTGTTTGGGTCAGTGGAGAAGTATGAAAAAGAAGGATAGCATAAGTGCACTGCTAATGTATAAATATATTTAACATATCCAGAGTAAAAAAGAGTGGGGAGTTAGTACTGTTATTTTTGAGTATAAATGACCCACCATTTAATCTTGTAGGGACTAGCTGCTGATACAAAAGTGTGCTGTGGAAAACCACTATAAAGCATGGATTAATGTTCTCAGGGCTGGATTTGCATTTTATACACCGTAAAAGTCACTATTCTATTCCCCATTTTCACAACCTCTATAATTTTTTATCCTTTGTTACAACCCACAATAGGTTACATTTGAATACAATAAACGGATATAATTTGGCCCTTGATGCTTCAGCTACTGTATGCGAATCAAAGTTTTGTTATTCAAAATTAAAACTTTGAAGATGACACAGTGCTGTCTATGAACCTTTGCTTCCCTATGGCTAGTCCCTTTTTTATATCCAGACCTAGAAGTACGCACTGCTATAAAATAGAATTGAACAAAGTGCCAGAAAGCTTTTGTAATTATCATGATGCTCTGCCATGTTTCCAAACATCGTTATCATTAGGAGCCTGTAAGACCAACTTTTTTTCACACCAGGGTATTCAGAGTCGGTCGAAGCGGCCGCACGGTCGTACGCCACCGATGTTCGCTATACTGCGCATGCGTAAAGTTCGCAATGCGCATGCGCAAACTAGCCGCTACGATCAGAAATTTCTCTCTCCTTGAACACAGCCAGGTCGGTAGTTTGAGTGACAGATTGAGGCGTTTGTGGGTGGTAACAGGGGAAGGTGCTTGAAAACGGGGGAGTGGAGAGCCGAACGCAGGCGTGCCTAATTATGTGAACAGCATTTTATGGGAGTGCATACGGTTTATGGGAGTGCATAATTAACAAAGTAGCGTCATGGCACATGTGACATGGGAGGTTTTTACACTGACATGATCGTAGAGCTTAAGAGAGGGTATGGTCAACCTTAAGCTCTACGACCAGTTCCGATGGTTCCCGATGGTCTCGATTAATCCATATATGCCCGGAGATGACGTGCAATGCGTACGAGAAGGGGGCGTATTTTTTTGAATTCCGGCCGCTTCCTCCCTTTGGTCGGCCAGCTACCGATCCGAACTTAGGGACGCAACTTGCGAGGGAATCATTTGCATATCCGTCCCCTTTTCCCGTACAACCGTGCGGCCGCTTCGACCGACTCTGAATGAGCTCCCAAGTTCTGTACTCCCACCATTCCTTCTGTTTGGACTAGTGCTCTTGTCAACTATGGAATATATTGAGAAAAACTACATTTAAATGAAGTTCTTATACAAGTGGCCTTGATTATAAATTCACTAAATGTTAATAACAGTCAAAAAACTACAAGATACCTCTAATGACATCATACTCTAAAGTATGGGTCCTCAACCCGTGGCCCGCCCGCGAAGCTGTTCCCTTGGCCCGCCGATGGTTAGTGCAGTGCTAGTGACTGCGGTTCGCACTACACTCGTACTACCCGCGCCGGTGTTTGTTTTGGCAGCCAATGAGAGTCTGACAGGAGCCGGGCTGGAGCTCACTCAAGAGCTCCGCCTACCAGCTCCCACAGTGGACGTCTCTCCCATAGTGCAGAGAATGCCAGGAGGATGCCGGATGGAGGAGCGGACAGCGACAGGCGCGGGGATTCCGGTAAATATTTTTTTTGTGTGTGTGTCTTTGTCCTATATTTGTGAGGGGCACTGCATAGGGAGGACTACTACTGGGGGTGCAATATAAGGGGCACTACTGGGGGAACTGCATAGGGCAGACTACTACTGGGAGCACTGTATAAGGGGCACTGCATAGGGGGACTACTACTGGGGGCATTATATAAGGGGCTACTACTGGGAACATTGCATGGGGGGACTACTACTGGGGGCACTGCATAATGGGGACCACTACTGGGGGCCACTGTATAGGGGGGACTACTACTGGGGGCATTATATAAGGGGCACTGCATAGGGGGGGAAATTACTGGGAACACTGCATAATGGGGACCACTACTGGGGGTCACTGTATAGGGGGGACTACAACTGGGGGCATTATATAAGGAGCACTGCATAGGGGGGACTACTACTGGGGGTACTATATAAGGGTCACTACTGGGGGCACTGCATGGGAGGACTATTACTGGGGGCACTGCATAATGGGGACCACTACTGGGGCCACTGCATAGGGGGTACCACTACTGAGGGCACTCTATAAAGGGCACTACTGGGGGCACTGCAAAGGAGGGTAGTTATGGGACATAATTGTTTGAGGATGGGGGCAACTATCTGACATAATTAATGGAGGAGGAGGGACAGTTATGGGGCATAATTACAATTGTGGGAGGAGGAGGGCAGTTCTGGGACCTAATTAAAATTGTAGGAGGGGGCACTTGTGGAACATAATTGTGTGAGGTGGGGCAGAGTCTAAATACAGCAGTATAGCTTAGTGGCCTTCGGGCTTCATTTAATTTTTTTAATGTGGCCCACACTGTCTTAAAGGTTGAAGACCCCCGCTCTAAAGCTATTCCTGAGTTACTGCTATTTTCTTTAATCACTGGCATCCATATTGACTGCTGATCCACTGAGTTTCCGCTACTGACATTTGGGCTACTGAGGTGCCCCTACTAATTACTGAACCACTATAGTACCCTTATTGACTACTGAAGTGACCTGATTGACTGCTGAGGTGTCCTTACTAACTACGAAACAGTGAGATGACCCTGTTGACTACTGAAGTGCTGAGGTGCCCCTATTGACTACTGAACCATTTAGGTGTGTGTTCCTACTGGCTACTGAACCACTGAGGTGCATCTATTGAATACTTAAGTGCTGAGTTGCTACTAATGACCACTGAAGCTCTGATGACACTAAATATTTGTTTACATATATCACTTCTACTGTAGCTCTACATCACTGGAAAGCAAGTTCCTGGTATTCAGTTGCTAGTGACCCATCTATCGCCATACTGTAAAAATAATTGGTGCAGTGACCTCGCTACAGCAACTTTTGCAGTTAGATGCACTCTGTCTCTGTCTTGTAAATTACTTCTGTTGGTAATATGTGTGCTTGCCATTTCCATCTAAGTTTCCAAGAAGTATTTTTCAGAAATGTAGAGTATTTTTGTTTGATACCTGAATTATCAATCAGGTTTGTTTATTATTAATAAAGAGGACAACAAGTTATCTTGTACTGCTAATTAGTATACCTTATTTTTGGTTATTTACACTACTCATAGAAAAATGTACTCTATACCACTCTATCCCTGGGGATATACATATATCTATATATACTTACTTGCTACTGACATAAATCTGGCACATATGCTAGAGCTGTAGAGCTGGACACAACGTGAGCATACGTGCATACATTTATTTTTTTCATGTGTCCTTTTCTTGTTCACGTTCGGGGAACAAATGCATCTAACTATAAATGAAACTCAGTTTATGCACATCTAATAGCTATCGGTTTTTATGATCCATGTCACTTAAAAATGATTCATCCATGTTTCTGCACACATTTACTGTACTGCACCAATACGCAACTAAATCAGACCTGTATTGTCTACTCAAAACCTCCCATACCAATTGCCATTTACAAGGCAGCAAAATGTGTTGGAGCAATGGGATGTGGGAAGGATCTCGGCAGTCAAAAAGATCAATTTTCGTTCAATTGTTATAATAACATTTGTTTTTCCACTCGTGCATTTAACATTTTGTTGACTGATTAGGTGTGTTGACATTGTCTTATTATAGATGACCATTCTCCAGCTACAATGGCATTAGTCATTATTCTTTTAGTCATGTCTGAGCAACGTAGGCAGACACTATCATACTTCATAAAAAAGTGTGTGATTATAGTCGCGGACTCAATAACGCGTGTTTTGCACTGTTCTAAATAAATGATCCTGTAATGTATATTATGAAATCTCAATAGATATTTTTTACTGTATTACAAAAGTAGAACCTTAAATAATAGTGAAAAACCGCAAGTCAACAACAACACCCTGCCTATTTTCTGGAAATGGGAGTCATTAGCACATGGAGAAGCCGCAATCAAAATGTAAAGAGGGATTACTGGGTGGTTGTACACTTTGCTAAATGAAGACATGTCTCAGCAATGACTCACAATACCAGGACCCGTTATAATCAGACAATAGCTCACCGCAGCTGAGAGAAATCCACACTGCTCGGAAGTTTCCATTTGGTAGAGTCAGTGGTTAAAGAAGATCTCTCATCCAGAGCTGGTGCCTGTCTGTACAATTTAGGTATTTAGTGGCAGCAGAGTATAGTCATTGTGCCAAGGTGTAAGCAAAATCATATTTGTCATTGACATTGATTTATTTGCCACTTTATAGATTATAAATCAGGGACTGGAGTTGCTTGACTGTGTGATAGTAAATAGTGTTTTTGTGCAGCATATTCCTAGAGAAGGATGGAAGCTGGAAAAAAGAATAGCTGCTTCTCTACAGATTTGAAAAAGATTATGATATTTATTTGGAAACCGTGAAGTCCTAAATCTTGTTTCTCAACTTTTTCTATATATATACACACACACACACCGATCAGCCATAACATTAACACCACCTGCCTAATATTGTGTAGGTCCCTCTCGTTCCGCCACAACAGCTCTGACCCATCGAGACGTGGATACTATAAGAACTCTGGCACCAAGATGGTAGGGGTAGATTCTTTAATTCCTGTAAGTTGCGGAGTGGGGCCCCCGTGGCTCGGACTTGTTTATCCAGCACATACCTCATGCTCAATCGGATTGAGTTTTGGGTAATTTGGCCAAATCAACACCTTAAACTGTTACATGTTCCTCAAACCATTCTTGAACAATTTTTGCAGTGTGGTAGGGCTTATTATCCTGCTGAAAGAGGCCACTGCCATCAGAGAATACTATTGACATGAAGTGCTGTACTTAGGTTTACACTTGATAGTACATGTCAAACAAACTTCCACATAAATGCCAGGACCCAAGGTTTTCCAGCAAAGCATTGCCTAGAGCATCACACTGTCTTTGCCGGCTTTCTTTCTTCCCCTTGTGCATTTTTGTGCCATTTCTTCCCCAGGTAAAGGGCGCACACACACACCCAGCCGCCCACATGATGTAAAAGAAACCATGAATCATCAGACCAGGCCACCTCCTTCCACTGCTCCATGGTCCAGTTCTGACACTCATGTGCTCATTGTAAACACTTTCGGTGGTGGACAGGGGTCAACATGGGCACTATGACCGGTCTGTGGTTACACAGCAAGCTTCAATGCACTGTGTTTTCTGACACCTTTCTATCATAACCAGCATTAACTTTGTCAGCAATTTGTGCTACAGTAGCTTTTATGTGGGATTTGATCAGATGGGCAAGCCTTCACTCCTCACACAACCAATGAGCTTTGGACATCCATGACCCTGTTGTCAGTTCACCGATAGTCTTTCCTTGGATCGCTTTTGGTAGGTACTAACCACTGTATACTGGTAACACCTACACAAGATTTGCCATTTTGGAGATGCTCTGATGTCTAGTGATCACAATTTGGCCCTTGTCAAAGCTGCTCAGATCCTTACGCGTGCCCATTTCTCCTGCTTCCAACACATCATCTACCAAACAGAACAGATGATCTTATGCAAAGAAGCTATTCTGCAGATTATGCCATAGGATATCTGAAACTGTATAAGAACAGAAGGGTGGGTGGGCCAACAGACACGTCTGTAATATGCAGAGCTCCCCCTATCCCTGCTGTTTAACACCGGCAAACTGGGTGCTAAACCCAGGACACCCCCTGCTAGTGTACATGAACGCTTGGGGATAAGGATAGGCCAGGAACATATACCATTGCCGGCTCCCTGCTCCACACTTAGACGCTGGATTCCAGCTTTATGGCTCACAGGCCTGCGACAGCAGACGCTGCAGTGCTAAAACGGGGATCTGTCTCCATTGCGGCTAACGGGTGAGTCTGCTTACCTACACCTGGTCCATGTTTTTAGCAGACTAGCTCACTGCCTCCCTGCAGCCATCTTCCTCCCCTAAGGCCTTTGGATGTATTGGAGTTGAAATAGTACACTGCACATATATGCAGCTATCCACTGAGATAGCTACAGCAATCTTATACTGAGTCTAAAACTGGGTACACACCTTTTTGAATCAGCTACTGATCGGGTTAAACTCTCTCAATCAGCCGTGCAATGTGTCCTCAGAGTCACCTCTTCTCAGCTGCCTGCGAGCACCGTACATGCTATGCAAACATAGGGCCTGATTCATTATGGATCACAATTGCAATAGCGAGTACGCACGCAGTCTCACTGCGATAGTATGCTAATCCATTGCGATTGTTATGCCGTCGCAGCACAACATAAGGACACCCACTTACCTTATTATACACTTCCATAATCCTTAGCAAGACTGTGAAACCATCGGTAACATCGAGTACTATCGCAGTTTCACACACACTTGCACAAGCTCTGACCTTACTCAGAAATTGCTAAACTCATTGCACACTGTGAGTACTCAAGCTGCGTAAGGCATCGCAGTGGATAATCACCCCCTCAGTGTGCACAGGCTACTATGGGATCGGGAGGTTGGGCTGACAAATATTAAACAGCACATAAGATGTGACCTTCCAAACCAGATTTTTGCATTAGCGTTATAAGCCATTCATGCTCCTGCAACAGTACTGCATATACACCTATATAATCATCGGTCTGATCACCTGATATCGAGTTGAGCTGAGGATTGAATAAGTGTGTACCCATCTTAAGTTATCACACAGCTGTTATCCTGAAATACCTTTTTCTTAATTCCTGCACCCATTCTTCATGACCATGTAAAAATATGTTGCCAAGACCAAAAGAGGTCCCAGGATAAAGCAGCTTTGTCAGGGGCATCTTCCTCTTCTCTGGGATTCTTTGGATGCTCTGATTGACCCTACAAAGTTTAGTTCTTTGTCAGTGCCACTGTTGGACAAGAAATTAACATCTCTCACGTAGGCAATTAATTCAGCAGTCGCTCAATTGTCTCAGCACTCTAAAAGGCTGACGGAGGTTGAAGACTGGGTATCCAAAGTGAAAGCTAAGCTCCATGAGGTAAAATCTTTTATTTATGATCACTAATCCACCATGACAGCACTCCATGCCACATTAGAAGATTTGGAGAACAGAAATAGATGCAACAATTTAAGACTGATAGGCCTACCTGAATCAGCCAAGTCCAGATATCTCCTCCCATTAGTTTCATCTTGGTTTCCTGTAGCATTGGTAATGGGGCCTCATCAATCCCTATCCTGGTAGAGAGAGCTCACAGTATTGGTCTTAATCATTAAGGTTCTCAACGATCATGACCAGTTATTTTCAAGATACTGAATTACACTGATAAAGTCAAACTAGCGGAGGCCTACCGCAAGTCTACTGACCTTTCCTATGAGCGTCACAAATTGCTTATGTTCCAAGACTTTTCCTTTCAAGTTTCGGCTAAGAGGCGACAATACTCCCCAGTTTGTAAGGAACTGTTCACCAAAGGGATCCGCTTTGCACTATTGTATGCGGCAAAACTTCAGGTCATACATGATAATAATTTTGGCGTTTTTTGTGTAAAAGTGTGCTCAGAATAAGCCATTCTAGGGGCAGGAGCAGCTTAGATCTATGAGGTAAGCACCCTCAATTATAATTGAAAAAAAACAACACCTATATGGAAAGACCCAGCGCTCAACCTTGTAAATTTGTTCACATTATGAGTTAAATGTTCCGTCTAATGGAATAATACTTCAATGAGATGAAACTGATAAAACTAAAGTCAAAATTTTAACTTAACTTTTATCAAACAGTTTCATCTCATTTAAGTATTAATCCATTACACAGGAACATTACACTTATACATGATAATAAACCAGTCTACTTTGACTCTCCTAAATCAACTCAGAAAGTTTTACAGTCACTTGGCTGTGCTTCTCCTTGCTCTACCCCCTTGATCTTGACTGATTATCTGGACCTTGACTGATAAGTATAAGTGTTGTTGTTGTTGATGTTGTTGTTGTTTTTGTAAATATTTGACCTTACAGCTTTTCTCCTGCTAAATTTTGCTCATTTATATATTTGTTATCTTAGATTTTCTTCTACAACCCATTTTGTTGTATTTCTCTACTCACTGTTGGTATTTGCACATTTATGTTAAACCCTGTTGGTTGTCATACTGGGTTCATAAAAATATTGATAGGTTGTTCTAACACAATGTTTACAGTACTCACGTTTACATTGGGTACTCTGTGATTAAATGCTTTATTGGGTATTTCTTGTGGTGTATAATTCTTCCCTGTCCTGCTTGCTGGGATAAGCTAGGGGTAATTACTAGGTCTATTTTCAAGCAACTGATCTCAAGGACTGGAGTTGGTTGATGTCTGATCTGCCAACTATAGGTACACAAGGTACATGGGCAAAACGCTGGCTAAAATTTCTTTCCTGGTACGTAAAAGGGTTAAACACCCCAGATAAAGTAAGTATTACGCTATTTAAAACGTTACCATCCTCATCTAGCTTTCCTGCAAGAATCACATTGGTAACAGGGGGATCCCAATACTTTAAAGCATACTTGGTTTAAAGAATATAGAAAAGCATCTTTTATCACTAAAAAAGGAGTAGTTATTTTATTTAGTAAATCCATACCCTATGATGTTTGAGATGAAAGGGCTGATCCTGATGGGAGATAATCTTTTGAAGGTAAAATTAGAAGGTGAAATGTTTACATGTGCATGTTCATATGCGCTCACTGGCTCCAATGCATCTTTCTTTTCTGAAGTTTATACTGGCCTTAATGAAGACTCCATGATATTAGGCGGTGACCTGAACATAGTTTTGGAACCTAAAATAAATACTTCAGGCTGTCCTGATGGGGGTGGGAGCCGGTGTGGCGCAATGTCTGCTTTATCACAACTTCTAAAGTCCTTTCAGTTAGTGGATCCCTTGAGGTATTTACATCCTGTAGCTAGGAAATATACCTTATTTTCCCATCCACATAAGACATTTTACAGATTGGACTATCATGCGACAGATTGATGATCCTGATAGAGGTATAGAATTCTTGAGATAGGGTGGCCTGTATCGACTTAACAAATCTGACAGAGAGGTTTTACTTCCCCCTATAATGGAACAGGATATTGCCTCGGTTATTAAACTGGCAAAACACCAGGGCCGTATGGATTATCGCAGCATATTTTAAACTACTCTTCCCACATGTCAACCCTCCATCTTGCGTCTTTATATAAATATATTCTTTCAGAAAAACTAGCACCTTCAACTATTATTAAAGCCCATATTATTGTAGTTCTTAAGCCTGGCAAGGACCCTGCTCTGGTCTCTTCCTACCACCCAATTTCACTGCTGAATCAAGACTTGAAAATATTTTCTAAATTAATGGCATTACGCCTTCAGTCATTGCTCCACCCTGCTCAAAGAGCTTTGTTAGAGAGCGCCACTCTGTAACATTCGCACTCTCTTGTCAGTAATGAGTAACTCATAACACAGAAGAGAAAGATAACATTGTCGTTAGCTGTGATGCAGACAAGGCTTTCGACAGAGTGTATTGGTCCCACCTAATTCGCATTTTCAATTATCAAAGTTTCGGCCCAGATTTTATTCATGTGTTTAACATACTGTATAGCACAGGTTCTCAAACTCGGTCCTCAGGACCCCAAGCAGTGCATGTTTTCCAGGTCTCCTCACAGAATCACAAGTGAAATAATTATCTCCACCTGTGGATCTTTTAAAATGAGTCATTGAGCATTGAATACACCTGTGCTCCTGCAGGGTGACCTGCAAAACGTGAACTGTGAAGGGTCCTGAGGACCTGAGTTTGAGAAATACTACTACATAGTGACCTAGAAGCCATTTTTGACGATCAATTCCTTATAATCCCCACCCAATTCATTTACATAGGGGGACAAGACAAGGCTGCCTATTGTCACCACTTCTGTTTAATTTAGTCTTAGAGTCAGGTTGGCGTGGCATTTCCTTGGCACGTTTAGAGATCAAATTTTCAGCTGCACTTTGCCTACCCCAAAGCTGCCATACCCCTCCTAATAATGACTTTTGAGGTGATAGAGGGTTTTAAGATCAGTTTATCTAAAACTGAAACTCTGAGCCTCTTTGCGGAGGCCAGGGCGGGGTGGGGAGATACTTTCCCTTTTCAATGGGCATCCCACTTTACGTATTTAGGCATTAAAATACCCTAATACCTTTCTAGGATTTATGCTTTAAATTAGACCCCACTCCTGTCAAATACATTCTCTGACTTTATTATGGGCTCATCTACCTTTGTCTTATATTGGAAGATGTCATCTCTCTAAAATTATATGTTTTCCCAGACTGCTTTATGGACTTCAGATGCTACTAATTATACCAACCAGAAGAGATTTGGGGCTTCTCAATCAAGCTTTACAAAAGTTTATATGGGCGGGTAAATGCCCTAGAATTTAGTCCCAATTGAGGGGTGTTAACTTACCATGTCTTAGACAATATGTTTTAGCAGCTAGCTATAGAATTGCAATAGATTGAATAGGAGGCTTTAATATATTCACCATTTGCTCCATGGATCAGACTTTTAGTCCAGGCCATAACCTTATTGCCTTTTTGCACACACATACACTATTCCTCCCTACAACAGTGAAATATAACTTTTTATTATATTCCACCTGCCAAGCATTGCAAACAATTAGGTCCAGTCTTAAATTATCCCCATATTCATCACTTTTTCTACCATTATGGGGCAATCCTTCTGTTACACCTGGTAGATCATCTCCCCAGTTTTATGACTGGTATACCAAAGGCCTTCGTTACATTTACCAATTCTTACAGGATGACACGTTGCAATCGCTCACCCGTTCCCAATTGCAGAAAAAATCCCCTACTTTGCAGGTCCCTTTGTTTCCCTTCTTGTAAGCTATGAGTTACATACACTCAGTCTTACATGGCCTTACAGATCAAGTTCTTGTTTGTGGTATGGATGGTGCACAGGATAGATGACCACAGGGTCCTTTCCTACCTCTTATACTATCATTCTACTTAATTTGGAGGCTTGTACAACTGGATTAAGAGGCAAGCTGATTTCCGAGACCTCACTATGACAGATATTTTAGCTGCATATTTTAGGATGAATAAGCAATTAGTATCTATCTCCTATACAGAAATGCATCTTTAAATATTGCATAGAACATGTTACACACCCAAACTAAAAATATCTCAAAGGTGATGCACCTAAAGCTAACTGTTGCTCCAGAAGCAGACATTCTGCATTGTATATGAGATTGCCCACATGTACAGGTTTTATGGTAATGTCTTCAATGATATATTAACCATACTCTAAAAATTCCTTTTGTTACCTCTAAGAGCTGAGCCTTTTGGAATATACTATATATACTCTAATACTAGCCCTCGAAGTGTAAGCGAATACCTTTTACTAAGCTAGCTGTAGCTATAAAGTAAACTATATGATCACAAAGCATCACTCTAGGTCCCCCTGATTTTATGCTATTACTACCAAGAATTTCATTTTTTTTAATGATGGATTGGACTTAGCCGTCTTTGAACAAAGAGGGTTTGACTGAATTTTTTTTGCCACGTGGCTACCATATATACACACCTTATCCCAAACACTCAAAGACATTTTGAGGAGGGGTTTTTAACTCACTTCGTGGTATAATTTGTAGGTTCTTGAACACAGTGTCCCCCCTTTCTATTTTTTCTGTGAAATCTTTGGAGGACGAATACTGTTTTAAGCATCGTTGTATACATATATATTTTTCCATGAGATAAACTGTATTACTTATTTGTACTCTTGTTTTTTAATTTGTGTAATAATGCATTGCAATTCTTGGTCACCCTTGCTGTAGATGATTATTTGCACTTGACTGTTGTCACCATGTAAGTCTGTTATCAATCTTATGTGGGAGCTTGTTGCCTGGCACTTGCTTATCTTCTGATGCTCCTTCATTTACACCAAGGAAGTACCCTAGTATAATATATTATACTATAATATATTATACTGTACTGATACCCAATTGTACTGTATTGTTTGCATCCTTTCAATAAAATATTACTGAAGAAAAAAAAAAAAACAGTAAGGTGAAGATATGCAGAGATTAATGAAGTGTATTACTTATGAAATAATGGGAAATTAAACGATTTTATGGGCTTTGAATGAGGAATGTTTGTTGGCATTCACAGCAGAGAAGCGGGCAATAGCACAATGACAGCATTGGCTAATTTTTCGGGGGCTGCAGATGTTAAAGTGTACACACAGCAAACCAGCAGACAACAAACTGGGTATGAGCGCAAGGCCTGTGGTCTTAAATGGCTACTGGATGCTCGATCAGACTTGTTCAATCCCCCAGACGGACAACAGTGCATCAAATTATGGATAATCTGAATCAGGAACCAAAAAACAGTCCTCTGCACATTATATCATATGGGCTACAGAGGAGCAGGCCTGTCCATGCACTTCTGCTATCTGCTGCAAAGAGGATGAAACACCTCCACTTTGCTCAGGAACACAGGAATTGGACAGTAAATGAATGGAAACGGGGCATGTGGTCTGACAAATCATGTTTTCAATTACACCCTGCCATCTGTAGGTTAGTGACGATACAGAGATAATAGCACAAAAGCATAGATCATTCTTGCATTGTCACGGGGCAACGTTATGGTATGGAGGATGATTTTAATGGGAATGTCTGAGTCCTTTGATTCATATGGATTGTTAGTAGAATCCATATATATATATATATATATATATATATATATATATAAAATATATATTGTGCACACAATAGCCCCTCGTTCTATGCTGCGCTATCTTTAGAAAGATGGCACTGCCAGTGAAATCAAAGGTTCTGGCACAGGGAAGATGGCGCTGCGGAGCAGGATGGACCCGCTTGTCGGCACCTGGTAAGTATACTCTGGGTGCGGGACCCGTGTGCACCGCACACTTTACACATACTGTAAATAAACCTATGCAAGCAGATCACAGGTGCCATCAACATTTAACATGTGAGGCCATTTCCAAAATGACCACATTGGATGTGAAAATGATTGAACTGGCCGCACTCAGGGCCTGATTCAGAGCCGCTCGCAAGCGCACAGAGCTCGCAAGCAGCTCAATGGTTCCCCACTACGCAAGCGTCGCGTCCGGCGTTGCGCGAGCCCCGTCCAGCGACTGCAGCTCAGTCGCTACGGGGCTCGCTACAAGATGGGTCAGCTGTCGATGGTGAGTGACAGCTCGCTCTGTTTTGTAGGTGGAGAGGGGGGTGGCAACACATACACAGGCGTTCCCTTAGGAACGCCTGGCGTTTGTGGGAGGCCCTACTGACATCATTACTGATGTCAGTAGTGGACTTCCTACTCTATTAGAGCAGGAAGTCCACTCAGCCTTGCGGTAGCCGAGACCCTACCACAGGGTCTCGTCGCAAGGTCGATGGTCGCGATAATGGCGACGACCTCCTGGCCGCTCGCACAAGCTGTGGGACGTCTCCCACAGCTTAATGAGCAGCCAGAGAAAAAGAAAAACATGCCCATCAGACCTGCGAGCTGCGAGCAGGTCTAATCAGGGTCTCAGACCAATCCTATGGAAACAGGATCAGTGTCCAATTTGGAGACACATACTATTAGATTTTGTTATTCAGGAGACATAAAGCAGCCATATCTTTTCCTGCTTCTAGACGTTTTGCAGTTGAAAGAAATCCGTTTAGGCTCATCTGCAGTCGTTTTCTGGCTGCATTTAACAAACTTCTTGATAATGTTACTATCTTTATAATGTTGAAGGGGAGGGGGGGGTCACATATTCTAAGATATTGAACCAATTGAAGTGTGTGTTGCTAGTTTAAGAAATAAGGAGTCATGTACCTATGTCTATGAAGAAGAACAATCCATTTTGCAGAAGTGTGTAGTTCCGATCCTTACGTCTTTGAGTTTCATATTGCTTTTCCATTGCGCTCAGCTATTTGTGAATTAACTTTAAGTGAAATTCATAGTCCATAGATAGATCTTAGGTAACAATAGTTAACCCATTCTGATGTGTGGTATGGTTGCTTGAGACTAAATGCCATCTGTGAAACGTCAGGGAAAACAGCAGGATGAGGGAAATAGTTAATGAACAGTTTCAGAAATGTTACTATTAGCCACAGACAGGTTTAAGAGCCGCCAGCAGTGTTGCTTTCCTAGCTGTAGAGAGAGTCCCCGGGAAATATGTCAGCCAATCACTTGATGCTAACATCCAAATGTAATATATAGTTCACTGTCCATCCCCTTTAGACACAACCGTACCATTACATTTTTGGGTTTTTAAATTTTTATACATTTTTTATCAGGGAAGAGATATGTAATCCCTGTGTTACAATTTACAAACAGATAATGCATATTTCTAACAAATGCTTCCCACTGACTATAATTACATAGGCAGCTCTGACTATTACCATGAGATGTTTCTCCACCATTTCCTATTTATTATAAAACTTTTAGGTCTCAGAAGAGAAAAAAAGACATAGAAAGGGCCGGGTTAGGATTGATTTATTTTTCCTACTTTTCAGCCATCTCTTTCTATTTCATTGATGCAGGATTCATAAAATATAGTCGTTCTGAAATTGTGACCTCCATACAGGTCTCGCTCTGAAGGTTTTGTGGCCTCACAAACAGGCTGTATATTTTGGGGCTTTCTACAGTCACCGGATATGAGAAAATTCATTAGCACAAACTAATACAACACAAAGCAATAAAGAGAATGACCTGCTGCCCACCTCTTCCCACCCATCTACTCAGAACTTCAGCCGCCTGCTCTGCTCCATACAGCAACCACAGCCTGCTAGGTCACTGCAGTTACGGTAGTTAACCATTGCAGATCCAGGCATGAGCATGTCCTACTCACATCAACCTATTGAGCTGTTAGGATTCTAACAGGGAAGGCTTTGGAATGCTGTAATTCACAGTTGTAGAACTACAAGTTCCAACATGCCCAGAGTGCAGCCAAGGCTTACTATTTTCTTGTTGTCCAGAGTCTGAACAGATAGTTTGGGATTCGTAGTTCGTCAACAGCAAGAGAATTACAAGTTGGAACATAGGGGGTGATTTAATAAAGCTTGGAAAGATATAAAATTGGAGGTAAATTACACCAACCAATCAGCTTCTAACTGTCATTTTTCAAACACAGCCTGTAAAGTGACAGTTAGGAGCTGATTGGTTGGTACTATTTACCTCCAATTTTATCTCTCTCCAAGCTTTATTAAATCTCCCCCTTACATTTGTGGCACTCCCATGTGCATCAAATTTCTAAGCCTGCTTTCGTCACCAGAGACTCTGAGCAAATGGGATTAGAATTTATAGAAGGTAGGGTTTAGCAATGTGTAACAAAAATGTTTATAAAAGAAGGCACAGCTAAGACAGATCTACTATAATTCGCAAGGTTCATGTTTGGGTGACAATTGTACTCACTGTTATCGCAGTCTTTATTCATTTGGTATTATTTTTTTATTTTAGTTTTATTTCCAATAATGCTGATTTATTGATGTTTTCATTTTTTTGTCTACCTCATCCAACAACAGGTGCTGTGGGTGCTCCCGTTTCCACCCACAGTCCAAAAACATACTTAGGTTGCTTAGGTTAATTGGCTTCTGATAAAAATGTCCCATAGTGTATGGCATACTTGCTAAATTTGCTGGACTCCTCCCTGTTAGCTGCCCGGAGAAGAGATTCTGCAAATATCTTCGGAGGGCGGGGCCGAACTGTATACGTCATTAGGCCCCCGTCCCACCACAGGAGGAACCCACGATTCGCTGGTCCACGAGGAGGGGGTGGAGCTATATGACA
Source organism: Taudactylus pleione (assembly GCA_031769625.1). Lineage (NCBI taxonomy): Eukaryota > Metazoa > Chordata > Amphibia > Anura > Myobatrachidae > Taudactylus > Taudactylus pleione. The sequence continues at coordinate 15,993,470 of JAUIMM010000012.1, read as the reverse complement.
CAATTCATGTAACTTTAGTCCCGCCCCCTCCCCAGAAACCTGTGAATTCCTAGGAAAATCTCCCCATCCTGCCCACTTCACTAGGAAGTGGGTGGGATGCGGGAGATCTGCCTACACTTTTGGGGGAGCGGGGCTCTACCCGAAAAATCGGGAGCCTCCCGCAACTTCCGGGAGTGTAGGCAAGTATGGTGTATGTGTGTAATAAGGAATTTTGGGCTTGATTCAGAGATGTACTAAAGTGCAATCTCAGCTGCGACTTTGCCCGGAAGGCAGCTGCGAAAATATGCGAATGACTCACTCGTCGTACAGTGCTTAGAAATGACCACACAAAGCATCTCACATCCTCCGCTCATGCACAAAACCGGAAATATCGAACACAGGTCCGGCGGCCATCAGCCTTCTGAGTAAGTCTTAGCTGTTACAGACCCAGCGGGTCTTCAGACATGCAAAGGGCTCTCCCGCTGCGAGCAAGACCACAGGGGCTAACTTGTGGACGCCCTGAAAACAGTGTTTAAATGGTCTGAAATGCCTGCGTTTTTCTAACCCCCCCGTTTCCTCCCCCAAACGCTGACTACCTGTCACTCACTTTGCGAGTGATTCCTCTGCAAGCATAATTGCAAAACAAATGCTGCGTGTGCACAGTGCAGCTCACACCCATGGCTAACAACCCCTCAGTCTGCATAAATATCAGCATTTGTGTACATCTCTGACTGTAAAATGCATTGGGACAGAGACTGATGTTGTTTATTCAATATTCTCTATAACATGCTGCCTACTGTGGTGGCACTATGCAAATAATAATGATAATAATCATTCTAAGGGTGGAGTGGTACTTTTACATACAGATGGCTAAAGATTGTTTTAAATGAACAGTGCAAGCCAACGCTTCATGGCATGGGCTAGATGTGCCAGACAGCTTTGCTCTGGCTTAGCTCACTCACATCCAAACAGCCTGTTTTTTGGATCCCAAGAAGCATGGAGCTTCAGAGCTTAGAGGCGGGGCGTTGGGGTGAGTGGTTTGGCATGTTGCATATACTGTTGGCAGGTATATATCCCTATGATCAGTGCTGGATTTTATACATTAGTCTAGCTGATGTATAATGAGTTGTTTCCGTTGAATGTGTGGCTCGGCGTTCATTAAGCAAACTAATAGGCAATAAAGTAGCATAACCTCAGGCTTTTCTCAATGGGATCGGGAGGTTGGGCATCTCAATTTTTCTTTATCAGACCGTTGCCGGAGTGTTTGAAGATGTGTATCACACACCTATGCAATTATCAAGAATATCAACCGATATGGGATGATTGTCCCGATAATTGCATCAGTGTGTACCCAGCCCAAGTCTACTGCACAAAGTATGGACACATTTGGTAGAAGCTAAAGTGAATATTTTTCAGGGCTATTTATTAAAAAACAAAATTGCTGTTCTTAATTATATTCCCGAGCCTTACATTGGCTCGTTAATAGTTTTTCTTATTCTGTAATGGAGTTTTGGAAACTGTTTTTTTGGATTTCATTATTTATTATTACGTTCCTCACCACAGACAGTTGCTGTGAATAGACCGACACATTTATCCTGTGATATATTTCCTTTTCTTTGTTATATGAGTCATTGAATAGTCTGTATGAGCATTTATAGGCAGTTCGAAAGCATTGACCAACAATTGCTTTTGATTCATTGTTAGGGATTGATTGAAGCAGTTGATTGCTGTTGGCATCTTTATGTTCTCTAGTCACTGTTATTTATTCAGCTTTTTTTTTTGCAAATTCCGAGTTGACTTGTGAATTCACCAATGATGAATCTCTGAATTTTGGCCTAATCGATTCCTCCATCTGCAGCACTTATGGTATCAGGAAGATACAACATGTAGCACTGCAAGAGGTGAGTAGGCCCTGCTCGGTAGAGCTTATAATCTAATAGATAATGTGTGGTGCAGTGATTGTCCCACCACGGCTGATGACCTTACATGAGCTAAGGTTGCCACACAGAATCAGTATTTCAGTATTTCTTGCTGTAATTTGTTAAGCTCTGGTGGTCCCGTGTCTCTTGTGTAAAGCGTACTCTCCTCTGCCCCTGGTGAACATATGAATAAATATATATTGAGCCAGGGGTTTGGCAGCTGACAGGATTGAGAACTGGGATCCTGTGAGACATTTAATTATATGAGCATTAAGTGCAGAGAAGTGTTTGATGACTGACAGGAAAATGAAGAAGCCCAATGTATTTGTGATATCGGTATTCTGACAGACACATGAGGGAGGTTCTGCTGTTACTGGACATTCAGCTGGTGAATACAAATACAGCTTTTGAAAAATTTCCTCAGTCTCTTTTGTTAAGAAATAATTGCAGATTAGCCAAATGTTTCTGGAGTGGTGCTGGGGCTACAGTTCTGTCTTCATCAATCTATATTTGGAAAAATCTGTTGTGTTGACTACAAATTCCAGTATGCCCTAGCATGGCATGTTGAGACTTACAATTCTTCATCAACTGAAGAGCCACCTCTGCTTACCTCTGCTGTTGACCATCCTTTTGGTGGTCAACTGCCCATTCCCCACTTACAGACATGTAGAACTATGCCATATATATATAAGTATAAGGGGTTTTCAATAGCAACTGGTCAGATACTTAATTTCCATTATCTAGTTGCGTCTAGAAATTGAAAGCTATTGGTTGCTATGGACAACACCCCTATTTTTCTTTTGTTCCAGGCTCATTATCTATCTCTTCCCAGCCGTTCCTCCTAACTTTAGAAATCTTTTTCCTTATAATTTCACATATGGTCTACACAGAAGAAACATTTGTGGGAGCATGGACAAAGCCACTTTAGAACGTTACCAAGATGCACACCCATGTTCCTCTTTCCCCTTCGTTAACTAAACACTAATAACATAAAGGCAGACATTTTTTTTTTAGAAAGGGAAATAAGTATACAATTGTTAGTTCATAGCTACTGCATGTAACCTCTCTGGCTCCAGAAATGTGTCAGCCCCTTATCCTGTGCAGGAGAACACCCCCATACCATCAGCTTTTTACACCCCCTCACCCAGATAATAACGTTATCTGCTTTCCCTCAGCCGTCACCAGTAATGACAGATTCCAGGCAGAAAAGTGACTGGACAATTAAAAGTGTGAACTCCCGAGCATAGCACAGCCCTGGAAATTATTGAGTGAAAAATGTAAATAGACCTAACAGTTTTACTGCTGTTTACACAACTTATTTTCTATACATTTCTAGTGCATATATTTTACAGGCTGCGGCTGACATCTGTGTATGCTGAGTGCTCTAGCTGTTATGTTTTTGTTTGTATTAGTACTGAACATTAAGAGCCTGGTTCTGAGTCGATAGTAGTTGTGTGATTTCTTTTTTTACTGATCATGCATCTAAGTTGCACCACACATGCGTCCCGTTGGTGTTCATACAGAGTGGCAGTTGCAATTTCAATGCACGCTCGGAGAAGTGTACTAGGCGTTCTTCATCGGTGACTGGGAAGTAGCTATTCATATGCACGGAGATGGTCCTTCTTAAGGGCATAGGCCTGGTGCAAGTTTCAATCTAGACACGCAAAACGCACGTTAGGCCCACCATGCACACGAGTGTGGATTAACGTAGTTAATGTGACAGCGCTCATCCCAGCCTGTGTAAGGTTGGCAGAACAACAGCTGGACGAACTGAAGACTGCCCCGTGGAGAAGGAGGCACTGAAGTCTTTAAAAAAGAAATGGGAGAGAAGCAAGAAACAGAGGGGCAGGAAAGAAACAAGAAACTCAGACCGAGAGGAGCAGGAGAGCAAGAGGGGGGAAGAGTGTCAGGGGGAGAAATAGACATAGGGCTCTTGGGAGGTGGACCTTGGCCCCCCCCACCAGACGAGGAAGCTTGGGATGATATGAGACAGACTATTGCCAAATCTTCAATATACACACAACTTAAGGAAACCTCTTACAAATTATACTACCGCTGGTACTATACCCCAGTAAGGCTCTTGCAAATGTTTCTTTCTGCTTCCCCCCATCCTTTGCTGGAGAATCTGTGGCCTCCGAGGTACGCTTACCCATGTCTGGTGGGCCTGCCCGATCCTTGATGCTTTTTGGACCTCATCCACACTTTTAGGAACAGGGTTGGAAAAAAACATTTAAAAAAAAAATGGTTTCTAATACACAGCAATGTTTCACAGTATTAATATGCAGGATTAAAAAATTTTTTTCCATGAAGACGTGCAAAAAAAACTGGTTTAAAAAAAACCCCAAAAAACTGTAAACGAAAAAAAAATTTTGTTTCAAAATATATATATATATTGTTTCCATACCCTGCTTATAAACAATTTATTTGAAGGTCTGATTTCACAGGACCCGTGGATCTTCTATGCTACCCTCTCCCGATTTCTCCAAGCACTCCACAAAGCTGTTGTCCCACATCTTAGTAGCCGCCAAAAAACGAATAGCTCGCAACTGGAAAAACCATCTCCCGCTGTCTCTCTCTGCTCTAAAATTGCAAATTTAGCATATACTGCGGCGATGCAAAATATGACTTATTGTCTCAATGATAGAGCCCATATGTGGCACTCTTACAAGGACACCCCTCACCCTTGACCCTTTGTTTTTGCCTTTTCCACTGGACCTATGTGCGACAGTGAGGGCCACCCTCCTCACTTCCTCCTTTCTTACTATATTAAGTTGGATAGGTACTCTTCTTCATCTCTATAGTAATGCTTTCTGAGCATCATATGATGCTCCTCAAGATGCTCTGTCTTTTCAGGTAGTACTGCTTACCTTACCCCCTTCCCTTTACACATTATTTATTTGTTGCTCCATTTACATGTTTTACTTCCTATTGTACTCCTTATATTTGAAAATGTGGCTAATTGTTGGTGCGTCCTACCTTCATATGTCCATTCATATGTCCAGCCTGCCTACTTACATGAGCACTTTAAATAAAGATTTTTTTTTTTTAAAGAAATAGACAGAGAATGGAGGAGAGAGAGATGATGTTTAAAGGGGAGAAAGAGGAGGAGAAAAACAATATTGGCAGTGCTGCAGAGACAGGATCCAATAGAGAGAGAGAGAATGAAAAGCAAAACATGCAGGGCAGGTACAATCGCTTATAAGAAGATAAGAATAGATAGTTAACATTACACCTAGCATACATAACAGAGAAGTGGTACCGTGCAATTGATCATTTTTATGGAATAAGAACAGATACAAATGAGGGGCCGGGCATAGCTAGGGGTGTTTGGTCTTTAGTTTAAATAATTAATTAGGTAGTTTGCACTGAACATATTTTGTGGGACAGTATGTGCATTTTGTGTAACAAATTTCTTCAGGCAAGTTTACATAGACTGATTGTGATGTTACCGCTGGTGGAACTTGGACATGAGAAGAGAAGGCGGAAAGAGGTCAAGGAACCATGGATATCAGGTGTACAATGGTATACGCATGTTACTCATACTATAGTAACTCAAGCTATAATTTCAGGCCATTCTCTTTTATTACATACTATAATTATAAAATGCTTCTTGCCTCAACACTCCAAAATACAGGTATTTATTGTATAGAACAAATATTAAGTATCATTAATAATCCATATGAATAAGACAACAATTTAGCCACCACAGATAACACATAAACTGCTGTTCATGCCTCTTTACAATATGCCATGATATTATATACTGCCCTGTGATATCCTGTACACTATGCTATGGTACCAAGTACTACCCTGGGCCACTATACTCTATATTGTTATATGATGTGCTGACTTTTGTATGCTCTTGTCACTATGCTCGATACTGCATCGTGATATCCTGTGCCACTCTAGACCATACCAGTTATTCCTAGGCTTTTTCTATCTGCTAAACGCGAGAAACTTTTCACTAGTGAAGCTAGGATTTGGGAACAAGATGTGAGTTTCTAAACTCTCATGAGAACGGACAACACTCCTGTAAAAAATTGTGAAATCAATTCACCTGCCTGTGAGCTATGAGTTTGGCAGAAACATTCACAGATCAGTGTGATCCATGTATGTTTCTGCCGGTATATAGTAAAAAAAAGGGTTAAATTTAAAATGAAAAATATGGCGTAGGGTGCCCCCAAAATGCATAACCAGTCCAAGACTGGGCAACCAGTCCTGGTTCCGAAAATTACGGGGACAAAATGAGTAGGGTTCCCCCGTAATTTAGGAACCAGCACCTGGTTTTACATATATTTAAAATGAGCACTGGACTCAAACCGACTAGGGTGTAATGCTACAGCAAGGAGACCCTATCTCCGGGTCTCCATGGCCAAAGCATTCGCACCCCAAGCCAGGAACCAGGACTGGCTGAGCAGTCTGGGGCTGGTTATGCTTTTGGTGGGGGAACCCTACGTCATTTGTTGACATTTAACCACTTTTTTACAGGTACAACACACAAGCAGCCTTTACATATCTCACTGATATGTGCAGGCTGCTTGCTCGGGAGAGTTTTGCAGAGAGAAAACACTGCAATCTCAGGTGAGTAATCTCCTTGAAAACTTGCTACTCGTGGGAGAAATCTTGATCTGCTTCACCATTGGCCATCTCACTCTCAGTTAATCTCACTTCTTTGTAAATTTGTGAGTTTCACAAGCCTCAAATCACCCGAGTTTCGGCAATGCTAATCGAGTTGAAAAAAAAAACTCGACCAGACTCGAATCTTAGTAAATTTACCCCAAGGTCTCTCTTCCCAACCCCCACAATCTTATGCACTCTTCTCGTGCTGCCTGGGCTACACTCAGACCCCACAATCTCAGTGGATTTTGCTGTATTTGGCTGTGTCTGATTCCTGGAAGCCAGGGAGTTTGCGGTACCAGCACAGGGGCTGCATCCAAGTCACCCAATTGCCTTGCTGGCCTGATACAGCATGTGGGCTGTATTTTGCCCACCTCTGACATAGAGAGTGAGATGAATGAGTAATACCCTTTTCCCACCAAAATCCGGAGTGAAACCCAGAATTTGGGACATGCTTTCAAACCGAGGCAGACCCCTTTCACACTGTGGTGCCAACCCGGGTTATTTCCAGATCGATGCCATTCACACTGCTCCCGTGTGCAGTGGAACTCTTTTGCTGCCGCTTGCAAATGACACTATCTCCAAGCGTCTGAAAATCAGGATCTCCCCATATTGTAAACAGGACAGGGTCTTCTGATCCTGGTTGCCCGTTTACACTGCCCCTTAACCTGGGTCGTCGCTACCCGGGCTGGATTCCCAGATCACTTGACCCAGGTTATTTTTGTGGGACCCTCTTCCACTGAGCCGCGACCCAGGTAGACTCGGCAATAACCCATGTTATTGCAGCAGTGCAAAACGGGTATAAGTAAATAATATAGGGAAATGATATCTCATGCTTATCCCCCCAATGCACCCCAGCTCCCCTTGCCTCTTAGTGCCACTTAGGGTAATCCAGTGCAACCCAGAGTACCATATCACCCACTTGGGAACCACTGGCCTATTTTGTGGTAATATATAATGCACTCTGATATGTACTCAGTCATATACCTTGCCACTATCCTAGTATGGCTGTAGTACCATATACTATTGATGATATCTTGTGCCCGTACACTGTGTTGTGATACCATAATTTATGATTTCCGCTGTGATGCCATGTGCAGCTCTGTGATATCTTACATCATAATTAAACAAATGGATAGATGGCTTTTACGTTTGCCACATCTTTCAAGTTGTAGAATTCTTATGACATCTGGCAGTAATGACAATGTTACCCAATATGACATATTGTCAATGTATCTAGAAACATGATTAGAACTCCTAATTAAATACAATTTTAAGTTTTTACATTCTGAGCAGCGTAGTAAAAATGATATAATTGGAGGAATGACTTGTATCTTGTTGTACACTGGCTGGGAGTGGGTTAATTACCATAAACTTAGAGGAACATTGCAGGAGGGCACCTCTAACTTCATGTCATGATGTACCTCTCAGCACAGATCTGATTATTACAGCCTTACTAAAACTTAACTGCAATAAACTTACTTATTGAATACAAATTGTGATAAATATTAACATACAGAAATATAAATAAAACATTTATAAAAATAGTAACAGTCATAGCACGCTCATCTGCTGCATTCGGAAGGCTAAAATGTATGGGCAGTTCATCAGTAGAAAAAGTGGCGTCACTTACATGTGGGATACCCGGTGTGGACTCCTCCTGGGCAGCCAGTAGTGCCGTGCACCAGTAAAAAAGGGGGCGTGGCCGCACGGTGGAGGGGCCGTGGCCTCGCTGCATGAACCCATGGTTAAGTCACTCTGGGGGTCCAGGAGGTGCAGACTGCCCCCGGGGACCAGTAAGTTCCATTGCCGACTCCCTCACTCTTTCAGGAATTGAGTGTTGCACGGAATCCTACAGTGCAGCACCCACCTCCTGTCACTGAGTGGGAGTCGGCACTTTGGTGTCACCCCTCGGCGGGTGACACCCGGGTGCGACCCGCACCCCCTTTATGATGCCACTGAGTAGAAAGACTAAGGCCCTCAAGAAGCGATCGTTCTCTCTGAATGAGGGCGGCCGCTTCTTTTCTTTAGTGCGGCCTCCTGGTCGCTAGCGACTGACCAGGGTGATGGTCGCGATGGTCAAGACCATCGCGACCATCGGGGCTTACGACGAGACCCTAAGGTTGGGTCTCGGCAACCGCAAGCCCCAGGGAGTTTCCAGCTCTGATCGAGCAGGAAGCTCCCCACTGACATCACTGCTGATGTCAGTGCAGCCGCCCACAAAACGGCAGGCGTTCGCTTGGGAACGCCTCCATTTGTGTAGCCACAACCGCACCCCGCCTACAAAACGGGTCGAGCTGTCGATCACCATTGACAGCCGCCCCTTTTGTAGTGAGCTCCGGAGCGAGAGAAATTCTCTCTCGCTCCGGGGCTTGCGCACACGCAGTGCGGCCGCTGTGCGTGCGCAGGGCCTTACCATCGACCCGGTTGCGAGAGCTCAGCGCTTGCGACTGGGTCTGAATGAGGTCCTAAGCCCCAAGAACTGACCATCTTTAATATAATTGTATTGCTTTTAAACAGTCTCTTCTTTAACCACACTTGTTTACTTGTGACATCAGACAGCAAGTGTGCTGGTGTGCTGATCTGTTTTGAGGGCCTACACACTAGACCAGTGGTTCTCAAACTCGGTCCTCAAGACCCCGCAGAGTTCACATTTTCCAGGTCACCCAGTAGGTGCACAGGTGTAGTCATTACTCACTGTCACATTTTAAAAGATTTACAGATGGAGCTAATTATTTAATTTGTGATTCTGTGAGGAGACCTGGAAAACATGCACTGTTTGGGGTCCTGAAGACCAAGTTTGAGAACCTAAGCACTAGACGATATCTTTAACGATTTGGCCAATTCCGACACATCAGAACGACAAATCATTCATACCATCCAGTGTGTCACGATCCCAATGCGCGTTCCCGCGGGTCGTTGGTCGCATCTTCAGGTCTTTTGTACATGCAGGAAGATCTGTCAATCTCGTTAACGATTTCTCACTTATTGTGCGTGTGTACACACTACCGAATGACAAACGATATGTCATTCAGACCTGCACGATGCAGACGTCACTTGACAGGCATTCCCAAAGATACTCCCTCCCAGACCTGCTTCAGACACAGATGCATGCACAGATCAGTGAGATTTGTGTAAAAAGCTTGTTAAGTGTAAAATAATTAAAGAAAAAGGACGTGGGGTCCCCTTCTAAAAGCATAACCAGCCTCAGACTTTTCAGTGCCATTCCTGGTTGTGTAAATACGTGGGACAAAAGACGCAGGGGTCCCCTGTATTTAGCACACCCAGTACTGGGCTCAGCAAGCTGGTCCTGGTTTTGGAAATACAGGGGGCAAAATAAGTAGGGATCCCCTTTATTTCCATAACCATCACCGGACTCTTTTTAGCGGGGGTGTATTGCCACAGCCAGGGGAACCCTTTCGCTGGGTTCCCCGGTCAAAGCATTACACCTGACCGCTAGTCAACCCAGGCCAGGGATTCCTGGTGAGGTGGGTGCCAGGTTGATTGTGTATAGTATGGTGTGAAAATTAGATGAACTAATATTGTCTTTTGCTAGAGAACTACAGGTCCCATCAAGCCTCCCCCGCATGCTGGTATTTGGAAAACCACAAGTGCCAGCATGCGGGGCATTAAGGGCCTGCTGGTACCTGTAGTTCACCTGCAAAAGAAATATTAAAATAAACATGACACACACACTGTAACAGTCTAATTTTATTAAAACACACATGCACACTCACATTCACGCATAGTCTCCTAGAATCCCTGTAGCCGATCACGTCCCCCTTGTCCAGTAGAATCCATAACACCTGTAAAAACAAAATACATACACACCTATTTCTAGCATAGATCACGTCCTCTTAGATCCATGTAGGCATCTACCGTCTTCTTAAAACAAAAAGTCCCAACCCACAATCTTAGTACTGTCCTCTAAGGACGGTACTTCCTGAATTACAGCTCAGCCGTGGCATTTCTCTATAGAAACACCTGGGCTGAGCAATCATTGGCTGAGATAGGTGAGCCTCCGACTCTCAGCCAATGAACGGTTCCCACCATCAAGTTCAATGGTGAGAATCGCTAGGTAATCTTTAGTAACCTAGCGGTTCTCACTAATGAAGTCAATGGTGGGAACCGTTCAGTGGCTGAGAGAGGCGAAGTAAATAGAGTTTATTGGGGGTAACCATCATTTTTGTAATTGCAGCATCTGGGGCTGTGCCATGAACCATATGTGACTGGTCTCCTGCGGTACACATATACATATACACCAATCAACACCTGTAATTTAAAAATGCAAATGTGTCACATGTAATATAGACTACCCAAAAGTCTGCTTTCTCTTGTTTGAGCCTCATATATTTCAAATTAGCATTTCTTTTTAAGGGACGCCTAAGAAATAAGAAAAGTAATTAATGGGGTCTTGTACAAAAATGGTAGTCATGATATTGTAGGAAAGTGTTTTCTGTTGTCATGCAAGGTCATATAAGTTACAGCAAATAGAAAGAGCAGGTAAGTAGGAGCAAAAACTGCGTGCTGCACATCCCCTGTGGTATATTAAAAGTACTATACTGACCCTTAGGGTAGGTACACACCTGAATGACCGGCAATCGTGCCGATGTTCATGGCAATTTACCATCACCCAGGACATTGCATAATTTCCGGTACACACTGCACGATTTAATGAATGATGGAACGATTATATGTTCTGTCCATCATTAATATGTATGGTGCCGCATGCGATATTGTGTGATTGGCCGTGCAGCATGGCCAATCACACAATATTGCATGCGACCGCGGGAGCACGCAAATTGGGCATACACACTGCACAATATGCCCCATTTGTCGTTCCGATTTGGCTAAACCGTCCAAATCGGGCCGATATCGTGCAGGTGTGTACCCAGCCTTAGAATATTTATTTATGAACTCCTACATAGACAGCTGTGTGTTTTACTTATCATGTAACTTCAAGGTGTAATAGAAAACCTTGGTTTGCATGTGCTTTTTTGTTTTAAGTATCAGAAGCATATTCTATGTAGTATACCAGTGGTTCCCAAACTGGGTGCCGTGTCACCCTGGGGTGCTTGGGGCTCTTGAAGGGTGTCACGAGTTGGTGGTTCAGGACCAAATCAAATTATTTATGGTCCATATCAGGCAAAACCAATGGTGGTGGCTGGCAATGAAAAAATATGTGAAGAAATAGAAGAACAATCCTATCCACCACCACATAATTGAAAGTAAACACAATTTACTTCATTTAATAATTTTTGCTGAAATTCTCAATAAGAAACTTTTGGTGTAAGTGTGCTGTAAAAAAATGCTGAGACTCTAGGGCGCCATAATTCAGGAAAGTCTGGGAACCTCTGTAGTATACATTAACCAAAGAAGGAACGTACCAGTGAGACAACTCAGTGGCCTGGCCAGCTCAGAGCCTGCAGGGTAGTCACACTGTCTATTTAAACTAGGCATTGTTATTCTTTATTACCAGCTTTTAAAGAGATTAGTGAATCAGGGATGAGTAGATATCAGACCCGTTTTCATATTGTAAAGAACAAGTCATTAAAAATAAATAAGCTTAAAGGCAATTTAGCTCTAGTTAACTAGGTGCGGCCAATATCACATAAAGTACCCAGGGATTAAAATAACACCAAGCTTTGATAAACTGTTTGGAAATAATTATCCGCCACTCCTGAATTAATTATACCAGAGCTGTCCTTTGCTGAGTAAAGAAGGAAAGGACAGAAGGGTTCCCTTAAAAAAACACTCACAGACCTGCAAACTCCAAGTGAAACTAAAGCCAAACAAACTAAGCACCAGCAGGTCACTTTTTTACTGTTAATTTCTAAAATATACATATTAATTTATTTATTCACTTTTATCTGTATAGTGTCAGCATTTTCTGTTGAGTTTACAATTGAGAACAAAACAGTAATAAAACGAGACTGGATATTAACAGACAGATAGATAAGAGGGCCCTGCTCGCAAGTTTGCAGTCTATAGATTTACAAAAGTTTAATGCATGATGATAAGTGCTACATATTGCATATTTGCCAAGCCAGATCGCTGAGAGAGAGGGGAATGTGGGGGGATCGCTGAGCGAGAGGGGAATGTGGGGGATCGATGAGCAAGAGGGGAATGTGGGGGGATCGCTGAGCGAGAGGGGAATGTGGGGGGATCGATGAGCAAGAGGGGAATGTGGGGGGATCGCTGACTGAGAGGGGAATGTGGGGGGATCGCTGAGTGAGAGGGGAATGTGGGGGGATCGATGAGCAAGAGGGGAATGTGGGGGGATCGCTGAGCGAGAGGGGAATGTGCGGGGGATCGCTGAGCAAGAAGGGAATGTAGGGGAATCGATGAGCGAGAGGGGAATGTGGGGGGATCGCTGAGCGAGAGGGGAATGTGGGGGGATCGCTGAGCGAGAGGGGAATGTGGGGGGATCGATGAGCAAGAGGAGAATGTGGGGGGATCGCTGAGCGAGAGAGGAATGTGGGGGGATCGCTGAGCGAGAGGGGAATGTGGGGGGATCGATGAGCGAGAGGGGAATGTGGGGGGATCGATGAGCAAGAGGGGAATGTGGGGGGATCGATGAGCGAGAGGGGAATGTAGGGGGATCGCTGAGCGAGAGGGGAATGTGGGGGGGATCGCTGAGCAAGAAGGGAATGTGGGGGGATCGATGAGCAAGAGGGGAATGTGGGGGGATCGCTGAGTGAGAGGGGAATGTGGGGGGGATCGCTGAGCAAGAAGGGAATGTAGGAGGATCGATGAGCGAGAGGGGAATGTGGGGGGATCGCTGAGCGAGAGGGGAATGTGGGGGGATCGATGAGCAAGAGGGAAATGTAGGGGGATCGATGAGTGAGAGGGGAATGTTGGGGATCGATGAGGGGTAAATGTTGGGGGGATTGCTGAGAGAGGGGAATGTGAAGGGGATCAAGGGGAATGTTAGTGAGGGTGTCTCTGAAATGGGGGAATGTGTGGGGATCGTTCAGAGAGAGGTAAGTGTAGGGGGGGTTGCTGAGAGGGGAGTTGGGGGAATCGCTATATAGAGAGGGGAATGTGGAGGGGATCGTTGAGAGAGGGAGAGGGGAATGTATGGGGTGGCACTGAGATTGGGGAATGTGGAGAGATTTCTGAAAGAAAGAATTGTGGGGGAGGTTTGCGGCAGCCTGGTACAATAAAGTTTTTATTTTATTGACAAGGCACGAGTGACATCATGACATCACATGCTCTGCACGACTAAAAGGAGAGGGCACTTACCGTTGGGTGTCCTCTCCAGCGCTGATATTGTCTCCTGTAGCTGTCGGCAGGTCTATTTTTAGTAACAGCTCCAAAACCAGGCGGAGCAGGAGCAGCATTATCTCCATTGAAAGTGGAGTGTTAGTAAATAGACCCCATGTTAATCATGCTCTACTTACAGAATACAGCCATTTGCCAGATTTCATGCCCAAACAAATAACGGGACTTCTGTCCATTGAAATCACTGGTACAGTAGTGTCTGCTTATAAAACCACTGTGGTTTAATTCAGTATTTAAACTATTGTATCTTAATTTTAAAAAGTGCAATTTTTGAAACAGTGCGACATCTGGTTACACAACAACAAGGAGTTTCAGCTAATGAATGCATTTGCAGGCTGAAGAAATAATCTGATGGCTGCATACAAGCAACTGCCCTTCGACACTGATCAAACCACAGATTTACAAGGAACAAAAATATTTTTTTTTATAACAATACTCATTTATAACCTGTAATATGTTGATAATTGCTCCTTTGAGATTTGATTGCAGTGCTTTCTTCATGGAGAACCTCATCACAAAACTTTACTGTCTTCTGGCTGTATTATCATTGCAAATTAAGCTTTTTCTTGCTTCACCCAATAGATGGTCAGCAGTAATATTAATATGGCCAGAAGCAGCCACCACCAGCAGTACAATTACCCAGCAATAGCTTCCTCATGCCTTTAAGTTGAATGAAAACTAAACCCAGAGATTTTTATTATGCAGTCTTACCAGAACTTTGTACTGTGATATTATCAAACCATACTTTCCAACAGTCATGTATTTAGTTGGATAGTTCCAACTTCAAGAGAGGTCTGAATAGGTGTTTGGATGACTAAACAGTTGATTTGCCTTAGCAGAAGCCTCTGACAGGCATCACTGAATCCTCCCCCAAAGTTTTCTTTGGCCCAATGAAGCCTTGTTCTGGCCCTATGACAAGCCAGTAACTGTTATGTTCCTTTACCAACGTGCCTGATTCTTTGTGTTTATATAGCATCAATGTTGGGCATCACAGTGGTTTTGGGGACTCATAATTTGCAATATCGAACCAATTGCCCAATAACTCGTGAGATACTAGAATATGTGTGTTTCAGATTTAGTCTCCCATTATATCAAGGGCAGTACATGAAGTCCGGCGATTGGAAGCTATTATAGTAATTGTACCTATAGTATTTAACACATATAAGCCATTGCGCATAGACCCCAGAACATGCATGAGTAAAATCTGCATTGAAGAATTTTGGCTCGAAATATGTAGTGACACTTTTTTCATATTAACGTGTCCGCGTCACCTAAACACAGGGGAATCAGGCTCTATTGTGGGCTGTACCAAAAACTGAGCCTGTGTAGTCATTAAGAACTAATGATATTGCTGAGGCATGAGACACTCAGTTATATCAATGGTTCCAAGTGAGTTAATAGAATGCTTTCTCATGAATATCTATTTCAACCCACAAAGTGGTTGTGTCCACCATCTTTAGGTAACGGGCTCACTTAACTCTGCAATAAATAAATATTATACTTGTACAGAGGCACATACTTTATAACTGACTGTCAGAACCTACATAGTAATACATTAGCCAACTGGCGTCAAAACCGTACGGAATGTGTCCATAATGGTCCTGCTTCTATAGGTTAGTCTTTTCATTGATTTGTAAACACCAGTACTTAAGAATCTGAGAGTAATTTCAGTGTTAGGCACAGACAGGCATTTGGTGTTTTACCACTCTTTTCTCATTTAATTCTTCATTGTAGAATATCCTAATAATAGGACATCTATTTACCAGCTTTTCATTAAGTAGAATGAGTGACTTTCCCAATCTAGCAGAACCTTCTTTTCATCAGTGTGGTTTGGCTTCCTAACACATCAGTACTCCGAGAGTCTGGAAAGTGGGGGTTGAGAAAGACACATGAGAAGCATTGTGTCATCTACTAAAGGATCTTCATGTCATTTCCCAGGCTGTCTTTGGTTTGGCAGAGGAAATTGTTTGTCCATATGTAACATCTCACAATCCAACCATTTTAACTCCAAAGACAAATTGAAACACTTTTATTTAAGCTAAAATGATAACACTTAGAAATCATTAGCCTGGGCCCCGTTACTGATGGAATATTATTAGCATCAAGAAATAGCTCTGACCACCACCAGCGGTCTTAGCAAATACGAGACTTTAAAGTAAACATGGTATCTCAGCATACCTCACGTTCCAAGATACTTCTTGAGGCCTTCCCGGCATCCATCCAAGAGCAGAATGGCTAAGAGGATTACATCTGGTCCACGATGATGAAATGAAACCTATTACATCAGTGCTGAGATTTTTCCATTAGGGGCTGCAAGTCGATATGCAGTGTTGCACAAAGTTAGGTATTTATATGACTGGAAAAAGGCCTCTCTAATTATCAGTACATTGCCATCAGTCAGCTCGGGTTCTGTGGTCAACCATGCTTGCCATGCCGAACATCTTCAAGTGGCTCACTTCACAAGTTAAGGGGTCAGAGGAAGTAGTGCATGATGGGAAATTTGGAATATATAGCAACACATAGTAGGAAGAGGTTATTTTTTCATGTTTGGGGTTGGATTAAAATTAAGATGGCTGAGGCAGCTGTCTCAGGCTGCTGCCCCTATGTGCATCATATCACATAGCTCAAATATGCATCATAATGCATACACTCAAATGCATAGCATGTTATGCTTAATGTGCTGTATATCACATAGCCACAATATGCAGCATATTGCATACACCCAAATGCATAGCATGTTACATATGCTTAATGTTCAACTTATCACATAGGACTCTATTTACTACAATCCGTATTTTGAATGTAGATTGTAGTGTGATATTACCGACTGAATTTGCATCGCGAAAAATACAGTGACAAGTGCCCGCGCATGCGCCGACCGGCCGCCGTTATGCCCCGTCGCTAAGCTCCGTCCCACGCGATCGCAACCCCCCTCACTTAATTGCACTTACCTGCAGTGATCGGGGCTCCGGTGATGTCCTCCGTGGCTTCGGTCAGCTGACATACCATTCTGCACTGGGACCCGGTCACCTGATGACCGGGTCCCAGTGCAGGATGGGAGATCAGCTGACCGGAGGGAGGCCATCACCGGAGCCCTGAACTCTGGTCCCTGGACTCAGGTAAGTTATTTTTTTTTTTTTACTATTTTTTTTTTTTAGGCAGTGCTCAGCTTGTGGTCTGTTTAGACCACACAGCTGATCACTGGGACCGGCTCCTGGCTCTGCTCTGCCCGTTAGAACGGAGCAGGAGTCCGGTAACTAGGGGAGACCCTGGATAATGCCATTTCCAGGTGGCATTATTATCACAGGGCTTCCGCCGGTATGTTTTTCACAATTTATTTTTAGTAACTACCAGGCAGATCGCATTTCCCATTACAATGATGGGAAATGCGATCTGATTACTAAAAATAAGTGATAATTAGGCGTTGGAGTAGAATTTTACGAATTCTACTCCAATTGCCCTTTAGTAACTTAGCATGTTACATATGCTCAAAGTGCATCATATCACATACCCCCTATACATAGTATATTACCTACATTCAATTTTCAGCACATCATGTGCACTGAGGGGCTCATTTGAACTTAGATGCACATTTTTCCCTGGTGCAGAGTTTGCAGTTGAGAAAATAATGTTGCACTGCAATTGCAAAATTTGGCACTGATGCAGAACATGCCCCTCTTGCATCTAAATCTCTGCACATATTAAATCTGCCCCGCCTACAGTGGAAGATGGATATGTTAAGGGGTAAGGTTACATGCTTTTTTCGGCTTTGCTCCCAACTCAGAATCAGCCCCATAGTGTGCAGCATATCACACATGCTTAGTGTGTAACCCGTCCCAGATGCTCAGCCTGCAACTAGATCCATATAATCGGTGTGCAGCCTGTCCTGGAATGGGTTTGAAGTCCCGGCGGCTGAATAGCTCAATGCCGTCAGCCCTAAGGGAGAAGTACCCGACAGGGCAGGTAAGTACCCTATCCCTACCCCTCTCCCCCTCCCCTAACCCTCCCTTAGTGAAGCCTAACCCTAAACCCCATACCGCACCCTGAATTTAACTCTTCCCAAGGGGTGCCTAACCCTCCCTTCTAACCCTCCCCCCTAGGGGTGCCTAGCCTTAACCCCGCTTTGCTCCCTAAACCAAACCTCCCCCCCAGGCTAACACTAAGGGTGCCACGGACTTACCTCGTTAGGGCGTCGGGATTTAGATAGGCATCGGTAAGTCCCTTGCCAGGATATCCTTATCGGAATTGAGACCGACGCCATTCCATACCGGCATCTCATCCACTGTTGTTGCTATAAATTCCCATGGCCGCCATCAGGGGGGACTGCCATGACTGGAAGCCTTGACACTGGCAGAACAGGAGGGGGCCCGCTCCTACCACCATGGCATAGCCCCCCCTAACCTCCCCCCTTAGTGCCTAACCTCCCCCCATTAGTGCCTAAACCTAACCCCCTCCCCGCACCCTAAACCTAACCCTCCTGGGGGGGTGCCTAACCCCCCCTTTCCCTACCCTAACCCCCCCGGGGGGGTGGCTATCCCTAAGTCCCCCCGGGGCTCCCTAACGCTAACCCTCCCCACCGCGGCTACACGCTTAAACACCCGGCTTACCTTCATTCGGTAAGCCTTGTGTTGGGATTTAGTAGTGGGGCTAATGATAGGCATCGGGATTTCGATGCCTATCTTTAGTCCCATGTCGGGATATGTCTGTCGGGATATCGGCGGGTGGGATAGCGCTCGCCGGTATCCTAACTACATCCCCGATAAAGATATCTTTCATCGTCCATGCATGCAGGCCAACTTGGACGATATTGTCAGCTTTGCCTGTCCAGAGATGTGGCAGGATGACTTCACCAAAAGATATCTTTGACCGATCTTTGAAAGATATCTCTTGGTGCATACACACGGAGCAATGAGCCAACGATACGATATCGCTGGCTGATCGTCCTGCACCCTCCATGGTGTGCTGGATGATCGATAGCGATCATCCAGCACACCACGAACTCACCAACGACTGTAGCAACCCGCGATCAACGAACGTGGGTCCCTATAGTAACCTGCTCGATATCGAGCAGGTTGACCAGCATGCACGGCCAATGGACGATATCGTCCATACGTGTCCGCGCATCGCTGGTCGTTGGTAGGGACCAAAAAATGAACGATTTGAACGATAATGATATGAATGTACACACTATTTGAAAGATCTTTCAAAGATATCTTTCAAATCGTTGGTGGTACAGATTGTACTGTGTGTATGCACCATTAGAGTGTATATATGTGTATGTATGTTAGTGCGTGTATATATGTGTATGTAATATGTATGTTAGTGTGTATGTATGTGTTTGTGTGGATATATGTGTATGTATGTTAGTGTGTATATATCTGTTGTGTGTGTATACTGTATTTGTGTTAGTGTGTACAGTATTTGTGTATTTATGTTAATGTGTATATATGTGTTAGCGTGTGTATACTGTATATGTATTAGTGTGTATTCAATAAAAAAAAAATTCCTCTCAAATGCGGTGTGTATGACTTCATGACGTCACACCACGCCGCTGGAAGGAAGAGGTCAGAGGAGCCGCGGCGCGTGAGGAGCTGGGTCAGCCAGATCTGGAAGAAGCCAGGAGGAAGGAGCATTCTTCAAGGTGATAAGGTAAGTCATGACTCATGAGACTTAGCTGTAGCTGGGGAAGGGGGGGGAGGGGGGCCCAGGGGCCCTGCCTATTTTGTCAGTCTCGGGCCCCACAATTTCTGATGGAAGCCCTGTGGCTCCCACATAAAAAAAACACACACATTGGCCTCCACAGGAACAAAATACATTACATTGGCCCCAGAGAAATAAAACACACATACATTGGCCCCCACAGGAATAAAACGCACATACATTGGCCCCCACAGGTATAAAACGCACATACATTGGCACCAGAGAAATAAAACACACATACATTGGCCCCTACTGGAATAAAACGCACATACATTGGCCTCAGAGAACTAAAACACACATACATTGGCACCAGAGAAAAAAAAACACACATACATTGGCCTCTACAGGAATAAAACACACATACATTGGCCTCAGAGAACTAAAACACACATACATTGGCCCCCACAGAAAAATAATAACATTGGCTGGCCCCCACAGAAACAAAAAAAAAACATATTGCTGGCCACACAGAAAAAATAATAACCACATTGCTCCCCACATAAAATAAAACCATTGGCTGGTCTCCAAAGAAAAAAACCCACATTACTCCCCCCCCACCCCCCGAAGCAAATTACACTGGCTACCACATAAAAAATAAATGTAAATTTTTCTGCCCCTACCTGTCTCTCATCAGCTAGGGGTGTCAGCAGGTGCAGGCAGGCAGGCTGGCTGGCTGGTGAGGCAGGCTGGCTGGCTGCTGGGGCTGGCGGCCACGAGCTGGCAATGTGGGTGTGAACTGTGATGTCATGCCACTGCGTCTGCATAGGTCATGCCTGACCTTGCATCACACTTGACAGATGCTCGCAGTGTGCGCAGCACAGTGGTTGAAAAACGTTGATGTAGACTTTGACTGTAAACATATTAACTGTGTCTACATTTTTGGTTGTTGACATATTGACTGTGTCTACATTTTTAGTTGTCGACATTTTGGCTTTGTCTGCATTTTTGGTTGTTGACATTTTATCTGTTTCTACATTTTGACTGCCAACATTTTTTTTTCTCTGTCGACTTTAACAGTATCTACATTTTAGCTGTTGACCTTATGACATCATGTACGTGTCAACCATTCGGTTGTGGACATTTGACCATGTCAACATTATGTCAACTAACATTTTGGTGTCAACCTTATGATTGTCTAGATTATAAATGTTTAAATATTTTTTACATCCCACTGGACAGATCAGGAGTAGGCATGGGCTTACTGGTACACTGAAGACACCTTTCAATGCTCGGGCACCAAAGCAGGTGCACCTACTGCATTATAGGCAATTTGAAAATGTTATAACTGATGGGAGAGGCACAATTTCATCTGCCACCCAAAGCATCAGAATGGTTAGGGTCACCCCTGGTCTCCAGACAGAGAAAACATTGGAAAAAATGCATGAAAACTGTTATACATCTAACTGGGCATGAAAAGTTGCCCATAGCAAGCAGTCATATTTTTAATGATTGGTTTTCTAATTCAATTTCTAAAATGAAAGCAAAAATCTTTTAGCTATGAGCCACCTTCTATACAGTTTTCTTAAATACCTTCCAATGCATTTAATTGTGAAATGGAACACATTCTATAGTTTTATTGATGGATTTAAGTAATATTGGCAGTAAAAACAGGTTTTTACACTGGTGGGATCGCTTTTTTGTGCTTCACTCTATGGGCGGGATGTACTATGCATCGCTACTTACCGGGTATTAATAACGCCGGTATGCAGTTAGATTTGTGAAAAGAGGTGCATCGGGAATCCTTCTGCACATGAGCCAGGTAAGACACTGGGAGGGATCTGGTTGAATCCCTCTCATAGAATATTGCAACAGAAGCCCATAGGCTATTAATAGGCAATGCCATCAATAGATGGCATTGCCTAATGGGTCCACGCTCTGGAAGTTATAGCATTACAGAGCTTGGTACATATGGCGAATGCGGTCAGAACTCTGAAAACTGCAGTATTCAGACTTTTGGCTGCATTTTGCTTTTTAGTACATCCCGCCCTAAATGTCAAAGACTTACCCCTGCCAGCTTTGAGATTCACCTGTCACCTCAAAGCTTCCCCGTGTGTATGTATGTGTTTGTGTGGATATATGTGTATGTATGTTAGTGTGTATATATCTGTTGTGTGTGTATTTACCTTTATGGGGAAGACAATTTAACAAATATAATGGCAACATCTTTACTACCATAACACTTGTTCTGTTGTTGCCATTTTGAGATGAACACCAATGATAAACTAGTACACCATTTCATACAGATGTGCTTTTAACACCATAAACTTTCTGCAATCATTTGACAATAGCTTCAGATGACTATGTTTAGTTGGAGTACTCTGCTCCTTCTACTAGATGTCTCACAGTGTATTGGCCCCCGATATCTGCGCTCCGCTCCTGGGGGAGGAGATATTTCCCTGTTCCTTCCATGGGAAGGAATAGGGGAAATGTCTATCTGTCGGCCGTGGCTGGGCATACACTGCTCGATGCGGGCGACATTATAACTTGCAGAGTTTGCATCGGACAGGCATGCTGGACGATCCGGGATGCCCGACCGATTGATATTTAACCCTTCGTCGGCCACACACACACTACAATTATCGTAATTGTAGAGTGTTTGCCCAGCATTATACAAATCAATTGTTGCAAAACCCTCTGAACTCTGAATCCAGCTGCTGGCTGTATGAAGGACAAGAAATAACTAAAATTCTTAAATAAACAAAATATCCAGGAGGAAAACTATATATCAGTCATAAAAAATCAGGCATTTTGTTTATTTTCTTTTTTACAATATTAACAACTTCATTATCTTTAAGTGTAAGATATGAGGAGTAAAAACCTGTGTAATGGAGAGCAAAAGGTTACTCTCTAAGTCCCAACATACCCTGCCAGGCAGAGTGAGAGGCTTTAAAGTATTGCGGTAGTGCTTGTGCCCTGGAGTTTAACTTACTAATAGCATTCTTCCTCTATAAGAAAAAGATAGGATATAGGATTGCAACATGTGTGGGACTGGTGTACCAGACGTGAGATGTTCCTCATATTTAGGATATTATAGGTAATTTTGTCATTCTATAAACTATATATGGTGCTCAAAGCACATATTTGCCCTTTGTGCCCCTTCAGCTTACATAGGTTTTCAAAGCTAAACTAAATGAAAATGCTGTCTCTATCAAATTAGGTATTGTTTCCCTCATCATCCCTTTGTGAATGGGAAAATTAGGTCAGTTGAAGCCATACCCCTGATTGGCCATACATGCCTCCTCAAAATATATTAAGCCACACTACCAATTGGGAAGTCCCAACAGTTTTTTTACAGTATTTCCAAAATTGAGGTCTGTCATGTAAACGATTGACTGAGGGGCCTATTCATCATTACTAAAACATCTCTGGAGATAATTAGGCATGGAGTTCTACCTAATTACCGGAGGAATTCATCATTCCTCCTCTCCATAAGTATCTATTTAAAAAAACTGTCATTTTTGCGATGACAGCTTTTTGGACAATAGATACTTTTCCCTGTCTGTTTCTTCCTTAGCATGCGAAGCACTGATTACAGCTGCGCTAATTGAATATTTATATATACACATATATATATCCTTTTTTTTTTTCCAAAGGACTTATCTATGTTCTCCCCATGCTGCTGCTGACGGGAAGCGTCCCTGGTGGCACTTGTAGGTGCTTCTTCAATTGTTAAGCTTACTTACAAGTGCCACTGGGGAACGGAGGGGAGACGCTTCCCATTAGCAGTAACATGCACCGGCAGGGAGAACACACAAGTGCCGGAGAAGGGAGCCGGAAGGACACAGAGGATGGAGATGGAAGGACAGAGAAGAGGTAGCTGGAGCGAAGGGAGCAGAGAGACCCGAAGTAGGAGCCGGAGGAATCTGGAGGACGGGGCCAATGGAGGGAGCTGAAAGCAGGTATGTATGTCCCTTTCCTGTACAAGTGTGTACACTATTGGGGGCTGTATGTCATCCTCATATGACGTACAGTAGCACCATCAATTCCGAAAATAAATAATTTTCGGAATTTGATGAATAGCTTAATTTCTACATCCCCATATTAAAGTATGGGGAGTGTGGAAATTAACGCAGATTGACTTAACCAGTGATATTTCATGTGTTAAAGGGTCTATTTACTAAGCAGTGTTAGGAGACAGAGTGAAAAGTGATAAGAAAGTGATAAGGTGCCAGCCAATCAGCTCCCAACTGTAATTTTTCAAACACAGCCTGTGAGATGACAGTTGGGAGCTGATTGGCTGGCACTTATCATTTTCTTATCACTTTTCACTCTGTCCCCTAACACTGCTTAGTAAACAGACCCCTAAGTGTGTTAATGAATACCAAACAAACGGTAAATTAAGGAAAAAGGTCCTTAAAACCAGTAGTTTGGTGTTGATGAATAGGCCCCTGAGTCTTGACAGCATAAGGACATTGGAGCTGCCTTTATTTCAACTGTCATTATTAGTGAGAACTTTTTGACATTTTCAATAATGTCCAGTGAAATATTAATTGGCAGAACCTATTGGTCTTGATAGATGTCAGTAGATGTGAAATGGATGTTAGTGTACACTAAGAATAGCTTAACCAAGGAATGGTTTATTAACCAACTGGAACAATGCAGGGCTTAATAGTGTCAGTGGTATATTTAGGATTAATGCAGTGGTATGCACATGGTGTCATCGGCACATGCAGAGTTTTGTATACAAGATATGTACATTATACAGGAGAGACTTGGTGCACGTTGTCCTACTATGGAGGATCACATATAAAGAACTTGTGGAGAAGTTGCGCATTCGGTCTAAGGATCTTATTGACGTCAGTACGACTCTCATGTAAGTATGGATTGGAGGACAAGAGACAGCATGTGGGGCGCACTCCCTGTCCCACCAATATTCACTTCATTTGAATGCAAAATTTCAATCTTTCACCAGCGGAATTTGCTTGTAACATTCTCCCTATCATTTCTGTTCCATGTGGCATTCCCTTTGTTAAATTTATAAACCACAGAGAATAATAAATTAACATTATTGACATTCCAACTCTATGGTATTCTATAAATTTACTAGTGGCATCTCATGTCCAGCTGCTTGCATACACAGATGCACCATGGTCGCGCATTTGTTGCAGAATCGTTGTTCTGAGCAACCCCCAGAAACGGACGCGATCCGCCTGCACAAACGCGCCCTAATTCGCTAAATGCGTTAAGCAACTCTGATACTATATATATGTGCAGATACCTTGTGTGCAGCCTCATTGAGTCCCAAGCTGCCTCCCTTCCCTGCGACATATTATCGCTTGCCCTATAAGATAGTGAGTTGCCCTGCCCTCACCCCATATCCTTGTCCTGCCTAGTCTGTTGTTAATTGCTATATTTTGTTCCTATATATGATAACTTACATTGTATTTTACTTATGATATTTTAGGTTGTATTTTTACTATGTAAGGTGTAAACTAACCTGAGAGATAAAGTGGAGAAAAATAGCACCTCAACTTCTAGCTATCATTTATATACAGTAGCACAGTATATAAAATGACAGAAGTTGATGGTTTGCTATGGGCAATGTCTCTACTTTATTTCTCTTAAAGTTTAATACACTTGGTCAAATAATGAAAAAACATTTGGACCCTCAAATAGGTCCCTTAAATGAAACTCAGACCTCCTCACTGTTCCTGGTAAGTTCCATCCTGATAAACCAGCATTTATTTCAGTAGTCTCTATATTAAAGCCAAAATAATAATAATAATAATAATATGTGGTGAAGAGTTCATAGTTTAAGCAGTGCTTTTACCTTCAACAATAATTCAGAAAATAGACTTCCCTAAGGTAATCTGCAGCTCTCATGGTAATACAAGCCCAGAATGCCCATCTAGAAAGAGTCTGACAGGGCTGGCTGGGATTTGTAGTTACACAGGAGATAGAGACCCACAGATTGCTCTGTCCTGATATAGAGGTTACTATTACTTCAGAACAAGAGAAGGCAACGGAATACAAAATAGAAGGCGCAATAAGACTTATAACTTAAGGGTTGGTATATGAGTGACAGCAAAAAGGGGTCTGAATTGTTGTATGCAACTCATTTATAGTCCAGGTTTAATGTGTATAGGGAGTTAGGGTTTCTGTCTCTGCATCTCCTGCCGATTGGGATCTGAGACACTGGATGTATGACTTGGCTGGGGCTCATTGACTCTTTTTATGGTTGGACAAGTACTTTACCTCCTCGTAAATGGGCAGCTGTTGGAGGTGATGCGGAATTCATGCTACAAGAAGGTGTCTGACACTGTCTATTAGGGAGTCCTGGGAGCTGGTATTTTCATCAGCCCCAGCCCGCTCTGCCCATGCAGCTGCTAGAGGGTATACCTGCGGGGTATCATGTGCTGCAGGAAGTGGCACATGGCAAAAGACACCAGCAGTATGAGCAGCCTAAAGAGCTTCCTGACAAACCAGCCCATGTTGTCCAGGAATGTGTGGAAGGGCAGCCCGGCAGTATCAGATCTACGTGTGACTGACCTTCCCGGACACACAGCAGCCCCCCCTCTCCCATTACACCAGGGGATATATTTACTAAAGTGCGGGTTTATAGAAGTGGAGGTGTTCCCCATAACAGATTCTAGCAATTTTTGTAGCTATTATCTCCTAGAAAGTGCTAGATAAATAATAAGTAGAATCTGATTGGTTGCTATGGGCAACTCCTTCACGTCTATACACCTGCACTTTAGTAAATATACCCCCAGGTCTCTGCAACTCCAGCCAGCCTAGGACTGCAGCATCAGCTTAGCCCCCAGCCACAGTGCTGTGATCACTGGTACCAGGGAAGCACTGTGTACCATCCTCATCGCTCAGGAACTCGGGAGCTTGCTTGCACTTTTGATTACATCAAAGCAGTACTGAAGCTGAGTGGATACAGCCGGAACAAGTTGCGGGAAATCTTGGCAGCCATTCAGTTTGAAGACACAGCCAGATCTTATTGGCCTATCGGGCGGTTCGTACACACTGCACTGCAGGCTGATCTGAGGATGCGACGAATGACACACATGGGAGCACACGATAGTGCGTACACACGGGACGATGTGGATGATTTGTCGTTCCGATTCATGGCAAAAACAACAAATCGTCCATTACTGTATATCTTCTAGCGTGTACCCAGCTTAACACAGTCAGTATGAATTCCTTTATTTCATATTGTATCGGAAATTGCAGAAAATGTAACACTGACAACATGGCCAGGTGAGAAGCTTGAAATTTCATCTCCTCAGTCAGTGAGATGGTTTGATGTTAGTAGTCAGCACTTGAAACTTATTATAGAAAGATATCAGTAGCTAAGACAAGCTTTAAGAAAACAAGTTATGCACTGATGTTTTTGTTAAATGATTGAGTGTTTACAAATGAACCCCAATGGGAGCCACTCATACGCAGGCCTGGACATGGAAGATCACAGTTGAATTCCTAGACTTTGGCATGATGTTATATACTGAATGGAAATGTCATTTTTAAGTGGGAAGAAGGAAGTCTACCCTTGAAAGCACTCTTCTGCTATTGTGACGTGAGGAGCACAGAGCACATGAATGAGCAGCCTTGCAGATCCGGGCTCCGGGTAACAAAAGAGCAGGTGTTTCTCATCTCTTTAATGTTGAGCTGAAACAAAGGAGTGAAAGTCCAGCTTTGTTCTCTCCCATGTAATGTCATTGTTTAGTGGTTACAGAGAACTTTACTAAAATTGAAGGAGCTCTGTAAAAACGGTGAAAAATATAAGGAGCAAATTGTCGTCAGCTTTAGCTATACTTTGTAATGTTTCAAGAACTTTTGATTGGAGATCTCAATTTCAGAATATATCTGGTATAAAAATGAAATTATACAATCAGAGCCGTAACTAGAATTTTTGGTGCCCTGTGCCAGAGAGCATTGGCTCACTCCCTTCATTTTTTTAAATAGGGACATAAGATAGTGCACCTGAAAAAGGGCCATGGCTTCATAATGAAGGGCCACGGACAAGATAAGGGAGGCCAGGAGATGTTAGGGATAAAAGAAGAGGAAGCTACAAGTGAGAATGATAATAAACAGGAAAATTGACAGGCCCGAACAGTGCCCCCTGCCCTGCGGTTTCATTCTTTTTAATTATTTAATTATTTTGTGTTCATATAAACAAGCAGGACATTTGTTTATAGTGTGTGTTTTTCATTATAAAACATTTTGCATTTCATAAAAAAAAAAACTCATAGGCAAACGCAGGGGGGGTTTCCATCTGCTTGGAAACCCCCCTCCCCAGGCCACACCATGACCACAACAGAAAAAGTAATATAATAGATTGTTACTAGTGCTGCATGTTCTTCTCAGTATCACAAATGAAATAATTAGCACCACTTGTATCAGCCAGTAATAAATAACCTGTGCACCAACTAGAAGATCTGGAAAACATGAACTGTTAGAGATGCACTGCTATAGAGCCCAATATGTACATATATGTCCAGGGAAGTGCTAGGTTCTTCTGCTGCTCCTCCAGGCTCCCAGACTTGCTCCAATAGTCTGGAATGGTGCTCCCATCTAAAATAAATACATTCAACACAGGCAGGATGGCTTACTGAAGCATCTAATGGCTTACTATGATCACTGGTCCTGTATATGCTGGAATTATGGCACACAATACACTTTGTATGACGCATATTAAAGCTAGTTAACTGCTAATTCTGCCCTTTTCATTGACAGGCCACACTCACTCTAAAATTAAGCATTTGGAAACACCCCCTCTGGAAATCCTGCGTTTGCCACTGCAACTGGTTGATGCTCTTAATCTGTAGTTTTACAGAACATCCAGTCTTTGGGGTTTGAAGTGTGATCAGACAAAAATGTCTGTAGCAGCTTTTCTTCCAATTAATGATAGGGTTATTTTTGAAGAAGTCAGAGATTTCTTTGTCCTTAACCTTTTTACCGGTTCTCAGGATAGCATTACCTATCTTTAATATGAGAATTCATAGTGATGGCACTTAATTATTTACTGCTGCAATAATATTAATTTATTTTTACTTGCAAGGGTGAAGCTATATCTAGTGGCAAACATAGGTTACAGAAGGAACTTGTAGAGGAATAGTATTTGGTGCACCAAATAACATACAAATATGCTCTGTTTGTCTCATGTTGTGGTGCATGTATCTTCAGGGGAGCTGAGAGCCAGGCTGGACCCCGGGGATGGGGACGAGGTCCCCTTAGGATAAAAAAAAAAGATTTTTGCAGCGCCGCGAGGGGGGCACTGTGAGACCCTCAGCCTGGCGCAAACCCGGGGGGAAGCGATCAGTGTGATCACCCCCCCCACATGCATAGGGGACTTCCCTTCTGTGAGCACACTCCCACTGCAGCCCAGCACACAGCAGCTGGGCTGCTGTGAGGTAAGAGGGAGGGGGGGCCGTGCCGGACCCCTCCAGCATGCCTGTGTAATTAGTACCCGCTCCCCCCACCCCCTCTTGGCTCCCCTGTTTATCTTGTTTCATCTCCTGGGACTTGTACCTAATTTACTTTCAATGTCTCTTTGCTCATTTTCCTGTGATTCTGATTGAGTTTATTGCTCAGGCTAACCTATAAAGTAATATGAGTAATAAAGCGTCTTTGTCACTCATTGCATTGTTTCCTTGTTGGTGTCTTGGTGTAGGTTTCTGTATCATTTTTGTTTCTACTAGAATTTTATCTTTTGCATAAACTTACTGCTTGCTATGATCTGCTTTTCGAAAATGCACTGTGGCCAAATTATTATGACCACCAGACTAGAACTTTGTTGGTCCTCGTTTTGCCCTTAATATGGCTTGAATTTTTCTAGGCATAGATCCTACAAACTGTCCGGAATATTAGCCCAAATGCGATGAATTACATCCCCAGCCTGAAGAGTAGTGCTGCTGCAAGTAGGATCCATCCTTTCCTGCTGTTGTCTTCTGCATTCTCGCCCTACCATCTGCATTGTGTCATTGAAAATTCCTGTGTTCCTGAGAAAACTGGAAATGTTACACCCTGTTTTCAGGGTGTACGGACAGGCCTTCTTGCTTCTGTAGCCCATATGATGATGTGCGGAGTTTGTTGTGAAGCCATCTTAATTGGTTCCTGATTCAGATTATCTGTAATTTGATGCACTGTTGCTATCTGTGGGACTGAACAAGTCTGCCCATTCTTCATTTGAGCATCCAGTAGCCGTTTACGACCACAGGAGTTGCGCTCAGACCCAGTTTGTTATTTGCTGGACCACTCTGTGTACACTTCAACAGCTGCTTTCTTCGAACAATTCACCAGTGCAGCCGTTTTCTTAATGCTCACACCTCTGCTGCGAGCGCCAACAATCTTTTCACATTCAAAGTCAGTCAATCATGTTGTTTACCCTATTCCATGAGTGAAACACTTCATTACTCTACATCATCGTACGTCAACATTATTTGCGGAATAGCTACTTTGCATAGAATCGCCTGGTGGTCATAATAATTTGGGCGCTCAGTGTATATACAGGCTTTGCTATCACATATTCTAATGCTGTAGCTCAGACCTCTTTTTGTTCTATTGTTCACATGAACTTTATCTGTAGCCTTAATTGAAGATAACACTGCCCTGATCTGTTCACTCCAATATATTGCATAGTAGGGGAGGAGAGAGAACTACATAACTATTGTAAGCCTAGGAGCTTTCAATTATTGGTCTGGGCAATGCAACATCTCTGATGGTGACACAATGCAGGTCACAATATTTTACTTTATATTCCTCCAATCCTGAGTTGTCATTGGGAGGTGTTACATCAGCAGTACTTTAAAAGTATTCATGATTGAGGGCTTGTAGCATTCTGATTGATGAATTGCTTTAGCAATTCACCAGATTGCTGAAAGTTCCCAGTATTCTGATGACTGGCAAGCACAATCCACCAATTACAGTGCTGTGAAGTGTTTAGTGAGCAGAACAGCTTTCTAGAACTGCAAAATGGGCATGATGTACATCAAACACTTGGCTTTGATGTTGGCTAATCATGGGCTGACAGCGTGTCACATGATGTGTGATACAAAGCACTACCAGTTTCTGAGGGACTAACAACTACAAATGAAATTTGTATGGGCTCCATGACCTGGTGCAGAAGTACAAGCTGTACACTACATGTCAAAATATGTACTGTAGACATCTGAATAGCACACCCATATTTTGAACTTCTCATTCTAAAATCATGGACATTAATATAAGCGTCACACACAGGGGTGGGGGTGTTTCTGATGGACCGATTTTACCATTGCAGGTTTGTTATTTTGCAGATGGTCTACTGATGTATTGGTGGGCAATGGCAGGCTCCTGTACATACAGGAATTCCCCGTTTAGAGAACAGACAAATCAGCAGGCCATACACGACTGCCAACCTCATACACCACAGCTAGATACTTAACAACTGAGCTATTTGCCCTTGCACAGACAGTCGTGTAATTTGAAAATTTGAAGCTAGTTGCAATTGTCAGTTTAAAGAAACCATTGCAGCTAAGAAGATCTTTGTGGTGTGTGTGACTACATAGATCTGCTTAGCAGCAATGGTTTAAACTAACAATCAGAGCTAGCTTCATATAGTTAGAATGACTAAGTATTCTATGTAGGTACAAATGTTTCCATGTGTTAATTGTCTGACTGTGGTGTATGAGGTTGGGTGTTCAAGTCCTCTGCATGCTAGTCCTGCCCTCATCAAGACCTAAGTTATGTATAACATAGATATGGGTTTGGTATGCGATCCCAGAGCACACAATGCTGGTGGTCGGAATTCCAGCACCGGAATCCCGACGGTTGAAATCCCGACGCCTGCAGGTAAGTAATTTAACCATACCTTTAGCCCACCTTTCCCGCAGCCTAACCATCTCCTCCCTATCCCCTATTTGTACTTAGCGCATTTTAACAAGCTTGTGTGGCTTTTAAAAAAAAATATTGTGCAGTAGCTTTATTTTCTGCAGTACTGTGCAACTGGAAATGTTCAGATCCAATTTGTTCAAAGGTTAATCAACCTGATAATGTGTATGTGTGTTTGGAAATGTAGATAGTATGCTTCAAAGGATACAGTGTTGCGTAATAGTGCCACTATATATTTTAATTATAATAATCCCTTGTGACCGGAGGCTGGCAACACGTGGCTAATGCATACCCTCCAACATCTCTCAGTTGAAAACCGGTACAGGGGCGTGACCACAGTTAAAAGGGGCATGGTCATAAAGGGGGCATGTCCACGGGTACTGAAGACTGGTGGCAGCTGGCCCTGGTTGGTCATTATGTCAGCGTCAGTGCCTACTGTCAAGAACTACGGAGGACGGAGCCACCTGTCACTCATCAGTGCAGCGGGAGTCTGTGCCCCCGCAGCGCTGCTATAGAATTCAGGAGATTGTACTCATCCGGTACAATCGGTACAGCCCCTGTTTTGCCGGTACAGACCATTAAAAACCGGTACTGTACTGGCCAAATCGGTATAGTTGGAGGGTCAGCTAATGGCGGCTGCGGCACTAAAGGGGTTAACCCTCACGCTGCGGCGCCATACTTAAAGGGACTAAGGGCGCTAGGCACCATGTTTTAATTGTCTTAAAGGTGCTAGGTGTTTAAAAAAAATGTATTATTTATATTGCCAGCCGCAGCCCGGACACCCTCCGACAGCCGTGGCAGTGTTAACCCCCGGGCGTGCTGCACCGAGGGGGGAATGAGCCCTGGGGACTGGGAGCATGGCTACCAGCACCGCTGAGCAGAATAGCCGCTTGCTTGGGGGCAGGGAGTTCCAGCTCCCTGTACCTCCAGCACTGAGTTGTCCACGGAGCCACACGCTGGGGGTCCGGGCAAGCCAGCTCCCAGTGCAGCGATGCGGGACTGGTAGGAGCAGAGCGCTGGGGGCTGGAAACATAAGTCCTGGTGCCCCAGCACTCCAAGGGTTACCGCCGGTAGCTCTGTACTGGCTGCTCCTCGCAGCCAGGCAGTGGAGTGTACACAGAGCCCTAGCAACCCGGGACTGCAGGGCTAGGAAAGCCCAGCACCGAGCGCTGGGCACAGGTAACAAAATAAATAAAGGGTAAAATAAAAATATAATTTGATTTAAAATGGTTTGTGCAGCACTGAGCCAGGAAAGCAGGTCATGGGCTCCCGTGCTGCAGCGTGCAACAGCCTGATGCAGGGCACAGGCTTTGTGTAAATATATCTCTATATATGTAACATATAATGTATTTCAAGTGTGCTTGTAGTTAAAGTGTATAATTTAAAGTAAATTGCACTTGCCTTGTTCCCTGGAAGTCCGGGGGGATCCAGGGCTCTGGGTGGGCTGCTGGGTCCCCAAACCACTTCCAGGGAAATGGACAGCTCTCCTATGCAGCCTCATGCAAGAAAGGGGTATGAGGAGGTGCATAGGAAGCTGTCTAATGCAGCCAGATAATTGTTATCATTGAGCTCCAAAAGGGCTTCCCCTCCATGGCCAGGAAGCTTTGCCCGAGGACCCTGCTTGCCCACCTCTGGAGCTCATATTCAGGCAGAGGTGGCAGGCTTGGTCCCTCAGCAGATTCCTGGAAGTCCATTTTGGAGGGAAACCTCCCCTGGCCCTAGACGAGCCGACTCCTGGGTGGTAACTAAAACACCAGGTAGGCTCGGGCACAGGGGAGTGACCACTCCCCACTGTCCATAGGTGACAATGTTAAACATGCATGTGGCCAGCACATGCACTTAAGGTGATTGGTTGGAAACCACAGGGCGGACTTACCCCCTGTGGTAATGTGTATTGGAGTGGCATAAAAGAAGGCTGCGTGTCTGGTAAAATTGTACATCTTTGTGTATCTTTGGAAGAATAAGACTGCTGTTTGATATCTGTATGCTGAACCACTACAAACTGAGGGAAGGTCTTTTTCAAGACTCTGAGCAATAAACATCTTTGCCTGACTACAATTGCATCTGAAACCTGCGACTAACAGAATTGCACAAAACGCTATTTCGTTCTCCTGCTGTTCTGGATTGAGCCAAGCGTCTCCAAAGCTCAAGCCCTCTGCTAACTACTGTGCAGAGCCTGGTCCATTGCGAGGGATCAGTGGGAATCAGCTGACTCCAATCAGGAGGTGTGGCCGCAGTTAGTTGACGCATACGCAGCAGAAGCAGTTCCAGGTGCCGGAGGTAGGACCCTGA
The DNA here is from genome assembly GCA_031769625.1 of Taudactylus pleione. NCBI lineage: Eukaryota > Metazoa > Chordata > Amphibia > Anura > Myobatrachidae > Taudactylus > Taudactylus pleione. The sequence continues at coordinate 15,959,862 of JAUIMM010000012.1, read as the reverse complement.
GAATACATAAGAAGCGGTTCCAAGCGCCGATGGAAGGAACTTGGTGGTGGCAGCATCGTTACACGCCCACGGCGCAATGGGCAGAGTCAGTGACAAGCGGTCACTGATGGTAAGCGGGAATCCCGGTAACCCCAAGAACCAGTGGGGATCAAAACCCCAATCTGTGATCGGAAGTCAGGCTGAGGCCGTCCGGTGACATCACTATTAGATTTTTCTTAATTGTACAGCAAGTCCACCTGACTTGATTTGTCTTTTTATAAACTTCAGGGATAGAGTTTAAAATGTAGATGTTAGACATAGAGAAAAGTCCAAGGTGTGTGCGCGTAATGTTAGTAAAATGTTGCGAAGTAAAGCAAAAGCATTGCTAACAGGAAAAGTAGGAGTAATGTAAAATTAGCATATAATGTATTTATTTCTCTCATGTAAGTGGAGAAAAGTATTGCAAAGGATCGATTGTTTCAGTAAAAACACAATTCTGAGTAGTAGAAAGAGTTTTCTAAAATCATTAACAGTTAATGTTATAGTATTCCTAATTTTTACTGTCTTTGTTGTTATTATTGCTTGTTTTCTTTTGCTAGGTACTGTAACTGAGCCAAATAACACAGATACTTGTGCCTTTACTAAAGCATGGCATTGAGAAGGTCATATCTGCTGACCTGCAGCCCACTACAAACAGTGTCCCAGTCCAGAATCACAGATACCAGAGCAATGACCCAGCAACCACTCAAAGAGCCCCCCAGATAAGACCTCCTCCTCAAACACTGCTTTTCCCCTTTGTTGCTGGGTAGCGTACATACTCATGGAAATACTGATTAGTTACCATTAATTATCCCAATTAAAGGCCTCTAAAGACAACCAGAATATCATGCTATCACTTAATGCCTCTGATTCAACTTGTGAGGCTCTCCTAGGCCCCCACAAACATGTGGCCAATTATTTCATGGGTTTTGGAATCTTCCTGAGCTAGCCTTATAATAAATATATTGCAGAAATAATGAGTTTATAGCAAAGTCCTTGCTGGACAAAGTAATAGTTTACAGGCAGTGTATATAAATGTTTATATTATCCTTTCAAACAGATGATATCATATTGCTTTAACAATTTCATCAAGCCATGTTTATAAATAAGAAACATGTTAATGGGACAGTGCTCTGTCATATGCAGATCCTTAATTATCCTTGTTTCCATGTTTTAATTGACCTGTTATTCCTGTCCTCCCCATTATTGTGCCCTATTGTGCAATCCCTGTGTCGTTCTCCTAATATACATGGATTAGGCAACTATTAATATACAGTCTTGTTGTAATTGTTCTGCAGTACAAAGATTAAACCAGGGGTTCTTAACCCCCAGCCCCCTTCACCAGATTGTTGAAATCATCAACATCATCATCACAAGTTCTGTTAAGGCACCAGAATTATTCCAAACAAAGGGCCTGATTCAGAGCCGGACGCTCTGACCAGAGCGCTCGCTCTGAATCAGGGCCCTCCTCCATTAAAATGGAGCGTCCTCCTGGACGCTTGTATAGCTGTGGGTCACCACCCACAGCATATACGAGCATCCAAGAAGATGGTCGCGATGGTCTTGACCATCGGACTTGCGAGGGAAACCCTGCGGTCGGGTTTCCCAGCCACAAGCCCTGGAGTGATTTTGGCTCTATCAGAGCCAAAATCACTCCCACTGACATCACTAGTGATGTCAGTGGGGCCGGCTTCAGATGGTAGGCGTTCCCATGGGAACGCTTCTGTTTGGCAGGCATGCCCCCGGCATGCCCACCAAAGGGGGCGTGCTGTCAATCAACATCGACAGCACGCCCCCTTTGGTGCGAGACCCGGAGCGATGGGAAGCCCGTCGCTCGCCGGGTCTCGCGCATGCGCACGACGGAGCTCCCTCTGTTGTGCGCATGCGCAGTGGGGAACATCGACCCACTTGCGAGCGTACTGCCGCTCGCGAGTGGGTCTGAATGACCCCCAATGTCAGTACCTTGTTTTTACTTTAGTAATGGATAGCTAGGAACAGGACAGTTTAGAGAAAATCATAAGGATTTATCCTTATTTATAGAAAAAAGGCAAATACAAATACTATATACACACAGTAGCTACAGTATAACCAGTAAGATTGTTGCTGTTGTTTTGTGCAATCCTATCATTAGACAGTACACAAATCGACCAATATGGGGTGTTGTCGAAGCTGGATTAGTGGCTGAGACGGAATCAGTGTAAAAATTAGCGTGCATGACGCCATCTTACGAATGGCAGCTAGACTCCAGTTTAGAAACAAGAATCTGCAAGACGCCATTTTGCGATCAGCGCCATTTTAAGTTACAACTCACGAGCTAAGTACAGATGGCAATGTTTTTGATAATCTACCAAAAACAACTAGAAAAGCAGCCCCTGAGAAAAGTAAATAGAATAGACAATACACCAGAATACTGTGAGTGTTTTACATACAAATTGGGAATCCCTGTATATAGACAAGTATAGTTGTGGCAATTGTAATATAACCCAGACATTGATCTACACAATTGAATTTGTCCGAATCCTAAACAGGTTTTAGTCCCACACCCAGACAGAATGGCCCCGGCTTCACAGCTGGGGGTAACACATTTGCATTGCAGTTTGAAACTGTAAGTAAGGAATGAGATATGTGTGTGTATGTGTATATATATATATATACACACACATATATATATATATATATATATAAGTTAAGTCCATCATAGATAGAATCTCATGCATAAACACCGCACATTACGCACAGTTGCGCTACTAACATGACGCTCAGTAGCGAATGCACAATATCCTGCATGCGAACGCTGTTTATTAGCTGCATGCATGCACATCTGCCCCAAATCAGATAAACCTAACTAGCGTCTTTTCCCATATCCCTAATACTTACATAATGCACACTTACACAAAAGGTTCCATAGCTATAAAGTAAAAGATCCAAGATTTATTCATTTATTACAAATGCTTTGAAATAAAGACTATTTCAGTATCTAAGGTTTAATACATAAGTAAGCCGTGTTTGATATTATACTGATCCGCACTTTATCCACAGCTTTCCGGTATCAACGGTGTGAAGATCGGAACATGTGTTCACAACTTATGGACCGTAAAGACACAAAGAACCAAAATTTATTTTTGTGCATGCAGCGGAAATAGAGGAGGCAACAAGCTGTTAGAGGCTGTTCTGTGTCCATTTGAACCAACCTGTAAAATGCCCTGTTACAAATGCACCCGCACTGGGAACCAATGGGTTCAGCAACAAACTCCTCTATTGTGTTGTCTATTTCTGGGGGGGTATAAATATGTGTGCTCTGACCTTGGGTTTCTAGTCTTCTTGCTGATTTACGGAGGTTATCTTGCTGATGCCGGGATCTGGTCCAGAGCGCTTGCGTATGTATGACTGTACTTGGGTCTGTATAATTTGTTTGCGCTAAATTGTATTTAGATCATAGCGTGTAACTGACTGTACTTTTACTTGAATAATACTTTGTGCTTTGGAACCACAGGTTCAAGGTCTGGAGTCTTTATTTACTGTATGACTGCGTACGCAAAATAGCGTCATCCTTAGAGGTTTATAGGAAGGATATTAGAAGGTATAGAGGTTCAAATCCAGAATTCTTAGTTGGGGGCTCATAGTGAAGTCACTTACCTGTTCACACGATAAAATACGGTTATCGACATCTCAGCAAAGGGTGGATAGTGGCCACACGCAGTTTTCCCTGCAACCACTCTATGCTGAGAGATCGCTATCCGTTATCGTGTGAGTCAAGGTACGCTGACTAGACTTCAGGGACAAGAAAGGAAAAAGTTTGTTTTCCTTTGTTGATAGTATTTTGCGTTTAAAAGGGGTGTCGCAGTATTGCGCACGCGGCTAAGTCGCATTTTTGCTCGCAATAAAGACGCACTTTTGCGTACGCAGCTAAGGGTAAGTCATATGGTTGTGTAGTAGTCGCATTATTGTGTATGCGACTGGTCGCACAATAGCGTATATGTATTTCCGGTTGTGCTGCCACGTGTTTAAACAAAGCCGTTGAGGTTTACATTTTTCTATTGTTGCCAATAACTGAGTTAATGTGTATTTTTCTGCGCAGGAAAAAAGTGTGTAACTGTGAGTGTTTGTTTAGGGTGTAACACGGGACCCAAATGTTAAGGGTATCGTAGGACCCTTAAGCGCAGGAAGTTGGCCTAGTGACTCGGTAGCAGCATACCGTTTACTTTTACACAGAACATGTGTATGGTTTGTTATTTTTGTTAGGGTTCGGCTCCCAGCGTGATTATAGTGTTCAGTAATCAATGTGTGTGATCTGCTAGGCTTATTTGAACATTATAATTTAGCCGCATAATCTTGGCTAGATTTTGATTGTGAGCTGGTGAGAGGGTGGACGAAATCAACTGGAAGACAAAGGGTACTTAGCTGCCCCCTAGCAGTTGAAACGTAGTCAAAAAGGGATTTTATTGTATGGGAGCATCTTCCTTCCATAGGTGAGTGAAGGCATCTAGAGGTCCTTCATAGGGTTTGGTGGATACACCCTTTTTCAAAGGCGCCCGCAGGTAAGTGAAAGTATCTTGACTATCTTTCACCAGTTTAAATCTTTATTGAAAAACGTAGGAGTTGTCTTAAGATGGGAGCTACGCAAACAATAGAGATGTTAGACAATGATGTACTGCTAATGGAAGCGCCGCTTGGATCGGCCTGTCGTATCATGCATACAAAGTACGGTACTTAAGCGATAAGGTATTGTGATGTATGGTTTAAGATAACGATGAAGAGTGCTAGACAGTTTCCCAGAATTGGTAGTTTTGATAAAGATGTATTGGATAATGTCCGGGACAACATCAGTCTGATGCGGTCTCGAGGTAAGAAGGTAAAATATTATGAATGTTTAAAATTGTGGCAGCATGAAGGGGATGCGTGGCTTAAAAATGTGCAAGCGACACAAACTAGCGTCGCGAACGCATTGCCAGAAAACACACCCACAGCGCAGGATTGCAATGCGTGCGAGCCGCAAAATGGCGCGCATGTGCAGCAAAGTAGCGTTGTGGAAGGTATTGCCAGCAGTTCATGCGCACCACCGCCACCTTATGTGGATGGGGGTGCAAGTACAGTTATCGAAAAAACACATAAAAATGTAACAAGCAATTTGTACCCTCTCTTAAGCAACCATAAAGAAAATGTTCATGAAGTGGATGATGAGACTATTGTAATGTCTGCCATTTCCCATGCTGTACAAATGATAGATGCTGTACCACGACAATCACGAGTGGTGCCGCCATCTCCATCGGTAACAGCAAGGGAAGTGCTAACACCCTCTGCACCCGTAGAGGAAGTTGTTAATACCATACGTAGCAGCAACAGATTAAACCCCCAGCCAGGTAACAAGGTCAAAGGTAGCAGCACTGCCGGTCTGCATCCCATTTGGACAATAACTGTTCCGAATGGAAATGCAGATGCGAACGGTGTAGTGCCCACGAGGGAAGTGGTAATGCATTGTCCTTGGACAAGGGCAGAATTAAATTCCATCATAAATGATTTCCCCGATCCCAAAAAGGAACTAGCCAAATGTCAAAGATTTTTGAGGAATTTGGGTAGTTCTCATGAGCCAACTAATAAAGATTGGCGAGTGGTGTTAAGGGCCTGCCTGCCACACAATACCGACGTGACAAAATTTATCACGGATTGTGTATTGGATGGTGACGTTCCCTTAACAGACCAAGTAAATCAAGGTAACATTTGAATCTGCATAAGATTATTGCGACCAGGCTCTGCAGGCTATCACCCAGTACACTGGGTTAGAGGATATTAAAGATAGCACTCACCACAGGGGAATGATAGCCACCATACTCATGGACGGTCTTAAAGAGAACCTAAAGACCCGGGTTCAGACCTCACAGCTTGGCTGGAGGGGAGTCACAATAGATACCCTCATAGAATCTGCCATAGAACATGATAAAAACATCTCAAAGAAGAGAGAGACCCAGAACGAAAAACTAATGGCTGTCAGTATCCAAGCTCTGGAAGGAATGATGGTAACATCACAGCCAGCAGACACACTTGCACCCACACACACTTTCACCTGAACAGTTATACGCCCTCACTAATCCCACACAACAGCATACACAGCTCTGTCCCACATATCCTACACAACCACAAGTCCCATACTACCCACAAGCTCCATACCTCCCACAATATCCTTTTCCTCAATATCCTTACTCATACCCACCACCTTTCTCTCCTGCTCAACCCACACAACAATCCTTCCCACGGAAGTGTTTTAATTGCAACCAGCCAGGACACATAAGTAAGAGCTACACAGCAAAGGGGGTAGGACCCCCAAACCAGGGAATACCTGGATATCCCCATAAGGGATATGCACAGAGACCAGCAAATGTCCAACAGGCACCAGCTCCAATTGTGGCCGTTAATGCTTTATTGGAGAGTGAGAGCCAACGCTAGGAGTCGGGTTATACTTGTGGTCTGCAGATAGACAGGTTGACGGGAAGTACTAGGGAAAAACTGGTAATGGTAATTGATGTAACTGATATCCAATCTCTGTTCTGCTTTCTTACCTGTGCCCTAACACCCTGACTGTCAGTATTTTTCTTTTCCCACCTAGGGGGAGGTGTACACTACACATGGACACGAGTGTCCCATGGGTTCATAGACAACCCCAGTATCTTCTCCCAGGCCTTATATGACTTTACAATCTTTTCAACCTGCCAATGGATCTGTTCTAATGTAAAATGTGGACGATTTATTGTTGTATTTAGGTCATGTTTAAATTATATTAAACTGTTGTGCTTTATCTCTCACACACAGGACACAAGGTCGCTAAGGACAAACGGCAGCCATGCCAGGCTAAAGTCAAAAACTCGGAATACTGTCCAACCCAGGGGCCCAGGCAATATTTAGAGCAGTAGATATTGATAACAGAATTTAAATTGCAGGAATTTGTGTACAAATACAGTATCCCTTGAATAATTGAATATAGGAGGGATACTCATTTCACAAGTAATGTCTTCTATAACCTGTGTAAGGTGATGGGTATTAATATCAAGATCATCCCAGACCATCTGTCTACCTGTCCCCCTTTGAGATACTGTTTAACAGGCAGCCTCATGTGAAAAATATGATAATGAGGTTACTGTGCTGTGTCTCACGAAGATGAGTAAGAACAACTGAAATTGAAAATGTTATTTTCCAAGATATCTGATGCAAACTCTCATGATGTCAAACCTGTGGAATTTGTTATGATCCGAATTTTTTTTAGATCAGGTTGTTTGACTGATCGGTGGAAAGGTCCGTATCTGACGTTGTTGACAAAGTACCACATCCTGAAAGGGTGGCCGGGGAAGATACGTGGGTCCATTCCACTCACTACAGGGAGGTTAACCAACCGGTGGAGATACAAGGCGGAGACGAAGCCGATAACGTGGACCTGTCAATTGCGAGCTTGTGCCGGGAGGATTAAAAAGGTGACAGTGAGAAACCTGAGCTAAAAGAAAACTGTAGATCAGTGTCGCAGCAAGGGATTGTTCTGATGTGTTCATTTTTGTATTCTTCTTCCAGAGTTCCCGTCATCTTGGTTTGTTTGGGGATACCCAGTTTCTGTGATGGAGAACCGATAGAGGAGATGGGAGCTGATGACAGTGCTGATGGAGTGGAGTCAGGAGGAGTGCAATGCCAATCAGGGGAGTGTCTGACAAATCTTAGTACTGTTATTGTTAAGAGAGCTATAATTCCGGATACTCGGGGACGGTGTGGAGGTTTATCGTCTGAAGATTCCTGTATTTCTGAGCTTTGTGGGTCCCTAGTTGATGAGAACTGTATTCAACGGTGCCAGCCTAAATTTAACCCGTACTGGGGTGGGTATCCTTTAGAGGATTATCATAGCATGGTAGGCAAAGTGTTAAATCAAACGGATTGCTGGGTGTGTTCACATGTGCCACAGGGACAGCATAACGTAGGGTTGGTGCCATTTCCGCTGAATATCACAGAAATTTTAGAATTACAAAAAGGGAAAACATTGGATGGAAAATTCCTATCATCCAAACCACCTCATTTCAAACTCAATCAATTCCAAGTAGATAGATCACTTTTGTTTTTAAACATAACCAAACCCAATAAACCCGGGAGTTGGGAAGTGATGGGGAATAATCAGACGATGAACCTTCTCACAGAGAGCTGATAATGAGTCCATAAACCATGATCTGTTACGCTCAATTAAATCTAGTGGGAAACATTTTAGGTACCGGTACACATTGAGGCCCTCATTCAGAGGCGGTCGGAGGATGCAAGCGGTCACTCAGAAACTGGGCGGCCGCTTACATCCTGACCGGCCGCCTCTGTTTCGGTCGTTAGGCTGTGGGTTTACACCAACAGCTCTAACAACCGCTAGGGTGATGGTTCGCGATGGTCATAGACCATCGGGGCTTACGACGAGACCCTAGGGTAGGGTCTCACTTGTCGTAAGCCCCGGAGAGCTTCTGGCTCTGTCAGAGCCGGAAGCTCTCCACTGACATCATTAGTGATGTCAGAGGGGCCTCCCCCAAACGGCAGGCGTTCCCATGGGAACGTCTCCGTTTGGGCTGCCACCCCCCCGGCCCGCCTTCCAAATGGGGCGAGCTGTCAATCAACATCGACAGCTCGCCCCCTTCGGAAAGAGACCCACTATGACCGGCGCTGTCGGTCGTAGCGGGTCTCACGCATGCGCGCGAAGGAGCCGGCTCCCTCGTGCGCATGCGCACTGGACAAACATCGAGGCGGTCGTAGACCGTAAGGCCGCCTCTGAATGAAGCCCTGAGTTCCACCAAAGAAATTATTGGTAAGGTACCATATGGTTATTGTGCTAAAATAATACAACCAGATACTTGCATGTACCAAATGGAAGACCCTGAGATAGGATTGTTTGCAAGGGAAATGTGTTTAATGATAATGATACATACTATCCCTTATGTTCTCCCCAATAATGTGTATGTTATATGTGGAAGAAAGGCGTATAAGTGGCTCTCCCCGAGTTCCGAAGGTTTGTGTTACCTGGGAAGAGTAGTCCCAGAAGTTATGACCCTCACACATGTTGAAATGCTCAGTATCCATAAAAACACACCATCACCATATCTTCACACGCAGTATGAACACAGAGGCAAACGAAATATGATACCTGGTGATGTGCATAAAGCCACTCAGTTAATTAGTGAGACAACTGGCTTCCAAGTTTTATTTGCACTGGATCCCACCAGAATCGCTCGGGGTACATAAAATTTTAGATATATTCAGGAACTTGCTAAATTAATAGATAATATCACCGAGATGTATGATGACACATTCAGGTATACAAGGAGAGAATTGCAAGCATACAAGAAAGAACTGGTGCAATACAGACTAGTGTTAAATTATTTAATTGCTGTTACTGGATTGTATTGCGTAACTTTGGCCACCCAATTTGGAGTGAAGTGTTGCACCTATGTCACCAATGATACCAGCGACCCCAAAGAGGTGATAGACCGGAAGATGGACAAAATTCTGCAGCTAAAATGGGAGTTTTGTAAGAACCATAATGCTTCAGTGGCTGAAGTAGAGGAGAAAATAGAAGGATGGGTCTCATGGTTGAACCCAGTGAAATGGTTCTCAGGCCTAGGGGAATGGGTCCAGGAAGTGATCGCCAGCATAGGCAACTTCTTGATCCTTATACTGATTGTCATCATAGTAATTGGCCTATGTGTCCGGTATGTTCTTATTGTGCTGAAGTGTGGAAAATTTAAAAATAGAGTAAGACGAAAGAACGAAATTATGATGGTGGTCAGTAATGGCAATATGAATACTGAGGTAAATATAGAACTGCATTACAACCCTGAACTAGGAAATACTATCATCTAATGTATTATATTTAGACGTGCATAGAATGTATTATTGAAATGTTACTTTGAAACACCTCAGATAATGTAAAGTCTCAATTTCCCTTCAAGACTGCCTTTATAGGACTGGTGCATCCCCACATCTGTCACATGATCTCCCAAGGTCCGCGGTGTGCGTATAATGGTAGTTTTATGTCCCCTCCTAGAGACACATTATTGATGGATTAAGAACCACCTTGTGCCATCCCCTAATAACATTAAGTAATATACGTATGTATGCCTAAAATTAATTTTAACATCCGGATGTGATAGCATGTTGTTCGCTATCAAAAAGTGGACTGTCAAAGCTGGATTAGTGACTGAGATGGAATCAGCGTAAAAATTAGCGTGCGCGACACCATCTTGCGAATGTCAGCTAGACTTGATTTTAGAAACAAGAATCAGCAAGACGCCATTTTGCGACCAGCGCTATTTTAAGTTACAACTCACGAGCTAAGTACAGATGGCAATGTTTTTGATAATATACCAAAAACAACTAGAAAAGCAGCCCCTGAGAAAAGTAAATAGAATAGACAATACACCAGTGTTTTACATACAAATTTGGAATCCCTGTATATAGACAAGTATAGTTGTGGCAATTGTAATATAACCCAGACATTGATCTACACAATTGAATTTGTCTGAATCCTAAACAGGTTTTAGTCCCACACCCAGACAGAATGGCCCCGGCTTCACAGCTGGGGGTAACACATTTGCATTGCAGTTTGAAACTGTAAGTAAGGAATGAGATATGTGTGTGTATGTGTATGTATATATATGCTAAGTCCATCATAGATAGAATCTCATGCATAAACACCGCACATTACGCACAGTTGCGCTGATAACATGACGCTCAGTAGCGAATGCACAATATCCTGCATGCGAACGCTGTTTATTAGCTGCATGCGTGCTCATCTGCCCCAAATCAGATAAACCTAACTAGCGTCTTTTCCCATATCCCTAATACTTACATAATGCACACTTACACAAAAGGTTCCACAGCTATAAAGTAAAAGATCCAGGTTTTATTCATTTATTACAAATGCTGTGAAATAAAGACTATTTTGGTATCTAAGGTTTAATACATGATAAGTAAGCCATGTTTGATATTATACTGATCCGCACTTTATCCACAGCTTTCCGGTATCAACGGTGTGTAGATCGGAAAATGTGTTCGCAAATTATGGACCGTAAAGATATAAAGAACCAAAATAAATTTTTGTGCATGCAGGGGAAATAGAGGAGGCAACAAGCTGTTAGAGGCTGTTCTGTGTCCATTTGAACCAACCTGTTAAATGCCCTGTAACAAATTCACCCGCACTGGGAACCAATGGGATCAGCATCAAACGCCTCTATTGTGTTGTCTATTTCTGGGGGGGTATAAATATGTGTGCTCGGACCCTGGGTTTCTAGTCTTCTTGCTGATTGCTGATTGACGGAGGTTATCTTGCTGATGCCGGGATCTGGTCCAGAGCGCTTGCGTATGTATAACTGTACTTGGGTCTGTATAATTTGTTTGCGCTAAATTGTACTTAGATCATAGCGTGTAACTGACTGTACTTTTACTTGAATAATACTTTGTGCCTTGGAACCACGGGTTCTAGGTCTGGAGTCTTTATTTACTGTATGACTGCGTACGCAAAATAGCGTCATCCTTAGAGGTTTATAGGAAGGATATTAGAAGGTATAGGCAGGAGTGTACAGAGGTTCAAATCCAGAATCCTTAGTGTCAATTCTGCATTGCTACTCTATTCCCAAGACTCAGTATACATTACCAGCTCATACACTCTGGAAAACATGACACAGAAAGACCATATACAGTAGATTATCAGCATCTGTGGAACACATGTCTAAAAAGAAATGCACATAGTAATACTATGTCACTGTATTAGTGCCATTCATATTTATGAGAGCAGGCTTTCAGCGGGCCACTGATAAAATAAATACTTCCATTACACCTGCTCGTTCACATTTTATGCTAAGTAATAAAAACATACATCACAGTTTTGAGATGCAGATTGGCCTTTAAGTTACCAAGGAATCCACTTTGAGGCCCCATGCCACAGGATCCACTTGCATGCATAAATCACATTAAAGTCCTAGTTGCCAACATTTGAAAACAATTTTCAGGGTTAGAGTGCTGCTGAGACAGTACTATTTACATTTTAAAATTGTTAAAGAAACATTCACTTATAAAGCCTAGAATAAGAATAGTTGGTTAGCATGGCATCTTACAGGAATTTTATTCTGCTGAAAGTCAAGGCTGATTTCAATCTCAATAGGGACAAATTCAAGGTACAGCAGGTTAGCCATGAGGCCCTCGGCATGCCACTCCACCAAAAAAGCCCTAATACCCATGCACCCAGCCAGGTCCATGTTTACCTGAAGAGAAATGCTATGAAGGGAGGGGTGACTTGGCAGCCAGATACTCTCATCATTGAAATCCCAAAGAAAATTCAGTCAGTTTCAAAGATCATCCTTGATCTCCCTGGGCAGTCTAACATATTGAAAAAATTTGTTCACTCCCGTTGCAGCACACACCCAATTTTTTGTGAATTACTCGCCCCATAGTAACACCATAAATGCAAAAAATTAAACAGCCCCAATAAATACTGAACCTGCCGTACAGTGACATCACCAGAATCTAAACACAAAGCAGTTGATCCCAAAGCTTGGACACCTTTGCAAAAGGCAGGCCACAAGTGCCCGCCACCATGTAATTTTCAGTGCTGAGGAAACTCAAACAAGTAGTGAGACCCTCTGTCTCGTTGCAAGCTATGGGGTTATCTAGAGCGTGGAATACAGCCTGAGCAGAACAAAGTACATGGCCCAATTAAAAGGAAATAATGAGGAGTGTGATCGGTGCCATCATAGATGCACCAGTGCAAAGAGGTGGCAAAACAATAAAAATAATTTTTAAGTACAGGATAAGACTCAGGACCTTATTCAGAGCCGCTCGCAAAATGCGAGCGCTCGCTCTGAATGAGGGCGGCCGCATCAAAAAAATGATCCAGCCTCCTGTCTGCTCGCTAGGCTGCTGCATATAAAACACAACATGGGGCGACAGGCTGAACAGAGGGCACAGCTAAATAATGTTCAAGAGAAAAGAAACATTGCAGTGTCATTGTTGGATTTCCACCATCAGTGTCAAAAGCTTCAAAAATAGGAGGCAAACCATTAATGGTTGCTAACCATTGATGGGTGATGGGCACCCCTAAGGGAAGGTTGAATATCAAAGGGAGGCTTCAGGGGGAGGCTGGAGGGAGAGAGACAACAGCAAAATCCCCAGGTGGGCACTGTATGGTTGGAGGGGGAGAGACCGCAAGCAATGGAGTACTGGCAGGAATCTTTGGGAGGTGGGGCACCCTCCCTTGCACCAGGTCAGATAAAGATAGGCACATGTTGGAGAGAAGAAAGGGGGGCACCCATGTGGCTGTGAAGGGGGCAGCACTCAGAGCAATATGGAGGGAAGAATCGTCCACTGTTGACACAACAACCTATGTACCCTTCATGGAGGTAAGAAGATATAGGGTTGCAAGGAAGACGAGGTGTCTGAAGGTTGCAGGAGGAACAGTAGGGAAACTGCATACAGTCATGTGAGCGGGGTATATTGGGCATGAAAAAAAGGCAAAGGGAAAACAAGCAGGAGAAAAGGGCAGACAGAAAGGGCTACAGGAAAACAAGTAGAACAATATGTTGGGCTACCTTCTACCGTGATCTGCACAGCTGAACATCAGGGCTGCACATCGCAGAGAATTATATGTCCCTAGTGATCCCTAGGACAGCATTCTCTTTATAAGCAGCAAATATGGGGCTTGGTGTCCTTACCACAACACTTGTAAAGCAGAGGTGAAAAACTAATGTGATCAAGCCCTCAGTGTATACTTACAGTACGATCAATACAGACTTTAAATACACATCTTCCTTTTATATTTAGCTGACATATCTGATTGCTGAGCTAATTCAGCAGCCAGTAGGTTACTGGATAAAGGGTGCCATTCCATGCACCTTACAAGCCACATGCAGTTGCAGTTGGGCAGTGATGGTACCTCACCCTGCACCCTGGGTGATGGCACTGCTCACACACACCTAGTTACTGTACTCGATCCAGCAACACCTTTACTTCTGTATATTTCGGAAACAGAAATCTAGGCCATTTTTTTCATGTATTTCATGTGTGCCTCAAGTCTGCTCTGGGCTCTCATCACTATGGTGCCCATTATAGATTTTGTATTCTAACACGGATATTACTGTCTGCTTAGTGTTTTCCAAAATGGGTGTCATAGCACCCTGAAGTGCCACAGATCACCTGCAGGAGTGCCACAGGTTGGTGGTTCAATACCAAATCAAATTATTTATGGTTAATATGATAGGCAAAACAAGTGCTGCTGAAAATCAGAAATGCAACCCTGTCCACCACCGCCACCACATAACTGAACCCAGGGTTGGACTGGTTCACAGGTGTACAGGGGAAATCCCCAGTGGGCCCCACTGCCTGAGGGCCCCACACCTTCCTCTAGGGGTCAGTAGAGGAAGTGTGGGGAGGATCATGGATGGGTGATTGCTTTTTTTTTTTTATAAAGGGACTCTGGACCTCATTCAGTCGGTCGTTGCGGCCGCACGGTCGTACGCCACCTATGTTCGCTATACTGCGCATGCGTAAAGTTCACATGTTTATGACCTGAGAGTCTTCTGCGTATGTGGGGCCACGGGGACACTTGGAGGGATCCTATTGCATCCCTATTGGGGAACTATGTGAAAAAGAATCCTATAGGCTTCTATAGATGGAGTTGCCTATCTGCCTGCAAGTTTGATACTGTACATATGGGAAATGTCAGTTTTCGGAGGTTTGACCACATTTTAGGGCCATATTCAATTTGGAGCGAAAAGCCGTTATCGGCTATACTTTATCGCCGATGACGTCATTTTCGCATTTTCACTTATCGCCGTATTCAATTTCCCCGACTTTTCGCCGATGCAGAAAGTCAGAGGTTGAAACCCAGCGATAAAGTATCACCAATGAATAGGTGGTGAGAACAAGTGCAGAATTGGGGTTTTGGGGTGCAGACTTCCAAAACCACCCTGCACCCCTTGGACAGTCCCCCAAAGTTATTCTGTGTCAAAAAAAATTGAAAAAAGGACCACAGGACACCCCAAAAAAGGTAATTTCATTTTGTGGGCGAAAAAAAAAGTTGGGGGACAAACTTCTAAACTAGCGAAATAGACTCAGGGAGTCCCCAAGTATGCGGCAGGTGTTTTTTGGATTGCAGGTGGTTGCGGAAGGTGGATTTTACATGATTTTGAAAACTTCACATTAGCCACTTTAAAATATGCTAGTACCCATTTTCATGTACCCCAAATTTGATGGGACTATTTATTTTTTTCACAAAAATTTTGCTAAATGCTATTCTTCGCCACTTTACCAAAGATGCTATATAGCACCTATTGAAACTGTTTAAAGACCCCACATACCTTTAGTAGGTCTATTCGAAGGTACCCATAGTGAACCCCCATGTCAGAGCATCTTTTGGGGGGTGTCAGGCAGATTTCCCCAAAAATGACAGGACTTTTCGCTGATTTACTTTTCGCCGGGTCCCGTTTTCACCAAAATGAAATTGAATACGGGGAATAGCGGGGACGAGCACGATACTTTATCGCTGGCAAAACCTCTGATGACGGCGAAAAGTCCGGCAGCGGACTTTTCGCTCCAAACCGAATATGCCCCTTAGTGTTAGTACATCCTGCCTACACTATGATCAGACTTTTCAATCCCCTTTAACTGCTTTCCAACTCCCTAGGATATTCAAACAATGGTTTAGGGGAGATAGAACAGCCATTTTTAAATTACACCTAAAGTGTCTCTGGAAACGGTGCTTGAGGTTGTTCAAATATGCAACGCTAAACCCACCCATTTTATTTTAATGAAATGGAAGTGTGGCACAAAAAGTGGGCGAATATCTGAATTGCTGCACAGTGTCAGTTGCACTCTATAGCATGGTTTGTCCATGAACCTATGTTTCAACTATACAGAAAATGCTGTAATACACTTTGTAAGAAATACAACCAGATCATAAGCACAATTGTTTTGTTAGCAAAGTTACTTTTCAAATTCATTTACTTAAAAGAAAATTCTATAGGAAAAAGCGGGGTTGGTGGGGCTGGACTGGATACCCTAAATTTAAACATAAGAAGTGCTACCATGCTGTGACTTGTAGTACCATACAGTAAAAAGAAAATGCAGGTGCAGACTCCAGGCACTAAGAATACTGATAATCAAAACAATCGGGTTGGGTATGAAATATCGGCAGTCGGGATGCCTATGCAGACAGCGGCATTCCAATGCTCGGTATCCCGACAGAGGTCGGGTAAGTATACTAACCCTCCCCCCTTCTCCCCCTAACTCTCCCATCTTGCACCCTAACCTTCCCCACCCTGCACTCTAACCCTAAATGCCTAAACCTAACCCTCCTCCCTTGGTGCCTAACCCTAACCCCCCCAGTGGTGCCTAACCCTAAACACCCACCAATATTGCCTAACCCTAATGCCCCCCCAAAGCCTAACCCAAATCCCCCCTTGGTGCCTAAACATAACCCTCCCCCCCTGCGGCTAACAGGTAAGACGCCCAGTGTACCTTCACTCAGGATAACAGCTGTCGAGATTCCGGCACCGGAATATAGACTGGTGTCGGGATTGCAACGCCTATCTTTAGTCCCGGATCGGGCTTTCGACAGCTTCTCATCCACCGGCATACTAACTACATCCCAACACAATATCTGTCGTACGTCAGATATGTGCATTAAGTTTCCAGATGTGCAATGCATAGTTAGAGTAGCCACAATCGCACTGTCTAGTTATAAACTATAATCTCTGGCTAAAGTTCTTGTGAAATTTCAGGGCACATAACCGTATATAAGCAGTAATGCACATCGAAGAAGTTAGCTTGTTCACTTCCTTCACGAATTTGTTATGGAGCTCAACAGAGGCCACTGGAGAACCATTATCTTCTACGACTACAAGAGTGGTTTGCGACAGCAGGAGAGTTTTGACCAACTGTGAGCTGCTTTCAGGGAAGAAGTAATGTCCCAAACCACTGTGTTTGAAGTGCTGCAACCGATCTGTGTCCACCACCACCGTTGATAACATTGCTGTCGTGCGGGCCATGGTTGAGGTGGACACCAGGGTGACTGTGGCCCAGTTAGAAAAGGAGCTAGGCATCTCATAAGGATCTATCCGCTCGATACTCCACAAAAAGCTCGGTCTGAGAAAGGTTTCTGCACACTGGGTGCCCCATCAGCTGACTTACGAGCGGAAGGAGGCTCGGGTGACTTGGTGCTGCAACAGGCTGGTCAGGCAGTCGCTCAAACTCTGTCTGGGATATCATCAGTGTTGATAAATCCTAGATATACAGTTTCGACCCTGAAACCAAACAACAGTCGGCCCGGTGGACCCCAGTTGGAGGTGCACCACCACAAAAGTTCCGATGTGAGAGCAACCTGACCAGGCAGAAGGTGGCTGTTTTTGAGGCCATGACTGGTCATGTAGCTACTGTACTAATCGTGCAGCAGCGCACCGTCACTGGGGACTGGTACGCCAACCAATGCCTGGAAGTCATTTCCAGGCGCCATCCAAGCTTGTGCTCGTGGTGCCCTTCTCCATCATGACAATGCACCTGCTTCTGAGTCCAGGAAAGTGGTGGATTTTCTTTGCTCGTGAATGCATCCAGGGACTTGCTTATCCGCCGAACTGTCCAGACCTGGCCCCGGTGACTTCTTCAAGTTCCCACAAATCAAGTGCAAGATGCGTGGGATGCGGTCTGAGTCACCGGAAGCTGCAGTGGAGACCTTCATCCAGCATGTAGAAGATATACAGTACCTGCTTCGAACTGGTTCAGCTGCTTCACCAAGTGGTTTGAGTGCATGCAACTTTACATTGACTCCACTGGTGAATACTTTGAAAAAATTTAATGTTCACTTTTTTGTAAAGATAATACTTGTGCATCCGGAAACTTACTGCACACCCCTCCTTTATGCACATGCAAATGAAATTAGCTTAAAAAAATGATTGTCCTGGGATGCTCCAAAATGGTAGACCACTTTCAAATCTTCCCCTAAGATCAACATTCAGTTGCATGGTGCTTGGGGACATACCACCTGTGACAGTTTGGACAAATGTGCAGACAACAGGACAGTTGGACAGTCCCCTAAAATTGGGACTGTTTTACAGAAATTAGGACAGTTGTGAGGTATGGACAAATAACCTCTTTGGCCATGACATCCTCTCATTTGACATCACAATGCCCTGATCAAGAACTGGTTTCTGATTGGCTGTTTTTGCAATGTCATGAGAAAAGGACTGTTTTGTGTAGTGATATCTGTATTGTGGTTTCCCGCAGTCTGCTATGAGAAAGCTTCCATCCTTTCCAGCTTTTGTCTGGAGCATTCTTCAGAGCACTTTAAAAAATTGCTCACACTAAAGTGAATGACATGAATGTTTTGTAATATGATAGTGCGCTGTGTACTGTCCTCTGTCCCTTCAGCCCCTCCGGGCATACATATCTTGGCCTAGAGAATGCAGACAGGTCCTGTGTTCTTTTGAAATATGCAGCATCACAGGCTATTTGCACAGCTGCTGAATGAAGCCGGCTTGTTGCTAAAAAGAGCCATCTTTGTCATATAATATTTGCATACATGAAATATTACTCTGCCTTTCATATAGATTTCATGTTTGACAAAACTCATCCCACAGAGCAGATTAAAGAAGAAACTTCAAAAACTAAATAGATTACGTGACCCCAGCTGGGATAACACCTTGCTTTATCTTCAGGTGCACACATTTGTTGGATAATGTAAGGAATAGTGAAGCTTAAAACATTTGTAAGATTAACTCTCCCACTGCCAGAGCAAGATGTAAAAAACAATATATAATCACATTGCCACTGTGTCATAATAATATTTCTGCCATCTCCAAGCATACTTACCAACTCTCCCTCATTGTCAGGGAGACTCCCTGAAACAATAGCAATCTCCCTGTCTCCCTAAAAAGTCAAACAATCTTCTTGATTCCACTTTACCACCATTATGTAGCTATTATATTAAAAAAATATATATACATTTAAATGGGATCATTAGTATAATTTCGCTGCATTGGTTATAAAGCACAATAATCCCTATGGCTACATGCCTTTTCTGAAAAGTGTTAGTGTGTTTTCATCAACAAATAGATTTTACTAACTGTTTTGTGTCTCATTTACATTTGGATGTAAGTAAATTGTATGACACACCTCTCAGATATAACATTACAGGAGTAGCGTGGAACTATGGTGCCTAGAGAAAGTGCATGTCATACCGCCCCCCTCCCTCCACCCCCCCTGTACTGAACTGTGCCAGTGGGGTATGTCCAGTCTGCAGGAGGAAAAATGAAGTGAAGAGAAAAAGAGCAAACAGTGGCAGTATGACACTTGGCATTGAGGTACTATTGGGGAAATAGAAAGCTTCAGAGATACACTATCTGACATTAAGGGGTAGCTCATTTTACATGGCTTTATTTATGTATAGTACCTAGGATCTGACTTTTATCTAACTTGAATCATTGTTATTAATCAATAGAGGAGTTTGGGCCCCATTTACAAACGAAATATAACCCCTTTAGCGCTCGCTAAAGGGGTTATACCATCTTGCTGTATTTAGTAAACAGCGGTAATCTTAGATTACCGCTGTTTGTACAGCATCGCACTCGCCATCTAAAAGATGGCGAGAGCGATGCGGGCCCCATTGCCGGCAATGGACACCCGGCGGTGCCTTTCCGGCTTCAACGAAGCCTTCCAGGCACTGCCGGGTCTCCCTGACATGTACATGCGCAGACGGACCGTCGCGCATGCGCATGACCCTGGAGCCCCGTCGCTGGCAGCGTTAGGCTGCCAGCAGCCCAGCAGAGGACCTCGTCGAGGACGAGGATTCCGCTGGACTTCGCGGGACCTCGCCGGGGGGGTAAGTATTACTACATACCAGTGGAATTTTCATTTGTATCACAGTGATACTAAACGAAAATTCCTGCTGGTATTTCCCTTCGTTTGTAAATGGGGCCCTTTGTATTATAGATTCTGATCATTTAACTTAAATTGACAAAATATATGTGTAAGAGTGAAATTCCACAGGGAGCACAATTATTACTGCAATTACTGCCCCTAGCAGCTTTCTCTGGAGTGGGGACACCTATGCTCCCTTCTCAGCTATGCTCCTACTTCACAAATACTGTATACATTGCACTTATATTAATGTGAGTACTACTAGTCATGTTCTGTCTACCACCATTATTATTATTTCTCTCCTAATATTTTGTAAAATACCTTTCAAATAACACTTTGTGGTCATACCTGGGAACACCACCGTTACTTTAAATAGCAAAGCAGTGACTTTGTTTAATCTAATACCTTATAATTGAAGTTTAGGAATTTATCTCACATGTGTAACTTTTAAGTCCATTGAAGCACAATGAATGAATGAGGAGAGAAGGAGGGAGGGTATCAAAAAGGAGAGGGGAGAGGAAAGTGCTGATCAGAGAGGAGAGGTGACAGAAGCCAATAAGAAAAGGAGAGGGGTGTTACAGAAGCCAATAAGAAAGGAGTGGACAGGGGCAAAGAGCCAAACACAGGGTAGAGAGGGGAGGGAATTAAAGAGGTGAGAAGTGAATGTAATCAATCTGACAGGAAATGAGAAGTGACAGAAGATGATCACAGAGGAGGGAGGGCCGGATATGAGGCAATCTGGGCAGCTTGAGGAAGCATGAAATGTAGAAACAGATCTCAGATCCGTAACTTATTTAGGATATAGACAAACAAACCAAGTTAAAACTAACAGGCAGCCATCATACTGAGCAGCGCCCATGAATTCTGGAACCCTGGATGGTGCCCTCTGTCCATTTTGGCGCCCGGAGCTCCTGCTCCACCGGAACCACCCTCGCTACTCCCTTGGCAGTACACGTCCACTTTAAGGCACACTCATAGGTGTTGCTATCACAATCTCCCTGAAATGCTTTTTCAAAAGTAGGCAAGTATGTCTCCAAGCCAACCAGTTCACATAAATATCTTATTGCAGAGTTTAACCTGCAACATTTCTTGTATGACAATTAGTAACGCCCTATATCTATCCAGGTCCACCCACAGTGCAGTGTAAAACTTACTCAACATCTTGCCTTATTCATACCTCCCAAATGGGATGTGATTGGCAGTTGGGGAGATATGCCTCATTCACTACAGTAAAGCAGAGTAGTGGTGAATGGGTGCTATGCAAACCAGTTTGCAAATTTGCAATTGTGAAGGAAAGCGGACAGGAAATGGGTTGATTGACACATGTCTACACCATGAGACAGCACCTAGTTCCCCAACATTAAATGTTGGAAGGTTTGCCACATTCATTTGCAGTTTAATTGAATTAGACACACAGGGGCTGATGCAGAGTTTAACATGCCAACAAATACGTAGACTTTCTTGTGGGTTTTTGCACTTAAGACAAGTGTTGGCAAGTATGATCGATGCCGAATTGTACCCATTTCAGTAGTATTTCTACTTGCAACTGAAGGGGCTTAACTGAGCTGTAATGGGGCGTTCTCACGCAGGCAAAGATCAAAGAGGGTGTGTGTACAGAATTGAGGGCTATGCAGAGATAGCAAGATGCATACTGTACATACTGTATGTTTGTTTTGTGATGTATCTTTTGCACCTAAGTATAGGACAGTTGCAAGTACACTCTAATGATTGGTATCAAACAAAATGTATAGATAGAGTCTGCAATTCTGCACACGGGCAAATATACATAACTATTTCTGTACACACAACACAGTAGCAACTTGGTTCACCTCTGCATATACCCCACAGTCCACAAACACACTTTCATGCTGTAAATAAACCTTATCCCTAACCCTAACATATATTTTATATGACAGAATATACAACATAAAATGTGCACAAGAATTATAAAGCATCCTCAAGATTGGTGTGTAAGTTGTACCTAACACTGCAATCAGCCTTTTTACACATCTGTCCCTACACAGGACAAAGTTTAACTATAGCTTGATTTTTCTACTCCAAAACTTACAGCAAGGTCAAGGCTGTCAGTAAAACTTGTTACCTTTTGACCTGTACCGCTCTGGATTTTTAAAACACAAATACTAAAGTAGATAGATAACAAAAGCAAACAGAGGGATTTTTTTGTCAGAGCTCGTAAAAATTGAGTCATTAAAAATGTGCCAAAGATTTTACGAGGCGCTGTAAAATGCAGGGAGACTCAACAGATTGCAACGGTTACTGAATTTGGTTTCATGGTTACATAAGCCACTAAAGCATCATACTAATGGATATTTAATAGTAAAATTAATAGAGGGTGGTGATTATTATTATTATCAAATTTTTCTAAAGTGACCACATCCCTTAATAACCAGTATTTTCAGTAATTATTGGAACAAACATAATACACAAATGTCAAATTCAAAAAAAGCTTACAGTCTTAGCATGAGAGGTAGAGTAGAAGCCGCTGTTTGTCAGATTTCTTATTGTAAGGCCCATTTTATTTTTGAATGTTAAACTTTTTTGCATACAAATAACATAAATTAGAAAATATAAAGTTCTGGACGGACTGGACAAGGATTTGCGATTGCATGGTCGAGGCTCACAATCTGACAAACCCAATTGTCTTCGCCAAGAACTGTCACAAGGCGGGATGGGCTTCACTGCCCTTCTCACTTGAGGGGTAACTAAGTTCCCCTCCTCATAACTAAGTTTCCTTCTTTGTAATTTTGTACTGGCGCATGCGACACAAAGTATGTTTGCATTGCATTCTGGGGCACGAATTAGAGTCACAGACGCTACAACACTACTGGGGTGTGGAGCAACAGGAGAAAATTAATTCTACATGTGCAGAACAGATTACTTCAATTACAGCCGGTGAATGGACTCGGATGGCACTGTCTCATGGGATGCAACCGTATCAGCCAAAGCTCAGCTAGCTGCAGTCGCATCCCATGCGACCGTACCAGTAAAGTTGTTAACCTCTCAAATTAATCATAAAATTAAATGATTGAAATTTATTTACATTTGTCAAAGTGTGCAACTTAAAGGTGAAAGTATAGGATGAGACCTGGTTAGGCCTTGTACAGAATTGAAGTTTTTGAAAATGGCTCTGTGCAAGGAATACCCCCTCCTCACCATTTTATTGATCACATTTTTGCAAAAACCCGGGAATTTGCTGGGACACCAGAGCCGGATTACCGAAATGGCATTGCAGATGGGCGCTTAGGGCCTGGTGGTTCTAGGGGACCCGGCATCCATCTGCCACTTTGCTGCAAGTGGGGAGATGTTTCAGCTGCGAGCAAGCAAGAGGGTTGGAGGGTTAGGTGCCTCCGGAGATACTAAGAATGGGATAGTAGTGGGCTTGTACTGTCAGTAGTCCTAGACATCCACCCGGCTCTGTTTACATCTGGCCCTGTGTTTGCTGACTGGCAAATCACAGATTGGAATTAGGCCCGCCCCTCCGCTTCTCCTAACAGCAGCCGCAGCATGGAATCAGACACTTGGGTCTGGTAATTTTACACTATTAGTGATTTCCAGTTTATGCTATTCTTTATATGATTTAGGTGCCCCTAGTAACTTATCCTGACAGTTGGATGCGTTGTGAGCGATTATTTTTGTGCAGATGATTTGTTTACCCCTGTTGCCCATTTTTCAGCACATGTAGTATTATTCCATGTTGCTTCATTATTGATAGCAACGTGCTCAGGTACATTCACCTGATGTCATATTTATTTACTGTATATGCACTTTACTTTGAAACTCACTTTTTGGGCAAAGTTTACTAAGCAGCGGGTTCTAAACCTTGGCGTTTTGGCAGCGGTTTTGCTCTCCACAGATTTACTAAGGTCAAAACTGCCGTCAAAACAAATTTTAGAAAAGAACAGAACAGAGCTGTCATTTAGAAACCGCCGTCACACCAAAACCAAACTGCCGGGGTTTAGAACGTGCCGCTTTGTAAATTTTGCCCTATGTATTTTTACTTGGTGATGCTCATTAGCACAATGACATCAATATGGCATCACCCAGCCATGGCATTTTTAGGTGCCATTTTCAAATATCTATGACTTTACATACCTGTGATGCGATTGCTATTAACATTCTTGACAAAGGGTTTGCCCAAAACATTGCTGTAAACATTGCTGATATGCTTTGAATAAACACTTTGATGTTTGAATTTACCCTGTAGAGTGCTTTCTATAAAAAAAAAAGACATAAATATATATTAGAGCTGTGCGCAGACCCCCGTGTTTTGGTTCTAAATCATCACTGTGTTTTGGTTTTGGTAAAAGCACCCTCAAGTGTTTTTGTTCGGATTTGGTTTTGGATTTATTTAAAAATTTATAAAAATAGCTAAAATTTGGACATGTTTTTGTTTCTTTAATATTATTAACATCTCCAGCCATTTCCACTCACTTTTGACCACCTTAGAGCACCTGAAATCACGAGGGAGGGACTTAAATGCAATCCAAAACACGCGAGATTCGTTTAAATCCGAGTTCTGAATTAAGAGAAGACCCGAGTCAAGACTTGATGCTATTCGGAACCCCAAACACGCACGCAGGGGGGGTTCTGAGTACCCAGAAACCCCCCCTGCCCGCCGATCAGCAAGTGTAGTGCGGACCGCAGTGAGGGCCTGATTCAGCAAGGAACGCACAGGAGAGAACACATCCACCCGTCCGCGGCGAGAATATGCTAATCAATGCATACGCACAGAGACCGCAGCATAAGATGCAGACGCCCATCTCCCTTTACTCCCAGCCTGATCAGCACGCAAGATAACGTAAACATCGGTAACATCGAGAATCATCGGTTCCATTAGCATAATAGTGGTTGACCTGACCTGCCGCAGGATTTTGTCCGCTTCCTGTGCATAGCTTACGGTATGGCTGCGTATGCCGCCGTACTGCCTTAATTATCCACACCCCTATAACGGCGTTATAATGCCTGTGTTCACCTGACCACCCCCCATCACCACCCACAAATGACACTACCTGTCAATCAATATCGGAGGGGTCTGCGTACACACTGCGTGTAGTCTGCGTACCCTAACCCGATCACACTGACTAATTTACGCACACGCAGTGCGATGCATGCGCAGTGCAAAAACATTGGGCGAGTACGTGCGTTCTCTCCTGTGCATTCCTTGCTGAATCAGGCCCTGAGTGCTGTCCGCACTACACAGTAACAAGCACACCGCCGCCTGTGGTGTGTTTGTTTTAGCAGCTAATGAGCTCTTACTGGCTGCTGCGCCCACTTCTGGAGCCGGCCTTGATCTCACTCATGAGCTCCACCTTCTGGCTCCTGCAGTGCGTGATGGGAGAGATGTCATGATGTCTCTCCCATTGTGCAGAGCGGCCGAGAGGACGGAGGAGCGGACAGCGGCAGGCACAGGCACAGGGATTCGGGTAACTGTTTTTTTTGTGTGTGTGTTTGTGTCTTTGTCCTATATACAGTATGTAAGGGGCACTGCATAGGAGTGGGGGGACTACTACTGGGGGCTCTAAGGGGCACTACTGGGGGTATTGCATAGGGGGGCCACTAATAGGGGAACTGTATAAGGGGCACTACTGGGGGCACTGCATAGGGGGGACCACCACTGGCGGCACTGCATAGGGGGGACCACTACTGGGGACACTGTATAAGGGGCACTACTGAGGGCACTGTATAAGGGGCCGTGCACAGGGGACCACTACTGGTGGCACTGCATAAGGGGCACTACTGAGGTCACTGCCACTACTGGGGGCACTGTATAAGAGGCACTACTGGAGGCACTTCTGGGGGCACTGCATCGGGGGACCACTATTGGGGGCACTGCATAAGGGGTACTACTGGGGGCACTATATAAGAGGCATTACTGGGGGCACTGTATAAGGGCACTGTATAAGGGGCATTACTGGGGGCACTGTATAAGGGGCACTACTGAGGGTACTGCATAGGGGGACCACTACTGGGGGCACTGCATAAGGGGCACTACTGGGGCATTGTGTAAGGGGCACTACTGGGGGAGGGGGGTCTTTAATAAATAATGCTGGCTGTATTTATTTGTCTGCTGCATTCATGTCTTTTAGTGATAGAGGTGTGTGTGTGCGTGTCTGTGCCAGTGTGTGTGTGCCCCGTCATAGGCTGAGTGGTATATTTTACTGTAGAGGTCCTAAATCCTGTGTAAGCTGTATGTATATATATATATATATATATAGTGATCCCACGGACTGGCACTCTGCTAAACTTGCAGCAAACATACTCCTGTGCCTCCTGTTAAATAACAATAATACGGCAAAAATCAGTGGCACTTGGAGCTTTTAGAGAGATTAGTTTAATGTGTACCCAGACACATGTCACCAACGTTTCGGGGCACTGTGCCCCTTTATAAAGGTAAGAATGTATAACAAGAGTAAGAAAGGATAGTCTACCTTATACCGGAGAAGCCCGCCATGTGGAAGTGTCAGGACGACGCCGTGACGCTGTCGGAGTCCCGCAATGATGACGTCACCGCGTCGGGCGTCTATGGGAACCCAGGTAACCAGGGCGCCCGCGCTGTGACGCGGCTGGCTGTCCTGTAAGGAAAAAAGTGAAGTGAAAAAACCTAAGTGTGTATATAAACTGTGATAATCATACACAGCCCACATTGTTTACAACACCTCAGTAACCGAGCCAATGGCCCGTGGTGCAGCATATGAAAAAGAAGGAAAGAGATAGAGCAACAAGCATGGAAAAACGAACAAAATACATTAATGCTACATAGTGGTCACTTGCAAGCATCAAAAGTTGATCGACTGTAACGTATACTAGAATAGGCACAGGCGAGAGCACAATAGGAGAGAGGCAAGAAAAGAGGACACTTTGGAAGCAAAAAATGTAAATACTGCATATTAGTACAAGATTCATGAAATGAAAATCTTAGAGTCCAAAAACGAGACACTGGGGAAACCTAATAAAATAGTACACTCATAACTTGACCCTAAGGATATAGTTGAATACATTCCAATTGATTCTCTCATTAAGGCCAAGGGGACTGATGGTCTGTAAATTATATATCCATTTGGCTTCTACTTGAAGGAGACGTGTTGCCCGGTCCCCCCCTCTTGTGGTTTTAGGCACATGATCAATGGCCATATGTCGAAAGTCACTGAGTACGTGTTTCTTCTCGGAAAAATGTTGGGCCACGGGTTGATCCGTGGTTTTACCAGAGAGGGCTGCTTTTATAGCGCAGCGATGGAGAGCCATTTGTTCCCTCATGGTTCAAGTAGTCTTCCCCACATAGTGGAGACCGCATGGACAGCTGACTAAATAGATAATGTAAGAAGACGTGCACGTCAGAATATGCTTGATGTGAAAGATGCATTGGGAATGGGGACGACTGAAAGTATGCCCTACGATCATATGTTGACAAGTGGTGCATCCCAAGCACTTGTAGCAACCTGGCTTCTTTTTCAAAAACGTTCCACCAGGGCTACTGTTCTCAAAGTTGGTAATATCATTGTGGACTATCATGTCCTTGATGTTACGCCCTCTGGTAAAACAAGCTAATGGTCACTTGTTCCTTAAAGATGAGATATCCTTGTCAGAATTGATAATAGGCCAGAGTGCCCGGGTAGCCCAATGAATAACCGCACTACTCGTGCTGTATCTGCTTTTCCACGGAATGACGTGTTCCATATTACTATCTCTTGGAATGAACAGAGAGCCAGGCCATCCTATAATCTCGGCCAGAGATTCCCTATACCAACCAATATCTCAATTTTTGAACAGCATTATTCAACCATTATTCTTGAGACGTCCCTCTTATATTAAAGATACTTCCAGTTTTTTGAAGGTACTAGGGGGGATACACGAGATACCTGACAACACTTTGATCTGTGTTATGGACATTTGCAGCCTATACACCTCCATCCCTCATGGAGATAGAGTGGAGGCTATGAAAGAGTTCCTAATTATGGAAAATGTGTTCTCCATTGACCATCATCTATTTTTGAAATTACTAGAATTAACTTTAACAAGGAACTATTTTCTTTTTGACGAGCGATTCTTCCTCCAACGCACCGGTTGCGCTATGGGGAGCAACGTCGCCCCTTCTTATGCGAACATTTACATGTTCAAGGAAGAGCAGGATATGTTCTTCATCAACAGCGAAATGTCAAAATACATCACACTATTTGCGAGATACATAGACGATCTCTTTATGTTATGGACAGAGGTGAAGAGGCACTCCTATCACTGCTGTCCAACATCAACTCCAGGGACTCTCCGATAAGGATCACTTACCAATATAGCTCTCAATCCCTGAGTTATTTAGATGTACAAGTGTCCATCAGTGAGGGACGTATCACTACCAGCATCTATTCAAAGCCCACCAACAAAAATACCCTACTGTCAGCCAACAGCCACCATCCTCCAGCCCTCAAAAAGGGTCTTCCAAAATCACAGATGGTGAGAGTGGCAAGGATTACTAGCGAAGTTACAGAAGTTGAGGCGAACATTGACCGCATCATTTGGAAATTTCTGCAGAGAGGGTATGATCCGTCCTTGCTACAACAACAATAGGAGGAGGTCTTGAGGATGTCCAGAAGCTCTCTGTTCATTCCAAGAGATAGCCTATTATCAATTCTGACAAGGATCTCTCATCTTTAAGGAACAAGAGACCATTAGCTTGTTTTACCAGAGGGCGTAACATCAAGGACATGATAGTCCACAATGATATTACCAACTTTGAGAACAGTAGCCCTGGTGGAACGTTTTTGAAAAAGAAGCCGGGTTGCTACAAGTGCTTGGGATGCACCACTTGTCAACAAATGATCGTAGGGCCTACTTTCAGTCATCCCCATTCCCAATGCATCTTTCACATCAAGCACATTCTGACATGCATGTCTTCTTACATTATCTATTTAGTCAGCTGTCCATGCGGTCTCCACTATGTGGGGAAGACTACTAGAACCATGAGGGAACGAATGGCTCTCCATCGCTCCGCTATAAAAGCAGCCCTCTCTGGTAAAACCACGGATCAACCCGTGGCCCAACATTTTTCTGAGAAGAAACACGTACTCAGTGACTTTCGACATATGGCCATTGATCATGTGCCTAAAACCACAAGATGGGGGGACCGGGCAACACGTCTCCTTCAAGTAGAAGCCAAATGGATATATAATTTACAGACCATCAGTCCCCTTGGCCTTAATGAGAGAATCAATTGGAATGTATTCAACTATATCCTTAGGGTCAAGTTATGAGTGTACTATTTTAGGTTTCCCCAGTGTCTCGTTTTTGGACTCTAAGATTTTCATTTCATGAATCTTGTACTAATATGCAGTATTTACATTTTTTGCTTCCAAAGTGTCCTCTTTTCTTGCCTCTCTCCTATTGTGCTTTCGCCTGTGCCTATTCTAGTATACGTTACAGTCGATCAACTTTTGATGCTTGCAAGTGACCGCTATGTAGCATTAATGTATTGTGTTCGTTTTTCCATGCTTGTTGCTCTATCTCTTTCCTTCTTTTTCATATGCTGCACCACGGGCCATTGGCTCGGTTACTGAGGTGTTGTAAACAATGTGGGCTGTGTATGATTATCACAGTTTATATACACACTTAGGTTTTTTCACTTCACTTTTTTCCTTACAGGACGGCCAGCCGCGTCACAGCGTGGGTGCCCTGGTTACCTAAGTTCCCATAGACGCCCGATGCTGTGACGTCATCATTGCGGGACTCCGATAGCGTCACGAGGGGTCCCGGGCGGCGTCCTGACACTTCCACATGGCGGGCTTCTCCGGTATAAGGTAGACTATCCTTTCTTACTCTTGTTATACATTCTTACCTTGATAAAGGGGCGCAGTGCCCCGAAACGTTGGTGACATGTGTCTGGGTACACATTAAACTAATCTCCCCAAAAGCTCCAAGTGCCACTGATTTTTGCCGTCCTATATATATATATATATATATATATATATATATATTTATTTATTTGTGGCTAGATGTTTTTTCATTGGATCAGTAATCAATGATTTGGAAACACTCCTTTCAAAATCTTGCGTTTGCCACTGACTGGGACTCGAATCGACTCGGTACCCCTAAGTTTGGGTATGTACGTATTTCAGTTAATCGAACCTGCATATCTCATCTATATATATATATATATATATATATATATATTTCATGTGTAGTTGAGGATGTGATTTTATTTTTAAAGCTTTGCCTTCATTTCCAGTTTACCTAGGTAATTTTTTTTTTCTTTTGCAGGGATGGGTAAAAGGGTCGGGGACCCCTGACTAGAAAGTTGCCTAGGGCCCCATGAGATGTTAATCCGGTTCTGCAACCAATGTCCTGCTTATGTCGGAAAGGATCCGACCCTGATTGGCATTCCCGGGTCTGCGACCCTGCAATCGACCAGGGTTATTCCTGGGACTTCAACCCGTGTCAGTGCCCCGGCTAATGTCTGAAAGGCATAACCCGTTTCTTGATGACCCAGGTCATGCCTAAAAGGACTTAGGGCCTGATTCAGACCCACTCGCGAGCGGCTGTCCGCTCGCAAGTGGGTCGATGTTCTGGACTGAGCATGCGCACGACGGAGGGAGCTCCGTCGTGCGCATGCGCCAGACGCGACGAGTTAAGGAAAGTCCTTCGCTCGTTGTGTCTGATCAAAGGGGGCATGCTGTCGATGTTGTTTGACAGCACACCCCCTTTGGTAGGCGTGCCGGGGGCGTGCCACCCTGACGGGGGCGTTCCCACGGGAACGCCTCCCGTCAGAAGCCGGCCCACTGACATCACTAGTGATGTCAGTGAGAGTGATTTTGGCTCTGATAGAGCCAAAATCACTCCGGAGCTTGCGGTTGAAAACCTCAACCGCAGGCTCCGGCTCGCAGTTTCGATGGTCGCGATGGTCACGACCATCGCGGCCATCAAAATGCACGCTCGTATAGCCTGTGGGTGGTGACCCACAGCTATATGAGCGTCCAGGAGGACGCTCCATTTTCATGGAGGCCGGCCCTCATTCAGAGCGTGCGTTCTGCTCAGAGCGTACGGCTCTGAATGAGGGCCCTAGTTGGCGAGCACAGTAGCGCTTGGACATCATCTCTGTTAGACAGAATACCCGGTGTGAAGGGTGACGACCCAGGAATTACCAGGGTCCATCAACCAGGTGTGAAAGGGGATAGGTGATGAAACCCCGGGTTCAACCCGTGTTCAGTGTCCAGGGTGCGAGCTGGGTTAAAGATGGGGTTTATGTCTGAAAGGGCTATAATTTAAGCCCTCAATCCACCCAACTCGTCTCAACTGGTGCAAATTTCTCTACTGCAGTTGCCACAGTTGTGCTCTGCAGATACAGGTTTTGGCAGAGACATGGACATATCTGCACACAGTGATGTGCACAGTGTAACTAAGCAGAACTACAGAGGATTTTGTCCTGCACCACAGCCATTTAATGCATCATAAATGAGGACATTGTGTATAGGTGATTGGTCCACAACAATTATTATAATAAAATATGCTAATTAGCATTGATGGGGACTTAGGACCTCATTCAGAGCCGGACGCTATCAGCCGTTCGCTCGTACGCATTCGATTGTTCTAAACCACGCAATGCTTCCGGTTCTCATTGCGCATGTGCGGCCAGATCATTGCGGTAATTTTTCGTTCGCTCGTATACACAGCGAACAGGAAGTGAACTATGTCATTTGATTGACAGAATGTTCCGTTTATTGGTGGTAACGGGGGTGGAGATGAGAAAACGCAGGCGTGGCAAGGCGTTTTTTGGGCGTACAAGTATTATCTTGTGCGAACGTCCAATGTGGACGCTATTTTGTACACGTCACTGTGTGATCCAATTTCCATTAAGACTGCTCGCTCAGCTTGTGGTCTGGTATAGTCTACCGCAATGACGATGGTCTCCTCGTACTTCCCTGGACTCATCGATGGTGTTGCGATTAATCAAGTGAGGCAACAAAAACAATTAACTTTTAATTGCTAAACAGCTTCTAAGGTGTTTAGCAAATAGACCTTTTTTAGTAGCTAAAAACCGAACGCAGGTGAACTACTCAGCTGCTAATTTCTGGGGCATACAATCAATTAGCTAACAAATGTTTGGGGTTTTTGAGTGCTTTTTACATATTTGTAAGTGTTTATTTTGTAGGCAAACAATATTGTACGTATGTTTGTTTTTTTCTATTTTTTTTTTGACCAAGAAACCAATTGTCCTTTTGTTTTTTGATAATTGTTAATTAAAACTCATAAATTGATTTTAACCCTTTTTTTTAGGCAAAATATGAAATGTTTCTATTTCCGTTGTACTGTTTGTAAGTTTGTTAGAGAGATTACCTTTTAACCAGTTTGTGAATAAATCAACAATAGAATTTTGCAATTTTTTTTCCAAAGTTTAATAATATTTTTGTTATTTTTGTTTCAAGTTTTTTTTAAAGTAAACATATTTTTTTTCATGGGACAAAATCTAGAAATCATTTTGCCCACACACCAACAAAATAAGTGGCATTTGAACACAAATAAAACAAATAAAAACAATTCACAAGAAAGGAGAGGGAGGTTTTGCCATGCAGGAATATGGGGCAAACACAGAGATGGATTGTGGGGAAATTAGCCAGTGCTGTCATCGCCTTTTAGGCCGTTTGGCCGGGGGTTGGAGGGAGCCTCAACGGGTCCGGGAAGTCCTTCGGCTGGCCTGGCCAGAGGCAGATGTTGTGGCCTCTGGACTAGGCATAGGGCTAGGCACATTTGGAGGGATGGCTGTTGTTGTGCCAGAGGTGGAGGGTCCTGATGTTCCGGCAGGAAGGGAGGCCGGCTCCAACATGTGCTGGCGAACGAGCTGCTCCAGGGCATTTGTTATTCGCACGTTGGCCCCAGTATTTTCCGCAAGGGCCTTAGCAATGATCACGTTGGCCGCAGCACTTTGCTCCAGGGCGTCCGCCACCTGTAGCAGATTGGCGTCCATCCTCAGCAGAATCTCGGTCTGCTGATCCATTTTACCATTGAGATCAGTGAGGAGGGCCACTGCCTGCGAGGGGGAATGCCCTGGACTGTCTGCCACAGGGTCCCCAGCCGGATCTACTGCTTCGTCCCCTGCAGAGCCAGAAGAAATTCTGCGGCCAAAGGTCACCTCTGGAGCAGACTCATCCCCCTGTGTCTCTGTGAGAAAAAAGAGAAAAGAGTTAAATTATAATCTAGATATTGTCAAAAACACATTTCTGAGTTGTTAATATTACAACATTTACCTGGGGCAACATGAGGAGCCGCAAAGTCTGGCATGTCGGTATCCATGTTCGACACGCCAAACACCTCCTCATCCTGCACACACCCCTGGGCCAGCTCCTCCAAATCTGTGAGCTCAAGTGACACAGGGGTGGGACCCCCACCTGTCCCCCCTGCATGCCTAGCCCTATCAGCCAGTTTTTGTTTAAGCCGATATTTGAAGTCGCTCCATCTGTTGGTTTAAAATTTGGCATTATTCCTGAAGTATTTTGACCTGTAAACACTTTTTACTAAAATGTCGTTTTTACGTACCGGCGTTTGACCTCCCGGGTTGAACGTTCAAACTCACCCACACCATTGACACCACTGGCTATGTCGTCCCACAGTTTCCATCTCTGGGTTGCACCCATATTCCATCGTGCCTGTGCCAGGTTGTCATTGCACATTTGCACCAAAACCTCCATCTCCTTCCTTGTGAATTGTGGCTGCCTTTTTTTTTGGCCCTAGTTTGCCTACTAGGGCCAGCAGCCTCTTCCATGGCATCCTCCACACCTTTTTTTTTAAATGTTAAAAAAAAATTTTTACTAAAATGTTTTAAAATGTAATGTTAAACATACGCATTTTCCCATAAAAAATAAAAACACTTACATGATGCCTGTTGGCTAGTACTTTGCTGCTCTGTACTCATTGTTTTTTCTCAATGTAGCAGATCGATTTGGGCCTTTAGTGACGTTTTTAGACATGCGTCAGCATTATTCGGCCGCATCATTCCTTGTGCGCTCCTATTGTCCATCCTTAATTTGAGCGGGAAAATCAAGCCTATTTATGGCTTGGTGTGACTCGAGTCGAGGTGGCATGTTATGATTGTTGGAGGTTTTGCATTGGAGTGGATTGTTGGTGATTGTTGTGTAGAAGGAGTACTTGTTTTTTTTGATCTTTTTGTTTTTTTTCTTACTTGTTTTTTTTCCGTTAGCATTTTTGTTTATTTTTTGGCTTTTTTTATTTGAATTTTTGAGTAAGTATTTCAAAAAACCACCTTAAAAAATAATAGTAAATAGTGTACATTTTTTTTAAATATTTTTTTTTTTACAGTTATTTTGGCAGTGACCCAGGGACGTTTTATAACTTTGGGATATTTGTCTGTTTTTGGTAAGTGATTTTGGTTTCAGGATTTTACAAATTCGATGTGTTGGTCTTAGCATATGTTTCGCTAAGTAATGTTTTTTTTTCTGTGAACAATCATGTCTTACCACTAAATGTAGCGTACTATTTAGCGTACTAATGTGTCCTTATTTAACTGTAAAAGTAGCGTACTATTTAGCGAACTAATGTGTCCTTATTTAACTGCAAAAGTAGCGTACTATTTAGCGAACTAATGTGTCCTTACTTAACTGTAAAAGTAGCGTACTATTTAGCGAACTAATGTTTTAGTGGTTTTAACTGTAAAAGCAGCGTACTATTTAGCGAACTAATGTTTTTTTGTTTTTAAATGTAAAATTAACGTACTATTTTGTGAACTAATGTTTTTTGAATTTTTCAGTGTAAAATCATGTCTTACCACTAAATGTAGCGTACTATTTTGAGAACTAATGTGTGCTCCCTTCTCTATTTTTTCTAAAACGAACTTTGTTTTCAATCATAGTTTATTAAATGAATCTAAAAAATATTTTCTACTTTTGAATTGTAGGTTGTTTTGCACATGACACGTCCCAGGCCTGTAAGCATCTTTGGTTTGCTTGGAAAATATAAGTATATTTTTCTTTACACATTTGTCTAAAACAATAACTACCTGGCTTAACATTTCAGGTTGATGTTGGTCGTATTATATTGGCCATGGTTCCAGAACCCGACCAACCTCAACTTCGTCCCAGGCATAGGCCTCATAGGCGTGCAAGGCCCCAGATATATAGAACAAGTGTCACCCTTTTTGGAATGCCAGATGATGAGGTGTTAAGGCGCTACCGTCTTCCGCCACAAATCATCATAGACACTCTCTCATTAATAGAGAGTGATCTTGAACGGCAAATTGACAGTCCTACAGCAATACCACCACTTACGCAATTAATGTCAGTGTTACATTTTTGTGCCTCAGGATCCTTTCAAACCACTGTGGGAATAGTCACTGGAATATCCCAATCCTCCTTTTCAAGGATCCTGAGGGCAGTGATGGAGGCACTTTTTAAACACCTCCATCATTTTATTAAAATGCCATTGGATATGGGTTCCCTTAATGTGGCAAAGGCTAATTTTTACCAAATTGCTGGCTTCCCACACATCATAGGGGTTGTGGATGGCACTCACATACCACTTCAGCCTCCAGCAAGGCAACCGAAAGCACTTTCACTCGATGAATGTAATGGTGGTATGTGATGCCTCCCTCCAGATCCTGTCCCTGAATGCCAAATTCCCCGGCAGTGCACATGATTCCTTCGTCATCCGGCAATCAGGGATTTGGCACAAATTAAACAACCTACAAGCTGGTGATGCGTGGTTTCTGGGTAAGTTGAAACCTTCTGTTGAAACCAATGCAAAGCTTGTTACACAATGGTCCTGATGTTTTTTTTTATATTTTCACAGGAGACAGTGGTTACCCTTGCACGCCCTGGCTGCTCACTCCTTATTTGGTTCCCACTCCAGGGCCACAAAGTCAGTATAATTCCACACTTACAGCCACCGGGCAGGTGGTGGAGCACTGTATCGGCCTTTTAAAAGGCTGATTCAGATGCCTCCACCGCTCTGGTGGCGACCTCATGTATTTGCCGGCTATGGTTTTGAAAATTGTGGTCCTGTGTGGGATATTTCACAACATCGCCATAAGGAGTGGTGTCCCAATGCAGCCAGAGGATGCCTTGCCTGAGGACGGCCCCCCCGAGGTTGGTCGGAGGTCAGAATGTGTGGGGGCCATACACGATGAAGTTGTGGCCAGATTTTTTAGGTAATTATTTTCATAATTTTTTAAATTGCCACAATTTAGACATGTAATATTTTAAAGTACACTTTTAACTGTTTTTTTTTTTTTTTTTTTTTAATCCCTCAAATGACCCTAAAAATCCATGCTACTACCTGATCAACGCAAATTACTTTATGTGGACACATTGGATATAACTTCGGGAACAATGATTTGTTCTCCTCATTTGTGGATTCATGTTGGCATGCTACTTCTTCAAACAGTTCCTGATTGTGTTTTTTTGGGGGTTGGGGTGTGGTTTTGACTTGTGTGTGTGTTTTGAATGTTTGAATTTATTGTGTCTATTCACTTGGTGTTTATTATTTGTGTGCATTAAAATTTTATTTTACGTTAACCAACCATTTCCATCGTAAATTACAACCAAGTGTAACCTGTTTCTAAAAATGCAAAGCTGCTTAATGCCTAATACTGTAATTTCTTATTTGGAAAAGTTTAGTACCCTGCTTTGTTGCTAAAAACAAACACCAAAGGTATTATGGTGAGTCAGTATGTTTGCAATTGTAGGCCTAAGCAGGTAGCTTTAATTTTAACATTATCCACACCAAAAAATATTCACATTTTGAGGTTACTTCTCCAAACCTATTGGTATTGTTATGTGTTTAATGTGCAAGCTTACATACTTACTTGAGCTTTCGACAAACAAATTTACATTACTGTAAAAATCAGGGACAAATAGTAGACTTATGTAAGGTTCAACAATCTAAGATTTACACACAAGGAATGAGACTTAAATAAATCAAAGTAAACTTTATTTTTAAACAAACTGTTTTTGCCAAAAAAAAACATTAGTGGCGCAGGCTCGCCAGAATATGGTCCAAGGAGACATGGCCCCGTAGCTCCATTAAGCCCGCAGACAATGCCTCGTTCCGCCTCTGCTCCTCTGTGGGTAAAAAAATGTGTGGATTAGTAAAATTACACCTTCATTTTTATTTTTAATAAAATCTAACAAATCAGACTATCGTTAAAAAAAAAAAAAAAAAAAGCCAAAACAGGCCCAAAGCAAAAGGAATGCAGAACGAACAGATTCAAAACAAATAAGGGCCCAAAAAAAAAAAAAATACAAAACTAAAAAAAACTACAAAGGGGAAAAAATACAACATTTGTGGGTAGCGTTAACAAGAAAGACACAAGTGTGAGTGTTTGGACATGTGTCATATGTGTAAGGGGAAAACATCCTTGACATTGTTTCACAAAGATACATATCAAAAACATTGGAACTACTTTACTATTTTGAACTGCACAGGCAAAAAGACAACATCAACCCAAATGACAAAAACCATAAAAAAACCATAGTTTAAAACCATAGTTTAAAATGTAAACATACCGGTCAAAATGGTGCCTGGGCCTGGGGCACCGAAATCCTCCTCTTCAGATGTTGGCCAGTGGCTCTGGGAAGGAGGAGGTGTAATTTGGGAGGAAGTGGAGGGTGAGGAAAAGAGAGGGGGGGTTTGAGGGGAGGGGGAAGTTGGAGGGATGGTAAGGTGAGGAGAGGGAGGGGACTGACGTGCGGCACGGTCTGGGGTGGAGGGGGAATTTGGGGAAGAGTGAGCAGAGGATGTTTGGGTGGGAGTGGGGGATAGGGGTCGAGACACCCGTCTGCGCTGTCTCATTATCCACTCGGCCCCTAAATGATGGAGACCAACATATTTAATTACAATGCTTTTTTGTTTATATTTTTTTTACAAAAAAAAACAGGAAAAAAAAAAACATGCCTATACTGTAACCATGCACACGCAGGTAGGGCCAAAATTCACAAACACGCCTATACTGTAACCATGCACACACAGGTAGGGCCAAAATTCACAAACAGGGCTATACTGTAAACATGCACACGCAGGTAGGGCCAAAATTCACAAACAGGGCTATACTGTAAACATGCACACACAGGTAGGGCCAAAAAACACAAACAGGGCTATACTGGAAACATGCACACGCAGGTAGGGCCACAAAAAACAAACAGGGCTATACTGGAAACATGCACATGCAGGTAGGGGCACAAAAC
The DNA here is from genome assembly GCA_031769625.1 of Taudactylus pleione. NCBI lineage: Eukaryota > Metazoa > Chordata > Amphibia > Anura > Myobatrachidae > Taudactylus > Taudactylus pleione. Next base: position 15,921,748 of record JAUIMM010000012.1, on the reverse strand, counting down.
ACAAACAGGGCTATACTGGAAACATGCACACGCAGGTAGGGCCACAAATAAATAAAACAAAAAATATATACAAACACATAAACACTTACTTTCCAGAATCTGGAGACGCAAACTTGCAAGCAGGCGTGGGGTTCCGCAGCGCAAATCCGACCACCTGCGCTCCAGATGGCCGATATTTCGGCGATAGCCGATGGAGCGCAGGCGGCGGCGCACCTCCGCGTACGCCATCCGCTTGCGGAGGTTTGTGATGGGGGGAGGATGATGGGTGATTCTCTGGTCCATCACCTCTGTGAGGACCAGGAGCTCGCGCCTACAAAACGCGGAGGCTCTCATGATGGCAATGATTTTATTTACACAAAACAGTTTTAATAAAGGCCCTACAAAAAATTTGATTGGCTAATGTACTTTGTAAATTAACAGGAACCATTCTATTGGTTATTGTATGAGTCATGTGACCTACAGCCTCACAAATATAATGTGAGTTATGATAGGCTTGATGCAGTGACATGCGTAAGCTAATTTAAATAAAACAAATAAAGTACTAAAATCTGCCTATAAAAAACAACGGAAAACAATAGTATCATTCCAAAAAACCTTTAATTTAGAAAAACAATACCATTGGTGAAACCGTACGTATTCTGCGGTACAAATGACACACACTGACAAGAATAAAGTTTATTGACAATGAAAAAAAAAACAGGATTGAAAACATGTGAATAGCAATTAAGGTAATTAATATAGTGATTGCCATGAAACGATTAAAGTATGTTTGAAGAATAAAATAGCAGGCAATCGAAAACTGACGGGGCCACTTCTGGAATTGACTTGTGCGAGCGTTCCCTGCAACCAAAGAGGAGACGGACGGTCGCTATTTTGAACGTTCGCTAGCTAGAGGAGGGGTTGGGAGACTATGGGGCGGAAAATTTGCTACGAGCGAACTTACGAGCGAGCGCTTGAATTTAAATATTTCCGCTCATACGGCGGACGAGCGAACGGCCACTTGCGCCCGGCTCTGAATCAGACCCACAGGCTCTGATTCAGAGTCGGTCGCTCTGACTGAGCGCTCGCTCTGAATCAGGGCCGGTCTTTTTTTTTTTTTTTTTTTTAGAATGGCCTCCTGGCCGCTCGCATAGCTGTGGGTGACCACCCACAGCTATAGCGAGCGGCCAGGAAGATGGTCGCAATGGTCACCATCGGGCTTGCGACGAGACCCTTGTGGTAGGGTCTCGTGGCCGCAAGCCCCAGAGAGATTGGGGCCACCCCCAGACAGTAGGCGCTCTCATGGGAACGCCTCTGTCTGAGCAGCCACCCCCCTGGCCCGCCCACCAAAGGGGGCGTGCTGTCACTCAACATCGACAGCACGCCCCCTTTAGTACAAGGCTCCGTCGTGCGCATGCGCTCTGGGTCACCATCGACCCAGTTGCGAGCACTCAGCGCTTGCGACCGGGTCTGAATCAGGCCCTAAGATCCAAAAAAAAAGTGTTGGAAGTTATATCAGTCTTCAAAACCTTGCTGCATACTCACTGATCTGGGCAGAACTGTGGGCCTGATTCAGAGCCGCTCGTAAGCGGCCGCTCGTTCGCTGCGAGCAATGTTCGCACATCTGCGCATGTGTATGGGTCGTAATGCGCATGCGCAAACCAGTCATTGCGGTCGGAAATCGAGCGCTCGCAAAATAGCAAGTGCCTGCTAATTTGAGTGACAGGATGAGGCGTTTGTGGGTGGTAACAGGGGAAGGTGCTTGAAAACGGGGAGTGGAGATTCGAACGCAGGCGTGCCAAACGGTCAAAATGGTCGTTTTAAGGGTGTGCATAATTAACAAAGCAGCGTCATCGACCACGTCACTTGGTTGTTTCTTAGCCTGAACTGTTCGCATGATTGCGGTAGGAAAATCCAACTCAAGCACTGCGAGCAGTTCAGACGCCTTTCGATGTACTCGATTAATCAAATAAATAGCGGAGATGACGTAGGATGCGAGCGGCCAGGGGGCGTCTTTACAATATAGCGAGCGCATGTTTCGTTCGCTCGTTCAGACATAGAGGCGTCAAAGAGCGAGCGCTCAATTTAAATAGCCGGCCCCTTTTTCTGAACGAGCGAGCGCAAATAGCGTCCGGCTCTGAATCAGGCCCTGTGTCCAACTCTGGCAACATGTAGATTTGCAGGTTGGACAGATAACTTTTTTTAGTTATGCCAAATAAAAATATATCAGTGAACCTATATTATGCCGTTGATTTGCATGCCAATCATTTTGGTTTCATAAAGTAAATATCATTACTTACTTTGAAAAGTCTTATATATACCAGTGTAAAAGAATGTGGTTCATGTAGGAATTAATTGCATTCCATTTTACACAAAAATGTAAACTCTAGACTCTATCATACAATACATTTGGACCTCAAGTGACTCTGATGCTTCAGCAATAATCACTTGTCTATTTAGGATATGTGACTAAGGGAATGTATATATTGAGTGTGTCAGGGGACCTCTTTAAAGCTCAGCGGAAGGCAACGTCCCAAAACAAGGCTTTAGATAATGGGTTGGGAGTTGAACAGTGCAAATTTTATTCTTTCTACCAGGGCAATTATTATAATTTTCTTTTCCAGTTTCATGACATAAAGCACGTCTAGGGGATCACAGGCTGTTATTTGAGATACAATGGAAAATAATCATTACACTGTGTGTTTTCTTTCAGGTGTGTTTGCAGTTCAGAAGACCTCATATATAATTCACTAAATGATTTGTGCTGGTGTGCCTAGACTTCCACCAAAATGGGTGGGTTTTTGGCAATTGCACAGGTTTTGTTTTGATTAGGAAGATTATTGAAATGAGATTACATGGTTGGGTGCACACTTTTAAGAGCATTCATTTCTTTAAGGACTAGTGCACAGCCATTTCTATTGTGGACAGCACATTGAGGTTTGCACCTGCTCTGAGCTGGTGTAGATTGGGTATTGTTCTGCACTCACAATAGGTCGCACTTTGCACCTTCCACCTGCACTTTGGTAAATAGCGCATTTGCTCTCTCATTTGTACGCTCGTGATTAAATGAAGCTAAACGTGCATTATTTTAGAAGAAAAGTGGTAAAACTTCCCTTTGGGTTTTGGTGAGGCAGTCGCACTTTTTGGACTCTGTTCCTTTGTCTCGCACATGGGCCGCAGTGTTGGGGGGGGAATTTTCATGCTATGCAGAGCAGCAGTGAATGGATGTTGCACGCAAGTGAGCGGCATTCATTTAGTGCTGGTAGAAACTGGGGAATGCCCAGCAGCTGCCAAAGGGCACGCCCCTAGCGTGACTAGAAACAGTGGTGTGGCACGCGGTCACACCCCAAAATGTCAAACAACATGGGGCCATGCCCCCTTTTGCGCGCGAGAGAAGTCTCGATACAGGTTATGAGTTTGTTTGGAGGTATGCTATATGTAATGAAAGGGCGGCATTAAGATGGACTTTGACAATCTACGTGCTCTTCTAGTGTGCTGAAGTGTCTCTAAACTTCTTGATTTGCTTTAGCACCAAGCAAGTCCTACTGTGGTGCACATCTAAGGCACTTCATAAATTAGGTTGCAGTGGAAGAAAAATCCATAACACATGTAACTTAAACCTTTTCTGATCTTCTACAGTACAGTCAGCAGTCCATGATATCCAGGGGCCATCTTACATGTGTCACTTCATACTTGCCTACTTTTGATAACTAGTTTCAGGGAGATTATAGTCGGCACTGTCAAGGGGGTATGCCATGGGTGTATATTTCCACTTATGGGTGATTCTATTGCCACTCATGAGCAGGGCCGCCATCAGGGGGGGACTGCCGGGCCTGTAGTCCCGGGCCCGGACACTCTGGGGGCCCGCCCTCTCCTCCTAATGCTTGTCCACTACTTCCTCCCTGCTAAACTTACATTCACTGACAGTCTCGGCCGGGGGTCCGCGGCCGCTAGCGCCCACTCCTATATCCTCTCACTATCTCTCTGACTGCCCGATGCTGCTGCCGTGTATATGGCTGGCTGTGGGAGGCAGGCAGAGTGGATGCTCCCAACCTGCTCTGTGCTGCTAGCCTAAAGCACAATCGAGCAGCCGGGAGCATCCTCTCTGCCTGCCTCCCACAAGCAGCCACAAACACTACAGCAGTGGCGGTCCGTTGGAGAGGTAGGAAGGGGATATAGTACTGGGCGCTGGTAGCAGCGGACCACCGGCCGAGCCTGTCAGTGAGTACATTTTACAGGGAAAAAGTAGTGGGTGGGTGGGCCCCGGGCCCCTCGTTGTGAGGAGGGAGGGCGATTACTGGGGGGGGGTGTTTTCTGAGAGTTGAGGCTCTGTATAATGGGGGCTGGGGGGGCCCTACCTATTTGGTCCGCCCCGGCCCCACGATTTCTGAAGGCGGCCCTGCTCCTGAGTGTGTCCTGCAGAGGCAGTCCACTGGGACTTGCACCAGCCCTATGCTAGGTGCAGAATCTCTGTCAGAGTATGGCCTCCAATGTGCGCGGTTAAGCGTCTGAGTCCGAAACCACTCTGTGACACTCCCGCTTCACTCTAATAACAAGTGCAATATATATGTATACATTGTACAAGTTAAGATTAGGTTTATCTGATTAATCTTTTGGTCCTTCCATGTGGTCTTTTGGTCCTTGTCGTGTGAAAGGTTCCCTTACACCAGGAGAATATTACCAAGCAGACACAAATCCATAGGAGGGTATTCAATTGGGAACAGGATTTACACTGCAAAAAACCTTGCAGACCTCGCACCCAATTTTGGATTACCATGGGTATGTGCAGGGGTGCCGAGGGGGGGGAGCAGGTACTAATTACCCAGGCCCGTGCTTGCTGGAGGGGCCCGGCACCGCTCCCCCTCCCTCTTACATCACAGCAGCCCAGCACACGCTGCTGTGTGCTGGGCTGCACTGAGAGACTGCTCGCGGCTGCTAAGAAGCAGCCACAGCAGTCTCCTTTGCCTGTGAGGGGAGCGATCATGCTGATCACGCCCCCAACTGGTTATGCGCCGGGCTGAGGGGGCTCATTGCGCCCCCTCGCCAGCACGCAGCTGCAACACTTTTTTAGGCCATGATTAGGCCACGCCCCCTTTTACCCGGGCCCGGCGCGGCTCTTGGCGGGCCTGGGTATGTGCACTCCCGAAACCTGGGAAAGGGTGGGGGGGACGCCCGAGGGTCACACACTCATACTTGCACACACACATTCTACACAAATTCACACATACTACACACATAGTTACACTCTAACACACACACATACTTACACAAATTCACACATACTACACACATACTTACACTCCAACACACACACATACTTACACACACACATTCTACACAAATTCACACATACTACACACATACTTACACTCCAACACACACACATACTTACACATACCGCTGCTGCAGAAGACCGAATTCCGATGCTGGAAGAAGACAGCGCTTCGGAAGGTGAGTAATTACTGACGAATTAGGTTAATCGGAAACATCCAATTGCTTAACTAGTCATTATGGGGGGGGTGCAGCAGGGGTTCTATATGTTTTTTAGGAAAAATTGGATGTGCTTTGGGGCTACGAGAAAAAAAAAAGCGGCTCATAAAATTAAAAACTCTGCTCCTAATTGAATAGCAAAAATTCCGTACCTGTGGAAAGACCCCACAGGTGCAGGATTTGTGCTAGTCTCACACATAATAGAATACCCCCCATAGTGTAGTATGTTTAAAATATATATTTGAATAAAAAAAATGCTCACAAATTCTAAAATTTTATCTGATAAGGAAAAACAGTCCTTTCTGTTAGGTCTAGTCTCAGTTACCCAGCACTAATTCTTTGTAGAGATAGTTCTCAGTGTATGCACGCTTATCTCTGTGCTGCCATTCCTAATTATAACTCAACTCATTATTACTGTACTAGAAGGCACAAGTGTCATCATATTTTAATTTCATTTTTTTTTACAGATAACTTAACAATTGATATAGAGGTAATATGAGCTCTAATACAGAGAATGTGTGCAATATTTTATATGATACATATATGTATTTTGTTGCTACATGTATTAAGTTGCAGCGCCACTATGATCAATATTTTGTGTGTGTGTGTATACACAACTACCATCACATTTGTGTTCTTGATAAACACATATGAAGTTGGTATGCCGAACAGCCTTCGCTCTTCTATGAAGGCTTTCCACGGGACATTGGAACATGGCTATGGAATTTGCATTCATTAACAAGAGCATAAGTGAGGTCTGGTGTTGGGTGATCAGGTCTGGCTCACACCCAGTGTTCCAACCTGATGGTATTTTATGTATCAAGGCTCTGTGCAAGGCTCTGTGCAAGCCAGTCAAGTTCTCCTGGGGGAAGTTTGGAACTTGGTAGTGAGTGTTGCAGCCAAGGGCAGATGTTTATTACGTGATGCATACTTAAACACCCAATCATGGGCGAAACTACCATAGGTGCAAGGGGTGCAGCTGCTATGTGGCCCAGACCTTAGAGGGGGCCCATCTTCCTTGTCAAAGTTACATGTGATATATAAATTTTTCACCATTGGGTGGTACATAGAGGCCCTTACACACTTTTGCTATGGGGCCTTCAAATGCCTAGTTACGCCCCTGCACCCAATGGCTCTGTTCTGAGCTTGTGTGGCCTGCTGCATCACGGCAAAGCTGCTCTCACACCTAGATGTTCCCATTTCACAACAACAGCACTTATAGGCCCTCATTCAGAGCCGTACGCTCTGAGCAGAGCGCACGCTCTGAATGAGGGCCGCCCTCCATAATTATGGAGCGTCCTCCTGGATGCTCGTATAGCTGTGGTTCACCACCCACAGCCTATACGAGCGTGCAGTTTGATGGCCGCGATGGTCTTGACCATCGCGATCATCGCCACTGCGAGCCGGAGCCTGCGGTTGAGGTTTTCAATCGCAAGGCCCGGAGTGATTTTGGCTCTATCAGAGCCAAAATCACTCCCACTGACATCACTAGTGATGTCAGTGGGTCGGCTTCTGACGGTAGGCGTTCCCTTGGGAACGCCCCCGTCAGGGAGGCACGCCCCCGGCACGCCCACCAAAGGGGGCGTGCTGTCAATCAACATCGACAGCACGCCCCCTTTGATCAGACACAACGAGCGAAGGAAAGCTCCCTCCGTCGTGCGCATGCTCAGTGCAGACCATCGACCCACTTGCGAGCGGACAGCCGCTCGCGAGTGGGTCTAAATCAGGCCCATAGTTGACTGTGACAGTGTAGCAGGGCCAATATTTTAACTAACTGACTTGTTGGAAAGGCTGTTTTCTATTACAATGCCAGGTTGAAAGGCATTGAACCCTTCAAAATGACTCATTCTGCTGATAATGTTTGACTATAGAGGTTGCATGGTTGTATGTTTGATTTTGTGCACCTGTAAGCAATTTATTTTTGCCGAAATAGCCAAATACACTTACTAGAAGGGGTGTTTCTACATGCATTTTATATGAAATATAATTTTAGCTTCAGATGTTTTATGCATAAAAAGATCGTAGAGCAGAGGTTCCCAAACTCCTGGGCCTGATGCAGACCCGGTCGCAAGTGCTGTGCGCTCACAACTGGGTCGATGGTGGGCCAGTGCGCATGCGCGAGACCCGGATAGCGACGGGCACTCCCTCACTCCGGGTCTCGCACCAAAGGGGGCAAGTTGTCGATGTTGAGTGACAGCTGCCCAAACGGAGGCGTTCCCATGAGAATGCCTGTCGTTTGGAGGCGGCCCCACTGACATCACAAGTGATGTCAGTGGAGGGCTTCTGGCTCTGTTAGAGCCGAAAGCTCTGTGGGGCTTGCGGCCACAAGACCCTACCACAAGGGTCTCGTCGCAAGCCCGATGGTCACGATTATCTTGACCATCGCGACCATTATCGTGGCCGCTCACTATAGCTGTGGGTCACCCACAGCTATGCGAGCGGCCAGCAGGCAGTTCTAAAAAAAAAAAAAAAAACGCCCTGATTCAGGGCCTCTGTCCTCAAGGCACCCTAACAGTCCAGGTTTTAAGGATATCCATGCTTGACCACAGGTGACTTAATTAGTAACTCATCTATGAACGATAATGCTATCGTTCAACGATAAATCGTTCATATCTTTCATCGTTCATTTTTATGCATCGAACGACCAACGATGTGCGTTCCCGTATAGACAGTAACAGTATCTATGGTCATCCGTACATGCAGGGCAACTTGGACGATTTCATCGCGATTTGCATGTTCAGAGATGTGGCAGGATGACTTCACTGACAGATATCTATCATAGATATCTAACAGTGTGTACACCCAATATCGTTTGTTCTGCACTACAGAAAGTTCAAGGGAAATCGTTCAGCTATATCGTTGGTTGTGCAGATCGTACCGTGTGTATTCAGCTTTACTGTTTAAGGTAACACCTATGAATGATCATTTTTAGTAACAACGGTACTTTGCCCATGTGCTCTCTACAGCTAACACTTTATGTATTTGGACAAACATTATTAAAATACAGGCACCAGAACAGTGATAACCCAAGATTAACATACTGTATGGAGACATTAAAAAAACAAGGAGAGAACAGGATGATTATATAGTATATTGTATTCCACTCATGTTTGTACGTTTACTTCAAAGTGATAGAGGTGTTCATTTAATTAAATGCTGTTATTAATGTGCCTTAATCTTCTTCCGTTACCCTTATCCCAAAATCCATTCTAAAACAGGAGGTTTTTATTTCCTTCCGTGACATCCCCAAAACATAAGAGTTGTACATAACCCTTCATCATGACTGCTGGGACATTACTTTTTTTTTTTACTGTAGACTGAAAATATAAAGTGGAAGTAACCTAACAACCCTCAGAGACACACCCATGGTTTCTGTGGTTGTAAAACACCCCAGGCATTTTTTTATTTCTGGCATCTTTCCAGCAACCCAAATACCTTGGGATTTCTCCAAAACACTATTGCACTTTTTGCCACCTCTGTCAGGGTGCTTTGCAAAATCTGGCACTTCTCCATACCATTACAGATACCATTGGCAGTGATAGCGTGTTAATATGCTGTCTCTTGCTAACTGTTGCACGGATTTAGGGCTCGATTCAGACCCGCTCGCTAGATGCATTTGCATGCAGCCGTCAGCTGCTAATATATGCAAAAGCTGCGATCACACGGCAAGACATTAGTACGCCCACTATGTCTTAGCGTGCGATCGCAAGCCAGTCTTATGACGCCCACTTTCCCTTCACAGCACACGTCCTCTCCAGGAAGTGTATATAACAATCAGTAACATCGAGAACCATCAGAGGCATACACAGTGCTTGTGGTTGACCCTACCCGAGTGCTGCAGGGACTTAAACAGCCAGGTGACGTGTACAATGATGCTCCATCTTAATTATGCACGCCCAAAGAACGCCATTTAAATGTTCAGGCACACCTGCGTTTACACCACCACTCCCCCAGTTTCAAGGACCTCCCCCTGCCACTACCCACAAACTACACATTCTGTCACTCAAACTAGCGTGCTGTCTGTGTATTCCGAGTGATCGCTTCCCAAATGCAGTGACTGGTTCGCGCACACGCAATGCGATGCATATGCATGCGCAGATAGCTAAAATCGGCCAGCTGCGTGTGAACGCAGCCTAGCGAGTGGGTCTGAATTGGGCCCTGAATTCCATCTATGCTAAAGACAATGGGGCTCATATAGCATTGGTTATATGCTTATTTCTTTTGAATAAAATATATGTTTCCATACCGCACAGTTGCGTACAAAAGTCTTAAACTTTCGTCCATATATTGATTCTGTCACATCTTGCGCTTATGAATCCTTAGGCAGAACAGGGGCAGGATGCACTAAACGGAAAATGCGATAAAACCCGTTTACCACATTTTCCGTATGCATCAATCAGCTGGCCGCCGGGCTCCAATGCGGAGGGTAACGCCAGCTTTCGCTGGCACTACCCTATAGAAGCCTATGGGCTTCTGCCGCATCGCACTGCTATGAGGGATCCGATCCATCCCAGCATGTCCCGCGGCCGCCGCGTCACTCTGCGCATGCGCAGATGGACTCCCGGGTCAGAAACCTGGAAGTCCACACAGCGGCAGGGATTGCAAAGGACAGCTCTTATCGGAAGAGCTGTCCTTTGCTGTACTGATCGGACGTTAGTGCATATGCGATCAGCACAATTGCGGTATCCGGTGGTAAGTTTTGCACTCTGTTAGTGCAACTCGTCCCAGATGAGAGAAAGGGTGTGTTGACATAATGGCTACTGACAGAGCCGCATTTATGCCCCGTCCCCCTCCTCAGTTTTTAAATAGGGACATAAGAAGGTGCACCTGAAAAAGCGCCATGGCCTCATGGGGAAGGATCAGGGAAGAGATAGGGGAGGTCACTAGATGTTAGGGATAAAAGAAGAGGAAGCTACAAGTGAGAATGATAATAAACAGGAAAGTGACAGGCCCAAACAGCGCCCCCTGCCCTGCGGTGCCCTGTGCCATGGCACAGGCTGCAGTACCCTAGTTACGGCCTTGGCTACTGAGTCTGACCTGGACAGACACACATATGCATTTTTCAGGAGGCATATTTCTTGCCCAACCCATTATAACATGTGCACTGACGATGACGATAAGCAATCACTACTAATTGGCTGATTGCATCTTGACTCTTCCCACTTTATATAAATAGCTGCTATAATATTTGAAGATGTGGGCATTCTGACTGGATGACCTCGCTCTGCCAGGCGATCACAGACTTTTAACACTGATACTTGTCCCTGAGTAACCAGAGTGTGCTTACTTCACCATTCAGAAGGGTTCCCTCTCACTGTAAGTAACCACCTATTTCTGACTCTTCCCACTGTGTAGTAGGCTCCTACACAATCACCTGGAACCACTCCTTCCACACAGGCTCCTACCACCGGCGCCTGGAACCGCCTACATATGGGATGTGTAGACACACTGCTGCAGCACCTCTTGGCTAGTGTTGGCTAATTTCCACTGGTCCAGTCTGCACTGAGTAACTGGCAAAGGGTTTCAGCTTGGAGACACTGGGCTCAGTCCAGAACAACCGGAGAATGGCGTAGCATTTGGTACTCCTATGGTAGCCACAGTATACAAGCAGATGCAGACAGTTTTATACAAGATGTTTATTTAAAAAGACTAGTCCCTTGGTAAAGGTTCTTGGGACAATCACAGCATACAAATATCCAGTACATTCTTCTCTGATAGAGGATACGCACATTCAGGGCTTTGAGGCCCTCTTTTTATATAGTATGCCTTAAACACAATTTGATTTAGCACATGACTGTCTCTTTCCTTAGCACTTTTTATAAAACTGTACAATACAGAAATATCCCCTGGAGTGCATTGAGTCTAAACAAAGGTTTTCTCAGTTAACAATAACCCTTTTGGCAGGGGTGTATTAAGAGAGGAGGGGGCCCGTGTTCATTCCCTGTCCGGGGCCCCCTACTCTTTCTCCGGCGGCCGCCGTGCACTGACAGTATTAGTAGACTCCGGGTACTAGTCTGTGCCTGGAATCTACTGCGCATGTGCAGGTCACTAGGAAAATTTCCCTACTGTGCATACACAGAACGCCGGTTAAATGTCGCGGCGGCCATTTTGTAGGCATTTTGTGTAGCGTCTCTCCAGCAGACATGGGACTTTGGAGAGGTAAATATTAAAAACTATGGGTGCAGAGTGTGCGGTGTGGGCCCCCCCACCGCACACCTTGCACCCATTATAGATAAGTACCTGCCTTTTGCTAGCATAATTACCATATAATTTTCTATGTCAGAATACAAGGCCTAAAATGACAATTCCTTATAAAATAAAACACTAAATAAATAATAAAATAATTGAATACAAGACATGATGTAATTTGTGGCATGTTCAGCATTGGAAAGGACCGAAAACAGTGTTGGCAAAGAGGTAGTATACACAACTCCCTAAGTTTGCATATAGTTTGTATAAAAGAATAACATAAATCTCTGTGGTGTATATACTTGCTAGCCACTATTAGCATCAACATTTTTTTAAGATAGTACATCTTTTATTTTTTACTCACGTCCCTTCCACTCAAATTATTTTTTTCTGGTACCCACTTCCATAGATCATCTCATCTGGATTTCCCTTGTGTTCTAGAGATGTCACAGATGAGGTAGGCAGACTGTGGTTGGTCCCATGTGTTTTGATCTGTGACAGCTCTACTTCTACCCAGGAATTGTGGGTCGGTTATATGCAAATGAGTATATTGCATGTTACTAGCCTCTTAATTACTCATGCAGCCTACACACAGCTGTTTGAGCTTATTAGGAGGACATATCAGTAGGCCATATGGATTCTGTTTTCTGTATGTGATAGGACAATGCTTGGACATGGTAAATGCTTGTGATTCCTTACCATATCAAAACCACCATCTCAGGCATTTGTTATGGGGAGGATCTGAAATTTTAATTCCTGCACAGTGGGAAGCTGATCCTTGTTGTGTCATATTGTTTCTGGTAGCTCTGTTAAATGAATATCCAGTATTATCGCACCATATTTAGAAATATATTTGAATCACAAATATTTCTATTACACATTAAATTCATCTGTTCTCAGATGGAAATCTCATAGTTTGGCCTATGATAAGCAGGTGTTTACAAATGAGGTGTACTGAGGTATGCAAGAAGTATGTAAGAGGTGTGCTACAACATACCCCGAGGAGCCCACTGAATGGGAGTGCCGTCGTTATCGTTCTGTGATCTACTGAAGGTCGCCCACGCTGTGCAGCTGCAGCATGAACAAGGTCTGCTGAGGACATACTGGTTTATCTCTCACATCCGCTTGTAATTTGCAGATGAGAGAGGGAAAATCTTATACTGTGATCATGCAAATACAGGATTTCCTGATAAACATGAGTATGTGAGAGATACTGCACCTTTAAAACTGTCCCAGGAAAGAACTGAGCTCCTGTCCAAAAACGCCTCATACAAGGTTATTTTTTTGTATATAAAAAAAAAAAAATCAAACAAAATCTCACAACATATTATATATCACTTCAATCGGCATTCACTGCATACAGTATAAATTAAGGGAATGTGCATACAAAGATAGAAATCCCATGTTGTCTAATCAAGGGCCGTATCCAATTAGCTGCAAAATTGGGCAATTTTATCGCTGGGGATAAAATCAGCAGATTTTCGCCAAAAAAACAGGAGAAAACGGGTAGGTTATAGGGAACAAAGTCAGGATATGCAGGAAATTGCATCTGTACCCTAAAAAATTGGCTGACGTACATCGGAAATTAATTTAGAAGTGTATTATTGGCGGTAATAAAAGTATTTAGGGTAATTAAATTACATCGGTTGACTGTAATTTGCGTATATGAAAAAATGTTAAAAAATTATAGAAAGCAATTTTTTTCCAGGAAATAACTGTTCCACGTAAATTGGGGGTACGTCAAAATGGGTGCAAGTATATTTTCATGTTGTAAAAGCATACTTTTAAAAACCATTAAAAAAGCACATGCTGCAACCATGTGCAATGTTTAAAACACTTGACTCATCCATATAACCCCCCGAAATGCCAGACCCCA